>JALUTQ010000004.1:1338015-2007022 GCA_032718865.1 Tilletia caries
ACTGTGATCGTCGGAGCCCGAATCACTACCGGCTCTTGCTTATGATTCTCACCGTTCTGGTCGCACATCCCAATTCCCAGATCCCCCAATCGCTACCGGTGAACGGTGAAGGAGCGAAGGAGATTCTTGAGGCGTCCAAGAAGTCCAACCCTTTCCGTTCCCTCAAGCGACAGAATCCACAGAGTGAGTCAATCAATAAAAGCCAAGCGCATAAAGTCAGGTCCCAGAAGCTTAAGATAGGAGCTACTTATGTCCACTACTCTTTAAAGTTTAATCAGGGCTTTCATAAGATATAATAGCGGTACCGCGGTAAGTATAGTGAGACGGTTAAGAAAGAGCACTTTTATTCCAGCAGCAACATCACGCACCGTGCAGCATGTCTCGCACCTGCATCTCCAAAATTCAACCACCGCGATACTGCACGTTTCAGTCATCTTTTCCATTATTGCGCGCAATAATCAGAGCGCTATGCAGTAGGTTCCCGCGTTGTTGACAATGGCGTGACTATCCGTGGTTTTGATACTGACCAGGTGCCTGAGCAGCTCTCATAACGCACTGAGGCCTGGACGGACGAGGTTGCCCAGCCTGCCCTGCCCCCTGCCACCTCACCACATCGACAGCTTCTTCATTCACATATTTTCTCTGCCTCCTTTTCCCCGTCCAGTTGACCATGCCCATCGCCCACTTCGACATCGAGCGACAGTAGCACGGTTCCGCTCCTCAAATCCGATTTCTGTTTTCTGTTTGGATCGTCTTGCGCTCTTGCGGCTTGCGGTTCAAAGAGGGAGTGAGTTTTTCTCGGCTTGCAGACAGCATGTTCACATCATCAATTGATTGTCTCTCCTCTTCCATTCCAGACCTGTCTTCGTTCCTTCGCCTGCCATCACGCCCACGGTCTCCTGGCTTCAGCTGCGCCGGTCAAAGGTCACCTCAAAAGGAAACGAAGCTTGAACCTTGCGCAACAAGTACCTCTGCCTCCAGCAGTCATGTCGGACGTACCAGGACCATCGAGTCCACCCAACGCTGGCGCAGAAACTGGCGCTGATCGCTCTTCTGACCGCACCAGCATCGCAGTCCCTTCGTCGTCATCGTCCGTCCCAGCGCCTGCTCATCCATCCTTGGGCGGCTTTCCGTCTGAGCAGCTATCAACAGCGATCTCGCACCTACCAACAAGTCCTACATCAGGCCTAATATCACACCCTCCTCCACCAGCCCTCGACCGATATGCGATAGCAACTCGTCGCAACATTACTCCGATCTCCATTCTCTCGCCCCCTTCCTCCACGGCATTCAGCCCGACCTCCTCCAGTTCCATCTTCTCCGCCAGCATAGGTCCCGCTCCCGATGAGATTCCCATGCTACGGAGCAGCTCACGAACTACCTTCGCCCCGACGGGCGAGCTCCTCATCGACGGTCTGGGCGTGGACGGAAGGGATCTCAGGAAGGGCGAGATGGGCTGGGCGGAGCCATTCTCTCCCATCCTGCTTACCTCTCCAATAACCCGCCGGTTCTCGACCCGGCCAAATCTTGACCCTGTCAACGGCTCCCTCCCGGCAGCTTCCACGAGCGTAGTTGGAGTTCCTGCAGGAGCCACTTTGCCAACATACCTTTCGCCTCCAACCGCTGCTGTACCGCTTCCTGATGTCGGCGCCTCTGACATTTTCCCGCCAGATGTCTATGGCACATGCGGGATATCCGGCTGTCAAGCCGCGGAGGGAGGGCCGTCGCAAGTCAACACTAGCCTGGGCATTAGCGCTATCACCATCTATGACATCGTAGAGAGAAGAACATGTAGACCAATCTCATTACGTACGTCCAACCCCCCTTACACAAGCACACCTATTGCTCAGCACACTGATCCGCTTTCCTAACCTTTGCAGAGGACTTGAGACAACATCTTCTTGCACAGAGAACACTTCACCGAGCCGATCCCAACGCAGTCTTTGGAAAGAAGATGCAACTTCCAGATCTCGCATTACTCGGCGGTGCTTCCGATTTACCCAACGACAGTTCATTCCTAGACTGGAACCGCGACGGAGATCCAGAGAAAACAGTCGCGAATTCCGTCAGCAGCGTTGCTGGCCCCAGTCGAAAAGCTCCATGGTCATCGGCCGGGAAGCTGATCGGCAAGCCGGACAAACTTGCTCGTTCAAACACTACTGGCGATGAGGTGGATGCTCTCGACTTTGTTGCCGTTTTCAATCGATACAATCGGATGTTCCAGGCGCTATCGAAGGCGCAAAAACTACGAAGTCCACATCCAGCAGTCTTCGCAACACCCGCGGAAGGGCCAGCCCAGCAACGGGCGAAAGGCGACCTTGACGGGGCAGTGACTATCGAAGTTGCTGTTCGCTCAACACCCCATGACTTCCTCGATCGTTCTGACTCGCACCTCACAAATCTCGGGACGACAGACCAACACAGCACTCTCCACACACGCAAAGAGATTACCCTCTTTCCTGCCATCCAACCTCTCCGCCAGCAATTTGACGAAATCCTTCAGCGGTTTCTGGGTCAGGTCAGCGATGGAAGCGAGATCGGCAGTCCGACAGATGCGGAAAAGGACGAGATCCTGGGCCGAGGGGGCGATAAAGACGGGCGTTCAAAACGGCCGAAATCCAGTTCGAAGCGGTTGCGGTGGATGATCGATATCGGCTTACTCTCGGAGGAGCAGATCGCGCTTGCCCTTTCGGAGGCAGAGATCACCACGCACCCACAAGTCTTGGCTCCCCTAGCCGATAAAGTGGCTGACTACCTCAACGACCACGTTGTGCCCGAATTCTTGAGCGGGTCCACGAGCAACCTGAGCAAGGCCACCCAACTGGGTCGTCTCACCATCGGACTCATCTGTACGGTCCTCGCCATCATATTCACCATCATGTTGTGCGTCAACCCGAGTCCGTTCCGGCCTCAGCCAACCCCGCAAAACCCCGAACCAGACGTCTCGCGGTGGTGGATACTGTTTACTGCACCGCTTTGGTGCGCCGGGGTCGGATATGTGCTTGCAGCGTGGACTGGGGTCTGCGTCTGGTTAACAATCAGAGGAAACCACGAGCATGGGGACGCTGGCGGAGAGACCCTCTCTGAGGTCGACTGGGTGGCGATGATGGAGGAGGAGGACGCAAACCGTGCTGGCGAAGGGGCGCTTTTGGGCAGAGTTTTGAGCTCGACCGACCCCGCTCTGCCGTGGAAGAGGGCTGACCGGAAGAGCCTGATGGCTCCCGAACTCGCCAATCTGCTTCGACGCTTCATCTTTCTCAAGCCCCTGCCTGTCGCTGGACCCAGTACGTCTGGCCGGGGTACACTCACTCTGGCGATGGGTGAGGCTGAGATGAACGGCTCTCCGTCGGTCAGGAAGGGCGCGAGCCCTCCGACACTGGCCCTCCAGCACTCGAAAGATCCCTTGGACGGTCGGTTCTCCCCCACGTTGAGCCGTGTCATCTCGACCAGTGGTGGGCCTTCGAGCGCGACCAAGCTAGAGCCACTGAACGAGGCGAAGAGTGTTACATTTGAGCGGTCTTTCTCTTCGTCGGGTGCAGCGATGTCCAGCATCGGTCAGGTGGCGAGTGGGCTTCCTGGTCGCGGTGAAAACGATGCTGGAGCGATAAAGACCCCGGTCACACGTCAAATGTCTTATTTCCCAACCAGCTTTACCAGCCCAACCAGCTTGTCACCCGCCGATCGTCACTCGAACACTTCCACGCCCGCACAGGCTCTGCGTCCAGGATCTCCCAACATGGGCGAGTTGTGGAGGACAACGTCCGCATCGGCAATGTCGAACAGTGGGATGCCCGTGTTGCCTGCCGTCAGCGTCAAGTCGAAGAAATTTCCCGGCTTTCCCGTTGCAGTTGGGATGGTGCAGACGAACTCGTCCAGCGGTGTCAATGCGCCAGCCTCGTCAGGTTCCGGGGGCTTCTTCCACTCTTCCCCGTCCGCCCAGCGATCCCATAGTATCATTGCTCCGTTCGCCTCGACGAGCGCCATGGTCCTGGAGCCGTCCTCCTCTCGCGCTCCTTCTTTCGCCCAAACCGACGCTGGCGTCGCATATGCAGCCTCGCTTTACAACATGACCACCTGTGCGCCCCCGCAACCCGCCCCTCGTCGATTGCTCTCAGCCTTTTGGGTGTCGGTCCGCCGATGGACTGGATTCGCGGTCAACACGAAGCCGGTGCTCGATTCACGGGTCAGGGTGGCGCAGCAGCGGGCTGCGATGCAAAGTCTGGCCATCTGCAGTGCGGCGACATTGGTCATCATGGTGATGATTACCGCCTTGCCGTAGAAGGCCAGTCCCATGACGGCTTCAGTCCCGGTTCCCATTCGATGACTTGGGCATCACTGTACCGCGGGCTATTCCAGGTGCACCTTTTCGACCGCCCTGTCACCGTCGCTTCAACCACTGGTCATCCTCTCTTCAAGAATTCTCCCATCGCTGATATTTTGCACCGTTATCATCACCCCTTTACACGCATTATACTTATACAGCACGACCATCTCTCCCTGGGTCTCTTTCGTCACGGATGCTTTGCGGTCTGCTCATTCACAAGAGCTAAGCTCGCGGGTCTTAATTCCTCTTCTTTTGCATTATTAATGTCGGTCCCTTTTCTTGTACACACAGTGGTTTTCCTTTGCAAGTCATCTGGTTCAAAGGCTGTCAGCCGCGATGTTCTATCCGTCGCAGCTCCTGTGCTGTCAACATCGTCGTGTGTGATGTGATGCCTGCGATGGGAGGTCGTGAATTGAGAGTTGGGTCCATTGGCCACTTCTTGTTTCTCGCCGGCTGTCCCCTGTCTTCCACCACCAACACGCACACAACCACACGCAGGAATCAGGCACCAGGAAGACTCGCAGAGAACAGAGAATGGGCCTCCAGGACTCGCTGTTGGCCAGTGGCATAGTGATGCGGTGGGTATGTGTATTCCCGTGTGTAGCGTCCTCCTCAACGGCTTTCGGTCGCCCCCAAGTCTCCCATCGTCCCAGATTCAGCGCTCGCTCGACCGGAACATGAAGACGTTGGACAGGCGCCAAGATGAAGACGAGATCTCATGGTTTGTACAGCGGTTCTGGAGCTGGTTGCCGGTCCTTGCAGTGCGGCGCAGATGGCCAGAGAGAGTAACATCTCGTATGTAGCCTGACTACTGACTACTGACTACTGACGCCGAGCGCTTCGAAAGCCGTAGCGGCAAGCTCTCTCACTACTCACTGGGCTTACCGTCACGAGAGTGAGGATGCCCGCTGCTAGAGCTCTAGGCTGACCGAACCTTTGCAGTCAATGCACTCAGTGTTGAGAGTACATGTTTCCGGCCTTTTCATGTTGTTGAGGACGACAATATCGACATCGACATCGACGGCAGGCTCATCCTCTGTCCTTCGCTCACGCTCCCTTTCTCTTTTCTCTGTTCTCGCTACTTTGCTTTCCTCACAGGCGCAGGTCGTCAAACATTATTTCTTTCATTCTTTTCATCAGCAACGGAGCAGCAGGGCTGCAATCATACTGCTTAGGTCTCAGGACGGACAGGATCCAGTCGGACAACCCCTTGGTACGCCGGCGCTCCTCAAGAAGAAGGTATCCTTCCCAATAGAGCCTTCCCGCTGGACGACAAGTATTCACGCGGTGTACAAAAAGAGCCACAGGAGCGCACCGGGGCCAGACGCCTCTGGCGACTCGAATGGGTGGTCGTCTGTACCTTCCACATCTCAAGATTTCAACAAGATGCCCGTGGCAAGCAGTAGAGGTCCATATCACCCACCTCCACCAAAAAGACCTCCTCCGCCTCCGCCTACCTCCCAGTACCACAAGGCTTTATTGCCAACAGCGGGGCAAGGAAGTGGGGGAAGCGGTAATGGCGGAGGTAGCGGGAACGGAATTCGAACCGCAAGTGGCCCGGCACGGGTATCGGCTGCTCAGGCACTTGCTCAGGCCGGCATTCAGCGGTGCGATGCCGTTCCGATGAACGAAGCTTGGTCACGGTACGGGTTTCGCGCAGCAAATCAGCATGAGCACATTGGTGGGGATGGGTTTGGAGGAGCAGGAGGGCCGGCGACGATGGATGTGGGTGCGTATGATATATCTTCCCGTGCAGGGAGTGTCGTGGCCATGAGTTCTTCGCAAGTTGCAGCTTCGCGTGTGGGCGCTCATGACCATTCGCGTTCTGGAGCCATACATCCCACATCTTCAATGGTCCCTCCGCGACCAGGAAGCGTGGCGCCGACGTTGCGGGAGCTCCCTTGGTCAAGCCCGCCGTTATCGGCAAGCGGATCAACAGCGTCTCGACGCGGTCTGATGCGTCCACCAGATCGCTCAGGAACGCCTATGACGTATCGCCGAGGGCCGCCCTCTATCCATCAACGAGGTCCGAGTCGAGTAACGTCTCTGGCCCACTCTTCCTCGTCCAGACATCCGATCCAGGGCGAGCCGTCATTCTCGCCACAGTACAAGCCATCAGGCCTCAGTCAACAGCAAGTTTGGCGTCAGAGTGTTCCAACACTATACGAGCAGAGTCCCTCTACTTCAGCAGCCAAAATGCACGAGCGCATGCTACAGCAGCAGTGGGCCAATCATCGAAGCAGTACGCCACAGCTCTACCAACAATATTCCCAACCTCAGCGCGATGTGTCCAACTCCAACCACCACCACCAACAAGCCAGACACGCTCAACCCCTTCGCCAAGCCTTTGGAGCTCCAACGATGCTTCCTGCAGCTGCCCTACCTGGTGGGTCGGTCAGTAGACAGGGTAGCTCCTACTCGCACAGCACCACCTCATCAGTCAGCGTAGCCTCCATCCTCAGCGGGCCCCTGAAACTCAAGCCGGGCCAGCTTGTTCCCAAGTTTCTTTCCTCTGCTACAGGATCGTGCTCGTCATCAGACGTTTCAGGGTCCCCACCCGGATCGAGGATGATGAGCTTCAATGATCAGAGGTGGCAGCCCAACCCACGTCCCGGGAAAGTCCATTCACCCCCTCGTGCGGTCCTGGCAGATCCGCCGAACGCCGTGCCACGGATAAGGCTTCGTGGTGAGTGTTTGTACGGATCAGACTGTTACAGTGATCGAGTCCTGCTCACGTCGACACAATCTCTGCAGTGGCCAACCCTTCATCGACGACATCTTCACGCCAGCGCCCTCGCATGCCGCCAAAGCAGTTGTCGACCAGCTCTGAAGATACGCTTCAAGGCCCGGATGACCAGATCGCAGAGTTAATCAGCCTTTACCGAAATCGTTCGGTCCGGCAGTCTACAAAGTCGCGACCGAGTAGAGCATCCACACCCAACTCTGCCTCTCGATCGTTGTCTAAGCACAGCTTACGCAGTGTAGAGATCACCTCGGACGGCGAGTCGATGTCGAAGACGCAGAGACATCTTGGGCTGGGTATCGCATTTGTGCAGGGATATACAGGAAGGCGTAATGCGTCCGCCTGCGTGACTGCTGCAGCTGCAGCGGCTCGTGCCAGAGTGCAGGCGCGAAGGACAGGGAAGGCCTTGGACTCCTCGTTGGCGGACCTTCTGGCGCCAGAGGATTTCGTGCCTCCGGAGCGGAGGAGCTCATTGGTCCGCACGCACGATCCACCCGTGGGCCCGATCAGTCCCAGCCCTTCTTCTCCGCCCGGCCGGCGCAGTAACGCCGCCAGCAAGGAGGCAGCACCGAACGCACTGTCGGCGGCAAAGGATCCAAGTCGCCAACCCAAGTCGGAGCGGAAACAGCAGGCAAAGCCAAAGTCGAGCAAAGGGAAGCTGCTCAAAGATCTTTCCACCGAACAACGTCTCTCGCCACAGATTGGATCCGAGCTCGAGGCGGTTTTACGCATGATGCGGACTCCCTCTGTGAGGAAAGCCGGTCAAGAAATCGACTTCACCGACGAGCGTGTCTTCTCTGAGCCGGGCACGTCGGGTTTGCTTGCGGAGGCGAGGGCAGAACGGACCATCATTGCTCGTCAGCCCATCTCTTCTGCATCTTCAGCGAAGAAGCAGAAGGGGGAAACGAAACGGTCCGCTCCATTGCGGAAACCGATCAGCACGCCAACCTTGCCTTTGGTGGGCATCACCTCTTCAGGGGCCGTTGGCAGGCAAACATTCGCGAAAGCGGGTTCGGGCCTGGCTTCGAACCGCTTCGGGCTGGGATCAGAGTCTGCTGGGACGGTGGCTCCTCTTCGGATCCGTCCAAAGCTCGCAGCGGGCTCGCCCATGTTGCGCATCAGCAGCAAGAGCGTCTCGAAGAACACGATCACCCCTCAAGCTTCCCTCGCGAACTCGAGATCCTCAACTCCATCAAGACCTCGTGGCAAGCTTCCGACGTCAGCGAGTACGACGGGGAAGAAACTGAAGTCCGGACCTCCTTCACTGAGCACTCGATCTTCCAATATCTCCATGGCCACAACGGCGAGGAAGGCAGGTCGGATGCCCACGAGTCAGAGCATGAAGACGACCGCCTCAAAAGCATCGGTGTCGGTGTACTCGCAGCAATCGGCCTCTCGGTCTCCCTCCGTACTGTCCGATGCAGAAGGATTCGACGACAGTGCGAGTGCGATGCGGGTAGTCGAACATGCGCTGGCGAAAGCGTTACGGGGAGGCGTCTCCTCTGACTCGCTCGGTGAATCTACATCTGTCGAATTTAACAGCGAGGACATGGTCGGTATGGACTCTCTATCGTCCTCTACATCATCAGCCACGCTCATGCGAATGTCGTCGTCGTCGTCCTCCTCGGCCGCTTCGGACGACACCGTGGCCGAAGGTCCACAGATGAAGGGTCTCATCGCGAAGCTGGACAAAGCGGCATCGAGAAGCATGCAACTCTCAGCTTCTACACTGTCGAATAACTCATGCCTGACGACGACAACGACGCGCTCGAGACTTCGCCCTCCCCAGGCTCGCATGATCGATTTACCAGACCTGTCGTATTTGTCAGCCATGTCGAAGTCCAGCTCGAGAACTTCCAATGCCACCAACAGGGCCGAGGCTACTCGAACGACGGCAACGACGAGGGCCGCTAAAGCGGTGCATTCCCGTTTGGCCGCGCTGTCGATGGAGCCCAGCACATCTACGAGCAGCATGCGGACAACTACATCCACAACCTCCTCTTCTCTCGGCTCCATCCCGCGCTCTTCCGCACCCAAGACACGAGGACTGCCCACATCCAATCTCGGGCCCTCCCGTCACCTTCCCAAAGGTAGCATCCCTTGCTCACGAGACGCCTCATCGACAACGAAGGCAAGCACGAGCGAGGTTCCGTATAGCCGCCCTCGCCCGCGGGCGGACATGAACCCGCTCGTCAATGTGGCCGGTCGCCGGTTCATGAGAGGGGAGGACAATGTCGACGACGACGAAGAGATGGAGCTGAGAGGAGGCTCCAGAGTGGCAGATCCATCTCGTCCGGGATCCGCTTGGACGATGAGGAGTACCATGAACAGCTACAGCAGTGCTGGTGTTTCTGTCGCGGGCTCATCGGGTACGGGGACGGGGGCGAGCCGGCTGCCTGTTCCGGTGCGCAAGCGTGGGATGCTCCCGCCTTCGAAACTTGTCCATCAGATGCGGCTCGCGACTGCTGTTGCCGCTGCGGCTTCCTGAAGAGGTTGGATTTTGTAGGAGGAATCCACGGGGGTGATAGTGGTCGGCGCGCAAAGCAACGGTTCACAGACTCGAAGGGTTCGCGGACAACGGGTCATCCCTCTCATCCTCATCTGAGCGATTGGGACGGGGACGATCCTCTCTACATGCTCTCGAGAACTTGGAGCTTTCTCCCAACCAACTTGTTTACCTCTAACCTTGCTTTGTCAAATGTAGTCACTCAATTCGAGTGGACGGAAACCTACATTTCTTTTCGCACTTGCTGTCCTTTTCCCTCTGCTCCACCGCTTCCGCAATCCATACCCTCTTTCAAACTCCCGCTAGGTTTCCACACGAGGCTGACAGTGTCTGCGAAGAACAGGTAGGACGGCATGACTTTTGCGTGGTTTGCATCGATTTCCGATTGATTCATTGCTGTTGATGCTCTCAGCCTATAAACTTGATGATTAGTACTGCAGTTCATTTGAACATGGTCGTAAGACCCTCGGTACTCGCGCTCGCAGCTGTGTTGTGAGTTGTCTCAGACTTGAGGCTTGAGGCTTGAGGCTTGAGGCTTGAGGCTTGAGGCTTGAGGCTTGAGGCTTGAGGACGGAGGAAACATGGATTTGAGGATGTGAGAAGCCTGGACGTAATCCAAGTGGATGTGAAAGAGAAGATCTCAAGACCACCGTACGTCTTGTGCCGGCAGTCGTTCGAGGTTTAACCATCGGTGCCATAGTCACCACCCGTGGCATTGGCGAACAACAGTCCGCAAGCTCTCGAGTTGAAGTAGGGAGCTGGCGAAAAGAAGCCGCCCAGGGTCAGGAACTGTTCGGGTCCGTCGTCGGCCGAGGGGCACAACACAGTTAGGACGTCAGGCCCGAAAACGGCGCTGTAGCCCTCATATTGGGTGCTTGTGGCCAGTTGAAAGGTCTGGGTGAGGACCTTGGGGGTGTCGGTATACAGGCATCGTCGTTTGACCAAGCGCTGCTTGCCGCCTGTGTAAGAGAAAGTAAAATTGTCCATTCTCAGCCGTCGATGTGCATAGTTGGAGCGAGGGAGAAGGGGGGGGGGGGACGAAACTCACCAACGGAGAGCACCGTGATACAGTGAGTGTCATCCAAAGTCCGCGCTTGCAGAATGTTTACGCCGGATTCAAAGCCGCTCGTGTAATACTGGCCATTGCATTCGTGTGCCTTGATATGAGCGTACCCGGTCTGGTTGTGCGGCAGGCGAGCCATCGCCGATGCTCTCGTTCCATCGTCGAGGGTGATCCGCTTGTAGCCAAGGGTCTGGCTGCTTCCGTTCCGACTGGGAGTGAAGAGGTCGGCGTCAAGGCCAACGTAGGAACTGCAGGAGATCTTGGGTCGCGAAGGCGTGGCAGCGGAGAGCGCTCCGAGTGCGCTCAGCAGATTGACGAGAGCGAACAACGGCAGCATCTCTGGAGGATGGTAAGGGTGAAGGGGAGAAGCTGCTCGTGCAGAAGACGGGAAGGAAAGGTGTGAGCAAGAGGAAAGAATGGTTAGTGTTGCGCGTCCTTATATGCCAATTCGAGGGCCCATTACCCTCGCAGCATGTTCAAAAGACAGTTCTCCCTGCTACTGCAAGCTGGGGTGCTCCGTGCTGGGGCTCGGGAGCAGGCGGCAGGTCGAGGGCAGCCACTGGACGAGCCTGTGAGGATCTGAATGGGCGCATGTCCATTTGTGGCGGCCGCGGGCCGGGGCGTTCGAAGCGCGGGATCAAATGAAAAGACCCCGCCGGGTAATCCTCATATCTCACATCCCGCATTTTATCAGCATGCAGCATGGTCCAATCGTGCTGATTCCTGCATCGCGTCGACTGCCAGGTTCGGATGTCCGGCGCAACTGCCAGAAGTTCTGCAGGAGAAAGTGAGCAGAGCCCCCGGGGGGGGGGGAGCGGGGAAGTGATGGAGTGCATGGAGGGGCGCGAAAATTATGGACGAGGCGTGAAGAACATGCTGAAGCACGAAGCATGAAGACCACCACATCGCTCCACACTTGCTCCCTCCGCGTTCCGCGACGGGCCCCCTTCAACCTCCAGAACGCGCGGGGGTAAAGCACAGAATGTACTACTGGTACAGATTTTGACCGGAAACCACAGATTGGTACACATCATGCGTTGATGCAGTATACATTTTTGGAAGAAATTACGTTGACGATGAAGATTGTCCCTGAGCTTTTGTTGTTGAAGAAGGAGCAGTGGCTTTTGTTGACGCTGTGGTGGACGAAGATTCTGATGCTGATGATGATGCGTTTGACGACGATGACGAGCTCGATGTCGAAGCAGACGAGTCGTCGCTTTTTGCTGTTGACGAAGACGCTGATGAAGGCTCTTGAGATCGTCCCTCGAAATACTGGATGCCGGAGAAAGCAAGAAGATCGAAAAGGTCAGCAGGAGAGGAAGCGCGGCCAGGAATGGAAGCAACCCACTCACCTTGCCAATCTTGGCGCCCATATAACGCATCGTCCGGCCGAACCCTGCGGTGCATACCCCCTTAATACTCTGTGCCCAAGCAGGTCCACGCACAATCGACCCTATACTCTGCAAGATGACCTGATCCAGATCCTTCTGCTTCTCCACCGCAGCCCAGAACTCGAGCGTGTCTGGATCAGACGAGCGCGAATTGGCCGAGCTCTCGCGTTCCTCTGGCGAATCGCGATCTTCCGATGTTGGACCGGAGGCTTGGGAGATGTCTCCGGTGTTCTTGTCGAGCGTGGCGCGAGAGGGAAGATGCTCGACTCGCCTGAGTTTTTCGGATTCTTTGGAGAGCGAGAGCTTGAGGAAGGCTGGGTCGAGTTGTGGTTGCGACGTGTAGTGTGCTTGGATATGCCTTCGCAGATTGAGGGGCAAACGGATGAGGTGTTCGAGACGGCGCTGCGGCGAGTTCTCTTGCTGTTGGAATAGAGGGAGATGAGTAAGAAGAGGCAAAGGATACCCAGGTATCACATATACTCACGCGTAATAGAAAGCGATCTTCGCGCCCTTCGCGCACCTCGAGGGTGCCTAAACTGCGAATAAGGCCGCCATAGAGACGCCGGAAAGAGTGTCGCTGACCGAGAACGATGTTGCGGACCTTGTTCACGTTCTCTGCGCCAGGGACCTGCATTCGGAAATCGCCAGTGTAAGAGAGGGAGGCAATCCTGGTGAAGAGTTCGACTTCGGAGAAAGTCTCGGGCATAAGAAGGAGCGAGGTGCGGAGTGCTGAGGAGAGGTTGACCTGTTGAGCGAGACGGACGCGTGGGTGGGAGAGAAGGAGTGCGACGGGTTTGTGCATTCGGCCAGAGACGTAGAGGGTGTCCCAGTCGAGTAGGTCCTTACAGAGTCTGTCGATATCGATGACGCCGTACTTGGCGAGTTCGCCATTGAGCTGGACATAAGGATGATACCATACGCCTGCGCCTGCATGCTGAACCTTTCTGAGAAGATATCCGGCGCCAGCGAGGCGGGCCATGCGGGAGTAATGCTGCGGGAAATGCTGCATATTCATGGCATGCCAGTGTTGCGGGTGGTTAACGGCCAGGATGAGATCGACCATCTTGCCCTTTTGGGGTTCGGATCGGGAGGCCAGTGGGCGGACAGCATGTTCGGGCCCTGCCTGGACCTGTGGGAAGACACCAGAACCGTAGGCGAACGCAAACTGGATTGGCGTGGGCGGGAAGAGGAGGAACGAGGAGAGGAGGCCATTGAGACGAGTAAGCATTTCGGTTTCGAGCGGGAGGACCTGGTTGGAGCCGAAGCTGGGCGGGAACGAAGCCGACGCGGCTGCAATGGAGGTCTCATTGTGGTTCGCCAGAGGCGGTATGCGCGGATGACCCGGGGCCAAGCTGGAATCAGTTGCGTATGTGCGCCGAGGTTGAAGGAGTGCGGCGCTGTGCCAGGAGGAGAAGCATTCCGTGCTCGCTGACCGACGCAACGACGCTGCTGACTTTACGACCGACCGGGACATGGATGGACGCGCACCGGGAGCGGGACCTCAGTCAGAGCAGGCAAGTGGTGATCAAGTCGACGTTGAGGTTGCGACTGTAGATGGATACGAAGGGAGGGAGGAGAGGGGAGAGGAGAGGAGATGGTGGAGACTGGAGAGCAGGCAGGAAGAAAGGTCAGCTCAGAGTTCAGACCGCATACATTCACATCTTTTCACGCTTCCTTCCCGACCCGACATGAGGACGCCGCGCCGCATGCACGATGACATGCTCGCCGCTTCCCTTTGTCTTCGGCCACCTCCTGCTCGCCGTCGTGGCTTGTGGTCATCCAGATGAGGGCGAGGGCGAGAGAAGACCGCACAAACCACCAGCACCACCCCCTGTTACATACCCCTTGAGATCCACACACAGCCCAGCATGACCCAATCGAAGGACTCTGTCTACTACATCGGCGTCGACGTCGGCACCGGCAGTGCGCGCGCCGCCCTCGTCAACACCAGCGGCGACATCCTCGCCGAGTCCACCTACGCAACGACCACCTACCGGGTCGACACCGACGCAAACATCTTCGAGCAGTCCACGACGAACATCTGGGACTCCATCTCCAGCGCGGTCAAGGACGTCCTCCGCGATGCCAAGGTCAAGCCAGACCACGTCAAGGGACTCGGCTTTGACGCGACCTGCTCCCTCGCCGTCACGGACTCCAAGGGCGAGCCGCTGACCGTCACCCCGGGCTCCAACTTCGACCACGGCACCCGCAACATCATCCTCTGGGCAGACCACCGCGCCGCCGAAGAGGCACGACTCATCAACTCCACCGGCTCCATGGTCCTCAACTACGTAGGCAAGACCATGTCCCTCGAGATGGAAATTCCAAAGGTTCGTCATCGTCGTCTTATCGGGCGTTATTTGTCCAGTACATGCTCTGACAAGACGATCTTTCTGCTCCCCAACAGGTACTCTGGCTCAAGAAAAACATGCCCGAGGCCGCCTTCTCCGACGCCCAGTTCTGGGATCTGCCAGACTACCTCACATACCGTGCCACAGACAACCTCGCCCGCTCCAACTGCTCCCTCGTCTGCAAGTGCTCCTACGTCCCACCTGGCGTAGACGGCTCCACCCTCGGCTGGCAACCCGAGTTCTTCGAGAAGATCGGTCTCAAGGAGTTCATCGATAACGACTTCAAGCAACTCGGTGGCATTCCTGGAAAGAACGGTATCGTCCTCACCGCAGGCCAGCCCATCGGCGAGGGCCTCACCGCGCGCGCCGCAAAGGAGCTCGGTCTGCTGGAGGGAACCCCAGTCGGAAGTGGTCTGATCGATGCATACGCTGGCTGGGTCGGTACCGTTGCTGCCCCCGCCGAGAACGCACCCGAAGGCTCCACCCACGCCTCTACGGACCTTCTCGCCGCCCGACACCGTCTCGCCGCCATTGCGGGTACCTCCACCTGCCACTGCGTTCAGTCGCCCGATGGCATTCTCGTTGACGGTGTTTGGGGTCCATACAAGCACGCCGTATTCCCTGTGAGATGCTATTGGTCTGTACCAGACGCGTAGCAGTCCTGTACTGACCACCGCTCACATTTGCTTGTTCTCAGGGCATGTGGATGAACGAGGGAGGGCAGAGTTCAACTGGTCAGGTAGGTTCCGTATACATATTGCAGACGAGACCTATCAACTTCGCCGCGTCGCGTCGCCTTTCTCGGCATTTACCCACATTCTGCCTCTCTCCCTCACAGCTCATCGACTTCATGCTCGAGACTCACGCAGCATACCCACAGCTCAAGGAGCTCGCCGCCAAGCAGAAGACCAACATCTTCTCCGTCCTCGCCGACCAACTGGCCCAACTCCAGAAGGAACGCGACGTCCCCTCCTTCTCCCACCTCACCGCCCACCTCCACATCTACCCCGACTTGCACGGCAACCGGTCACCCCTCGCCGACCCTCAAATGCGAGGTTCCGTCGTCGGTCTCGCACTCGACAAGGGCATCTCCGACCTCGCGCTCAAGTACTACGCGACGCTGGAAGCCATCGCGCTCCAGACGCGTCACATCTTACACGAGATGAACCTGAAGGGACACAAGATCAACAGCATCTACATGTCCGGTGGGCAAGTCAAGAACCCGGACCTGATGCAGCTCATCTCCGACGCATGCGGCGTACCCGTCGCCCTGCCCTTCTCCCACTCCGCCAGCGTCGTCGCAGGAAGTGCGATCCTCGGCCGATTCGCAGCGAACGTGGCCAAGCCGGAGGACGAAGGCGAGGCCCTCTGGTCCGAATTCAAGCACGCCCCCAAGGAAGGCTGCAAGATCACCACGCAGGAAGAGGCGGAGAAGGTCTCGTTCGCGTGCAAGGAGCATCTCTGGGATCTCATGGTCAAGATGACCAAGCCCGGCAAGCTCATCTTCCCGACGGAGGACCCTAAGCGTCGGGCCTTGCTCGATGCTAAGTACAAGATCTTCCGAGAGGCGATCGACATCCAGCGACGATGGCGCGAGGAGATCAACCAGGTCCTCTGATTTCGGCGCGCCTTACCTCGTTGATGCAGTAAAAATAAAGGGTTCTGTTACATAGACGGATCGTTCGCATTCAACCCACGCTCTCCCGCCCTCGCTCCATTCAGGATCACTCTCCTCCGACTGCCCAGATCTCCTTCCCCTCACGACCTGGAAAAGCTGGAACGTCCATCCACCTCACGCCTCACGAATCCATAAAGTTGACGACCCCGTTCCAAAAGAAACACCTACACTGTATATGTTCAAACCTGGTCGAGGACATAATTGCAGAATTAACTCGACTCACTTACGGTGACAATATTGTACCAGCGAATGTATACAATGGGCGAAAGCAAAAAGGGAACAGCGAGCAAGTTTTTTGGGGGAGGGGGAGGCACTGATTTACGGGAAGCGAGTGGCGGAATCCGAGTATCATTCCTGTCGCGTCGCCAATCGTGTCTTTAGTATCCCCGTGCATCCGGCTCTTCTCGCCAGGGACGCCCCAATCCGCGCAGCAGCCTAGACGTCGACGAGCGTCGAGAGCAGCTCAGTAGATGGTGTCGGATGCAGCAGCAGCAGCCACATCGTCCTTCCCCAAGCCGAACAGCGCGACCAGGTCGGCCAAACCTCTGCACGAAGGATCACAGCAAGGAAAGGGTTTGTCAGTTCTGAAGAAAGATCTCTTTCGACTCTCAGCATCGAGGTAATTCTGCTCACCGAGTCTCTCGTTCCTGGTGTGAGACATGGATCGCCTTGCCGCGATTCTGGACGGAGCTGAACCTGAATGCCACAATGGGAGTAGTGCCAGGACGCGAGAAAAAGGGAGAGTCAGAAGAGTGCGACGACAATAAGCATCTCGTGCGAATCACAAACGACCCGACTCACGCGTCCTTGATAAGCTCCTCCTTGCGCTTCTGAACCTCCAACACGCGCTCCTCAACCGTGCCACGAGCGATCATCTGCACAACCCGGATGCCTCGCTTCTGACCGATCCGATGCACACGGTCGATCGCCTGCGCCTCAATAGCTGACTGCCACCAGGGATCCTGTCATTGTGGTCCAAGGCAAAGCAATCAAATCTGTCAGGGCGGAGTTCGTGGGAAACATCGAAAGAAGGAAAAGTCAAGTCAGGAACTCACCATCAAGAACACCTGACTGGCCTGAACAAGATTCAACCCGAGTGCACCACTCCCGATGGAGAGTAGCATGACACGGGGAGCCTCGTACAGGCCGTCACGCTCGGCATGCTTGCCCAGCTTGGACGACAGCTTGCTCTTGGCCGCCGCTTTGGCTTGCTTGCGCGCCTGGGCGTCTTCGAGCTGGGCCAACAGCGAGGAGGCGGGTCGCTTCCGGATCGGTGGGTTGGGCCGCGAAAATGATTGCTGTTCATTGATAACCCAAGCAAAATGTCAGAAGGGACTGTTGGGATGTTGAACTCATGCGAGCGATGACTTGATACTCACGAGAGAGGCGTTACGACGTTCCACACTCTGAGGGAAAGAAAAGAACATCAGCTACGTCTCCAGCTTGGAAATACCTACTCCCACTGCTCACCATTGAGCCGTCAAATCTGTAAAAAGCAAGCCAACAATTGTCAGCACTCCCATCGTGAGACGTTGGAATTTCACACGGGAAAGAAGACTTACCTGCAGTAAGTGATACCAGCCTTCTTGAGGGCAGCCGCAATGTGATCCAAGAATCCGACAAAGTTCGAGAACACCAAGCTCTTAATCTCATTGTCCTCTCGAGCCGTCTGGTTCAGCAACAGCACCAGCTGTTCAATCTTGGCGCTCTGGACCGGGTCCGCAGCGACAGCAGGAGAAATGTCATCATCATCACCATCGTCGTTGCTCTCGGTGATCCGTTGCTGGACAGGCGGCTTGATCAGCTGAGTGTCGATGGGTAGCTCGCGCCGGTCCATCGGACATGCCGGGTTGGACAGGATCGAGTTGCGAATGCAGTCGTAGCAGAATACGTGTCCGCAGTAAGTGATGCGAGGGTCGGTGAGGACGTCGATGCAAATCCTGAAAGGGGGCTGTACCTGAGTTAGTACATCTCCACCCATGGGGAAGCACGCCTCTACGAAGAACTTACGGGCACTCCTCGTTGCCTTCGATGAACGCCACAAGCTGTTCCTCCAACCGCTTCACATCTTCCTCCGACAGATCCTGCTTGCTACCCGCTGTGCTCTGAGCGGCTTCGAACATCTTCAGCTTGACGTCGTCCAAAAAGGACCGCGGAACCATGCTCCGATGGCATGCGAGCTGCCGCAGTCGAGAAAGGAAGACGAGGACGTGCTGCGATGCGATGAACACAAAACGTGTGGTCAGCACATCCTCAGAAACACAAACGATGGACTTCGAGAAGGAGAAACTCACCCCGCGACTGCCCTTGAGTGTGTCAAGGGAAATCCAGTTCAAGATGACCTCCTTCATAGCAGTCTCGACCTCCAGGTAGTACTCCTGCGTCTCCGGATCCAGGTCAACCTGGTGGCGAGCGTAGATGATCTTCGGCAACGGCACAAGCGGCTTGCCATCGGCTCCCTCCATACCCTTCGTGCGTCGCAGAATGTGCGAGCGAATGAGAGCCTGCAGCAGTTGAAGGCCGGCACGCTTGCCCTTCTTGATACGTTTGTCAATCAAGTTGGTCCAGGCCTTCGGGTCGTCCATGGGCGACACGCGCAGGAAGGAAATCAAAGCTTGCAGGTCGCTGTGGGATAGAAGTAACCGCATCAGCACAGATACTCAGCCTCACCATAAAAGCTGGACACTCACCGCGTGGAGTTGACGATGGGTGTGCCCGTCACGCTCCAAACGCGCTACAGATTTGAAACGATCCATTTAGGCGATCAGCATTCCGGCTCTATGCAGACAGACCCAAAAATCCACTCACCTCGGCCTGGATCGCCTTGACAGCCTCGAAGAGCCTCGTCTTGGGATTCCGGCACACGTGGCCCTCATCCAACACAATCCGACGCCACTTGCGATCAAACAGCGGGCTCGGATAATGCCCGCGCGCCGAGTCTTTGGTAGGCGTTCCCCAGTCATCGTCGGACTCGTCGCTTATCTCCATGCCAATCTTGTAGTTGATCACCTTCACGTCCTCGTCCGAAGACCAGTTCGATCCGGGCTCCGCCTTGGCTTTGCCCTTGCCCTTTACGTCCACCTTCTTCGACGGGCCACGTTTAGGCTTGACATCTTCGTCGTCGTCGTACTTGTTGAACTTGAGCTTGGTCGGAGCCGGTGACCCGTCTTCGTCGCTGCTCATACCGTTCCTCCTCGGCTTAAGTTCTGCCTGGCGCTTCTGATACGTCCTATACTCGCTTTTGATGGTGTCATAAGTCACCTGACGATGAGGAGGACAGGGCTCAGTCAGTTTAGCTGTAGTGCTCGAACCTCAGCCCGTGACACTTACAATGACGAAGTCATACTGGTCGAGATTGTGCTTCCTGTCCCGGAGCTTCTCGCCGTGCAAAACACAGAAAGACACCTTGTTCAAGTCGCAATGTTGCTCGATCTGGAAGGGAGGTATATCATCATCAGCGTTCGTCTATGTGGTCGTGTGCGAATAAGACAGTCAGCTCACCTGCTGTGACCAGTTGACAATGACAGAGAGAGGGCACACTATGAGGGTGGTCTTGTTGTACGTCTCATCCAGCTCGTCAAGTTCGCGCGCCCTGTACGCATTGTGGCGCTTCTCCTTGACCTTGCTCCTGCCCTTCTTCTTCGGCGAAGCGGTGCTGGCAGCACTCTCAGCGTTCTTTGAGCTCGAGGCCTCAGCTGACGCACCCTGCGACTTGGAGGGCGACTGCCAGGTTCCTGGCATCTTCAGACCGGAGTCAACCTCGGTGAGCGTCGCCGCAGGCGTGGTCTCAGCAGTTGATCCAGCGGTAAATCCCTCCTCGTCGAGAAGGACACCCTCGAATTCTTGATCAATGACACCCTGTCCTCTCACGTCGGCCAAGACCTGATATCAGACGCAAATTGCGTTCAGCGAATGGCATGATCCTGAGAGCAATCGCCTCTTTTGGTTTTGGGACTCACAAGAGCGATGACTTGCAACGTCTTTCCGAGACCCATACCGTCAGCGAGACTGAAAGCATCGAGGAGAAGGTGAGATTATGCAAGCTTCCAAGTCAGCAGGAGAGACCACTTACATGCCACCTCTCTGATCACAAGGGAAAGTACAAATAGACCGGAACGTGAGAAGAATTCTTCGTCATCCATGCACCTTCTTCTCAGACTCACAGAAAGCTTGCGCGGACGTCGAACCTTCCTCTGATTCGCAACATTCATGTAATACGTCTCGCCCAGCGGCGTTTTCTGCATCTTCCACAACTGCAAGGAAGACAGTTAAATATTGACATGCAGGGTCAGTCCAGAGTCAGAGAGTGCGGAAGGTCAAGCCAGTGACTCACGCAAACCATAGGATCCGACTTCTTCATCGGCAAGCAAGGGTGCTCTTGACGGATCATGTACGTGACACCTTGTGACTGATGCGGCTTTAGCTCCGTCCTCAGACCCTTGATCTTCAGGGCGCGAGCGGTTTCTTCGGGCAGGTGCGGGAGAGTGGCTACGTCGAACAAAGTCTCCTTCGAGCTGATCATTGTCGTCAAGGCGTCCGTTCCATTGAGGGCGTCCGACGTTTGCATCTGCAGGAACAGATCGTCGAGTGCGGGCTGTTGTCCTTGAACACCCTGCGCGGTGAGCTCCTGGTGCTCCATATCCTCGAATTCTTCTTGAATGTCAGGATCGGCGCGGGCCTCGGTCGCGACATATGCCTGAGGAAAGCGTTTCTTGAGAGCCGCGCACATATTTTCGAACTCCTGCATCGTTAACAGGCCGCCGTCAACAAGGGCGCGGTAGAACGTGACGTAGCAACGCCGGCCATATGACTGTGCCAGGGCCTCATATCCCTTCATGCACTCCATGACAATCGCTGTGGACAAAGATGTTGAGCTCGGTATGCAACACCGTATCCTTTTCTTAATGACATTCAAACTACTCACCAACGGCCACACCCTGGGCGCCAGGCAAGCGCTTGATGTCTACACGATTGATCAGAGCGTAAGCATTTTCTGTGACATGATTGAGGAATCTCAAACATGGGTACTTACTCAGGTTGAGACAGTCTGTAATTGGGAATTGCTTGCTCTGCACATAGAAATTCAGGGAGCAATTCCAGTTGACGTAGCCGACGAAGTTAGCTCCGTCGAAGAGCAGGTCCTTGCCGTCGGCACTGTGGATTGAAACGTGAGGCGAATATGACAAAGGCGCGACACTCCGGATATCGCGCTGGATGACTGAAGAGATAATGAACAGCAGAAAAGGTTGAGCAACTCCGCAATCGATCTTCGTGCATATGCACATGCCGTGTGAAAGATCCATCGCTCAACGTACCATAAGGGAAGACGATCGTGGTAGTGTCCGCCTTCGGTGCTGAAGTCGAAGGCGCCGCTGGCTGAGAGGCTAACGGACTAGCCATGCCTTGACCAGTGAGACTGGCGAAAGCCTGCAGGAAAGGATTGGTGCCCTGGAACGCGGTACCCACGAACGACTGGAGGCGAGCCAAGAGAGGATCTGCGCCATTTTGCTCCGGCGTGAATATGGGTGCAGGTATCGCGGGTGGTGCCGAACCTGTCGGGATGCTGAAAGCATTTGGGTCTGCAACCGGTGGCGGTCGCTCATCGTCGTCATCCTCATCGTCGGACCCCTTGTCACCATCTTGTGTTGCCTGTGACTGGGAACTCTCGGGGTTCATTCCGACATTTTCAGCGGGAATAGGCTTGGACTTGGTCTTTGCTTTGTTCCCGTCCTTCGTCGGGGAGCTGCTTGTTGAGGCGGATGAGCCTGCTGCGAGTCTGTCTGCGACGGACTCCGTCGCAGGGCTCGACCTGTTTATAACACGCGACGCCTTCAATCGAGAGGCAGGGTCCTTTGGCGTTTGTGGCGTCGATGAAGGATTCTTGGATCCAGAGTCCTTGTTCGTATCTTTCTTAGCCTTCTTCTCGGCGCTGTCCTTGGCTCCTTCCGGATCGGCCTGGGCCGCCTTTCGCTTTGGAGGAGTCGCAAAAGACCCGGCCAGGGAAGGATTCAGCTTTGCCATGAAAGCTGGCATTGGCCTGCGCGGTTGTAAATCTTCTTCTTCGTCTTCGTCGTCTTTTGCATCGTCCTTGTCTGACAGCACTTGACTGCCGTCCTCGTCATTGGGAGCTGTCGACTTCTTTCCTCGGGACGATGGGGCAGCTGCCTTCTTGTAGCCAGCTCGTGACGCAGATGCTTGGGTGGAGCGCGAGGCGCTTACAATTGCTTTGGTGCCGGGGGCTGGACTTGCGGCAACGCCTGAAGAGTCGTCGGCATCGACGTCTATGGCTGACGCCGCGCCGGCACCGTTGGCTGCAGTTTTCGCCCGTCGAGTTTTCGGCGCGGCAGCCACGGTCGACTTTGCTGGCGAGCCGCTTGCAGCAGCCTGTGAGGCTCGAGTAGCGCGTGGCATCCCTGTCTGAGGTTTCGTGACTTCGGGGGTGGTGGTGTGAGGAAAGTGTTGGATGTGTTGGTTTCACGCTTCTTCCCTCTGCTCCGCTCCTCTCTTGACCCTTGTCGCTTGACGCGACCAGTGCGGCAAAACACGCGACGCGACGCGACGCGACGGAGAAGGATCCAGCTGCCTCTCAAAAAAAGTAGGGCGTCAGTGATCAACGATCAATAGTGATCATCGGCAAGCAGCGAATAGCGATCACCATCCACCGATCACCGATCAATTTTGTTCACTGCGCGTTCTTGTCAATGAGGTCCACCACAATGTCTTCCTACGATCCACAACAGGCAGTCCGTCGTATTCCGTGGTGGTCAGAGCGAGCCCCCCTTTGCTGGTGCGCGCTCAGACCGCCGGGATGTAACATCGACGTTTGTGGCTGCCTGTCGGATCCAAGAAGCGACATTCTCAAGGCTCTCCCTCCCACACACCCACAGGTTTATCTTCCCTCCTCTGCCGACTCCCCCAAACGGCTTGACAAGTGTCTACATTCCTCAGATGGACAGGGAAAACAGGGGGCAGGGATGCTGTGACAGTCGAGACTCGAGCAACCCAGCACTTGGTGAGCAGGAGAGCGCACTTGTCCCACGCTGTTCCCGACCATTCTGATCACCACTCTCTCTTCCTTGTTGATCAGGCTCAGCGCACAGCACTCCCACTCTCAGTTCAGCTCTGCCGCCACCGTCACAACGTTGCTTGCACCGTCATCGGCCGCCATCATCGTCGCGGTCTATCGGCGCCTATCGGCACATCTCACGACTCATGGGTCACGGCTTACCCTCTTTACCCTCTGCGGTATACCGCGCATCTCAGACCGCAAACGTGAGTATCCCACCCTCCCTCTTTCCTCTTTCGCGCGCCTGCCGCCCATGCATCAATCTTCTGACAGTTGACACCGAGCGTTCTCTCTTGGCCTATTCTCTCTCTTTCTCAGACAAATGTCTCCTACGTACTGTTGCCGCTGCGCGTGCGCTCACTCGGTCTCAGCGGCCAGCGCACCGCGCAGGCGCGCATGCAAGATTGTGAGTATCCTCTTTCTCGTCCTCTTTGTTATCGCGATAACGCGTCTATTTCTGACACAGGACCCCTCTGTCTTCTTTCGTTCTCCAGAACGTCAATCATTATCCCTTCATTTGTGGCTCGGGGCATATCCCCCCCAGGCCACATATCATCGACGGTATCCGATTCGGCGCTCCTGTCGTTTGGCCCCCACCAGTTGGGCCAGCGACACCCGATCAACGGAAACGCCCCCGAAGGGCTGTCGTTTTTGGGGACAAACAACGCCCACCACTCACCCGCACCACACCAGCTCCCAGTCCACGCCAACCACAGACCATCACCCCCCACCGGCACGCCACTGCAGCTCGCCACAGCCCTTAAGCGCTCCAACACAGCCCACACAACCCACCATGCCCCACTACGGCCGCCAGCGGCCCACCACATCCCGCTACATCCCACCAGCACCCACCAGCATCGCATCCACGCCCATCACAGCTCACCAGCGGCCACCATGCTCGACCACGCCCCATCCGCGCCGACTTGAGCCCACCAGCACCGCACGTCCACACTCCGTCCCATCCCGCCCCACGAAGACCTCGTCCAGGTCCACCAGGCCCACCAGCGCCTCATCCGTTCTTGTCAGTCGTCCGCGTAAGCCAAGAATAAGGGGTATGTATACATTCAGCCGCATAATATGCTGGAGAAACGTACTGGCATCACTTCAATCGCATCTAAAGGTAAACAGAAGTGCTTGGTAGATTGACACACCACAGATATGGATACATAAATGCGCCATCACGTTCTCAAGCGTCGCCACCCCCTCTCAGGTACATTGTAGCAGGATGCTGACGTGATGTCCACGTCAACGCCATTGACTGACGACGCAACCTCTCTTTGTCCTCCATCAGAAGCTTGATGTTCTGCTTGTTGGTTCGGATGATGGCTTCGATGAACGGTCGTGAGGCCCATCTGCGCTCGCGTGTGATGAGTGTCTGCATGTCTGTGAGTGTGTTGAGCATCTCGTCGAAGCGAGCTTGCACTGAGACTTCTGCTTCGTCTCCATCCCCATCTTGGACGCCTCCCTCTTCCCATTCTCGTTGCACCTCGCCCTCCTCGTCGTCATTGTCCTCGGCCTCCGCGTCTCCAGCGTCTCGGTTCTCGACGTTCTCGGTCTCTGCCGTCGCTGGGCCGGTGTGGCGGTGGATACGATCATGCTCGTGAGTGCACGCAGACTCCGGAAGTCGGGAAAGGAGGGCAGGGTGAGTCCAAAACGGAGGCTGTCGGCGTCTGTGGATCTGCTTGAGCTGATTCCTGGTCATGGACTCCACCAATTCGATCAAGTGCTTGCAAATCAAGAAGCGACTGCCCAAGAAGGACTCGCAAGCACAGACCCATAGGTGAGGGCAGGTTCGGTAGAGTTTCAACGACTCTTCGCTGACCTCCTTCTCTTCTTCTTTCTCCCAACCCTTCACAAAATCTTTTTCTCCAACTGGGCGTTGCCAAACGAATGTTTTTGGACAGCAGGGCCGACACCCGAAGGCAGATCGTGGGGAGGAGCCTGGTGCGGAGGATGAAGGAGACGTGATCGAGACGTGGGCGGGCAAATCGATGAAGATAATCGTGCTTGATGGTGCGCCAGTGACTCTCGCAAATCATGGTGGTCTTCAGAACCGGAACTGATTCGTTCGCGCTCCTTGCCCACAGGTCCCACTCGTCCTTTCGATACCAACTTGTCCACAAATACGCCCACACCCTTGCCCATCCACGTTGCTTGCAGAAGCCATACGCCTCCGTTGCCGATTGCACGCGTAGCTGCTCCGCCGTGAGTACCAGACCGGAGACAGTGGGGAACAGGGGATGAATGTTGTGAACATTCTACCACTATACTAAAAGGTGAGACCAGTCTCGACCCAAGTGTCATGGATGATGCATATATCCAACACTCCCTCTCATCATCATGACCCTTTGGTCTGAGACGCGAGACCCCATAGGACTAGGGGCGAGACTCTTTCGGCCCGGAGTACCCGGAGCACGTGCTGTGGAAAACCCGAC
The DNA here is from genome assembly GCA_032718865.1 of Tilletia caries. NCBI lineage: Eukaryota > Fungi > Basidiomycota > Exobasidiomycetes > Tilletiales > Tilletiaceae > Tilletia > Tilletia caries. Next base: position 1,363,573 of record JALUTQ010000004.1, read on the forward strand.
AAGCACCCGACAAGAAAATGGTCGGAAAAGAAGTCTGGAGATACCGGGAATCGAACTCACGACAGAGTCGATCAGACTCTTAATCTGTTGTGAACATTCTACCACTATACTAAAAGGTGAGACCAGTCTCAACCCAAGTGTCATGGATGATGCATATATCCAACACTCCCTCTCATCATCATGACCCTTTTTGGTCTGAGACGCGAGACCCCATAGGACTAGGGGTGAGACTCTTTCGGCCCGGAGTACCCGGAGCACGTGCTGTGGAAAAACCCGACAAGCACCCGACAAGAAAATGGTCGGAAAAGAAGTCTGGAGATACCGGGAATCGAACTCACGTCGTGAGTTCGATCAGACTCTTAATCTGTTGTGAACATTCTACCACTATACTAAAAGGTGAGACCAGTCTCAACCCAAGTGTCATGGATGATGCATATATCCAACACTCCCTCTCATCATCATGACCCTTTGGTCTGAGACGGGTCTCACCTTTTAGTATAGTGGTAGAATGTTCACAACAGATTAAGAGTCTGATCGAACTCACGACGTGAGTTCGATTCCCGGTATCTCCAGACTTCTTTTCCGACCATTTTCTTGTCGGGTGCTTGTCGGGTTTTTCCACAGCACGTGCTCCGGGTACTCCGGGCCGAAAGAGTCTCACCCCTAGTCCTATGGGGTCTCGCGTCTCAGACCAATCAGACTCTTAATCTGTTGTAAATACTAGGTGCTCAGTGCTCGACTACTCACCTTGGGAGGACCGACAAGGTGGAGGAGAGAGGCCGACGTCGCTTGACGAGTCGCAGGAGCAATCCCAGTATCTCAGGTTCGGTGTCGGACGGTCAGCTACGTAGTACCCCCTCGCAATGAGGGCGAAGTGACGTGCTGCCAGAACTCTAGCCTATGCCTGAAGATACGGAAAGGATGCAACCTTTGACGGGGAAGTCAAGGATGAGGGCGAGAAGGTAAAAGATGAGGAGGACGAGGTCAAAGGTGAGGAGGTGACGAGGGAGAGTGGAAGCAGGAACGTGTGTGGTGAATTTCAATAGGAGCGGGGGGAAACAGTGGTGGTGGAAAGTGCCTGCTTATATAGCTTTGTGGGTACAGGGGGGGAGGACAGCCATTGCGCAATGAACAATGTGTGCCACATCGTTGCGCAACGATTTCGTGTCACAAACGCAGGAATCGATGAGACTGGAAGTGGAGTCACAAATGAGACTAAGGGTCTCATCTATATAGGAAAGACTGTGGAAAGGTCACAACCACGTGGAGGTTGCTATGAAGATGCAATCTTCAACACTCCCTCTCAACCGCAGCGTGGTTGCTGAAGTCGAGTGATGACCGTCAGACGACGTTGGCGGGGTCGAGCAGACCAAGACTGCTCCGATGCTTGACGAGGACGGGAGTCGGAGTGGCCTTGGTGAAGATGTCGGCCACTTGATCCGAAGTACCAACGTATTCAAGCTTGATCGCACCTTCTTCAACTTGCCAGCGGACAAAGTGGTAGCGAAGGTCGATGTGCTTGGTGCGTCGATGCCATCCAGGGTTCTGTGCGAGGGCGATGGAACCCTGGTTGTCGCCCTTCAGGACAATGCCGACAGCCTGAGGAGCGGTCTGGTCGTACGCGAGAACGGCTGTACGAAGCCAGATGGCGTCCTTGACGGCCTCGGTGAGGGCGACGTACTCTGACTCAACTGAGGACAGAGAAACGCATTGCTGGCGAAGGGAACCCCAGCTGACGGTTGCGCCGTACAGCTTGAAGACGTACCCAGACTGAGAGCGGCGGTCTTCGACGTTTCCGGCCCAGTCGGCGTCGGAGTAGCCAGTAAGCTCGGGCTGTCCGTCGATCTTGACGGGAGCGAGGACCAGTGCCAAGTCTCGCGTTGCCTTGAGGTAGCGGAGGACGCGAAGGGCAGCTTGGTAATGAGCCTGAGTCGGGCAGCCATTGAAACGGGAGAGCGCGCTGACGACAAAGCTGATGTCAGGCCTGGTGGAGAGGGCGATCCACATCAAGCAACCGATCAGGGCTTGGAAAAGCTGGGCGTCCGTCAAAGGCACTCCCTCTGGGACGAGCTTAGTTCCGACCGCCATAGGAGAGGACTCCGGGCGACAGTTGGTCATGTTGAAACGCTCCAGGACTGTGTCGATGTAATGACCTTGGCTGAGGGCGAAGCCGTTGTCGAGCTGCTGGACCTTGATTCCAAGTACCGAGCTGACGAGACCAATGTCGGTCATTCTGTAGGAGGCCTTGAGGCCCTCGCGAACGGAGTCGATGAGGGCCTGAGTCTTCGCAGCGATCAGGAAGTCGTCGACGTAGACGAAAACGATCGTGCGGTTGCCGTTGGGTTCGACGCGAACGAAAATGCCCCAATCGGCGTCGCTGTGAACAAACCCGAGGTCGCGTAGTTTGGAAACGACATCGAGCCACCAGAGGCGAGCTGACTGCTTGAAGCCGTAGAGTCCCTTGCGGACAAGAAGCCCAGTCGCCTTGGGATCTTGCTGCTTCCACCCCTCCGGAAAGCTGATGTAGAGGACGCGATCCATTTTTGGGGTTGAGAAAGGCTGTCTCGGCGTCCATCTGCCAGACCATAAGTCCCTGGACCGCAGCTTCGACAAAGAAGATCCTCAAGCTCGTCATGCGTCCGACTGGCGCATATGTCTCGTCGTAATCGATGCCGTAGCGCTGAGTGAATCCACGACCAACAAGACGAGCCTTGTGCTTGAGGTAGTTGCCGTCTGCGTCCCTCTTAGTCTTGCAGACCCACTTGGTCGATACGACCTTGGCGCCGGGAGGGAGGACCACCTCCTCGAGCGTCTCGTTCTTGAACAGAGACTCCAGCTCCGCTTCGAAAGCCTTGGCCCACTGCTGACGCTCAGGACTCGACATGGCGTCGCCGTAGCTTGTGGGGTCGTCGTCGACGAGGGCAATCTTGCAAAGAAACCCTTCCGACTCCTGCATGAACGCTGCGTACGTGTCCCGAAAAGCAGACGAACGTTGACCGCGGCCAGCGCGCGCAGGAAGCCGGCGAATGCCTTGAGGTCGATCGGCCACGGCAGGACTGTTGCCGGGCGCATGATTCACCCCCTCGGGCTCAGGGCGTTTGCGGCCAAGAGGAAGAAGTTCGACATTATTGGCGTCGGGACCTGGCTCCGCGTCATCGTCGGAAATGTCTTCCTCGTCGTACTCGAGGAAGCCGGGATCACCAGGCTCCACGTCCAGCTGGACGATGTTGGAAGGCTCGGAGACCTCGGTGACTTTGGACGAGAGCTTGGGGCCGAAAGAGACGTTGCGGGAGAAGACAATCTTCCCCGTGGTCTCGTTGTGCACCCCCCAGCCGCTGCGCTGTGTCGGCCAGCTGACCAAACGTCCCTTCCAGGCCTTGGGAGTGGTGAGGTCCGACTTGGTGCGGTTAGCGGCGGGAATATGAACCCAGCATGGAGAACCGAATGCTCGAGTCTTGCCAAGGGAGGGTTTGCGCTTGTGTACCCACTCCCAAACCGTCCGACCGTCTTTGACGAAGGTTACCTTCATGAGCAACACCGCAGCGAATAAAATCGCATGTCCCCACCACTGAACCGGGAGGCCGCTACTGTGAAGCATGGCGGCGGTCATCTCCTTGAGGGTACGATTCTTGCGCTCAGCCACACCGTTGAGTTCCGGGGTGTGGGGCGTTGTGATGTGGTGGAGGATGCCCTTAGAAGCAGTCCAGGTGGACATGTGCTTGTTGACGTACTCGCCGCCGCCGTCGGTGCGAATGACTTGCACCTTGGTGCCGAAAGTCCGTTCGGCTACCTTGACGAACTCAACAAGGCGAGCGAAAACCTCGGCCTTGGAGCGGAGTAAGTCGACCTTGGTGTAGTCCGTGTACTCGTCAATGAAGGTCGCGTAGTACTGGAAACCACCAAAACAAGTCACCAAGGGACCGCCAACATCCGTGAGGATGATCTCCAGCGGAGAACTCGCGTGGAGAGGCGCGTCGTTGAACGGTCGACGGGTAGCCTTGGTAGCTTCGCAGCTATCGCACCAAGGCGTGGCATCGTTCAGCCCAGGAATGGGAGGAAGATGACCCGAACGGACGAGCTTCTTGATGGTGCTGAAGCCCAAGTGACCGAGGCGAATGTGAACCTCGAGAGCGGGATCGCGCTGAGCGGGCTGCATTGGTGCCAGCATCGCTGAGGGAGACGATGTGGAGGCCGCAAGGTCGACGTGTAACAGCAGCCATCGAGCTCGACCACGCTTGGTCAAAGGCATGCGCCAAGAGGCGTTGTCCTTGTGCTGGAGGTGGGCGTTGTCATCCTCGTCGATGACTTTGATCCAGCCACGCTCGCGCAGCAGTTCCTCCGAAAGCAAGTTGACTCCGGCGCCGGGGAGAAGCACAACGTCCAGGAAAGTGACGCGGCGGCCGGAGGGAAGAAGTCCAGTGACATCGCCGATGTGGTCGGATGCCTGCTTGGAGCCAACCGTCTTGAAGGTCAAGGTCTTGTCCGCTTTCCGAGAGTTGAGGAGCAGCTCGGGTCGGTCGACAATGTGCTGTGATGCACCAGAGTCGATCATGAAGGGAATCAAGGTCGACGTCGTGGAGGCGGCAAGAACGGAGGGCTCAAACATGGCTGCGAGCATCTCGTCGGCGTCTGGATAAGACTCGAGGGCGGCGGCAGCCTTTCCGGACGACGAAGTCGACTTGGGACACTCGGACTTGACGTGGCCTTGCTTGTGGCATGTCCAGCAGATCGGACCATTGCCGGGAAGAAGGTGGCTCGCGACTGGACAGTCAGGACGTTCGTGGTCGCGAGCACCACAGCCGTAGCAGAGCAGACGCTTGCTGTTGCCGTTGCTGTTGCCCTTGCCCTTGCTGCTGCCGGAGGTCGCCTGAGAAGAAGAAGGCGAAGAAGAAGACTTCTTCTTGCCGCCACCCGAAGAGGACTTGCCGGAGCGGGCCTTGTTTGCCACGCCCTTGATGGCGATGTGGAGATGTTGGCTGGCAGCGGCCATTGCCATGGCGTTGGCGCTGCGCTCCGCCGTGTGCTTCTGAGAAGCGTTCTCCTCGTTGTAGACCCGGACGAGCTGCAAAAAAAGGTCCGCTCGTCCTTCGGAAGCTGCCGCCACTCCGTCCTGACAACCCTGAGCGAATAAGGAAGGGTGTCGAGGAAACGGTCGCACTTGTCTTTGTCCTCCGTGCCCCAAGGAAGACCCGCCGCGCTCGCCTCAGCCACCAGCTCCATGTAGGAGTTGAGGTGCTGGACCATGTCTCCGCCCTCGTCGAGAAAGAGGTTCACCATCTTGCGGTTGATGGCGCTCCGATGATCCGAGGAACCCAAGTCGTGAAGACTGGCGAGGAGGGACCACATGTCGGCGGACGAGGAGAGGTCTCGAATCATGGCCTTGAGGGCCCCGCTGACCGTCTTGCGGAGGTAGGACATGGCCTTGGCGTCCCTGTCCTTCCAGGACTCGGACAGGCGCACATCGGTGGAGGTGGCGTTGGGCGGCAGAGTTGGCTGAGTCTCGACGCCGCGGACAATGTCGAACGCGCGGATGCCGATGAAGACGGGCTCGATTGCCTCTCGCCAGGCGAAGAAGTTTTTCGAGGCTGACGAGGGAAGGAATGCCGGAGATGGCGGAGGAGTTGGTGTCGTCCATGTCGAAGAAGAGAGGCAGAGAAGAAAGAAGACCGAGGGCCGAAGAAAGAAGAGGATCGGAGGTCGAGAAGACTGGAGAGTCGAGGACGAGGCGGGAGCGATAACGCAGAAACCGCAGGACGAGATCGAAGGCGACGCAGAGCAGAAGAAAGGCTCTCGAAGTCGCGGTCGAGGAGGTCGAGGCCAGCGAGGGCACAAGAACGAAGAGAGAAAGCCGAAAGGCAAGTCTTGCTCGGGCCTTGGATGCTTGAAGAAAACCTTGGATCCGTCTTGGGAGGACCGACAAGGTGGAGATCGAAGGTCGAGGTGTGCGAGGAGGACCAGAAGCAGCACCGAAAACAGAGTGGTAGGTTGGCAGGCGGCGGAGAACCAGCGGCAAGCGGAGAACCGACAGCAATCGTGGAGAACCAGCGATTCGTGAGGACAAGGTCGAAAATCGAAATCGATGAAGACGAGGTCGAGGATGGCAGAGACGAGATCGACGAGGACGAGGACGAGGACGAGGACCAGAAGAAAGTCCACGGACAGGAGCAGAGGGAAGAAAGGAGCAGAGCTAGTCAGACTCTTAATCTGTTGTAAACATTCTACCACTATACTAAAAGGTGAGACCAGTCTCAACCCAAGTGTCATGGATGATGCATATATCCTCTTAATCTGTTGTGAACATTCTACCACTATACTAAAAGGTGAGACCAGTCTCAACCCAAGTGTCATGGATGATGCATATATCCAACAATGAATGTTGAAATGTCGCGAAACAAAACTAATCAGCTCCTCGCTTTGCTCCTTGGGCACCTCTAGCCGGCCTGGTTCATCCCACTGGATGTCCGATCGGCAACCGCAGGTGCACAACCGTGCGTCGTGTCGGCGCTTCGAAGACACGGCCCAACACACCTCAAGGTCGGGTACGGTTGCAGCAGCGTCGAAAGGCTGATACCTGTCCGTTCCCGTCTTCTTGCCGCTGCCAAATCTTGAACGTAATGCACGTCGTACGTGCCAGTAGCACAGTTGCACCTTCGATGTTGGCCACACCGTCCGAATTGCTGCAATCTCAGCCGAATCTTTGTCGCAGCCAACGAACGAGGGATTTATACCCATGCCTTTGAGCATAGCTAAGCTCTCAGTTAGAATTTCGATCTTGCGCCGGTCTCCAAGCATGTCCTTGGTATCCATGAAGAGATACAGTAGTGGAACGCCTGTCCCTTCCACTTCCGCAAGGACGCCGAATAGGTCGTGTCCGCCGCTGTTGGTCCCGTATGTCGCATCTAGGGAAATTTCCACTGTTGTGTCCCGAAGCGCAGCAATGAGACCAAGCGCATAATGCGCGAATCCGCAGCACCGGCCTTCCTTCCAGATTGGCTGGCCGAGCACGTGGGGAGAGATGGACTGTGTGCCTGATAGGGCGGGCGCGGGAAGACTGGTGCATAAGGTATCGATTGCCGCTGCCGCTTCTGCTGGGCCAGCATCGCGCGCTAGTACTTGTCCAGCCAGGGCCGTCGCCATTGATTCGAACGGATCTGGATTGAGCTGCCAAGAGGAAGAGGTACCAGCGCGCCACCAAAACCACACCTGCTTCTGCGTGATCTCCTTCGCCTTCGATCGCATCTCAGCACTGCAAATCAGATCCTGGTAGATCTGCCCTGGAGTGGAGTCTAGACGGGCTTCGATGAACTCAATGACATCGGGTGGCATAGTGCGGTCGCAGTATGGTTGATGGGGGAAGTGGTGGAGTCGAATATTGACGATCTTGGAGGCGGGTTTGAAAACAATGGCGAGTCTGCTTTTTGCAATCATGCGCGGATATGCTGTCGGCAGGTACGCGTTTTCCCGTTGAGGCTGATGATTTGTGTAACCGACAGTCTTGAGCGCAATGATAGTAGAAGGAATGCCCTTCCTTACCCTCAAATTGATTCGCTGCGGCGAATCGAAACCCGCAGGCGTTCCAAATTTCGCGCGCGAGTAGGGATGCTGAAACGGCGACGTCTTTGATATTGGTGGAGGCTGTGATAGGGACAGGACTCGTCTCGAAGCTGATGCACCAGTCTCCATTAAGAGGCTGAGTAGAGTCCGCTGCGTGCGCTCCTGAGTGGGCATGAAGCTGGGAAGAAACCTCGTCCCATGTATGCGTGGCCGCGGCTCGTTTTAGATGCTTGCTGCAGGTTTTTCGTCTGCTTCCATCAAGTTTGAGCGGGAACGAGGACAAGGGCCGCTTCGTTTTTGCAGGCATTGCATTTCCGAAGCTGCTCCGACATTGAGAACAAGGCCTGGGTTCTATTCAGCGAAGGAGAAGCATGGATCAGTAAATGTTGCCTACAGCTACAGGGCCGAGAATTCAAGTTTGATACCACATACCGCGCACGGAAAGTTAAGCGGCAGGGATGATGAGGATGAGCGTGGTGCGTGGGCCGTGGAGAAGGATGCAGTGATGGGAATGGGGATGGTGTGAAGACAAACTCGAGAGTCGAGACGTTCGCGTTGCGCCTGAGCGGTGGGCAGTGATCATGGCCGTGATCAGCGGTCGTGATCATCAACGCCCTACTTTTTTTGAGAGGTAGCTGGGGAGGTTCGCGACGGAGTTGCACGCGTCGCGTGTCTCGATTTGCTTGGATTGCAAACGCCTCCTTTTTTCGCGAAAAAATAAACTTTTGTCTCAAGCAATCTGCAAACTGCTGTATGTACATGAATGGATTATTGGGAATAGTCAGTGGTGGGAGGCCAGGGATCTCAGTGTAAGGCCTTCGCATTCCAAGTTGTCTTCTTACGCTCATAGCGCACAACGAATATCGTAACAGGTACAGCGTGCGAAAAGATCTCGAGAAGTCCGCACGCGTGTCAACGACACCCTGTTCACGATACAAGCGCCGCTGTCATACCGAGAACCCATGTGACAAAACCGATAGCCATCCTTCCCGTGTTGTGGAGCTTCCAGAGCTCGATCCCCTTGATGATTTGGTCTGCCTGTTCGCCTTCATGGACGGTGCCCTCCTTACCGCTGCGCCGTGCTTTGACCTTATCGCGCGCGGCGATGAGAGGCTTGATATTGGGAAGCACTGTGAAGGAGCCACGGTTCTTGTCAGCCAAAAACAAACATATATCCAAGGCAGACGACATCGATGACTCACTGACTAAGATCGTGAATGGCACGATGGCGAGCGAGCACACCGAGGCCGACAGAAGGAGGCGGGAAGCGAGTTTCTGATGCGCAACAGTAGCGAATCGGGCACTGCCGGACGAAGTGTGGCTAGCGACGAGGAAGGCGACCGCGCTCACGATCGAAGTCGGGGCGAATTGAAGGGCTCCGTTCTCGTACATGCATGCCCACAGACCCACGGCGCGATCCGCATTGATGTCGAGTTCATGGCGCAGCTTGGCGGAGGTAGTCATCTTGATGACACCGCATGTGACCATGCCGAGGTTGCCGCTGTTGTGAATGGCCTTGATTGCGATCAGCCCTCGAACATAGACCTGAGGCTTGAGGCTTGAATCATGCTCTCACAAGAAGAAGTATGAGCTGCTGGCGAGGCCTAACCCGGTCGCCACGGCGAAGGGAGTCTTCAGGAAGTGGGACATTGCTATCGTGGAGCCCTTTCACTACCTGAGGTCGGCGTACAGATTATTGTGCCTGAGGGTATGGCCGTTGTCCACAGCCAGCTCACGGCGCGAGAACGAGGAATTGGGAGAGGGCTGGCAGGTCGGAGACACTCGGAATCGCAAGCTGTTCTGGGATGCCGGAGTGTTCCGAAAAAAGTGCTCGAGCCAAGCAGTGCAGCGAGAAAGGGAGCCGCCAAGATTGAGTGAGTGCGAGGTGATGCGGTGATGTGCGGGTGCATGCTGAGAGCGAGAAGGACGTCCGACGTGTTGATGAACCACCACCTCGTGCGAGTCAGGCAGCGCGCAGTATGACTTCGATTTCCTCAGCCGCGACGTCGCCCGCGCCGACCACGCCTTCCTTCAATCGCGCGAACGGGCCAGCCTGGCGAGGCGGCTGGGGTACAGGCGACGCCAGTGGAGAAGGCTCAGATGCCCCAGCGGACTCGGCCAACCCGCGCAGCAAGGGCAGGAAGCAGCGCATGTCCAAGTCCGCCTCGGCCCTCAAGGTATCTCAGTCCCGGCTCCGAATGGATTCCGGAGGCTCGCCGTACCGGAGCAATGCATCATCCGCTCATCTGCAGGAGTACTTCCACAGTAGCGCAGGTGCCCTCGCCGCGGCCGGCAGAGAACGTGATGCCGGACGCGACCACCAGGGAAACCGATGGCACGCGCACAGTTTTCCCAAGCACGTCGACTCACTCTGCGACGTCACCGCACTCGTTGACCTCGTCGACGGTCGCGGCGGGCAATACGAAACTTTGAACATGAATGAGGACCAAGTCCGAGACCATGTCAAGCGTGCTCCCAAGAAAGTGCGATCCGCCTTGCAGGAATACTACGACAGTCAGTTGGAGATCATCGACGGCTGGCGCGAGGCCGACGAGATACTCGAATCGTCTTTCCCAACCGAGGTGCTTAGAAGGTACGGCACCGAGGACGACGTCGAGCGCTTCCTCGCCAAATCACGCTTCTCCCAGCTCCATCTCAATCGTCTCGCCGCAGTAGACAATGCCGAAGATTCAGACACCGGCTACGAAGAAGACGGGGACGGAGACGAGGATGAGGATGAGGAAGGAATTCCACGGAGAGGCAGCATAGCACGCGCTGCCAGCGCCCTCTCTGGATTCTGGTTCAACGCGAATTCGCAGAAAGCCAAGCATCGGAAACGCGAGCATTCGGGTCTTTCCAGCGATGATCTCGAAGAAAATGCAGCACTTCTCGGCGGAAGGGACGATACTACTTCGCGCGGTCGACGTGGTCTCACCCGCTCGAATTCTGGAGCACCGTATGGGGCAACAGCATTCTCCTCCCAAATCCCCAGCACGACTCCCATTGCCGAACATCAGCAAGAAGGTAGCGGCAGCACGAACAACAGCAAGGTCTTTGATGCTCCTGCTGCTACATCCAAACTGCGCGAGTACAGCCCCTTCTCCGGTCGCCAGTCGACTGACGACGACGCGTCAGTCGCCAGGGGCCGTGTTGACCCTCACGCTCGCAAAGACTCGCCCTCGGGACGGATCGTCTCCGTTGAGAGCGAAGCCAGCGCCAAGGAAGGCACGGGCCGGGCGTCTGAAGATGGCTCGCTCGATCGAAAGCTTGCCCGCGCTCGTGAGCAAAAGGAACGCGACCTCACTGCGCGTGAATCGGCACTCAAGTCAACCAAAGACCGCGATCAGGCAAAAGCCACGGTCGAAAATGAGGAGCGATCCGATCGTCTGCCTGCTGCGGCTGACGACACTACGGATGATGACGACGGTATTATGATGGCACCGGGTCCGTCTGCTCTGAAGAATAGCACGACCGGCTTCCAGCCTCTTGCACACCGCCCTGGCTCTACGATTACCCTTCGCAGCAGCACAAACACCGGCGGACCAGATGCTGATTTCAAAGGTGACCGGGCAGCAGAGGGCACGAACGTACTGCCTGCTTCGGGTCAGAGCAATACAGCCCCGGCCGACGGCAAAGATACAGCCCCGGCCCGACCCACATCCTCGTCCTCCTCATCCAGCAACAATAATGCCAACAAGAACTCGAAACGTACCGCTGTCGGCACGTTGCAAGAGCGCGAGCGGCGATTACTCTTGGAGACCGTTCCCGGCAAAATGGAAAAGGAAGCCGAGGTCGAAAGGGGCACGCAGTTTGCGATAAACATCAATCTCGCGATCAACATTGTTTTGATTGCGGGCAAGGGGTTGGCAGTCGTCACCTCAAATTCGGTCTCACTTATTGCCTCGTTCGTGGACTCGGTCCTGGATCTCTTGTCTACAGTGATCATTGTGAGTGTTGCTCCTTCTAGGCAGTGCGCATGACATTGATCCTCATTTCTGGCTCACTACTATGCTTATTTGCAGTTTATTACTTCAAAAGCTATTGTGAGTATACTCGCTGCTGTCTTTAGTGGTTGGCTCCACATGACTGACTGTTTTTCTTCCGACCGTTTACCTCAAATAGGCGTATCGATCGTCTCATACTGTTTGGAAATATCCCGTCGGGAAGAAACGATTCGAGCCTTTGGGCGGTGAGTGATGTCTCTAAGGTTGTCTACCTCTCTCCATGCCTGTTCATCTAACTTGTCATTTCCTCGACGGCGCAATCGTTCCAGTCGTCGTGTTCTCCGTCCTCATGCTTGCCAGGTGAGTGCTGTTGTCCGACGGAAAGATCCTTGATGAGTATCAAGGCGGCCTTCTCATAGCTTCGTCACTTTTCCTTGGTCACCCTCAGTTTTTCCCAGGTCCTTGTGGAGTCAATCGAGCGCCTGATGAAGGTGCTCCGGTCGGGCAAGGGAGAGATAGAGAATCCTGCCGAGCTGCCCACCCTTGGCATTGTCTTCATGGTCATCACGATTGTGGTCAAGATGTTCATGTGGCTTCTGTACCGGAACAGTCCCAGCAGTGGTGTTCGCGCGCTAGCTCAAGGTTCGTACTCCCCTCCGCTGAGCTTCAATGTGTCCCAGGAGGTGGACGTGCTGACACAACCTTTCTTGCGGGCTTCCTCTTTCCAGATGCGCAGAACGATGTCGTCTTCAACGTTGCTTCGTTGCTGTTCCCAGTGCTAGGATCCCTGTTGCATGCACCAGCGCTCGACCCCATCGGCGGTATCGTGCTTTCTTTATATATAATCAAGGAGTGAGTTTCGCCATTCACGCCGTGACATGTACTGCGTCCCGACAGGCGACTCACATCCATGCTTCCTTTACAGATGGCTCGAGACCCTGGGCAGCACCGTGACGCGGTTGTCCGGTGCTGTTGCTGGTAAGGAGCACCTGGCTCGTGCCCTCTACCTCGTCACGCGGTTTCGGCAGGTCAAGGCGGTCAGTGCTTTTGAGCTGTACTACAGTGGCGACGAGGTCATTGCGGAGGCCGACGTGGTTTTACCTATCAACACTCCCCTGAAGGTGAGAGCGACTGGTGCTCTGCAGGGTGCGGCGTTCTTGTTCTGACGCAAATTGATCTTTCTCTCGCACCCATGTGCTCTGTTCTGTAGGAGGCGCACGACGTGTGCGAGGTAGTGACATATTGTCTCGAGGTGCTGGATATCGAGCGGGCCTACGTGGTGAGTACCGAATATCTGCGCCAAAACTGAGCTTCCTTAACCAGACCCTGACTGTGTCTTTCTTCAGCACCTCGATTACCACATCCACAACCCAGCTGGTCATCTCACACAGCGTGGATGAGCGACCGAGCAGACCCTTCCCTCCAACCCGATTGACACTGCTGTGTGTCAAGAATCCCGACGCTCATTACACCTCGCTATTTTCCGTCACCGACACCCTACACCCATTCTTTGATAGACACAACCAACTTTCACTAAGTCAACACACATATTACTTTTCTTGCTGTAGCCGTGGCGCCGTGGAAAGGCATGGTTAGGAAGCAGTTGTGGTTGTTGTTGTTGTTATCATTCCTGTATATGGAGGCATAACGCCTATATGACAGTCGGCCGGAGCCTTACACGGAGCAATGTTTGACGGGGGGGGGGTTAGCAGTCAGTGCACTTGATGCTGTCCATGTCCAGATGTCAAGGCCACGCGAAGAGCGGGAATTTGCAAAGCGTACATGGTCTGGAACCTGGCGGACAGCGTCCAATAAGCTCCCCCGAATCCGTATCCCACTTTCCAATAAGGTCACGTCCGCAGCGAGCGCAGCAAGGGTGTGGATGATAGTATGATACATGTTCGAGAGGAAGCGCTGCTGTTGCGGACTTGCGAAGAAAACATGGCGGCATGTCGGCTGTTCCGAACTGGTTCGCTAGGTAACGGCCATGTCATCGGCTCGGCGGTGCAGCTCCACTTTGTCCAGCGGTGGTAAAGGATCTGAAATGTCTATAAAGACCAGAAGGTCAGGTCGCATCCTACTCCTCCGTCTTCACGCCGTCCCTTCCTTCCTGCCCTCGTGATACGTCCTCCGTCCGCGGCCATCGATTATTGTTAGATATTGATATGTTCTCCCTCGTCAAGCTTGCGTTCCTGCTGTCCGCCACCGCAGCGAACTTCTCCCTGTCGGCACAGGCACGGTATGTATCAAACATAAGAGAGGGCCCAAGTGAGTGAAAGATGAGCAGGAGTTCCGAGCATTGTCGTACAGTGCAAGACTCACGCCTCTCTATCTTCCGCCAGGTCCTATTTACCCATCGGGTTCCGACTCGAAGGGTTGGGAAGGACTGCCGTCGGTGCCTGGCGCGACCATCAAACAGCTCCCTGTGGGCAGTCAAAGTGCAACTTTGACGGTCTACGAGACGGACGAGAGCTCGTACGATGCTTCCAAGATACTCCGAGCTGTCATCATGGTCGCAGGTGAGCTTTTCCTTTCTCGAATATAAACGAAGGCTTCTGACATGAGATATTCGTGACTTACACCTCATTTCGCTCTGCAAACAAAAAAGGTATCGACCGTGTCGGGTGGAACGAGTGGTTGTTTCTGAACGCGTCCTTGGTACGAGCAAGCCAAGGCGGTGTCGTCGATACAAACACTGTCGTTCTCGCCGCACCGGAGTTTCACATTGTCGACGATGCAGGAGCGTACCCCGTCGATCCGATCACAGGTGCACCCTCTTCAACGACGCTGGTCTGGGCGGACAAAGAATGGGGCGAGGGTGACAATGCCGTCTTCCCGGACAAGGCACTCATGGCTGGCCTGCCTTATGGTTCTGTCGCATCATCACGGCCAAGTCGCAAGAATCCGTCGCAGAGGGATGGGCCAGGCGTGGGATCCTTCGATGCACTGGATGCGCTCGTTGAGAGCTACCTGGACCGCAGCCGCTTTCCCAACCTCAATCGAGTTGTCGTTGGCGGCTTTTCGTTGGGCGGTCAATTGTTAAATCGATACTCGCTCTTCGGAGGATCTACGGCCAACGACGACCGGGTGACCTACTGGCTTTCGTCCCCGGGGTCGTTCGTGTACCTCAACTCCACCAGACCTGAGAAGATCGGAAAGAGCTGCTCATCGACATACGACGACTACAAGGTGAGTTCACATTTCGAATCGTCCTCACAAACGCCAAGCTGATTTCACTTTATTCTGTCACGCGTCCAGTTTGGACTGCAAGGCACCTTGCCCGCGTATGTCCAAGTATCGAACGCCAACACGCTCGGGCAGCGTCTTGCCAGCCGGACTGTCCGGTATCTAGTCGGCCTGATGGATACTGCGGCAGGCGATAACGGCTGCGAAGCGAATGCGCAAGGCTCTTCCCATGTCAACAAGATGCTCAACTGGGTCCAAGTAGTCGCACCCTATCTACCCGGCGCTCCCGGGGACGGCTCTCTACCGCAGAACACTACCGTCTCTCTCATCCGGAACACGCCCCACAATGACGGGAGGGTGATCCAGAGCGACCCGGGAGTAGCGACGCTTTTCCTGGAGGACTACCCTTCGAGAGGCCGGAATGCTACCGCCCCTCCTTCGAACGGCGACAGTGCGGGTACAGCGAGCGAGGCCAGCGGGGCTCTCGCTTCAATGCGTATGATGCCCAGGAACAAGGTCATCCTCTTATTCACCTCGACCCTCTCTATCGCCATCATGGCGACACTCGTTTGAACCATCGGAGTCTTCCTCACCAGTCACCATCGCCATCATGGCAACTCTCGTTTGAAGCATACGCTCCCTTATTTTTTCGTATTACACCGGACAATAACTCAACACACTCACTGTACATATTCGAACACGCACTCATTGTATATACTTGGACAGTCTCGTGCTCGCAAGGAGAAACAGATTTTAGCTTACAGGCCGATACTTTTTTGAGGAAGAGTGTTGATAGACGACCTACGACTTACTCCTTTTGCTGCGTGTCCATCTTGTGTCGAGAGGGCTGGATGGTGGTTTATGGCGGGCGGGCGCTGCAGGGGCAAGCTGGGGACACAACGTCAAACTCAACATCACCAACTGCTTGCAGTCGCTGCGACACAGCACACACACATCACAAGAAAGCGCGCGCAGAGTACCAGCACCGGAATCAGCGAATTATTCTCCATCCAATCGCGCCAAGAAAGTTGGCGAGGATGTCTTGGAATGATGGAGTTGGTGTCTGTCCGGAAGTTGTGTCCGCCGTGTCTGAAAGTTGTGTCCCGGAGGTACGGGGCTGATATGCTGCGGGATGGAAAACTTCTGAGGTCAAAGCATCTCGCCGTACTCCTTTCGCAACGAAAATGGTACGGGAAGGAAGGTAAAAATGAGGTTGTTCAGGATCCGCTCCTTGTTGTGGATGTACGTTCGTTGTATTTGGATGGTTGAGGGAAGAGTCCAGGAGTGGGAGGTGAGGTGAACATCGCGACACAACGGCGCCAGCACCAACACCAACTCCTGGACATCTTCAACACGACTTCCAACGCGAACACCATCACCAATCCCTCCCAGACGGCGCAGGCTAGGTCTCATAATTTTACTGCGTCATTTAGCAGCTGCCTTTGCTGTCGCTCGTATGGTTGACTCCCAATGGTGCTTGCAGCTCGAAGACGGACCTCTCCCCCCGGAAGGACATTTTTTCGGACGGAGGGAGATTCAAAGTCGTGAGAAGAGCCTAAATTCGTGAGAAGCGAGGTCCACATCTCACGTTTGTGATATCACGATGGCAGTTCAATAGGGGCAAGACTTCTTCATCGAAATCGCGTGAGAAGATGCAGCCAAAGTGTGAGAAGCCTCATTTTTCTTTCAAAGCAGCAGAGACGTTATACCATCACAACATCACCACATCTCACCCTCACCACAATCCGCAAGCTATCATGCCGCGTTCATCCAATCGCAACATTATCGAACAGTCATTCACGGTACTGGCGCTCGCCAACGTGGAGCAGACGATGGCGGACGCGTTCAGTGCGGACGAGAGAGGAGACGCAGCAGCAGCAGACAGCGATCTCGCGCACGCAGCCGAAATGCTGCAGGCTATCGATGCCGTGCATCATCGTCGCTATTTGAGCACTCGCAGTGCTGTTGCAAGACTCGGCGTGACTATTGGAGAGCGACTTCTGGCCTACGAGCGAGACGAAGACTTTTTGCGGTATCGACAGCTGGTCAGGATGGAGCCGGCCGCTTTTTCGCAGCATCGTATCACGTTTGGCCGTCCACCCCATCTTCAACCCCAAGTACGGCAAGACTGCGCCCGTCGAAGATCAAATCGCCATTGCTTTGTTTCGCTTCGGTCACGACGGCAACGGCGCATCAGTCAAGAATACAGCGGAGCTATGCGCGTTCTCTGAAGGTTCAATCGTCAATTTTTACCCGCAGGGCTGTGGAAGCACTTTGCGCACTCGAGAAGAGTGTTTTTGTGCTGGGCTAGTGAGGGGGGGAGAAGAAGGAGAGCAAGAAATGGGTGGAGGACCGTTGCGGCGTCAAGAAGTGGAGGAATGGATATGCTTCGGTGGACGGAGTTCACATCTTGTGCGCTTGGGGACCAGGTCTCGATGGAGGCGACTCGTTCATGAACCGAAAACGGCGATTTTCCTTCAACATTCAGCTCATCACTCTGCTTCACACTTTACGAATCATAGGCTACGATATAGGACACCGAGGCGCATCATCGGACGCAAGAGCATGGGCTTGTTCGGCAATTGTCGCCACGCCGCGGCGATATCTCAACGAGGGCGAATGGATATGGGCCGATCTTGGCTACCCATATGCTCCCTATCTTGTTTCGCCATATCAGCATCTCGCAGCGACAAAGTCGGTTGATTTTCGCAGGTTCAACTACAATCTATCCAGCATCCGAATCCGCAGCGAGCATGCGATGGCATACGTGAAAGGGCGATTCCCTGCGTTAAAGGGGTACAGAGGTCTATTGGCGACTCCAGAGGCCGAGGAGTACGCGCAAGATTACATTTTGGCATGCCTTGTTGCCCATAACCTCGCCATGAAGGAGGATGATGCGGGAAGGTATCTGGTCTATGTGAAGGAGGGTCTGGAAAGGGAGATGCGACCGAATGACGTTGATTGGAGCAATGTGAACGAAGACGAAGAGATGGAACGGTTAGCCGCAGAGGGAAGGGAGCGATCACACGAGGCCTGGTCAGTGTCTCAGCAGAACGAGGCACAAGAGTATACCACCACAGACCGAAAGGATCTGCGGATCGACGAGGCCAAAGAACGAAGAGAAGGACTACACGACGCTTTGAACAAGACGAGGAAGTTGCGCTTCGAGGACACCACCTGGAGATCGCGTCAGAAGGAGATGACGAGAGTGCAGCTAGCAGAGTCAGATAAGAGGAGGATGGACAGTCTTCTACGAGCGGCATGAAGCAGTAATCCAAACGATGTCTTTATTATTTCATGTCTGATATCTAAATGTCGAGGTCTGTGGAAGTGAAGCTTAACACAGGTGGATGCTAGTTCATTCTGGACAGCATGGCCATGATCAAGTCTCCTTGCTGCTTCTGAGCTTCGCGAGCGTTGATCGCCTCCATACGCCTCGTCTCGGCGTCCATGCGTTGAATTTCCAGCTTCTCCTTCTCAATTTGGAGTCGTTCTCCATCCATTTCCGCGTCCGCTTGCTGTCTGATTGTGGCCTGCTCATTGCGTTCATGGATCGACGCTTCCATGGTAGCCGCCAAGTCATCGACGGCAGTTGAGGAGCGCTGACTCTTCTTTGAGCTTCCTCCAGTCGGTCCGCTTGCTGGCGACAGCGCTCGTTTCTTGCCTTTCTTGTCGTTGTCCTTCTCGGGTTCTTTGGTGTCTTGAGTATCTTGTCCATCCTCTTCCCCCTCGTCCTCATCTTCATCATCATCCTCTGTTCCATCCTCGCTCCCTGCTCGAAGACCATTCTTCTCAAGTGCAATCAAACCCTCTCCTCCCCCTACCCTTCCCCTCCTTGGAGCTGATGTCCGTCTGTCCCGACGCATAGCATGCCAGTCCTCGAAATAGAAACATTTCTTGACTGCATCCTGCCGCTCGACTTGCAAAGGTCCTTCTCGTGGGATCTCTGACGCATCCTTCCCTCTTCCGGTCACACTGAGTTCCTTCAGTGCGGCCTCGTACTTGCTGTCCATGTATTCGATCTGTCGTCTGACTGGGAGAAATGCTTGGGGATCCGCTTTGCCCAGAAAAGATCCGCATTCCTCGTTGAGATATTGTGCGCATTCACGAAGCAGTGTATTCGTGTTGATCTTCCTTCCTGAGTCAGAGTCCGAGCGACCGGGCAACATCGCCTGCTGAAGAAGAGGGTGGCTTTTTCATGAATTTGACGATCGCTGACCTCTCCTCGTTGGTCCATTTGTGCCGTGGTTCTTTGTCCACTGCCGAAGCGGATTTTTTGCGACCTGCGTTTGCTTGTGCTGTGGGACCAGACTCGTTTCCTCCATCCTCGGCATCGACGCCTCCCGCATCTGCATCTTGCGCATTGCCATCACCTGAGGGCGCGCTGGATGCTGCAGCAAGTATCTGCGTTCATGATTCATCGGAACAAACTTGGTGAGTACTCTGATTTTCTGGAGCAGGCAGCAGATAGCAGACATCAGACTTCAGACAACTGACCTGTTGCCTCTCGTAGTCGCTCAATCCATCAAGGTCATCCGTATCCTGCAACGGTGAGTCCTTTCGTTCAATTGCGGGAGCAGCGGGTGTGGGCGGCAGAGGTGTGGCACGCAGACGGGCCTGATGTGCCGCTACAGGCGCAGGAGGTGGCGGCGGAGGCGGAGGGTGGATAGAATCTGCTCCCATCACAGAAGGAGGACTGACGCGCGGGTCGGGCGCATCAGGCAGCAGTGCTGGGCTGCGAAGAGGAGTTGGGATCTGCTGAAGAGTAGAAGAGGGGAGGGAAGAAAAAACGGGAGGGGTAGGAGAAACATCAGCGGCTTCAGGACGGGCGGCGACGCGTTGGGGAGCTGTACGGCGCGCGCCTGAGCGAGTCTGCTTGGGAGGAATGCTGCTTTTCTTGGGGGCCATGACGGATTGAAGACAAAGGCGATAGAAAGCTGCTGGTGGGGAGGTGATGCTTGATGGATTGAATGAAGAGGTCGACTGGTGGTTTCTTTCTTGCTGACATTTCAGTCTGACTCGTCTTCTCCTCTTCTCACAACAGGGGCCCTCAAAGAGCTACGTGTGAGAACCACCTTCTTTTCCGATTTCGCTGGAGCTAAAATATCTCACGTTTACACTTTGAATCTCCCTCCGTACTGGAGTTTGAACCTCAGCATAAGCACCCCCGAGGTCGCGAGGACGAATCCACACTCTCACGTAGTGATCAGCCCCAGAGAGGCTTCTATCGACGGAGTAATATCAGGGCAGCAGCCTCGGCCAGGTTTGAGTGCGCTTGTGGCTCTTCCCGAGCTCGTATTGGTCGTTCTGAGAATTCTGTCGTCGAGATGTTAAGCCAGCGCCGCCTGCGTCGCTCACCAACAGGCAAACGGCAAACAACTTTTCAACACACGAAAGTCAAGACGACGGAACAGACTCAGAAGAGAGAAAGGAAAAGGGGGCACAACAAGTGTACATGACATTTCAAATTACAAACATCCGAGTCCGTCTCAAGCCTCCTGTCCCACTCGTCCGCGCCGAACCCGCCAGCGCCGTCCTCCGCCGCTGCAGCCTCGCGAACGCTTCGTAGATGTGGGATATCGCCAGCTGAGGCGGGACCGGTTTGGGACGTCGAGAGGTCGACTCTGCGGTGGCGTTTGCCGCTGTTGCCGCTGCTGTTGCTGCTGCCTTCTCCGTTCCTTCGGATGATTGTGCGTCAGAGGTCGTCTTGTTCGCAGTCGCGCCGCTATGAGCATCTTCAGTCGACCCAGCTTTTGGCTTTTCCTTCCCTCCTCTCTCCGTATCATCAGCATCGTCGTCCCCATCCGACGGGTTCCCATCCGGCTCATCACCCGCCTCCTTCCCATCGCCAACACCCCTCTTCTTCTCCTTCTCCTTCTCACCAGCAGCTTTGTCCTCCCGAGACTGGGATAATGTGTGCCCGCCAAACTGCGGAGTGGACAGCATCGCAGGTGAGGGCGAGAGCGACGTCGTCGTACTCGAAGGAACACCATCAAGGAAGTACCCACTCCCCGGCGCAGGAGCAAAAAGCGCACAAAACGTCGTAGCGTCGTTCGGATCAGCCGGCACGCCGGGCCGCGGGAGGAGGAGACTGCTCAGTTGGGGCAGCTCGATACTGTCGTACGCCCGCGAACTCGAGAGGGGCGTCCCGCGGTCGAAGTTGGCGGCGATGGCGGTGGGAGAAGAGGAAGAGGCGAAGGGACCGGATTGGGTTGTGGTGACGGCAGGTTCTGTGAAGCGAGCTCGTTTGCGTGGCCGGTCGACGGTCGAATCCTGCTTGACTCCGTTTTCTTCAGCTGAAGTAGACAGGTCACCAGCGCTGGCTCGGTCGGTCGTATCAGTCACTTTCAGAATTGTACTCGGCATCGTGGTGGCCTCCCCACCGCTTGAAGCGCTCGCTCTCGTACCCTTCGTTATAGGTGATCCTCCTTTGACCACGGCATCTCGCTGGGAAACAGGTTGCACAGGGTCCAAAGCCCGATCCCTCCCCTTCGCCACTTCCGCCGCCAACGCCTTCCTCCGCTCCGCCATCATCCGAGCAGTCTCCTCGAGCTCCCTGTGCACCTCAAGAGCACCCTCGCAGAGCTCGCGCACGACTTCAAAGGCGAGGAAGCCGAGAATGTCGATGATGTCGTCGCTCGGCTTGTTGCCGTCTAGGTAGGCGGGGGCGTTGATGAAGTCGCGGAACTTCTTGCCTGTTTTGGGCAAGGAGGGAGGGTTCAACGATGTTCATCCTCGAACGACTATTGCTGGAGAGAAGGAAGTGCTTGGATACTGACTCTTTCGGTAGGAGAAGGAGGCCTGTCTGCACTCAGAGTAGTGGACGTACTCTTCTCTCGTCATCATCCGCGTCGCCTCGTCCGCTTCCTATATAGGAGTATGAGATCCCATCAGCATGAGCGTCAGGGTCCTAACAGGACAAGAACATGGAAAATTAAGTTTGGCCATACCTTGAGACGAGTCAAGCTATCCTCGTGAGCCTCGATGTCGTCCTCATCCTCCTCATCGGCATCGTCGCCTGCGGAAGGCCGGAGATGCTCCGAGAAGATCGTGCTTAGCTCCCAGGGCAGCTTGACATTCAACTTGCGCGTCTTGGTAGCAGCGTCCACTTTTCGGAAGAAGAAGGGAAACAGTGCGCGAAGGGGGGTAGTATTCAAAAGGAGGGTCAGCTTCCAGCTCCGCGGGCGAGAGGTAGAAGAAGAAGAAGGTATCCCGACTTACTAGCACCAGCATCCTCAAGGTCCGCATCCCCCGCAGCACCCCCACCCACATCATCCGACTCCTTCGCCTTCTTCCGGACCTCCCTCCAGCTGAGGTATATGCGCAGCCGGTTGACTTTCGCGCGGTCGTACCGGATCAGGAAGATGAGGTCCTCCGGGGAGAGAGTGCGGGAGGCTCGGCGTTGGGAGATTCGGCGGGATTGTATGATCTGCTCAGGGGGAGGGGGATTGAAAATGCTGGTCAGGTTTGGCACAGCTAAGGGGTAATCCCAACCATTTGACAGAAAGAAGGTATCGAACGTACCATCTCAACTACTTGAGTGCGTACGATGTCCTCGATGAGCTTGAGCACGTCGTCCGGTGGATCTTCAATATCTCCAAAGACGAACATCTGGCAGAGGAATCATCAAAGAAAGGGGCTTTCAGCTCCGTCTCCTCCCATCTGCCTTCTCGAGCTCCGCGCACGCGCGCGCGCGTGCACTACAGCAAGGGATACGACTCACCATCTGAGAAATCTCCTGCGAGTACTGATACGCCGGCGGCGAATCCCCGGGGAGGAGGAGAGGCTCGGAGGAAGGGCCTGCGATGGCTCCCGCTCCCGCTCCGGTAGCTCCGTTCGAGTTGGAATCCTCAACGGCAGCAAGTCCATCAGCGTGGGCGTTTCCAGCACTCGAGTCGGCCGCGCTCGCCATCATGATCCCTTCTCGGCGCTTGTCCCTGATTGGAGGAGCTCAGGCGCTGAGGGGAGGCTCGAGGTCAACATGAGTTGGCACTTGGCGGGGCATGCCTGGATCGCACGCTCGGAGCCTTTCTTTCCCCATCCAAACGAAGGCGGGCATGCGGGCATGAGATGCAAGTACACAGACAAGGGGAGATCCAGGTTACAGAGAGGAAACGTTCGAGGTTACATTGCGCGGTGGAATGGATCGATAAGGGAATGGAGGTCAACCACAAGATTCCGCCCCGCGACTCATTGAGTCTGTGGTCCGTATCTGAGTGGCACAGAGATGAGGGAGACGGGGTCAGAAGGAGTTCGAGACTACTCTATGCATGTGTACTCACCCTCTGAGTCCCTCGGCGAAGCCCCAGTTGGTGGGAACAGACTCTGGCTCAGAGATGGAGCTGCCTTCCTTTGTCACCTTGGCGATTTGGAACTGCGAGACGAAGATAAGAAAGTGAGTATCTGGCTGGCCAGCTTATGGGAGGATTGTGAAAGTGGAGCGTGCTTACCCTGTTCAGGGATCGCGCATCGCGGTAGACTACGGTGCAAGAGAAGCACGTTCAGCATAGAGTAAACTAACAGCAACCATTCGAAAACAAACTCACAAAGAACCTGCATGCAAGACCGCAAGATCTTCTTCGCCTCCTCCTCATCAATCTCCTTCTCACGCCCTTCGACCGCTTTCCGCAAAAGCGGCTGGGCCAGGTGCATTCCGAAACCCGTGGCAATGGTTGTGGACTGGAAGGTAGTGCCGAGCAGGTCTACGTAGCCGAGGAAAGGCTCGCCGGTCTTGGCGTCGACGCCGCCGAGGATCAAACTGTTCCAGATGGGGTTGAGCTTGGTGCGTCGGTTGTACATGACGCGGGAGAGGTAGGAGTAGAGTTGGCGGGCGGTGAGTGCGTGTCCGTCGCCTTCGTTGAATTCGGCCACTCTGTTTGGCCACAAAAGAAAGAAGCGCCTGTCAGGAAATTCGAGCTTTCCCCCCGTTAATGCGGCATTCTAGTTGACTCACTGGAGCTGGTCGATCCTGTGTTCGAGGTACTGGAAGTCGCTCATGTCACCGCTGGCGCCGATGAGGGTGTTCTCGCCGACCTTGATGATACGTCGGACGTCCATGAAGCGGGCAAGACTGCCGTAGGAGGCGAGAGTGTCGGCTGCGAGCATGATGCCGTCCTTGTACTTGATGCCCAAGATGGAGGTACCGGTGACGATGGGTTGTCTAGGGAAGAGAGCAGTGTTCAGTCACGAAAGGACCACGAATGCGAGCTGGGGGTAAGGGGGTGAAGCAACGTACTGTGTGCGCTGCCGTGCGAGGTCAAAGGCATCTGCGCTGCCTGCGTCCGGTCCCTGGGAGGCCATCATGTGTGCGCGGGAGGAGATGAGGTCTGGTGCTGGTGTGGAGGCCCACGTCTGTCCTGTGTTTACGTTCATCCTGGCTGCTGTTGATCTCTTTCCTGATTATTGTGAGTGAGTGCGGACTGACTGCGAGCTTGGAGGCTTCGTAGACGACGTCCTCATCAGCGTCAGTGCGCAAGCGGAGAGGTGAGGCGAGCTCGTCGTTCTCTCGGCCGAGAGAACATCGGGGACTTATGTATTCATTACCACCGCTTCACCCAAGCGGCAAGCACCAAGCCTGCTGACTCCGCACTGTCCTCTCACCTCCCTCCCACTGATTCCTGCGTCTGACTGCGACAGGCTCTCAATCGAAGCGCGGCTCAGCCCTTCGACACAGCCCTGCTCAGTACCCGCTCCCCTCGCGACTACAGAAAGGCCTCAACGATGGCCACCGTCGCAAGCCCAACGCCATCCAACACAGGAGCCGGCATCGCATACAGCGTCTCCTCCGACACCTCCAACCCTCCCCTCTCCGCAACTTCCATGTCACGCACCACCACATCCCCGCTCCCCATCGACGCCTCCAAGCTGCCCCATGACTTTATCGACCATCTCTGTCTCATCACTCAGAGTCTCATCGACACTCAACCCCTGGCCGCCCTTCGTGAGACTCCCTATGGCCACTTTGTCCAGCCACGCTCGACGAATCATCAGACAGGAGCGGGCGGTTTGGGATCCAACTTTCCCACTTTGAAGTCGCCGCTTTCAAAGAGATCGCCCAAGCCCACAGCAGCGTCAGCCGTCGCTTCTAATCTGCCCCTTTCACCCGCACTCACACCAGACGGCGACGAGGCAGCAGCGACGTCACCTTCTACCGGCCCATCAACCGGTGCGGTCTCTCCCAGCCCCGGTTCCAACGGTGGTTCAGCAGAATCTGATCAACTAACCCCCTCCGACTACCTCTCCGTCGATCCATCGCATCGCTCCGTAGGCGAAGACGCACAGACGCCACGAGTGGCCGTTAGTGGTGATCCCGCATCCGCAGCACCCTCCACCTCATCATCCACCATGCCGGCCCCACAACACTACCGCTCAGACTCCATCGACGACGAAGATGGAGCCGAGGTCGTCACCCTGCCCCTCCCCCAGTTCCACTTCGAGGGCGGTGACGACCGTACCCAGCTGATCGAGCGGAACATCGGTCGACTCGTCGAGCGGCTCTGGTACGCCGAAGATCAACTTGCCACGCTCCACGTAGAACGCGAGAATGCCTTCCTCAACGGGGCCGACGTCGCTGATGCCGTCCGACGCGCCTCCACCGTGCCCAACTCCCGAACGGCCTCGAGCGCAGGCAAAGCTCTGGGTGCGGGAAGCGTCGCAGCTGCAGCAGCAGCCGCAGCCGCGGGCTCACAGAACTCCTTCAAACGAGGTTTCACCTACACGTTCCCTTATCCGCTCTCGCACGTCCCTCCACAGTCGAGCTCATATCCGCTTTCCTACCCGCTCGGCGTCGGTGCCGACGGCGGGCCTGTTCTTTTGGCCGCACCCCGGCGGAGCGGGTCCGTATATGCGGGCAGTAGTGCAGGGAGTAGCGTTGGTGGGGGCGCACAGGGCGCGTCGGGCGAGCCGGGATTGGACGGGTCTGCCCTCGTCGCTTCCTCCTCCTCATCCTCGTCCTCCTCCGGCGGGCTAGAGGATGGCGTGGCTCATTTGTCGCTCAAACAGCACGCAGCAAGTGGGACCCCCGCGCCTGCGGCTTCCGCCTCGTCGATCCTGGCCGAGCCCGGGTCGGTGGTCGACGACTTTGACGAGGATGAAGTGTCATCTGCGCATGCGGCCCTGGGCGCCTTTGAGCGGTACTCGACGGACGAATCGGGTCTCTCGGCGCAGGAGGAACTCCGACTGCTCAAAGCGCAGGTCCAGGACATCGCCCGCGTCTGTAAAGCGGTCGCGTTCGGTGACCTGTCCCAGCACATCACCGTGCCCGTGCAGGGCCCCGTGATGGTGGAGCTGAAGGACATCATCAACCAGATGGTCGACCGACTCAGCAACTTTGCGGCGGATGTGACCAGGGTCTCGTTGGAAGTCGGTACCGAGGGCAAGTTGGGCGGGCAGGTTGAGGTTGAGGGCGTCGAGGGGCGGTGGAAGGAGTTGAAGGATGTTGTTAATCGGTTGGCGGAGAATTTGACGAATCAGGTGCGCGGGGTCGCGCTTGTGACAAAGGTATGTTTCGTCTGATCTGTCTGTTCATGCTGGACGCGCGCATGTATGCGTCAAAGAAAAGTGCACGCGTTGACGTGCATGTATGCGCGTATATACGCGTCGAATAACACGCATACATGCGCGTCGAGATCGCGTCTGTCCCTCAGCGTATGACTCCCTCCCTATTAAGACCAATGCTGATCATGTCATTCTGTTTCTATCCAATTCCCTTTTTTCCCCGTTGGATACAGGCCGTCGCACGCGGTGACTTGTCGAAGAAGATCGACGTCCAGGCCGACGGCGAGATTCTCGAGCTCAAGCTGACGATCAATGTCATGGTGGATCAATTGCGGCACTTTGCGAATGAAGTCACGCGTGTGTCGCGCGAGGTCGGGTCGAAGGGACAGCTGGGTGGGCAAGCGCATGTGCCTGGTGTGCAGGGTGTCTGGAAGGAGTTGACGGACAATGTGAGTGCGCGATTGTTTCCCTTTGCATGGGTGTCGCAAAACGTCTAGCAGCCTTTTCTTACGTGTTCCCTCTACTTTCAGGTCAACCGGATGTGTTCTAACTTGACGGAGCAAGTACGTTCGATCGGCATGGTCACCACAGCTGTGGCGAAGGGTGACCTTACCAAGACGATCGACATCGACGTCGAGGGCGAAATGGCGCAACTCAAGGACACTGTCAATTCCATGGTGGGCCAACTTCGAATCTTCGCGTCCGAAGTCGTGCGGATGTCGGTCGAGGTCGGCACATACGGCAAGTTGGGTGGTCAGGCGCACGTTCCGAACGTAGAAGGAACGTGGAAGGACCTCACGGAGAACGTGAACAAGATGGCAGACAATCTCACGTCTCAGGTGCGGGAGATTGCACGGGTGACGAAGTGTGTGGCCGAGGGAGTCTTGACCGAGTTTATAACGGTCGACGTCAAGGGCGAGATCCTGGATCTCAAGCTGACGGTGAACAACATGGTTCGGCAACTCAAGACGCTCTCGGACGAGATTATCCGGGTCTCGGTCGAAGTCGGCACCGAGGGTCGATTGGGCGGCCAGGCCAATGTGGAAGACGTCAAGGGTCAATGGCAGGTCCTGACCGAGCGTGTGAACATGATGGCGAGCAACCTGACGACGCAGGTGCGTTCGATTGCCACGGTCACCACGGCCGTCGCGCGCGGTGATCTCAGCAAGACGATCAATGTCGAGGTTCGGGGCGAGTTCTTGGACTTGAAGCTGACGGTCAACAACATGGTGGAGTCCTTGCGCACGTTCTCTACTGAGGTCACGAGGGTGGCTAAGGAGGTCGGCACTGAGGGCAAGCTCGGTGGGCGGGCGACGGTGTTGGGTGTCGGTGGCACGTGGAAGGATCTTACGGACTCGGTCAACACGATGGCGGCGAACCTCACACTGCAGGTGCGATCGATTGCGCACGCGACGACGGCTGTCGCCCGCGGTGATTTGACGCAAAAAGTCACGATCAGCGTCTCGGGCGAGATCTTGGATCTCGTGAACACGATCAACAACATGATTGACCAGCTGTCGTTCTTCGCGTCCGAGGTGACGCGTGTCGCGCGCGAGGTCGGTATCGAGGGCAAGCTGGGAGTCCAGGCGCAGAAGAAGGACATCAAGGGCAAGTGGGCGGAGATCACCGACAATGTGAATGTGATGGCGAACAACTTGACATCGCAAGTGCGAGCCTTTGCGCAAATCACGGCGGCGGCGACCGACGGCGACTTCACCCGCTTTGTCACGGTCGAGGCGAGCGGGGAGATGGACTCGCTCAAGACGAAGATCAACCAGATGGTGTACAGTCTGCGGGAGTCGATCCAGAAGAACACGGCGGCTCGTGAGGCTGCCGAGCTTGCGAACCGATCGAAGTCGGAGTTCCTGGCGAACATGTCGCACGAGATTCGGACGCCGATGAACGGGATCATCGGTATGACGGCGCTGACGCTCGAGACGGAGCTGTCGCGCAGTCAGCGGGAGAACTTGGTCACGGTGTCCACGCTCGCCGGCAACCTTCTTGCGATCATTGACGACATTTTGGACATTTCCAAGATTGAGGCTGGGCGGATGAACGTCGAAGAGATTCCGTTCTCGCTCCGCGGCATCGTGTTCAGCGTGCTCAAGACGCTCTCGGTCCGGGCGACGCAGAAGAAGTTGAATTTGATGTACGAGGTCCATCCGGATTGCCCGGACCCGCTCATTGGTGATGCGTTGCGGTTGAAGCAGATCATCACGAATCTGATCGGAAACGCTGTCAAGTTCACCGAGGCCGGCGGACGGGTCGCGCTCAAGTGTTCGTTGGCGAGGATGGAGTCTCCCGGGGAGGCGTTGCTCGAGTTCTGCGCGTCGGATTCGGGGATTGGTATCAAGCAGGATAAGTTGGATGTCATCTTTGACACGTTCTGCCAGGCCGACGGCTCGACGACGCGCAAGTACGGTGGTACCGGGCTCGGTCTGTCGATCTCGAGGAGACTGGTCAACCTGATGGGCGGTGATCTGTGGGTGCGGAGTCACTATGGCCGGGGGTCCGACTTCTTCTTCACGATGCTTGTCAAGCTCGATAACCTGGGCAAGGATCAGGTTCACGAGAAGATGCGGCCGTACCAGGGCCGGAACATCTTCTACCTCGACACGCTCCATGACGAGACTGGGGTTCAGAACTACATGGAGGAGTTGGGGTTGAAGTCGTTCACTGTGCACAGTGTGCAGGAGGCGTCGGAGCGGAAGAAGGGGATGCCGAGGATCGACGCCATTGTGGCCGACTCGCTCTCGGTGATCGAGGACTTGCGCACGGTCGAGCATCTGCGATACATCCCCATCAACCTGGTCTCGCCCACGACTCTGATGCTCAATCTGACCTACTGCCTCGACCATGGGATCTCGTCGTACATCAATACGCCGACGACGCTCGCGGATCTGTACTACGCGCTCCTGCCTTCGCTCGAGAGCTCGGCTGCCGCGCCGACGGAGGGCAACCACGAGATCACGTACGACATCTTATTGGCGGAGGACAATGTGGTGAACCAGAAACTGGCGCGGAAGATCTTGGAGAACCAGGGGCACAAGGTGGACATTGTCGACAATGGCGAGTTGGCGGTTATGGCGGTGAAGAAGCGGCAGTACGACGTTGTGCTGATGGACGTCAGTATGCCTGTGATGGGTGGGATCGAGGCTACGATGGCCATCCGGAGGTTTGAGGCTTCGTTGGGCGATGAGCGGGTGCCGATTGTTGCCTTGACGGCGCATGCGATGTTGGGCGATAAGGAGAAGTGTTTGAAGGCGGGGATGTCGGCTTATGTGTCGAAGCCAATACGGAGAGTCGGTGAGTTCTTTGGATGTCAGTTGTTCTTTCGCCTCAACGTGTGCTGACCCCGCTTTTTTGTGCTCCTTTACTCTAGAACTCATCTCCACATTACATTCCCTGTTGACGAACAAGAAGGGTCGGGGCTCGAACTGAGCCGATGCGGGCGCCGCCATAACGAGAATCGAGCGGACGTTTTCTTTTTGCGAGCGCTACGGTTCCAACTTCCGACAGCTCATCAAACTTTTGGACGTGGTTGACGATCCCTAGAAATACCCACATCAAGCATCCCCGAACTTCTGCGCAATCTGTTCCTCCTCCTTTTCGACAAAGCCAAGAACCTTGCGGCAAGGTCGCCGCCGCAGCAGCAGCAGCACCACTCTTTCTCGTTCCAAGCAGGTTTCTAGCTTTTTTTTCGAGCGGCGGCAGCGAGGGGGCGGATTCTCTGCCGCTTTCTCCTTTTACATTACACCACTCTGAGAGCTTCGTTTCCAAGGCGGGTCGACAGCGACGATCTCCTCAATATTTCGTGGGCTGGCTCCATTTCCAGCAGTTCTGCTCTTTGCGGGCGCATTTTCCTCCCTTCATTTTCTTTTGGCCTCTCCTCTACAACGTCTTGCCCCAAGATCGTCGTGCCTTCAGCTTCCTTCGTCCTTATTTCCTAACAAACCAAAGTCGCATTCACCTTTCTCCCTTCTCTTCTCACTTCTCCGTTGCGCGCTCGCTTTTTCCCCCCTCTCTCTCTCTCTCTCTTTCTCTCTAACCCTTGTATCACCTCTTACCAAGCTCTCTCTCTGTCTCTTTGCCTCTTGGTCCCCGCATATCTCGCGCTTTCGTCCAGATCAGCTCTCTGCGGCGCGAGAGGTTACGCCTTTTATGTCTTCCGTGCAAATCTCAACCTGGCGCTTCTGCCGTTCTTTACTTTCCTTCTCCCAGCGGTCGATGGCGTGGCGGTGATGCACGGCAGGGTTGGTGGATTACGATGAGTGAGAAGAAGAAGACGAGGAAAGTGGAAGAGGCCGTGTCGCCTCGATGTGATGAATATGTACATACGTGTAGGTGGACGATGCATTTCACATCAGCAGGTCGTCTAGAGCTCCTCCTTTCGGAGTAGGATTGTCGGCGCCGTACGTCCCCGCGTCGAGACTGTCCAGCATAGCCCAAGGATCGTCGCCTGCCGCCTGCTGCTGCTGCCCGTTGCCTCCATTGCTGGCCGGTGCCGCCGAGCCTGAATCCGCTCTTCCGCCACTCGGTCCGTCTTCGCCCAGCCTCGCGTAGATGCCTGTGGGAGGTTGGGGAGTGAGTGGACTCGGGAGGGGATCGTCGGGGTTGATTCCTGTAGACACGCCAACGTTGCGAGGTGGGAACGCTGGCGGGCCCCTCGGCTGCTGTTTGGACGTCGTACCCGCACTCCCGTTCGCAGGCGATGCGTCGTCGTCGACATCCTCATCCTCGTCCGCTTCTTCAATGGTGTCGTTCTTGGTCGGTGTTCTTGCCTCGTCTGCTCGCGGACGCGATGGAGAGCTTCCGCTCGTCGGGTTGGTGGGGACCTTACTGCCGCCCGGCGAACCCGCGAAGTCCATGGAGCGCAACGCAGGTTTGGAGTGCAGATGCGAGCTAGCCGTTCGGCGAGCGACTTCGTCCAGCGCTGGACTGTCAGGGAGGTATCGCGCCTTGGCGCCGCGAATGAACGTCTGGGGCTGACGATGGAAGATGCTCGCCAGACTTCCGGCGTGGAGGAGAAGTTGGTCAAGAAGCTGTCGGTCCATCCGGTCCGTTTCCGTGCTGATCGGAGGTTTCAAAGAGAGGACGACGGAGCGCGCCGCGGCTGGATCGGTCGAGAGGAGTCGCCAGTACATGAAGCCGCGGTCTCGGACATCTGGATTGTCCACCTCCTCCGTTGCCCACTTCAGAACCTTGGGAACGAGCTCTCCGCCTGCGGCCGGCCGCTTGAGGAAGAGCTTGACCGTTGCCGTAAGGAGAGCGAGTTGAACCTCCGGAGGCTCTTCGAGGAAAGAGTACAGGAAGTCCTCTAGAAGCTCGTCGCTGTTCTCGATTCGGTCCGCGTACTCGCCCACGATCCAGATCATAGCCGCTTTTGCCTCCGGTTCATCGAGCGTGTCCAAGTTCTCGCAGAGCGTCGCAATGATTCCTTCGTACTGATTCGGGTACTTGCGGAATATGTCCTTGATCACGACGATGGCCTCTTGTACGACATAGCTGACTTTGGTCTGGATGAGCTTAAGGAGAGCTTCGATGCAGCGTTCCGCTGCAGCCTCAATCTTGATGGCCAGTCGGCCGATGGAGCGTACCGCTTTTCTGACAAAGTCGACATCAACCTCAGACGCGTACTCGACGAGTTCGGCCAGGACCTCGTTGGCGTTTCGTGGTGTGGCAAGTCGGTACATGCATTCGAGTTTGGCCATCTTGACGTATATGGGATCGTTGTACTTGCAGAAGAAGACTTTGACCTCGTTCTGCAGGACTTGCGGTCGTCTTTGGATAATGAGAAGGATGTTGCGAAGAGCGACATACTGTACTTCTGGTCCAGAAGATAGCAGAGTGACTGGGAGGAGGAAATGAGTGACTCTGTCAGCAAGGGAATGGGATCAAAACCAACGCTCCGTGGTCTCTCACGTACCCAAAGGGGGGCTTAGCTTCTTGCAAAGTCCATCTTTCACTTGCGCTGAGCTGATGTAGTTCATGAGGTAGAGAATGACCTTGCAGCTCGTGATGACCACGGCTGAGTTCGCGTGCTGCAGTCGAACTGCTATCCGCTCAGCCAAGACTTCAGCGTCTGCGAAATCGGAAGGAACAAAGAACATGAGAGATTCGAGGATGTATGTTTGGCCCCATCTGCAGGGTAAGAATAGACAGAGAGGGTCAGTCCAACTCAGCACATGGGATCTGAAATGATCCGACTCACTCTGAGCATTCGCCGAGAGCGCTGACCAGTTTGCTCGCGATCGTTACGTTAAGCTTCAGCTGGATATTGTCGCTTCGTTCGCTGATTTCAGTCAGCGCTGCGACTGCATTGGCAACAACGGTCGGGTTCGAATCAGCGAGGAGATCACGAAGCATGGAGATGAAGCCCTGTCGATCGACAAGCTTGCGGTCGGCCATGTACAGCTTGGCCACGCATATAGCTGCCGTTTTGCGGACGTAGGGGTCCGAATCCTTCAGGGAGTGTCGGAGAGGGTCGAGGAGGGCAGACGTCAATGCTGGGACAGGTATGTAGGACATAGTCCGGATCGCAAGACCTCGGATTAGGGGGTTCCGGTCATTGCAGTCCTGCATTTAACAAAGGTTGCCAAGTCCGTCAGCACTTCCCCTGCCAAAATAAGGACTCTTACATTCAAGCAAGGACTCACGCTAATGAAGCCTGGGATACAGTCCGAGATCTGTTCGGGCTTAGAGCGCGAGTAGTTGATGAGGTAGAGGTACACCATCTTCTTGATGTCGAGGACCTGGATGTTCATGAGGGCAACAATGTCGCCGAAGAGGGCCGACATGTCGTTGCCCATGGTGGCATTGGCGAGGATGCGCTTGAGCGCGGCCTTGGTGCGCACCCATCCCTTGTCCTTCTTCTCCCCTGCGGCGGCCAGCTCTGCCTTGAGCTCCTGTACTTTGCTTCGCTGGAAGAACCGTGCGTCCTTGCCGGATTCTGCCATCGTTGGCGTCGGAAGCGGTGGAGGTACGGGGGCGAGAAAGGGCGACTTATGCTATGCTACGTCGGATGGTCCGCGGGCTTCCCGGGGTCTTCTCTCTGCGCAGAACGTCGGGCCTGATGCTCGCTGTGGTCGTTGTCGAGAAGAACGATTCCTTGGGTGAGGAGGTTAGTAGAGGCCCCTCCCCATCCTTCGCACTGACGTCCATCTCACCTGTTACTTTGCGGGGTTGCTCAAGGTCAACCATTCCAGAGCATCAACAACAACAACATCGAGACGAGGATGGCGGCGACAGCAGAGGCAAAGAACGCGATGCGATCTCCGTACGACGTCGCGCGCGAGCTCATCGACGCGTCGCACCGGCGTGACCCGCTCTACATCGAAAAGAATCAAGGCACCGGTCAAGGCGTACACGCCCTCCGTCCCCGCTCGGACGGGGCCGCCTTGGACGAGCTCGCGTACGCAGACTGCGTCGAATCATGGGCAGCGAGGCTGTTGCCGGCCTACGCCGACTCGTTGCCAGAGCCAGCGAGGGACAACGACGACCTCGTACGTCTTGCAGCGCGATGCCAGCATCTCGAACGCTTCTTGCATCCCCGGTCCTCATATCCGGAAGGCAAGGCGGGTTATCTCAAATGGCGTCGGGACCTCTACACGATTCAAGCAAATCGCGCCGTTGAGCTCTTCACGCAGGCGGGTCTGCCCGAAGACGAGATCGAAGCGGCCAGGACGTGGATCAGCAAAACCGATCTCAAACCGGGCAAGCCAGGAGGGAATCTAGGGACACAGGTAAGCCCTCGGAGGGGATCAGGACTCTTGCTTCGATGCCTGGCTGAGAGTCCATTCTCGCACTTCATTCCATAGCTTCTCGAAGATTCTGCTGTGCTCGTCTTTTTGGAGCAAGAGCTTGCTCAGTTCGCGCAACGACATTCCTCAGACTACCCTCGCGAGAAGTTTGTTGACATCTTGAAAAAGTGAGTTCCTCCTGCTTGCTTCTTCACATGAAAATGAAACGAAAACCTGACACTTGACGATTGCACTCAGGACTTGGCGAAAGCTCTCGCCGCAGGCAAAGGAGGCTGCCAAAAAGCTCGAGATCCATGAAGGCCTATCGCCTATCCTTGCCGACGCGATTGCGGAGGCCGAAAAGAGCGCTCTCGCGGACGACTCTACTCCATCAGCGGAACAGCCTGAAACGAAAGACATACAGTCGATGTGAGCAGCCACAACCCGGAAGTCCTTTCCGTTTCCCACGTCCTTGGGATCTCTGGCCCCTTTCCCATTCATCAGCGCACGCAAAAAGCAAGCTTATGGTCTAAACACCCCTTCTCTTCCCTTGTATTACATATCCCTTTCTGCAACTCTTCGGTCAATTGACTACGGGACCATCGCATTATTCTTGTCTGGTGGGGCGCCTTCATGCAGAACGGATGTCCTTGACTCGACGTCCCTGCACGACCCGCAGCCAAACACTTCAGGTGCGAAGATGTCGTCTTCGGTCAAGCCCGTGCAGGGTTCTCAGGCTGGGGATGGCAGCGTGCAGTCTGCTCAACGGCCAAAGACCCTCGAAGAAGCACAGCGATTGCGGGAAGCAGACAGCGCGACGGCGGCGGCTACCTTTGGCGCCCGATTGCTTGACAACCAGGAAGGCGATGGCGTCTGGGAACACAATGCCTGGTGAGTATCGATCTCCTTCGAATGAATGGAGATCATGGCGTCAGAAAGGTTCAAAACGCACTGAAATCGGTCTGTCAATCACAGGGATCACGTCGAGCCTCCCGCCGACTATCTGGAGACGATAAGGGGTCTGTTGGGCAAGCAAGCAGAAACCGCAGTGACTCCGGAGGACGCAGGTGAGCAGTACTTGGCCGGCAGTGGATGGCTTTCGATCAATCTCTCTTACGCTGGGTCTGTTCCGTGTTTCTGCTGCCAGTAAAATACCACGAGGACGCTGCGAGCTTCTGGGATACATTCTACAGCAAGCACGAGAACCGCTTCTTCAAGCACCGAAGGTGGCTCCATTTGGAATTCCCAGAATTGACGGCTGCGATCAAGGAGGATGTGAGTCGGCACTTCGAGTGTTCCTTTGCAAGAGATATGCGGGACTTCGGCTGACATTCTCTCTCCTCGGAAGGCCCCTGCCACGCGAATCATCGAAGTCGGATGCGGAGCAGGAAACACTGTGTTTCCGCTCCTCGAGGCGAACAAGAACCCACGGCTTGAGCTGTTCGCATGTGATTATTCGGCAGAAGCTGTCCAGGTAGTCAAGGTGCGTCTTGAGCCTCTTCACCTCTTCTCTTGGCTTCTGATCCCGTGCGGCACTGATCATGCCCGAAAATCCTCTGCAGAATGAAGCATCCTACTCCGACCCGAACAAGATTGGTACTTGTACTGCGTCCGTATGGGATCTCTCCGCAACACAAACGCTGCCAAACTCAGACGAGATCGTTCCGAAGCTACCGGACGGCGTCGAGGCACACAGCATCGACATCGTTGTGCTAATCTTCGTGCTGTCCGCCCTTCGACCAGGCGAATGGGCCGCTGCGGCCAACAATGTCAAGGCGATGCTCAAGCCTGGCGGGATGGTTCTGTTCCGCGACTATGGGCGCTATGATCTTCCTCAGCTCAGGTTCAAGAAGGATCGCTTACTTGAGGACAACTTTTATGGTGAGCTGGTTGCGATTAGGAGTCTATTGCTGGTGAGATCTGACTCGCCAATGTCCTTTGTCCCTGATACAGTCCGAGGAGATGGCACGCGAGGTGAGTGACCCTGGGACATTTCGAGACAGCACAACAGATCGACTTCAGCCCAGACTGACAGGCCTCGTTCTACATCTTCGCAGTCTACTTTTTCCTTCCCGAGCAGCTGTTGACGATCTTCAACGCAGGACCAGCACCGGCCTCTGACACCGTGGCCAGCGAAGGTGACTCGTCGAGCAAGGACGCAGCTGCTGAAGGTACACACGACTACGAAACGGTCCAGCTTGCCGTCGACCGTCGACTGCTGGTGAATCGTCGGGAACAGAAGCGGATGTACCGCAACTGGGTGCAAGCCAAGTTCAGGCGCCAGTAGCAGCCCTTTCGACGAACTTGCTCGTCGCCAGTCCATTGACGGGAAGTCGGAAATAAAGGCCTGTGTGTGAAGCTGTTTGCGACTTTTTACGTGCTCCTTGGTTCCGTTGGTTCCGGAGATAAGCTCGTAGCTTCCCGGAGGACCGACGAGTCATACGGCCGACACTTGTGCCGTTTATGTACGTGATTCTGAAGTCCGAAACTCCGCTCAATACATAATCTCCTCGACTACGAGTACTTATGTACATACTTCTGCAGCGCTCCAGACTTACTGCATGCAGCATGCAGACACCTCTCGCCCTTGATTGACTCAGTATTCAACGAACCTTCCCGCTTCACCAACAGTCGGGATTCGGAAACGGGAAGCTCGCGCTCGAAGGGCACTATTGCAGTCGGGATGTACGCGGACCTAACATCGATGCTAACTCCCGAAGAGGGCCCGGTCGATTCGAGGCTTTCTCATTCCTGCTGCAGATTACAGAGAAGACTTCCTATAAAGGGTCGCACCGTTTTCATGCTCACATCTTCTTCCTTCTCTCTCTCTCTCTTCATCCGAACTCCCAGCATCTGTTTGCAGCCAGCTTCTTCACTCCCCATCCTATCCTACTGTCCAAGACACTTCACAATGTCGTCCGCAACACAAGTCCTGACCCCACCAGCGGGCACGGATGTCGAGAAGCAACCGTCGAGCCCATCAAGCCAATCCGGATCCTTCACCGATGAGAAGAAGCAGAGCTCGGAGGTGTCCCCATCCGCCGAAGAGTACCCGACCGGAGTCAAGTTCGCCCTCATCTGCCTGGCCTGCGCCTTGTTCGTCTTCATCGTCGCCATCGACCAAACCATCGTTTCCACCGCGATCCCCGTGGTGACCAACCAATTCAACAGCTTCTCGGACGTCGGATGGTATGGATCCGCCTATCTGCTCACGTCCACAGCGTTCCAGCCGCTCTTCGGTAGGCTGTACGCCAACTTTAGCGTCAAGTGGATCTACCTTGTCTCCTTCGCCATCTTCGAGGTCGGATCTCTCATCTGCGCGCTGGCAACGGACAGCCCTATGTTCATCGTCGGTCGAGCGATTGCCGGATTGGGACTTGCTGGCGGATATTCAGGTGAGCGCGGACTGCTTTCCAGACTTCCACAGGCTTGGATCGTATAGCTGCTGACATCTTCCCTTCCTTCTTTGAATGGCCATCTACTTCAGGGAGCTTGATCATCATCACCATGATTGCTCCGCTTGAGGTCCGTCCGTTGCTGACCAGTGCGATGGGTGCAGTCTACGGTGTCGGAGGCACCATCGGGCCTATCATCGGAGGCGCCTTGACGAGCAAGGCCAGCTGGCGATGGTGCTTCTGGTTGAACCTCTTCTTTATCCCTCCCGTGGGTTTCCTCATCGCCGTCTGCCTGCGTCTGCCGTCTCGCAAGGCACAGCACACTCCTCTCCAACGTCTGGCGCGGATCGACTGGCTGGGCACCGCCTTGATTCTCTGCTCGGTGATCTGCCTGCTCCTTGTCTGCCAATGGGGCGGCATCACCTACGCCTGGGCCGATTCGCGCATCATCGGTCTTATCATCGGTTTCGTCGTCATCGGACTCGCCTTCTGTGCCGACCAGATCTACCAGGGTGAACGCGCGACGATCCCGCTCCGGATTCTCAAGAACCGTACCGTCGGCTTTGGCTCGCTTGTCAACTTCTGTGTCGCGGCGGCATACTTCTCCCTCCTCTACTTCCTGCCTATCTACTTCCAGTCGGTCCAGGGCAGCAGCGCGATTCGATCCGGTGTGCAGACCCTGCCTTTCATCGTGGGCGTCATCTTCAGCGTCATGACCACGGGAATCATGGTCAACCTGTACGGGCTTTACATCCCCTACCTCATCACCGGCACTGCTCTCTTGTCGATCGGCAGCGGTGCGCTATACCTGCTCAGGCCGGACTCATCCCAAGCGACATGGGTCGGCCTTCAGTTCCTCGCGGGTATCGGACCTGGTATGGCATGGAGTGAGTATTGGTCTTTCTCCTTTCTTTTCATGCTGTATATGTAGGCATACTGACTTATCCGCTCCTTACCTCCAGTGCTTCCATTCATCGCGGCCTCAAGCGCTCTCGCCCCCGAAGACATCGAGCTCGGCTCGGCCATTGTGATCTTCTTCCAGACGCTGGGCGGCACCATCTTCGTCTCCGTCGCCCAGTCGGTGTTCCAGAACAAGTTCCTCGTCTACCTCAAGGCCCTGCCCAACGTCGACGCCGGACAAGTCATCTCCCACGGCCTGTCCGCTTTCCGCGCGTTCACGAGTCCGGAGGATCTTCCTGCCGTGCTTGACGCTGCGAACCAGGCGATCAACAAGACCTACCTCATCTCGGCTGTGCTGGGCGCCCTTGCGTTCATCTCCGTCTTCGGGATGGAGCTCAACCGAAGGGTTCCCATCGGCGGAGCCAGCTTCGCTGCATGAGGCATGAGGTCGTCAACGCAAGTACTTATTGCTATATATCCAGCCTCTTCGCAAGAGGATCAAAACGGTTCTGATCCATACCCACCCAAACGCCCATACCTCTCACGACGGTGATTCGTTGAAGTGTACTTTATATCTCCATATTCTTTCCGAAACGTCAAATTATCTTGCTATGTACATCAATCACCCGTCTCGTCACTCTTCCACGGTGAAGACGGGGGGGGAGATTGAAGAGATGGCAGTCCGAATAAATGAGATGGGTTGTGTTCCCCGCACGTCCCCCAACTTCGCCGGATAAATGTCGGGGCCCAAACACCGATCTATAGGATGATTGGACCCTGGCCGGCTGGGACGGCTTCCATAATCCCGAAGCTCGAACCGGCTCTGCTCGGCCGGGTCACGGGTGGGACGTCGTTGCGCTTACGGGGCAAGGCGGCAAGGAAGGAGATGATGGGATGGGTGTCAGCAGCGTGCGTGGACCGCCTGCGCGTTGCTGGAATACATAGAAGCCAAAAATGCTAGAATTGCCTTCACGTTGCGTTGATTTGCTGTTGGAGAGATGCGCGTGGTTGAGGCGTTGTTTGTTGCCATCCAAAAAGGTTCAAAACATCGAGGTCAGGATTCATCTTCCCGTCCACCACCATCACTCACACACAGCACTGCTCTCAACTGTGAGCTACTGTACGCGGTCACGGAAGTACATACGTCCACGAGTAGCCTCAGCTTCTGCAAGCGCGTGGGTCTCCCCCTTCCTCGCACTTCAGGCTTCAGGCTTCAGGCTTCAGGCTTCAGAGCCCAAGAACCGGTTGCTCAGCGCTCAGCTCCACCGACACCAAAAGGCGTGGCGCGTAAAAAAAGGAACAAAAACAACCAAACCACATCGCCAGCCAGCCATGTTCACGAACGACGCGTGCCAGCTCACCTACCGCGTCTTCCACCTGTACTTCACTATCCCACCCACGATCGTCCTGGCGCTCCTCGCACGGCCGTTCCTCACCCAGCTCGAGCGACTGAAGCTGATCCTTTTGCCGCTGGTCGCGTTCGTGTGGACGACGGCGTGGGATAGCGAGCTTATCAGGATGAGGGCTTGGGGTTATCCGCGCG
Organism: Tilletia caries; assembly: GCA_032718865.1. Taxonomy (NCBI): domain Eukaryota; kingdom Fungi; phylum Basidiomycota; class Exobasidiomycetes; order Tilletiales; family Tilletiaceae; genus Tilletia; species Tilletia caries. Next base: position 1,403,330 of record JALUTQ010000004.1, read on the forward strand.
CGTGTGTGCTGGGGACCGTCTGGCGGACTCCTGTGGAAGAATACTTCTTCGTGAGTTTTCCGGAGCTTTCGCGATCATTTAAAACTTGGCACAGTTTTCGAATGCTAATTCCTTCTTTTCTTACCAGTTCCTGATCCAGTCCGTCATGTCCACCCTCTTCACGACGCTCCTGACCCGCTGGATCCTGCCCCCGCTCTACCTGCAACCGCAGGCGACACGAAGCAGCGTATTACGCGCCGGCACACTGATGCCCATCTCCTACGCAGCCCTCTGTCTCTCCGGCCTCGCACTGGCGTATCGGAGCGAGGATCAGCACAACTACTACCTGGGCATGATCCTCTGGTGGAGTAGCGTTCCGTTGATGCTGCTCACCTGGGGCGCGGCGGATTATATGGCCGCGGTGTGCTCGCCGACTGTGCTTGAGGGCGCGAGGGGGGCGTATAGGCCTGCGTTGGGGAGAGCGGCGGCTGTGTTCGCGTCTGTCGCGGTCCCGACTGGGTATCTGTGGTTTGCCGATGTCTTTGCGCTCAGGAGGGGTACATGGTTCATTAGCGTGAGTCTCATGCCTTTCATACCATGCGTACAGAGCACGAAGCAAAGCTCATAAACTGAGTTCTCCAACTTTGCTGTACAGCGACACACCTCGCTCGAGATCTTCGTGATTCCCGACCTGCCCATTGAAGAAGCGACTTTCTTCTTCGTGACCAACCTCATCCTGGTAGTCGCTTCGTTCGCCTTCGACAGATGCGTCGCGGTTGCCCGCTTCTATCCTGCGTACCTGCAGGCGTCCGAGTCAACCCGCGGGGTCCAGGGGCTCGCCCCTCTTTCCCCTGTGCGATTGCCGCTTAATTTATCGACGATTCGGACGATGTGGGCCGCTTTCATTACTTCGATGGACAGCTCTGCGTCCCCGTCCAAGTCGCGCTCCGCAGACACGCTCGCTGCCCACCTCGCCATTCTCTCCTCGGCTTCACGCTCCTTCAGCCTTGCATCTCTCCTGATGCCTTGGGATCTTCGCGCAGACCTCGGGTCCGTGTACGCGTTCTGCCGGGCCAGCGACAACTTGATCGACGATGCTGGACCGCCTACGACGTCGACGTCGACGGCTGCGGACAAGATTGCTGACGATGTGATGGCCGCAGCGAGGAAGGAGAAGCGTTTAGGGCTCCTGCGCCAGGTCGTTCTGCTGGCGTGCGGGAACGCGTCGCCTGCTGCGAAGAAGGAGGCTGAGACTGGACATGCTGGGATGGACACCGAGACGCGTAAACAGCTGATCGCGATGCGCATCCAGTCCTTTGCGCGGGCTGAATTGCTACCGGAGAATAACGCGGCCCGATTCGCCCTCGCGCCCCAGCAGCAGGCTGACGCCCTCGGAAACGCTGCTACTGCGCTCGATCCGTTGCAAGACGTCGGCACGGCGGCCTCGATCTTGGTTGATATGCGTGGGTTGATCAGCCGCGGGCTGTGGAACGAGCTTCTGGACGGGTACGTCATTGATCTTGGCATGGACGCCGTCGGGCTGAGTCCGCTCGACATAGTAGCGCAGCCGTCGTCGGATTTCAATCTTCTTCCTCCCGCTGCGGCCAAGATGGAGACGTTGGACGATCTGGGAGAGTATGCGCAGTGCGTGGCTGGAGCGGTGGGGGAGATGTGTGTCCGGGTTGTGCTTGGGCGAGTCGGGAGGCCGATGCCGGAGGAGAACGTGGGGCAGCGGGAGACGTTGACGGAGATGCTGCTCGCGATCGGTCGGCATCCGTCCAAGACGCTCTCAACGGCCGAACGGAAACAGGTAGAGGAGCGCGAACGGTCGCTCAGTCTTGAAGAACGACTTCTGCTGAATGCGAGACGGATGGGCGTCGCGCTGCAGCTAATCAATATTGCCCGGGATGTGGTGTCGGATTCGCGCGCGCTGCAACGGTCGTACCTACCCCGGGAGCTGTTTGACGAGCGGGACGCCTGGGTGTCGGACGCGCTTCGGTCCGGGTTGGTCGAGACGCCCGCTTCGTTCCTGTCCTTGACGACATCCTCATCCTCGTCAAGAAGACGGAGTAGCAGTAAAGGGAGTCTACGACCGCCCGCACCCGCACCAGCAGCAGCTGAGATCGGCTCCCCGCCTCTCGTCCGCATCGAGCGCGAAGTCTCACCAGCCCTCGTACGCACCTACCGCCAAAAAATCCTCGACATCGCCCAGGCGCTGTACGACGCCTCGTTCCCTGTCCTCGCGGAGCTCCCGTGCCCACCTGCTCGGGCGGGGTTGAGGGTCGCGTGTGCGGTGTATGCTGATATAGCGCGGGCGACGTTGGGGCAGAGTGATGTTCATATTCGGGAGGGGAGGCGGGCGAGGAGTGGGACTTGGAGGAGGGTTTTCGTTGCTGTGAGGGCGCTGTACTTGTAAACGCAGCGTTCAGGGTCGGGGGTTAGGCACGGGGGGGACTTATCCTTATAGGGACCGCAGCCCGCAGCGCAGGGACTGGAACTGGAATCATGTTTATCAAGGTGCTCCTTATGCAGGAACCTCAGCATAGACCTGTTGGATGGAGTCCTTCACATATACACTAATTAGCATCTCAACGTTTCGGACCTTACATCTAGAACTCTCCTACCTTGCCCGCGCGTGCTGATGAGGACTAGGTGAAGGGGACTGCAGAAGATCTTCAGGGATTTCATTACGTCTTGTGAAGTGCAAGTTTTGGAGGTCGAAGCAGTAATCCATGCCGTGGGGGGGGGGGTTAGGAAAGGGTGGGGGGCCCGAAAGAAGGACGCACCCACGCACGCACGCACGCGCACAACCTATACGTAACGCTCCTCCATGACAATCCCCTCCTTCTCCAACTCCAACCGGAGCGCCTCGCACCCCTCGACATCATACGGCCTCATGATACCGACCTTCTTAATAGCCGGATGTCCCTCCAGCAACAACTTCGTCGCCACACCACACGGCACGCCGACCAACTTCGCCATCGAGCTATGCCCGCGCGGGACGCCGTAATCCAGCAGGGTCGAGGTGAGCGTCTTGTGGGAGCCGTCGGCGGACTCGATCTCGAAGCGGTGCTGGAGCATGACCATGTCGCGCTCGCCGGGGAGGTACCTGCACTTCTGCTCGAGCGTCGCACAGAGCGAGTCGAGCAGGTTGCCCAGGCCGTCGGCGGAACGCTCCTGCGCAGCCGTGCCGCGGACCGTGGCGCGTGCTTGCGGGTCGAAAAGACCGACCCAGCGCAGACCTTGCATTACCCGGGCTTCGTCCGCGGGGGAGCGGAAGGGACCTGCCTTGGATCGGACGGCTTCGATCAGCGCGCGTTCGTCCTTCGCCAACTCGCGTGCGTTGCCCGTGGCAAGGGCAGCAACCTCGGCCCAGCTGAGCGAAGCGTCGTCCTTCCTAAGATACGCCTGCGCGTCCTCCGTCAAGAAACCCAACTTGACGAGCGCAAGGACAAACTCAGGGAAGCCCTGGTAGCGGAGCGTGCCCCGGATCACAGTCTCCGCCTCCGGGATGTTGTAGAACTCGCGGAAGGGAGTCGAGTCTCTGTTCGGGTACGCCACAAACGCGAAGGCGGGGGAGATGTAGTACGACTGCGCGGCGGCCATGAGGTCGAGGCCGGTGACCGTCTGGGCCTCCTTCTGCGGGGACTGGTAGAACTTGGCCGTGTTGCGCAGCGCGAGGAGGACGCCGCGGGAGGACCAGGAGAACTTGTATCCGAGCGGGTTGTCCGCCGCCTCGGGCGCGGGGAGGCCGCCGCAGTAGGAGAGGAACGACTTGACTTTGCCTCCTTCCTTGTGGATGTCGTCGATGGCCTTGACGGCCCAGAGGTGGTCAATGCCCGGGTCAAGTCCAATCTCATTGTAGACGGTGATCCCGGCACGCTCAATCTCGTCCTTGAGGCCGAGGATGGCGTCAGACACGTACGAGGTGGTGACGACGTCGACCTTGTGCGCACAGGCGGCCTTGATGACCGAGGCGTGGTAGGTGTACGGGATGAGGGAGATGACGACGTCGTGTTTGCCAATGAGGGCCGCGAGCGCAGCCTCGTCGTTGACGTCGATGGCGACCGAGGTGGTGCGGGGCAGGTTGACCGACATGCGCTCGGCATTCTCGACGTGGGCGGAGGCGACGGTGAGCTCGTACTCGGGGCAGCGGAGGACGTACTCGGCAAAGGGGCGGGCGACGTAGCCGCTCCCGAGGAGGAGGATCTTCTTGGGATCGCGCTTGGTGGGGCCGTTTCCGTCGCTGGTGGCGATGACGGGACCGGGTGCGGGCTCGCCGTCCTCGATGACGCGACGTGCGAATTCGGGGACGACGAAGGCGGCCTTGTGGACGTGCTGGTTGTAGTACCTGCAGTTGGGCACGGTGCGTACTGGCTCGCGGATGTTGCGGTCGGGCTGGAGGGAGCAGACGATGAAGCCGATCTGTCCACAGGGGTAGGTGGGGATGGTAGTGAATGCGTAGTCTGCGGTGGGGAAGAGGGACAGGGTGGACTGGCGGAGTTCGCGGATCAAGGGGAGGTGGATCCAGAGGGACTCGGCTTGGGTGGAGATGTGTCCTCCTGGCTTGAGGGCTTCCTTGAGGAGCTGGAAGTAGGGCTTCTCGAAGAGGGACTTGGCTGGGCCGACGGGGTCGGAGGAGTCCGTGATGATGACGTCGAAGGCGGCCTTGTTCTCCTGTCGCTTGAGGAACTCGAAGCCGTCGCCGATGATGACCTTGGACTTGGGGTGGTGGAGTCCCGCGGCCATGTGGGGGAGGTACTTTGTGGAGAGACGGGGCACGGCCTCGTCAATGTCGCAGAGGACGGCCTCTTGTACGGCGTCGTGCTTGACGACCTCGCGGAGGACACCGCCGTCGCCGCCTCCGATGACGAGGACGCGCTTGGGGTCCGGGTGTGAGGCCATGGGGAGATGTGTGATCATTTCCTGGTAGGAGAACTCGTCGCGCTCGGTGCACTGGATGACGCCGTCGAGGACGAGTACGTTTCCGTAGTCGGTGGACTGGAAGACGAGGCAGTCTTGGAACTTGGACTGCTCTACATGGAGGATGCGGACGACCTGGAGGGACATGGCCTGTCCGGGCCACTGTGAGTTGGCTGTGGTGGGAGATAGATGGGTGAGTGTCTGGGCAGAGGCAGAAGCAGAGGCAGAGGAGGATGGGACGCACTCTCGTAGAACCATCCATCGCGGATGTTGGGGTGAGTGAGGACCATCGTTGCTGCTGCAGAGGGAGGGAGGGAGAGCACCTTGTTCTGTGCTGCGAACGTCGTGGTCAGTGTTCAGTGCAAGAACAACAGCAGCAGAGAGAAGTCAGAAGAAAGTGAGAGAATCATTGCGCAACGACAGAAACCCTCCGATACGGCCGTAACCACTCACTCACTCATTCACTCGCCGATGAGCTCGGGCTCAGCGAGGACAGCATCGACGACAGCGAGGACAGCAGCAGCGACGGGAGATGAGCACAGCCAAGGGGAAGGCGCAGGCACAGGCGCAGGCACAGGCGCAGGGAAGCGCTACCACCAAGACAGCGCACCACCACCACCAGCAGCAGATCCTCGCGCTCCTCCTCATCCAGGACACCCCACAGACACGCGCAAGCTTCCGGCACACCCTCCAGTGGCTCATCCATCCCGTCCTCAAGAACATCGCATCCTCCTCCACCCTCCCGCCCAACGCCCTCTTCACCGCCATCGTCGTATACTCACAGAACCACATACACACCATCCCCTTCCAGCACGCACTCGACTTCCTCAAAACATGCGCAGCCAACGCTCGCTTCCCCTTCACACCACACCACCCGCTCTCCCTCCAACAAGACCACGACGACGACCTCTTCACGGCCCTCCTTGCTCCAGCAACACCACCTCCGTCGCCTCCTCCACCAGCTACAGCTACAGCCTCCACCATCAACTTCGCAAACATCCTCGCCGCTGTCCTGCACATCTTCCAACAAAGATCACCCTCAAACACAGCAGTCGACCCCACAAACCCGCTCCCGAACCCATACCCGCCCACACACTCCAGGCATCTCATCCACGTCGCAAGCATCACCACACACTTCGACTTCCACAGCACTCCCACAACCAACATCGCCTCTGCATACGACTCCCTGCACACCTTCGCTCTGGCCCACGAGTTCTCCAAGCTCAGGGCGCTGTCCCCTACCCAGTCCATAGAAGACCCAGCCCCATCGACCTCCACCCCGGAGCTCGCCATCACGTCCATAGTCCTCCGAACGCCGCACTACGCACGCCCAACTCACACCCTGTCCACATCCCACAAAGCCCTACCACCAGCTCAACCTCCTTCTGCTCCAGATCCACCAGACTCACAACGCCTGCACTCGCTCTTGGCGCTCTCCATCGCATCTCATGATCCCCTCACCACCATGGCAGACGTCGATGAACTCGCTTCTTCCCTGCCTGACATCTATGACAACCCCAGGGACATCCTCACGTCAGATGAGCACGACAGCTTGATAGCATACTTCCAATCTCCTCCTCCTCCTCCTCCTCCTTCTTCAGCAGCAGCAGCGGCAGCATCAAGTGCATCTTCATCTTCCTCCTCCTCCTCCAGCACCCCCCTCATCCTCTTCTCCAACTTCCTCACAACAGTGCGAGCCTCCAGGGAGGCGGCATCCTCACGATCAGCCGAGAGCCTTGTTCGTCGGAAGAGAAGTCTCACGGCTCTTCGCGCTAGCACAACTTCTGCTGCCAATGCGGCACAGTCCCAGCAACAACATCAACAACAGCAGCAGGCGGCAGAGTCGGGCGCGCCAGCTGCCAAGCGGCAGAAACTGGACAAGGAATCTTCGAACAAGGCCAAGGTAGAACCTGGCTCCAAACAGCCAACACGCGCGCGCGCAGGATCAATCACCACAGCGGCCGCTACGAACTCGTCGGCCCCTGGTCCCAATCCAACCACAGCCGCCGCCCAAGCCCAAGCTCAACAGCCCCACAACACCCCCACCCTCTCCAACGTGAACTTCCCACCGAACATCACCGCCGGCGAACGCGCCAAGATCCAATTCCTCCACCAGCAACACGCCCTCATGCTCAAGAACTTGGCCACCATTCAGCAACGCATCCAGCAGGATCAGCAGCAGCAGCAGCAGCAACTGCAACAGCAGCAGCAGATGCAGAATCAGCAGAATAACTCGCAGCAGTCGGTGCAGGAGGAGGAGAAGAGGAAGGCGAGTGTGGCGTTGGCGCAGGTGCAGGTGCAGAAGGTCGAGCAGGTTCGCGCGAAGAGTACGTTTCTCCATAAAGGCTTGCGTGGTTCATCTTGTGCTTGCTTAAATTGAACTTTCTTTCTTTTTTTTTTTTTTTTGGGGGGGACCACAGTTTTGGGAGAGCAGAAAGCCCTACATGCATCCATCGTCGCCCTCGCCACGCCGCCCGTCAACAAGTCGGCCTCGCTCGACCAGCAGCCCAACACCAGCACCACCGCGGCGCCGTCGGCTGCGGCGGTGAATATCAACGAGAACTTCCGCCGCACACTCGACATTGACACCCATGCCCGTACGCTCGGTCTCAATCTGGGCGGGTTCAGCGAGCAGTTCCATGCGCAGATGCAGGTTGCTAGTGCGAAGCAGCAGCAGCAACAGCAGCAGCAGTTGCAGTTGCAGCAGCAGCAACAGCAGATGTTTATGCAGCAGCAGAAGCAGCAGCAGCAGCAGCAGCAGCAGCAGCAGCAGCAACAACAACAACAACAGGCTGCGCTTGTGCTTGCGCAGAGTCAGGGGCAGGGGCAGGGGCTGATGAGGCCGTCGAATCAGGGGCAGGGGCAGAACGAGGGGGTTGTACAACCCGCTCAGCAAGGACAAGGACAAGGACAAGGACATCCCGGAGGAACAGGAGCTCCTCCTTCGAACAGCAGCGTCGTACCCCGACCAATACCCACACCCACACCCGCACCCGCACAACAACAACAAGGAGGTGTCCGACCGCATACGTTCTGGCAGGGTGCGATGACGTTCCTCATGCCGGGTGCGGGTGGGCAGGGACAGCAGGGCCCGGCTTCGCTGGCGGTTATGGTGTCGGCTTCGTGTCCGACTACGCGGAATGAGGCTGATCTGTGAGTATATCCTATCCCACATTCCTGCCCCCCTTTTTAACCTGGTATTGGAAGCTGATTCGTATGAGCCTTCTTCCACCGGACGACCTACGACCTACGACTCAGACTCATGCCCTGGCCAAACCGTCTCCAACTCGGCTCCATGATCCCAGTCTCCATGCGGGACCTCCAAACACTAGCCTCGTCCCGCTCCTCGCCCATCCCCTGCGTGCTCTTCAGCACGATGTCCGCGCCCGCTTCGGTGCAACTCACACCCGCGCAGGTGGAGCTGCAGCTCCAGAACGAGAAGATCTATTTCCAGCTTGCGAAGTTGTTGGAGGTCAGGAAGAGTGGGGCTGTCATTTCTTTGGGGGGGAAGGGGAAGGGTGCTGGCCCGGGTGAGGATCCGGAGAAGGTCGGGCCGGGGTTGTTGTTGATTGGTGTTCCACCACCGGCGGCGGCTGCGAGTGCGGGTGGGGAGGGCGGACCGCCGCCGCCTGCTGCCGTGCCTAAGTTGTTGGGGATGGTGCTGAAGGAGGCGATCCCGAAGGCGTTGATTTCTGGACATCCTGTGGTGGGGAACGCTGCTGGTGCTGCCGTAGGGCCAGCAGCAGCAGCGGGGGCGGGGGCGGGGCGAGCTACGGCGAAGCCGAGTGCGAGTGCGAGCGCGAATACGGGTGCGGGTACGGGGACGCCTGCGTCGGCGTATATTGGATCTACGTTTGGGTCTGCGCCTGCTGTGCCTGCGCCTGCGCCGGCGTCGGTTCCGGTCCCAGTCCCTGGAGCAGCCGCGACAGGCAGTGCCGGCGCTTCCATCGGGATGAACCTTCCCTTCGTCGGAGGAGGAGGGGGAGGAGGGGTGAATCTGAACCCGGCTGCGTTGAAGGCTGCTGTTGCTGCTGCTGCTGCTCGTCAACAGCAACAGCAGCAGCAGGCTGGGGGTCAGCAGATGGCGGGGTTGATGGGGGCTTTGGGGGGGGCTATGCCTTCTTACATGCCGGCTCAGCAGCAGCAGCAGCAGGCGGCGATGTTCAATACTCTTGGTGTTCCTCAAGGTCAGCAGTCACAAGGGCAGCAAGGGCAACAGCAGGGACAGGGACAGCCGGCGGGGTTTGTGATGCCGTTTGGATATAATGGGGGATTGGGTGCTGGATTGGGTGGAGCAGGTGTAGGTGTAGGTGCAGGTGCAGGAGTTGGGCCGATGGCGCCCTTACCACAACAGCAACAACAACCCCAACAACCTCAACAAGCGGCAACTTCGTGGCAACCGGGGCATGGGTTAGGGTTGGGACCTGCGCCTCCTGGTGGGCGGGGAGCAGGAGGAGCAGGTGGTGGTGGGGCAGGTGGGTTGATTCAAGCTGGGATGGAGAATGGTGCTGGTGCGGGGTTGGGGGTTGCGATGGGTGGGGCTGGGCAGGTTGACCTTGGTGCGCTGGCGAGGATGATGGGGCTGGGAGGGTGATGTGGATCCATCTACGTCTTACAGAGGGCAGACCGAGCGCTGTCCTTCCTGAATCCTGGCCCTGGTTGGGCGGTAATCAGATGACATGCAGGCGATATGTGTAGCCGGAGTAGCCGGGTGAATTTTTGATCGATGCCGTCATACTCGTGGTTGCGCCCCCAGCGAGCGCGCCGAGGAACGGAAAGGAAAGGGTATAAGAACGCGGGTCTCTCGGAGGCTGGGAGGCAGGGATCACCCGCACCCGCACTTCCCTCCCATTACATCCTAGTACTTGGCACGATGTCGTCTTCTCTTGCGGACAAGGACGCGCCTCCGACGGCGAATAGTTACGACAGACTCCGCCTCCAATCCGTCCCAGCCGACGATGACCCTCCGACCCCCGCCACACCGGCCGAACACGCGTCCGAGACACCCACCACCTGGCTCTCCCACACCGTCCGCACGTCCCTCACCGCCCTCGAGTCCCGGCTGGACGAGTTGGTCCAGGACGGCACGTCCACCAGCTGGTCTGCCAACCTCGCCCGTCGGCTCCACCACTCGGGCGCGTGGGTGCAGAATGCGCTTAGGGACGAGTGGGAGATGAGGGCGAATGCGATGAGTGGGTGTGATCAGATGTGGATCTTGCTCTCCCCTCCTGAGCTTGGTGGGCCGCCGCCGAGCTCGAGCTCGGATCAGCAGGCGGGTAAGGGGAACGGTAAGGGCGCCTCCTCCAGCTTCGTGCCTACCTGCACTGCGATTTACATGTTCGAGGGTGACGAGCCGGTTTCGTACGATGCCGTCAAGGAGGCCCTCAACAGACAGGCCGACGCCTTCCCGCGCTACCGGAGTATCCTCTCCAACACCCACCGTCGGTTCCACGGTGCCGCGTTCGTAGAGGATCCGCAATGGGACGTGGAGAGACATATCGAGACTGTCGAGCTTCCTGATGGGGCGGGGCAGGACGAGCTCGAAGAGTTCATCGCCAGCTTCATCGCTCGGCCGTGGGACTTCTCCAAGCCGCTCTGGGAATCGGTCATCGTGTCCAACTTCGCCTCGCAGTCTAGCGACGCGAGAACGTGTCTCCTCAGCCGTGGGCATCACAGTCTTACCGACGGCCAGGGTTTTGTTGCTTCTCAGTTGCTTACGACGTCCTTTGGTCCCGAGTTGCGGGCGAAGTTGCAGGATGGACAGCAGTTGCTGAGGGATGCGAGACGCGGGCGGGCGAAGCCTTCGAAGTTGCATCGCGCTCTCAAGCCTTTGGACCAATATCGCCACTACACGATCGTCCAGCTCGGCATGCTCCTCGCCTTCTGGACCGTCTGGTTCGTCACGCAGTTCCTCGAACTCACCGGCTCGCTCCGACAGGCCTTCGTCACGGGCACCTACTTCCTCCTGACCGCATGGCGACAACAGTACCTCACCTCCGAATACGACGGTCCTCGCGTCTCAGAGAAAGAGTTCAGCGTCTCACCTCACTTCCCGCTCTCGGACGTCAAGAAGATCCAACGCGCCTTCAGCGGTGCCAAACCCGGTTCCTGGCTCGACCGCGCTGCCAAAAGGGGGAACGCGAAGAACAAGACTCCGTATAAACACTTGACGCTCAATGATGTACTCTGTACCGTCATCGCCGACGTCCTCGCAGACGAAGCGAACCAACAGGAATCGTCGCACTCCGCCCGTCGGAAGGTCTCGCACTGGATCAAGAGGGCGAGCCACTACGTCCTGCCCTCGCCCATATCGCTCTTCATACCCATAAGCATCCGACCCCTGCAGTCGGACCCAAAGATGGAGAACTGGAGCACGGGCTCGATCGCGTATCTGCCGTCCCCGCTCCGTTCGGATGGATCCTTGAAGGGCGAAGAGGATATTGAGGGGCTGTATGATGTCTTGCATCGCAACTCGGACGCGCTCAAGGTTGTCAAGCGAGGCTGGATACCCGCGATGATGTTCTGGTCCATCCAAATGACCGGTCAGATTCCGTACGTATTATATAAACCTGGGTCTCCCGCTCATTCATTGCCATTCTGATCCACTGAACCTTTCCATTGTTTCATGCTTCATGCAGATGGCTTTACCCAGCCCGGATGTGGGACTTCTGGCCCTTCCGACCCATCATGCGTCTTGCCATCGAGCTCTGCCTCTCCTCCTTCCAAGCCGTTCTAACAAACGTCCCCGGCCCACCCGACTCCGTCGAACTCGCAGGTCGCAAAGTGAGCGAATGGGGCGCAGCCCCTCCACAGGCGGGGAAGAACACGCTCGCGATCGGGGTCATCACGTATGATGGTGCTGTTAGTGTTACTTTTACGGCCGATCGGGTGAGGGAGGAGCCGTCGGAGGGGGTGGCGAGGAGGTTGGCGGATTCGTTTGCGGAGAGGTGGGATGTTTATCTGGGTGCTGCCGAGGCTGTCTTGGGCAAGGAGGACTGATAACGTTACGGCACCCTTGGGCGTGGGATGGAGACTTGAGTTAAAAGGGGAGACTGCACCACGATTCTTTTATCAGGGGACGAGACGGACACACGGGAGTTTTGTATGCCCCAGCTTCATAGATGACTTGTACCAAAAGGTACGGACCGATATTCGCCTTCGCTTTCGCTGCTCTCGACACATAGAAATACACATACACGGTTCCTCAATGATATGTTAGACTAGCAGCGCCAGTTCCTACTTGTACAGTCGGACGAGGAGGTCGCCCATCTCCAGCCGCTGCTGCCGCCGCTTGGGCGCATCCTGAGCGAACAGTTCCAACTCGCTGCCCGGTCGGAATCGGACTTGCTTGACTCTACGACCTGCCGACTGTGCGACGACTCCCTCTGACCGTAAGGTGAATAAGGCCTCGTTGGTCACCCGTCGCGAGCCATCTGGCGCCTCGGCCTCGGCTATGACCAGCACTTCTGCCAGGGGCGAGTGGGAGTGGGAGTTGGATTGGGAGGAGGGGATCCAGAGGTCGGTCACGATTGCGTAGCAGGTCATCACCTCCCCGATGGCTACGCCTTGTTTGAAGGGGAGGCCGTCCATGGCGACGGTGTGCCATGGTCCCGGTTTGAGATGGCGGGCGGAGAGGAGGGCTGTCTCTTCGAGCCATTCAGCGAGCTTTTTTTAATGTAGAAAGACAGTTTATCTTGGTTCAGATGGGACGGAGAAAAGGGAGATGATGGAAGGGACAGGTGGGGAAGAAGAAGGGAAAACTCACCTGACCGCCGAAAAGGACGGAGACGCTGTTCGCATGCTGGGGGAAGACGAGGTTGAGGGATTGCACCAGGGTCATCTCTACCGGGATCTCCTCGACGGAATCGACCGGCTCGAGCTCGACCATGCTCATCCGTCTCCTCCAATCTGTCCACGTAGGCACGCTCTGCGCTCCTTCGAGAGCGAGGGGGGATCGAGTTTGATGATCGTTGTCATCGAGGGGCAGATGGAGGCCGAGGCGGGTCGCGCATTCTCGGACTTCGGTCAGGGTGTGGATGATGGGCTCGTCCCCGGGTAGGTTGACGATCACGGTCGCGTCCTGTTCTTGGGTTTGGCCGGGTTCGACGCGGACAGAGGGGTCGGACATCGCCATGGCGCGAGCGACAAGTTCCAATTCGAGCATTTCCACTCGCTGGACCTCTGCAGAGGAAGCCTCCGCATTCGACGTTCCTGGTCTTGACCCATTTCGGGCTTCAGAGGCACTGAGGGGAAGCATGTATCGGACCTCGTCGCGTAAGGCAGCACTGACGCCGCTTTGCGAAGTATCTGTCGAAGCAGCCGCTTTGGCTGCTCGTGTTCGCGTTTCGCGTCGACGACCTGCCAAGAGATGTCTCCGGGCCTCGAGCATTGTGGTCGGTGCGATCGGAGCGAGTTTGACTCGCTTAGGACGAGCAACATCCCTGTCTTCACCGCTCGAGTTCGAGGACCCGCCGATACGAACGCCCAGTGCTGGTTTGAGACTGAACACGCCTCGATTATCATCCGCGGAGCCTGGCGTTACTACAGCCCGAGGCAGGGCAACGAACGAAAGATACGAATGAGCAACATACATCCTCCTCCCGCTCCCCATATCCTCCTTCTCGATCCTGACCCCGATCTCCATCGAGCTCCCGAAGGCCCGGTTGACAGAGGCGTCCAGGTGGAGCAGTTCGCCGACAAAGACCGGGCTCAGGAAGAGGACGGCGTCGATGCTGACGGTGACGCAGGAGTTGCCGGCGTGTCGACGGGCGGAGACTCCCGCGACCACGTCGATCAGGCGGAGGAGGGCGCCGGCTCGGATCGTGGGTCGTTCGTCTTGGGCGCCGGCGCTGTGGTGATGGGTCGTCATCTCGGACCGATTGGTGGAATAAGTCACTCGGACTGCCGAAGCGGACGGTGGCTTGGGAGCAGGAGGTGGCGGGTCGTCTTCCTTGCCATCTTGTTCGGCCTTCGTTTGTCTTGACGTTGAGGTGGATTCCTCAGGCGAGGTCGAGGAGAATGGGGAAGAAAAGGGGAGGCCGAGGGGGAAGATGGTCTTGTAAGCCGCTGCTATGAAGAAACAACCTGCTATTCCCAGGGTGGCCACTGTCAGAATCTGTGAGGCTGCGTTGGGAGGGGGAGGAGCCATCAGCAAGTTCGAGCTCGCCATGCTCTTCTTAAGTGTATATGTAGGACTCTTTCAATGGGAAGTGATGGTCATGGTCATGCTGATGGATCCATGGATTGCTTCCTCTCGATCCGACTTTATAAATCTCTTTTATCTCCCTCTGGACGACGACCATCTATCCCTCGAAGTCCGAAGCGGAAGGTTCTGGGAATGGAGCCTGCATCGACGTACCGTAGTCCAGCTGGCCGTCTGCCTCCGCCCCTTCTGCCTCGTTTGCCCGCCGAGATTCTGTCGTACATCGTTGACCTGTCAGCATGTTCCGAACCCGCTCCGTCCAAGCATCATCTCGCCCTCGCTCTCACTTCCAAGGCGGTCCACGCATTCTCAGAACGAGGTCGCTGGCGGTCTATCGCGATCAGGACGCATGTCCAGTTCCTTTCCCTTTGCGGACACCTTGGTGCCTATGAAGGTATTCTTCAGCAAGTGGCTGATCTTCCCCCTGGCCAGAAGAGAAAGGCCAGCAGAAGAATAAGAAGATGGACGCCATCCCCGAAAACGATCTGCTCGTACATCGTCAACTTCCTGATCGAGCTGAATTATCCAAAACTGTCCCAGGTTGATTCCAGCGTCAAGGTGAGTGTCGAGCTTTGCACCCTTCTGCCTTGACATACATATGGCCCCGTTGAAGCCTTTTTTTTCCTTGGCCCCAACAGAATCCCTATTCCCGGCATATGGCCTTGCAAAATCTATTCGTCAGCGTCCTGCATCGGCTTACCCACTGGAGTCCACATCTTCGGGTGATGTCCCTCAGCTCCGTCGTTCTGTCTGGCCTTCATCGTATGAAGCGGGACCATCGTCAGTTCGCGCGGGTCACTGAGGAATTCTTCGATCAAGACGAGGATATGGGCCCCTATGCTGCTTTTCGAGAAGACAGCGCAACGTCCGTGTACGAAGCTGTTCCGCTGCTGGGGCCTTTTGGACCTGAAGAGCTCACGTTGGAATGGGACGGGAAGGAGGACACGCTGCGGTCTTTCCTTTTCTCGTCCTGCTGGTGTCCTCCGCCCGGAAACAACCCTCGCTCGTCTGTCGAAGGACGCGTCGGTCCACCACCAGTCTTCGTTGGGCTAGCTGCTCGCTTGACCCGTCTGCATCTTATTGGATACGACCCCCTGAGTCCCTTTGACGGATTTTCGCTGCCGATTGAGACTCTCGTCAATTCCGTCATTGCTGGCTCGCTCCAAGCAACTCATCGCCTCGTTCAGGCCCGAAGACTGGCCTGTGATATGTGGAGGGATCAGGCGCGAAGGGATGCCTCCCGGGAAGATTCGGTCATCGCAGAGAACGCTGGTTCATCGCTTCATCTCCAATCCCACTTCGATGGTTCGGAAAGGGGATCGGCAGTACCAGACCAACCAACTCGAATCCCATGCGTGACTCATCTGCGCTACGACACCGTCAAATTCACCCTCCGACCTTTTGAAGCGCTGGCTCCAAGATTGAGACCATTATTTGAGCATCTGCACGTTTCAGGCGCAAGCTATCCCCCTCGACTCACGAACAGCAACCGGAATCAGACTCCTCGAACTCGCCATCCTTACCATGACAGTGCAATCCGCGCGACTTTGAAGGACGGATCTTACCAAATTCCCCTCGCCGACCTCGCTCAGGGTCGTGAACTGTCCGACGTCGCCAAGGCTAACGAGGCAGCAGACTATCATCTCCGAACAGCATTCGGAGCGGGCTCGTTTGCACGGCTGCATCTCGCCTGGGACCTCCCGCCTCCTCCAGAGGAGGGGAACGAGCAACTAACATCGCAAATGGCAGCCTTGTCCGTGTCAGCGGCCGAGTCCGGTTGGCCAACCGAACGAAGAGATGTATGGACAAATTACTCTACTCCTTCGAGATCCGCAGCGGCTGGCGCATCAAAGACAGCGAAGTCGAGGGCAGGTCCATCGAATGCGGACTCGCCGTTCACAATGGAGCTCGTTGAGGCGATCGAGCATCGTCTGCAATATCCGTTTACGCAACAGCTCTTTGAAGCACGTAGATATAACACATATCCGAGCAAGCCGCTGATGCAGACTCGACCACCCGAAGAGACGCAGCGGCTCCGAAACGACTCCAGCCTATGGCCTTCTGAGACCGAGCGCGATGCGGACGCTCTCGGCAAGCTTTTGGGCCAGGATTTCCTTCTCCATGTTGGTGGGGAACTTCCCCTCAACCCAGAGTATCAGCCACTGCTGGAAATGGTTCCTATCTCCCCGTACGCCGCGGTGCCGGATGGTCCGGTACAACTTGGCCCTGACCTTCCAAGAGGCTCCCAAAGGAACTTCACTACCGTCTCACGGCCGCGAGCTGAGCCGATTCTAAGGCTTGGTGGCGCCTACGCAGCCTTCACTTCGGACGAGCGCACACGGCTGTTCATGGAACGAATCAAGGGCAAAGCAGGATCCTGGTGAAGCATTCATTGTATCATATTGAGTAGAGCAATATCTATGTATCTTCCAAACAGTAGCCCGTGTACAAACTTTCCATCAAAAGGGAGTCAAAGTGCAAGTTGCAACAGGAATATCAGACTGTATCGAGGCCGAATGCCTTGAGAGAGCGACGAGCTTGCTGGTCGCGGAGACGGTCGAAGCCGCGGATTCTGTAAAGTGACACGTCGATGGTCAGCACACTGATACCATGGAGCGATTTGGGCAGGAGTACTCACTGTAGTTCTCCGCAGAGCTTAGCGACGATGTTCGCGAGTTCATCGGTTCGTTTCGCAAGCGTGGTCAACGCCATTGCTCCCAATACGACGTTCATGTAATCAGGCTTCTGCAGCGTCTCAAAGCTCAGAACTTCCGCGAAGAAGGGCGTGCGCCCGTCCGAACTTGTCTGCTGGGTCTGTGCACTCAGCTTATCCTGAACGCGAGTGCTGAAGATACCGGCGAGGAGGACTCGCTCGAACAGGACGCCGATTCCTGCGTGGGGTAAGGGAGCTCCCTTGTCGAGCGAGGCGGCAATAAGCGAGAGCTGGAGGGAGATGTCGGACACGACCTCCGGGTTGAGTACCGCAGTGTTCATAGCGAACTGATGACGCCACTCTGGACGCATGAAGTGGAGCGAGCCGGCAAGTTGAGAAAGAGCTTCGAGCTGTAGTGGCAGGTTCAAAGATTGTGAAGCGTCAGAATGTGAGCGGGGGAGAGGATGTGATGAAGGCGAGCAAGTCCACAAATTGAACTTACCTGACGAGCGTGGGTACGGAGCAGGTCGTCGTAGCTTTTGGCGTCCCAACGGCCGCGCGGCTGCAGATCGATAGCAGCAAGCTTGATTTTGGGAGCCAGACCGGCGAGCTTAGCCTGTGCCATCTGGAAGCGCGTTCGGAACAGGACGAGCTTGCCATCGATCCGTTCTTGGACATGCTTGAGACTCTCTTTGTTGTTCGAGTCGGCTCCATCTGGCAAGTCGGAGATGATCCATGCCTCGATGAGTAGGCAGTATAGACGTTGAATGTCTCGCGTGACGCTGTTGAGGGATGAAGATGATCAGACATGATGAACAGTCTCGGCAAACTTTCTTCGTGCCTGTCGACTCACCCGGCCAGACCTTTCCGAACTTGAATACGAGTGCTGACGGGGCGAGGGAAGAGCATCACGATGATGGCGGCGGCGACACCAATGAGGACGAGCAACAGGCGACGCCAGGCTACGTCTTTTCCCCATCCAGAATTGGATGTGAGACCTGCCAAGTGAGTGTCAATCCAAGAGTAACCAACGATGAGGACGAGCGTGACAGAGGAGAGCATGCAGGGGATGAGCAGCGCCCTAAAATAAATGGAAGCAGAAGAAAGTTAGGTGAGCAAGTTAAGCTGGAGAGTTCATCATCCATGGGAGCGTTCAAATACTCACAACGGCACGAAGGCGCGGAAAAAGGTCAGCGGAACAAGGACGACGCCCATGGCAGCGGCAATCCCAAACGCGTTGCCTCGACCTGAACCAGCTCCGATGTACCACACAACCATACCACCGAGGGCACCGACGATCGTTCCCGCCAGACGTCCCGCAATCTGGAACACGGCTTCTCCCGAGGTTGTCGTCAGACCAGTCTGAGCCATGATGAGCGCCCACAGAAGACGATTCGAGTAGGAGAAGCCAGCCGAGCTGAAAAAGAGACAGCAAATCGTTTCATGATGAATCATGTGTGAATACCTTTGTCACTGGAGGCTGCCACATGTAAAAGGAGGACAACTCACCTCGATACGACCGCCGGGATCCAGACTAGGAATGAGACCAGAGAGTATCGCAGGGCAAAGATTCCGTCCGGACTGCATGCCGTATCGTATGCGTTCGATAGCACGCGGCTGAACCGCTGCATCGCGTTCGTGGGAGGTAGCGCGTCGGGATCGGGGGCATAGAAGCGCTGTGCACGCTTCTTCTCATCTTTCTTTTGCTTTTGGGTCCCGACTTGTTCGCCATTGGCCTTCAGCTCAGTCGAGTCCGCGCCGTGATGGCCAGGCCCTGAAGACACTTCCTGTCGAAGCGTCGGAGCGGTGAGCACAGACGAGGCAATCGTGTCTAGTTCCGCTCGATCGTCATCATCGTCGTCCTCGTCATCCAGCTCCTCCAACTCGGCACGGTGCTGCGCTTCCGCATCCGGCGCGTGCAGATGCGCTGCCATTGACCGGCCCGACTCGAGTTGAATGTCAGAATCGGTGCGCCGTCTGGCGGCCACGGGCACAGCCTCGTCCCGGCCATTGTCCTCGACCTCGGAAGGAAACACTGCGCCAGAGCCAGGACCGACCCCAGCAGCACCACTTCGGCGACTAAGAAGCAGTTTGCCTATCTTGCGCATACCGGTTGGAAACCAAATTTTGGGGCCCACGGGCGACAGTTTGCCATATTCGAGCTTGCCTCCGTGATTCGCCTTGAGTTGGACCTGTTGAGCCTCACTCAAGCCGAAGACGCGCCGCTCGCTGAGAGCAATGATGTACCGGATCTGATCGATGGATGTGTGACCATAGTTGGAGAAGTTGGCGCAGAAGAGGAGGCAGAGGAAAACGGGCCGCGCGCTGTGGCGGAACGCCTTGTACGTGTCCTGTGAAAGTAGATGGGATCCGTCTTCTCCTTCTTTGGTCACGAAATGGCCCTCGTCTTGGAGAAGTGAAACGAAGAATATCAGCACGATGGCAGCAATGAGGGTCTACCAGCGCGGTACGTACAAGGACTGAGCAATGCGATGCGCTCCTTGTCGATGAAATGATCCAAAGCGGCCTCGAAACGGTCCAATGCATCACGAAGCGCCTGCAAAGTTTCGACTTTCCTTTCCATACCAGACTTCCGCTGCTTGGCAGTGAATGACCAGCGACCCTGGTTGCTCACTCTAAGCCACTCCGCCAGTGCCTCCATTGCCTCTTGTGCGGCTGTCAGAGCCGGCATAGCACCACGGTGCAGAATGGGCAGGAGGTCCGCACGGAGACGCACATGCTGTTCGGCTTCAGCGCCTCGTAGATGCTTCTTCCAGTGCATCAAACGGAGCGAGGCGTGGACGTGAAAGACGGCGTGAGATGGCTGAGCGTCGTCAGCCTCGATGTCTTTGTCCTTGTCTTCGTAATCCGCTCCGCCGGGCTGGCCAGTCGAATCTTTCGCCTGCTGCCTAGCCGCTATATCCTCTGGTTCCGGGTGTTCCGACTCGAGCAGGTGATGAAATGCATTCATACCAAAAATGCGAACTGCCGCTTTCTGGACGTGTGCCAGGATCTTCCTGAGGTCCTTACCGCTGAACAGACCGCGCGAAGGCTCCAATTCGAGAAACGGTCCTGATCCAGCCAGTGACTCGCTGCCTTGGACCAAACCGGCGGTCAAAGCGCGGAACTGGCTCTCGAACTCCTGCGAAAGCTCGGGAAAGGAGGCAAGACGCTGAGAACCGCCGTCCTTGTCATGTTCGGACGTGGCCCCGTCGGCGTCCGCGTCGGGAAGATTATGACCAGTGGCAGCCTTGTGGAGATAGGCACGGTGCACCTTGAGGAGGTTGCCGCACTGGCCAATGAGACCAGCGAGCTCATTCGACCATTCAGCGTTGAGACTTCGTGGGAAAATCAGGATAATACTAGCCGCACCGATCGCCACGGCGTAAGCCATCGGCAAAATCAAGATCGTCGCCAGAGTGTAATTTGGGGACGGAAAGAGGGGTCCATAGGTGGCGTGGACTGGAAAGGGAAAAGAGGAGTTCAGCACTAGCGGCTGGGTGAGGATCGTGTGAACTTCTCCTTCTCAAAACCCACCGTCGAAGACAATGGTGGCGAAAATGCAGAAAAGCTTGAGCTTTTGGGCGCGAGCTGTGATGAACCCGAGGAAGTAAGTGACCGCGATCAGGTAGGCGCCAAAGACGACGGTGGACTTTGTGTCGAGGTAGCGTCCCTCAAAAATGGTAGAACGAAAGGCCGCCTCCGGGTTGGTGGCAGAAGCGGCGGACTGCTGCGCCTTCAGAATAGCAGCGCCCGTGATCTGTACGTTACGTGCTCTAAGAGCAGAGGCCATGGCCGCACATCCCATCGCCCAACCGAAAAGAGCACCGATGACGAGAGTCGACATAGCGATGAGCCAGAGAAAGGGTGTCATCAAGGGCGGAAGCATGAGCATGACCATGCAGACGAAGAAGGCCGCCTGACCGAGGTTTGTCAAGGAACGATTGGGAAGCATGAGGATGAAGGCCGCCCAGGCGGCGAGCCAGCATCGGAACCAGAGCTGGAGGGAGCGCTTGTTGCGTAGATTTGAGGTGATCCATGTCGGAAGCTTGGATCCTGTCTTCTTCGCTTTGGACTTGGACTGCGTTTTCGCATCGTTCGTCTGGGACGAGTGGGCGGCGGCCCCGGCCGTCCCTTTGGCAGGTTCTTGTTCCGTAGATTCCGACATGCCTTATTCGAGCTGTGAGGGAGGGAACAGCGCACCAAGTCAGCAAGGAGGAGCATCTGCTTTTCGACGCTACTTAAATACACACGTACGAAGCAGTTTCCGATGGACTGAGACAGAACACGAAGTCAAGCGTCAAGCGCCAAGTGTCAAATGTCAAGCGTCAAGCGTCAAGCGTCAAGAGGTCTCCTAATGAACCGGATGTCGACGACCGCAACAATAAGAGTCAGTCCTGTCTCGGAGAGGTTGGGACTTGGGGGTCGGGTCAATTACCCGCCACAGTGAGCGCGTCCGGCGGGCGGCGGGCCGATGAAAAAGCCGGCTAGCGTCCGTCCGATGAATCTGCTCAAGGCGGCAGAAAAGTAGACCGCAGCTGGACACCTCACACTGCTTATAACGAGGGCGAGCTGCACACGTTCCTGTGACCTGTCTCCTAAGTCCTAACCGCGCAAAGAAAACCTCCGTGCGGCGTGTCTGCGCTGAGACTTGCTGGGCGGATGCGATAGGAAAGGTGGAACGGCGATAAGATAAGATAACAGCGCCACGTGGGTTGCATTTATCCGGCAGCGATGATCACCATCACCCCAACATTCATTCGCCCATTCGACGAGCCTGCGATAGGCCACCATCAACGCTTCAGCTCGACACCGACTCTCTCTCACAAAGGCGACCCGCGCACGCTGCACACAGGCACACAAAGGGAAGGCGCAGAATAGCAAACCCTCAGCGTGTACCTCGCCTCAGAGCTGCTCCCGGTCGGAAGCCATGGCATCGCTCCCGGCCGAATCCTCATCGCCGGCCACGGCGGCTCATCACCCGCTGCCCACGGTCCAGACGCCCGTCGCCTCAGCAATAGACATCAGCGTCAACACCCGCGGAGCCACTCTCCTCCCTGAGGAAGGCTCCCACCCGGATCAGCGCGACAGCCGAGCAATTTACCTGCCAAATCACGTCGAGGCCGTCTCCCATATTGCCGTGGACATCGGCGGCAGCTTGGCCAAACTCGTCTACTTCACCCGAGCTCCCGACGAACCAGGCGCATCCGACTTCCAAGCCGCTGCGAGGTCCGTCAACGGCAAGGGGTCGCGCGACAGCAACTATGGGAGCTCGCGGTCTCTAGGCTCCGACAGGGCAATAACCCCACCGCTCGGCTCGTCTCCCATCGCGAGCGCCACGCCATTCCGATCGGTAACGCCCGTAGCATCAGGGACACTGACACCAACCTCGATCCAGCGCACAAGATTTTTCGACTCGCATTCTGCCGCTCACTCTGGCTCGCCGTTTTCTCCCACCGATGTCAAGCCGCCGCCAAGTGCGGGCCCACCAAAACCAGCCGCCCCTCTGCCGATGCCAGACACATCCCTGGCCGCAGCAGCGGCAGCGGCTGGCACATTTGAATGCGCAGGGAATCGCGTGCCCAACTCACCCATGGCACGCTCGAGCAGCACATCATCGTCCATCACCCCAGATTCAGACACTCCAATGTCCTCGCTCCGCGCTTCCTTCCTCAAAAGGCGCTCTCTGCCCCCCGTTCTGCCCGGGGGACGACTCAACTTTGTCAAGTTCGAGACAGAGCACATCGAGCAGTGCGTCTCGTTTCTATCCGAGTTGCTCTCCCTCTCCGCACGCGCAAATGGCGTTACGCTCGAGGAAATGCGTCGCAGTGTGAAGCTCACTGCCACAGGCGGCGGGGCACACATGTACCAGGAGCTCTTTGAGCGCGAACTCGGCATCGAAGTTCAGCGCGAGGACGAGATGAGTTGTCTGATTACGGGCCTCAACTTCATTACCCTGATACCAGACGAGGTCTTTTGGCTCTCAGACGAGCTTGTCGAGCAATTCCGAGGAGACGGCCAGCGCGCCAACTTTGCCGCCGAAGCGGATCCCGAAGCGCCCTTACAACTGCCTAGGCCTTCGGCCAATCCTCCATCGTACCATCTTCAGTTTGACGGCAGTCCGTCTCCTAAGTTGCCATGTTTGCTGGTCAACATCGGTTCGGGTGTCTCCATCATCCGGGTCGACGAGTTTGGTGCATTCGAGCGGGTCAGTGGTACCTCACTCGGAGGAGGGACCTTGTGGGGCCTGCTCAGTTTAATGACAGGCGCAGGCAGCTTCGATGGTGAGTTATTTCATCTACCAAGCTCGTCTATTCGCTGTGTGATGAGCCAACACTTTCTTCTTACCCGTCACAGAAATGCTAGCCCTGACCGAAAGAGGTGACAATGGAAGGGTCGACATGCTCGTCGGTGACATCTATGGACAAGCTGGTTATAGCACGCTTGGTCTTAAGAGCACTACCATCGCAAGTTCTTTCGGCAAAGTGTTCCGACGCCAGTCCTCGGAAGACAGCGGAGACGAGGACCATGAAACCTTGCCTCGCGACCGCGCGCCAGGCGTCAAGTCGGGTCCATCAGAAGGGGAGCAGGAGGAATCTGAAGAGCAGGCACGGGAACGTAGGCATCGTGAACGGAGGCGAAAACAGGGGGCATTCAGTTCGGAAGACATCTGCAAGAGTTTGCTGTATGCCATTTCCAACAACATCGGGCAGATTGCGTGAGTCTATGGCAGACGTGCATCCTATTCATGACATATCGACTCAACCATGCGTCTTACTCTAGGTACATGAACGCGGAGAAGTATGGACTGGATCGCATTTACTTCTCCGGGTGCTTCATTCGCGGGCACCACGCCACCATCAACACACTCTCGTACGCCATTCGATTCTGGAGCAAAGGCACAAAGCGGGCACTTTTTCTTCGACACGAGGGCTACTTGGGCGCCGTGGGTGCGTGGATCAGACAGGTTGGTGGCGAAGGGTCAGCGCCGATCGGGAATCCGATGCCAGGAGCACAAGCACCGTCATCAAGCGCACGTTCCGCCCCGACGCGTCCTGAGCCGGTCCGATCTGCGACGTCTCACACTTCGGCTCATGGTGGTACACCTCCTGCGCCTGCGCCTGCGCCTTCGCCTGCGCCCGCCGCATCCGAATCTCAGGAGCCGACGTCAGAGAAGGCGCTATTGGCCAACTTGGACAAGCTTACACCTGCCGACCGAGCGCTTCTGGAGCCACTGTTTCAGAATGAAAGGGACGAAAAGGCGCCGGCGAGCGGAGCAAGCGACGCTGCCCTGATTGCGAGTCCGCCATCGGCTCCTGCGTCTTCCAAGCCCAATCACGCAGCCTCGATGGCTGCCAGTGCGCAGGACGACTGGATGTCACTCGTGTCCGGCGTGTATGCGGCGGAACAAGCGCGAACTCGGGCAGATGAGGCCTTGGCTTCCAGCCGCGCCGCTCCCGCGAACGAGCCGGCCTCGCGAGTCGTCTCAGGGGAAACTGGTCAAGATGAGGTAAACGGAGACGGACCACGTGAGGAACTGCACGGCGATGACGAAGACGAGGACGAGGACGAGGAGGAAGATGTGGATGAAGAGGAGATGATGCGGCGATTGGCGGCTGAAAATCCGGAGCTGGCTGAACTGTTGAAGAAGATGGACAATGCGAATGGCGCAGCAGATGGACTCGAACGCAGGCTGGACGGCCTTTTGGACAACCTCGACGGGCTCTTGGACAGGTCGCAGCAAGCTCAAATCACAGACTCGAAGGAGTGAACCATCCACTCGATCAGTGAGAATTCAGGGCGCTTCGTTCGATAATCTTCTACCTTTACATCCATAGTCGCCACCCTCTTCTGCGGTAATCAGGCCGGGAACGGAAACCCATCTTCTTCCTAGCCTTCTGCTGCTCTGCACTGTCTCCCCGAACGCTTTCTCCCGCTTCCTCCTGCTGTATCAAGTGGATCGTTCCGGCAAAATACAGCAAGATGCACAACGATTGAGAATCAGGTTTTCAAATCGTCCCCCGGGTTTGAAAACAACTTTCGAATTTGGATGGTGCGACGGGCGGCGAGGTGAGAAAGCACTCCACGAATGCAAACCAAAATCGAGGCTCGCTCCCTCTGTATTCTCAGCATAGCACGAGGCGTCCGAGCCTCCGAGGCGACGGAACACATCCTGTGAGCAGAGAATTTGTCTATAGCATTCCCGACGATCCTGGCGAAGGCGATCGTAGAGGGCAGAGGCATACAGCTCATTTTTCAGTACCACTTTTCCCAAGATGAGGCGATAATGAGGTACGAGACGTAGGAGGGAAGACTCGCGTGGTCTTAAGTCATTGTACCTGGTGGTCTCTTCATAGTCAGTCAAGTCTTGGCAGTCTCAACGTCTCAATCACTCCCTCCTTCTCTTCTTCGATTGATATCTTCTCCTGCTTCACCATATCGCGTTCTGGTAGATTGACATCAGGATCCTTGGTGCTTTATTCTCCACGGACACCTTCTCCCTCATCCCTCGCTGCTTCATGCTTCATGTTGACCTGTTTTTCTTCCATTGTGCTTATATAGATGTGCTTCCAAACTTCGAAAGTTGAGACCCGCTTCTGGCATCGTCTCGTTGGTCTCGCTGTGGGGGAAGAAACTGTCGCTCCGGACAAGCTGCGCCTCATGGCACGCTTCATAATTTTCAGGGCATGCCTCATAACTTTTGGCCCAAGAAAACGCCATTCTCAACCATTGTGCATCTTGCTGTATCATAGCATGTCACGAGACGAACGTTAGGATCGTCTTCCCTTTGTTTGGTCCCTTTCCCTTTGTTCCAGCGTACCCAACGGTGCCAGCGTCCCCTCATGCTCTCCAGCATACCACCTTCACACCAATCAATGCGCCACCGGCGTCCTCATGCGCCGCCGATCTTCGCTCCGACGAGCTGAGATTTGCATGAGGTGGTGAGAGCGGTGAGAGTCGTTCTTGAGTTCGAAGTTCGAGAGAAGTCGAAGGATTTTTTTCAACGGCCGCCGATCTTCTAACGGCCTGCAAGATGGAACAGTGCTGCCCAACAACGACGACGATGACACGATCGTGTGTACATCACACCGATATCAGCGTCGTTGGCGCTCCAAAAGATCTCCAACGCTTCCAGCGGACGGCGGTCAGACCGCAGCAACAGACACAGCGCGATTGGTGTGCTCATCTTCACCGCTACCCTCGCACAAACGGCCAGAACGGACGAAGGCTACGGCGAACAAGATACACTGTAACGCGAAGAAGCGGACTTCCTTCTCCGCGTCGCCTGTTGTCAGCGAGATCCCGAAGCGCAGACAAGTCTTGGTCCATTTGTAAGCCTTTCAACGACATCGATAGCGCTGAGGCAGAAGCCAGAAGGACGAGCATACACCTTCGGTCGGCCAGTTACCTGCAGCTGAGCTTAATGTCAGCCCTATGTGCCTGAGATCAAGATCGGACGAGGAAACAGTATAGGTCTCCGCTTGGTCGCCTGGGCAAGCTGTTGTGAGCCATCGCAGAGCGTCTGGTCGAGTGGAGATCCTTTCCGCACTCCGTTAGCACCTCTTCGCCAGCTGGGTTTAGGCGTCCCTGCATCAGAGCTTCCCCGAAGCGGAACATTATAGGCTGTGGCTCACGTTCTGCACACGCTTTACAGCTGTTGTGACCAAGTTTGACCCTTCGGTTTGCGTCAGAAGTATCTGCTCTTCCCATCCGCCCGTTTGTTCACCTCAGCGGGCCTATGCATCTCTGATTCGCTGACTACTCTGCTCTCTTCCTTCCCGCTGGGCTATCCAGTGATATGAGCAGTGTAGTCTTTTCGCAGTCTCCCCCTCCCCTCATTCCTCGCCTCTTTGTCCTTTTTCCCGTCACCTACACCCTCAGCGCCGTCCTTCGCTCCTGCTCCGAATCGTCAGCCCATCTCGAGCACGCCAACTCGTCTCGCATTCGCCCACGTCCCTCCTGTCAGGCGTATCGATTGACAGCACTACTCATCGAGCTACAGTTATTCAGTAGCCGGCGGCCGCGAATCTCTGCATAACATCCTTTGCTGGAAGGAGGTCGAGGTTCCTCTCAGCCCGAGCCATCGAGGACCTTTTGCCAGAGAGGAAGGTCCTGTTAATCGTCAGAGGGGCACAGGGGCGATAGCCTCGCTTCCCTTCGCACAGCGCAGTCGACACATCATCAGCCAATCCCTCAAAGCTTGACTTCCGGCTCTCATCCGACCTTTCGGTTTCTTCTTTCACCCATTTACCACTATATTCATCCAATTTCGATTTCTACTAGGTGAGCATCAAGCTTGGCTTGTGCCATCGGCGTTCTACAAAGCTGACCTGTCCTCGATCGTCTCGTAGTATGTTGCGAACACTGCGAACCAAAGTCAGCGCCCACCGTCTGCGGAAGGAACATCCCATACCAGTGTCTCCCGTGGCTGCTCAGGGACGAGACTTCCCCTCTTTGCCCAGATCACCAACTCAAAATGCAGCAGCACCAGTGTGGAAGGTCCCGCAAGCGCCCTCCGAGTCAAACGGGCAGCTTACTCCCGGTTTAACTCCCGACGTATCGCCAGCTCTTTCCAGTCCTCTCTCTTTGCCCACACCGACAGACTTCCAGACATCCAGGGACAAACATGACGTCTTCGATGTCAGCGACCTCGGAAACCTGGCACAGAACACAGTCTTGATGCATCAGCAGGCGGACGACAGACCACAGAACATCAGTCAGGCGATGATTCAGAACGTATGGAAGCGCGATGAGGCCAAATTTCTGCTCGATCCGCCAACACCTGTAGGTCTAGGCCTTACAGCCACGGATCCTCGGACGGGCGCCGATTACGCTTTCCCAACCCCGGAGCAGCTGATATCCCTGAACACAAGGCAAGACGCAATGATGGCAGCAGAGTCCAAAGGTCACACGATTGTGGCTCAGCCCAGTCAAGGGTCACCTGTCGGGGACTACGGACGCAAGCAGAGTCTCAAGGTAGACACGATTCCGGTCTCGAATAGCAATCTGAGCCTACTCACGATTGATACGCAAGGCGGCCTTGGATTATCATTCGACTCGCCTGTGGTTGGGCCCGGCTCAAATGGCCTCATGTCGCTCATTCAAAGCACAGCCTTCCCATCTCCACCTGTACGCATGCTGCAGCCAGAATTCACTACCGGTGGCTCTTCCGAAGCTACGCCCGACGAGGATAAGGACATCAAACCGTCAACACCTTCGCCTCACCTCGCAGAACCGGCTGGTCAAACGTCCCGGGATAATAGCGACAAGCGGATGTCAAAACTGCGTCCCTTTGAGCTCAGTCAAGCCGTGGAAACCAGCTCGTTGGCCCAGAGACGGAAAGCCCGCTTCGACGCAGAGCATACCACAGATCGGGATTCGAGAGCAGCGGAGGACGAGAAGCTGGAAAGGTCGCCACTACCTTTCCCAAAGGAACCCCAAAGCTTCAAGGATCGATACCCGCCCTCTATTGGAAGTCGGAGACCGATGCTCGGTCCGCTACCTCCGACTCCCACATCCGCTTCACCCTTGCCTCGTCGAGTAGACCCACGTCCGGCTCATCTGTCACCGCACCTTACTCTGGAGGAAGCAGTCCAGATGTCACTGGAAGGACCTGCTTCAGCTTCTCGACTCAGCGTCACTCCTCGCCGATTTTCCGGTCTAACATACCTGCGCGATGGTGTACCTATATCAGGTGGCGCTGCGGACACGCCGACCCGACTACCAAGCCTACTCAATCCTCTTTCGGAACAGATGACGACCGACACTCGGCGCGCTTTGTCTCAAAGATTTCGCGGCACTCATCATGACCAACATTCAAACGTCCTGCAACCACACAGAGGTTCAGAGTCGAGACCATTCTTCTCTCGGCTGGCTGGCGCCATTGGTCTGTCCGACAATGATGCAACGAGTGACTTCGTCACCGCGTCACCTGATGCCTTCCATACACCTAACTTGCCGTGGGCCTCCGCCAATTCACAGTCACCTGGGTCGCCTTCCGTCCCCACACGTCCGGTTCATCCTCCGAACATGGCCTGTCTTGCAGGGTGCTGTTCACCCTCGCGAAGTGCTGACAGCAGCCTGACGACATTCCATCCGATCGCTCGCACCGGCTCCTCCAAGTCACTCCGAAGACTGGCGAGCAATGATTTCCTTCATTGTCGAGGATCGGCAGCTGGCTTGAAGGTTCCCGATGTCCCGGATCTTCCTCGGGAGAT
This sequence comes from Tilletia caries, assembly GCA_032718865.1. Classification (NCBI taxonomy): domain Eukaryota; kingdom Fungi; phylum Basidiomycota; class Exobasidiomycetes; order Tilletiales; family Tilletiaceae; genus Tilletia; species Tilletia caries. The sequence goes on from JALUTQ010000004.1 coordinate 1,432,305, forward strand.
CAAAAAGGCCAAAAGCTCTCCTGAATTGAAGGGCGCGTTCAAGAGCACTCCTCTCTCTGACAAGACGGGCGTAGTGGAAGTCGAAGCGACTCCGGGCAAAAAGAAGAAGAATGAACAACAGCGCAAACTGAACAAGTCCGTCGGTTCCATCCGGTTCCTCGTCCGTGCTTTCCAAAGGGCCACAGGCGAAACGGAGCTACCACGAAACCTGTCGACCGCCGCCGTCGCCCACGATGAAGACTCGAGAAGCACGCGGCGCCGTTCAGTGGACTCTGACGAAAGTTGGGGACCATCTCAGCATGAGATGCCTTTGCCCGACGTCCCACCGCAGAGCATGGCCGCTTTTCAAACACCTCCAGTTCCCACTTTCTCATCACCGCCTGTTCCTGTGATGAGCAGTCCATTCGCTCCAGGCGAATTCACGGCCAAACGTCATCTGGAACCTAGAGAAGAACCAGAGGCCTTGAGAATCGACAGGTCTGCCGCATTGCGACTCTCTACCGTTGCCAGTGCGATGCTCGCATCTGCCTCGTCCATGTCGATCCTTTCGATCGCCGAATCGGACGTGGCGAAGGGGGGATCGCAAAGGTCGATCGTACCTGCAGCAATACCGTCTACTTCGCTCGGAACGCTACAACGAGGCTTTCAGTTCCCAAGCGTCAAGGAGCATGCGTCGCTGGCTCGTGCTCAACCATCGTCGGGTCAGGATGGGCCGATGCACGGCGTACTACGACCTCCGTTCGAAATGGTGCGCGAACGAATTGACGAGAGACAAGGCAGATCGAATGTCGAGTCCGTGTTCCCTCGGATGACGCCTCTTCCGAGGAACCTGGCATCCGGTGCAGACTTCAAAGGAGACGACTCGCTCGCACGAACGTCACCTTCTTCCTCCCAAGTGTTTTCTTGCGACTTTACCCACTCGTATGGCGACAGGACGAGAGGGATGTCATGGGACTCCGGTGCCTTCTCCCTCGAGCGCCAATTGGAACGTCTGCGCGAGCTGGAGTCGCCTGATCAGACTACTTCTCAAGAATCTCACTCCTCGCCTCGGTACAGAAGTCGGTCTGCTAATGACAGTGTGGAGCGGCAGTCTCATGTACGACTGACGGGAGAACTGCTCAACCGAGCTCCAGCCGGGTCGAAGGTGCTTCTTCCTCTTGCTCTTGCTCCTGCCCCGTCTCCACTTCCGCCACCGCCTGCTTGCACTCTGCCATCGCCACCGCGGCCGCCGCCCCGGCCGCTGACAGCAACGACACCGGCAGCAGCGCGGATCCTGGCCAGCAACATTGCCAATATCGCCGCCGCATCGTCCTCGCTCCGACTTCACGTCCAACTTACCACCCCTTTTGACGAATTGCCCATATCGGACCCGAAGATCTCGACTGCTCTTCCGCGTCCTGCTCTTCCGCGTCTCGACATTGAGGAGGTCCCGCTTCTGGCTGGGACTGGATTCGCATTCTGAACGCGTCCCCGAGGAAGCCCTTATAATCAACTAACCACATTTCGAGTTTTACCATTCATTCGGCTTCGCATTCTACTAATCATCTCGCCGCTTCCCCAACTTGGCATCTTGGCTTCCGACCGACTCGTGGCTGTCTCGAGATGGTTCCCACCCTCATTTCCACCTGATCCAACTCCCCCATCCGCTCCTTCTGTATTCTTGGTCCCAGCAGGGCTGCATAGCATAGCAAAGCAGGGCCCGCGCTCGCGGCACCCCCCCAAACCACACTCATTTCACTCACCACCGTCTTGACCTGAACCAGACTTGATTGAACTGAGAGCGCGATCACGCAGGGGAGGAAGTGATGGATCGGACGTACAGTTGACCAATGTGAGAAAGAGAAATCAAGCGCCCGCCCCTGCGCTCCTCGTGACCCTCGCCGCCTTCCCCGGGCCCCAATTCGGCAACGGATTCATCTGATACCTCACCAGCTTCTCCCCCATCTGCATCACCTCGTCCGCGCGCTCGTGGTCGTCGACGATCTCGAAGTCGAATGGCGGCGGGCCGCCGCCGTAGAGGTGGCTGAGGCCGACCTGGTGGATGGGGTGCGGGATCGGGGCTGAGCTGGTGGTGGGTTTGGTGGCGGTGGTGGTGGTGGTGGTGCTAGGGCCTGTTGGGGCAGAGCCGTTCAGGGCAGCGTCTTCGTCTGCGTTTTGCATCTCGGCGTCTTCCTGTCCCTTCGCATCTCCCTCCACCTTAGCCGGTGCCGCAGCAGAGGAAGAGGAAGCCGAAGTCGAAGCCGCCCCCCGCCCCCCGCCCCCGCCCCCGCCCCTTCACCCTCGACAACAAACTTCGCAAGCAACTCCTTCCGAGCTTCTTCTTTACCCATCAGCCGACGAGTAGGCGAGCCCGCTTTGACGTTGGACCACATGATCGGCGCCCGCTTGGCGACCCAGGAGCGGAAGAAGTCGAAGCATTGGGCGCGGGTGGCTGTCGTCTTCAGTGAGCCGGGCGCGCAGTGGGAACGGGAGACTTGGAAGCCGGCTTGCAGGAGCGAGGACCTGTGTTCAAGAAGCGAGGGATTGTGAGTATGTAGGTGGAAAGGATGTGTGGGGGAAAGCAAATGAAAGGAAACATACACGACGGTCTTGAGAGTTGGATTCTCGCAATGGAACAGGCCTGCCATCTTGCTCGGTGTGAAGTAGAAGAGCGCGTCTTCGACCTCCTGTGAAGAACAACATCGTCAGCACGCAGTTAGGAATCATTATATACCTGTAAGCCCACTCACATTAGCAGCAAGGGTGACCATGCCCTTGATGCGCGCTGCCGTGTGGAAGCGTAGCGGGTCTTCATCGAGTTCTGCCAGAACCCGGCGGCAGAAGTCAGTGTCGTGGATGTGTCCGAGCCACATGGGTCCAGCGGTCTTGAGGGAGCAGAGAGTTCAGCCAGAGCGCGTCTCGCGAAGCCAGGATACTCAATCAGGGAAAGACAAACTCACCTGCATCCGTGATCCGCACTCTTTACATTCCGGCCCAGCGGCCAAGCCCGGACTGCCACCGTACTTCATAAACGTCGTCCCACGCTTCTCATTCACGCTCTCCGACACTTTGCCAAACGGCTGCGGGTGGAAATCCTGACACTGCGCACAGACATGGACCAAGCCCGTCTGACTGGCGGTGCGCTTAGTCTCGACGGGGCTGGTGCGCACCTCGACAAAGACGCGGAGGTAGAAGTCGATGGAGAGGGAGAGGAGCGGGGTGATGTAGCGGGAGTAGCGGGATGCGCTGGTCGCGATGGTATGCAACACGAGCCGAAGGGCCGCCTCATGCGAGAACTCGGAGCGAACATTAACCCCTCCATACTGACTAAAACATTTCTCCGGGTAGTTGTTCCCCGCCAGGATGGCGAGGTCGGTGCAGGTGACGCAGAGGAGGCCGCCGTCGGCGACGGCTTGGACGGCGCCGTCGATGAAGGAGGAGGCGGAGCCGTAGGGGTCGAGGTCGACGACGTGGAAGCGCTTGAGGGGGTCGCGGTGCATGTATTGGAGCACGATGGCGTCGCCTTCGTTGGGACGGACTTTGCAGTTTGGGTTGATGCCCTCGGCTTCGAGAGCTTTTCGTCGGTCGGTCTCTGCTTGGGAGTAGGTCCTTGGAGCCGAGGGCGAGGCCGATGCCGATGCCGATGCCGGTGCTAGTACTGGTGCTGGCGCGGTTGATGTCGATGCAGTTGGGGCTAGAACTGCAGCGGGGGTCGATGACTTGGGAGCATCTGCATCTTGCTTCGGAGGGGAGGCAATCTGGGCTCCGCTGCGACGCCATGCGACCAACGTCTGGTTTGCCTCCGTGTCGCCGTTAGCAGCGGCCTCCTCAAGCTCCGTGACTTGGTCCGAAGTAAGCGCGGCACTGCTGTCGGCTTGAGTAGGCGCAGCGGACGACTTGAGCGCAGCTGCCTTTGCGGCCTTTGTTGCGGCCACAGTAGCTGCCACCGTAGAAGTGGTGGGGTTGTTGGGATCGGGCTTCCACTCTTCAATGGGTCTGCCTGCGGGAAAGTTGAGTGCGAGGTTGCGCTTCATGGCTGCTACCGCACTGCTGGAGAGGTCATTTGCGAGTACCCATCTAGAAGCAGGGAGAAGTGGATGAGCTTTGGTATGCGAATGCGAATGGGGAAGCTCGTCACTTCGGAGCGTACCTGAGGTTAGGGATCTCCTTTGCGTATCGGATGCTGCGTAGACCGGTTGCAGCAAGCGCCTCGAGAACTGTGAACTTGAAGGGGATGTAGTGCGCCTCGTTCGAGGCTTCCTCCCCTTCGGCTTCGTTGGCGGGCGTGTCATCTTTGACTGCCTCATCAGGTATGGAATTTGTCGCTTCAGCACTAACTTCACCGTTGGCGTCTGATGGTGAGGGAGAAGAAGCTCTGAAGTTAAGCAAAAAGTGCAGGCAGCGCATACATGATATGTCGAAGGTTAACTCACGCTCTAACTTCCTGCGCTTACCAGCTCGAGTAGCCGGGGGCTCCTTGGTCCAAGTTCCGGCCTTGATCTTTGCGTCGCGCCTTGCTCTGCGTTCATCCCACTTCTTGCGCTTCTGCTCGTCGTTGCGGTTGGCCCATGTGCGAATGACGAGGGTGCTGAGGTCGCGATTGAACTCCTGTACGGGGTTGAGGAAGGCGGCGTCCTTGGAGGGCAGGATGATGGTCGAGCTGTTCTCTCGGAAGGCATCCTCGCCTTTGCGGAGCTGAATGCCGGCGGCGCGTGCGAGCTCGGGGTCGAGTGGGATTGGGATGGGAGCCATGCTGGAGCGCGCAGACGAGGAGAACGACGCGACAATACGCAGAGACGAAGAACAACACGAGCGACGGAGCAGAGCCAGCATCCAAAGCTCGTCCTTTCGATGGATCTGCCAGTAGCTGCAGCTGCCACAGAGAGGAAGGCAAGAAGAACGTAATTATAACGTTTCTTTAACTCGCACTTTTGTTTACCAGCAGAAGTCGATCGTTTGTTTGTTATTCGTTTGTTTGTTTGTTGCGTTGAGTCACGTGAGCACGCGAGCATTTGGTTACAACTGCGTTTCCGCCATTACAATTGCTGTATTACAAAGTGGAGTTGTAACTTCTTCGCGCGCTGCCGAGCAATCCCCTCACCTCCCTTGGACGCTCGAGCAACCCAGCTCCGCACTCGCACTCGCACACGCACACTCAGCCTTCCTACGTTCGCTGCGTGCGCACTGCTGCTGTCGAGTCGAAGTAAACACGCGCGCTTGTCACCCACTTCTCATCTCTCTCGATCCCCGCGCTCTCTCCGCGTCTCATTACCGAACAGGTGAGCACTGAGCACTGAGCCTGCGTGGGCCCCGGCGTTCGCTGCTGGCACGGACAACAACACTGACTCAACACTCAACACACAGCACCCATCAACAGCACAGCTCCCAGTCTCGCCCACGCCCACGCCCTCCACCGAAGATCCCTGCGACCTGGCTATCTGTCAACCATGGCGGCCACCTGGGATCAAGCGGACGCCCTCCAGGAGATCATCGCCCTCATCAAGGAGTCCATCACTCCTGTCGGCGAACAGCGACGCGTCGTCGAGCGACTCCAGGAACTCCAGTCCACCCCCAGATACGTCAGCTACCTCGTCTACATCTTCGCACAGCTCACAACAGAAGACGTACAGATACGCACCGTCGCCGGTATCCTCCTCAAGAATGGCTTCGAACACGTCGTCATCACAGACGATGAACTCGTATACATCAAGGAGCAGATGCTCCTCGCCCTCTCCCTTCCAGAGGTAGAGCTCCGTCGCGCCGCATCCCTCGTCGTTGCCATGATTATCGTCTACTACAAGCCAGAAACCTGGCCAGAGGGTCTTGGCAAGCTCATCGAGCTCATTGCCTCCTCCAACTTCGACGAGGCCGAAGCCGCTTTCAACACCCTCTCCAAAGTATGCGAAGACGCCTCCGCCGAACTTGACGCAGCAGAGATCAACGGTGTCCGTCTCATCGAGGTCCTTATTCCCAAGCTTCTCGACGCGACTCAACACCCAGATGCCCGCATTCGCGCACACGCCATCAACTGTCTCAACGAATTCGTCACCCAGGGCAGCCCCACCCTACAGCTCCACCTCGATACCTTCCTAACCGCCCTCTTCAAGCGCGCGTCTGACGAGAGTGCACACGTACGCAAGTTTGTCTGTCAAGCCATCGTCTACATCTCCACAGCAACCCCGGCCAAGATCCTCCCCGAGCTGCCCAACGTGGTCGAATACATGCTCTACTCCACCCGGGACGCAGACACAGACGTCGCCCTTCAGGCATGCGAGTTCTGGATGCAATTCGCAGAGAACAAACAGCTCGCACCCCACCTCCGACCGTACCTCTCCAAAATCGCACCCGTCCTTCTCCAGAGCATGGTTTACTCCGAAGAAGATCTACTCACCCTCGGCACCGACGAGGACGACGCTCACATCGAAGATCGCGATCAAGATATCAAACCTCAACACTACAGCGCCCGTACCCATCGGAACGAGCGCGTCGAAGACGAAGAGGCACCCGGCAACGCACCCGGCTCCAGCACCGCCATCCAGGGGAAATCACGCGCCGCCATCGAGGCCGCATTCAAGGACGAAGACGAAGACAGCGACTTTGATTCCGAAGATGCCTACTTTGACGACGACGACGACGATGATATGACGGGAGACTGGAACTTGCGGAAATGCTCCGCAGCCGCACTCGATGTCCTCGCCATTGAGTTTGGAGACGAACTACTGGAGATCCTGCTCCCGTATCTGCGCGAACGTCTCTTCGCCGCCGAATGGCTCCAGCGCGAATCAGGCATTCTCGCCCTTGGCGCGATAGCACAGGGCTGCATAGGCGGCATTCAACAACACTTGCCCAACCTCGTCCCGCTCCTGATCAGCACGTTCCAAGATACCAAGCCTCTCGTTCGCAGCATTGCGTGCTGGACCCTCAGTCGGTACTCGTCCTGGTGTGTCCAGTACAAGGGCGGCGACGGGCAGACTCCCTTCTTCCTCCCTGCCATGGAAGGTCTTCTCGGCATGGTTCTCGATAGGAACAAGCGCGTCCAAGAGGCTGGCTGCAGTGCCTTTGCAACTCTTGAGGAGGAGGCTGGGACTGAACTCACACCCGTCCTCGGTCCGATCCTGAGCACACTCGTGCGCGCTTTTGAGAAGTATCAGCGCAAGAATTTGCTCATCCTCTACGACGCCATCGGGACATTGGCGGACAGTGTCGGGAACGAGCTCAACAGGCCAGAATACGTGCAGGTGCTCTTGCCACCCCTTGTACAGAAATGGCAGAGCTTGGGGGACGTCGATGAGGATCTGATCCCGCTCTTGGAGTGCATGTCCTCCGTCACCATTGCCGTCGGTCCCGGTTTCCTCGAGTTCTCACCCCCCGTCTTTGAGCGATGTGTCCGGATCGTGCACAGCCAGCTCCAGTTCCTCGCCGAGGACGCGCAAAAACCGGCCGAGGAGCGCGACTACGAGCGGATGACGGAGACGTTCATCATCGTCGCGTTGGACCTACTCTCGGGCCTGACACAAGGCCTGGGAACAAATATCCAGCCGCTGGTGGCCACCTCGAACCCGCCCCTCCTGCCGCTGCTCTACATGTGCATCCGGTGCGAGTCCGCGCCGATCCGACAATCCGCCTACGCGCTTCTGGGCGACCTCGCGATCTCGGCCTTTGACCTGCTGCGTCCGCATCTGCAGAGCATCGTGCCGGACCTCATACAGCAGATCGAGCCCAACCCGGCGGACGAGAACGTGAGCGTGTGCAATAATGCGGCGTGGGCGGCGGGTGAGATTGCGTTGCAATATGGTGGGCCTGGGGTACGGACATTACCAGCGGGTGGGTCGGACGGGGCGGGGGCGAATGCAAGTGGTGCTGGTGCTGGAGGCGCGAATGGCGTAGACGCGACGTCGGTGGCGGAGCTTCAACAATGGGTGAACCCGTTGATCGAGCGGTTGATACCGGTGCTGCTGAGCCAGAAGAGCGCCAAGTCGCTCACCGAGAACGCCGCGGTCACGATTGGGCGGTTTGGATTGGTCTGCCCTGCGATGGTCGCGCCGCACTTGGATGTGTTCTTTGTGCAGTGGTGTCAGGCGCTGTGGGACATTAAGGATAATGATGAGAAGGACTCGGCGTTCAGGGGTCTGTGTGAGATGATCCAGGTGAACCCTAACGGAGGTGAGTCTTTCTCAATCCCTGCGTCTTCGATTTCCGCAACGGTTGCTCATGACTCCATTAATCTCTTTGTGATTGTCTCTACAGCGGCCGCTGGATTCCCATATTTCTGCAACGCAGTAGTGGTGAGTTCACGCTCACTGGCTCTGGCGGGACCGACTCAGAAGCTGACAGATGTCGTTTGTTATTTTCCTCTCAGCGCTGGACCACACCTTCTGCCCAGCTCAACGACATGTTCCGGAAGATCCTGACGGGCTTCCGAGACGCAAGTGGGCCAGAGCAATGTGAGTTGATCTTTGACGATCCGCAGCGGGTTCTTCAAGCTCAGTATTGACCGTCTCTGTACCTGATGTGTGATGTGCAGGGGAGAGCCAAAAACAGTCATTCCCTCCGGTCATCCGGCAACGGTGGGTGCACGCTTTATGATGTGCGAACTCTCTGTCCTGTGACTGCCTTCCTGACCCTTCTCTATTCCTGGGCCCATGCCAACTTCGCAGGTTGCAAGATCGATACGGACTCTGAACCCACTTTTCTTTCTGCCGAGAAGGGGGGAAGCCGCGCTTCCACCTCTCGGGGCCATTCTCGATGGCGGCAAATTGGAAGTACTCGGTCACACCAAAGCGATGGACCCGGTCACGGCCCCTCACACACAAGTCCCTGCCTGTCCCAAGGTCTCAAGTTGTCGCTCTCACACATTTTCCTCTGACTTCGACTCCCCCCCGCCCAAATCCCCGACTTCTTTTTTTCGTCTTGTCGAACTATGCCGACCCCCAGAATTATTCCCATCGATTACTCTTCCATTCAATCCCTTCATCGTTCTCTTTTTCTCTTGAACCCTTCTTCCCGCCTCGTCTTCATTCCTATCCCCCCTTTCCCCCCAATCCCCTGACTTTCGATCCCGCATGTCGGTCCCTCTTCTTTTACCCGCACTTCTCCTCTCACCAGTATTCCCTGAACGATCGCAAACCCTCAACAAAGACAGAGAATCAAGATCAGCATCCCACACACCCATCAATCCTCGGCAGAACCTTCACTTTTCTACACGCTTCCCGTGGGAGGGGGGGAATGAATGGATGGATGGATGGATGGATGGATGGATGCTAATGTATATGTATGTGATTGGTAGAACAGTGCCTGATACATGATCCCGGCCCCGAAGACTTTCGAAACTCCTGGTGCCTGGTACAGTCCAGAGAATAACTTAGTTGGGAACGGGACTTTGAGCGTAGCCGGGCAGGGTGACGCGGTAGATGAAGACCTGAGAGTCGGCCTGTGAAAGGAGAGATGGGTGTCAGTAATTCAGGTATGGGAGGGGAGAGACTGATCGGACAGGACATCAAGGATAACGCACAGTGCCGTACTGCTGGGCGTAAGGGTCAGAGTAAGCCTCGTTGACGTAGGTTCCGTCGCTCGACTCAGCCGCCTGCGATCCGTTGGTAGTAATAAAGTCATTGTCCGAGACGACAAAGAGGAAGTAGTCGTTCGGGTTCGCCGCATCGCCCACGGGCGCCAACGCGAGGGACTCCAGCTTGGAAGCGACGAGGGTGCGGTCGATCGCGCCCCCGACCTGGAGACCGAACTTGGCCAGCTCGGTCTTGGCGATCAGGTTCACGAAGGAGGTGAGCTTGGCGGGGGTGATGCCGCTGGCGAGGGTGCCGCCCGGGGCGGCGGGGTTGGCGGAGTTGTCGTACTTGGTGTTGGCGATGTTGGTGGCGCCCTTGGTCGAGATGAGGTCGACGTCCTTGAAGGTCTGCGGGATTGCAAAAATGATGAAGAAGTTGGTTCTGGTCAGCTCTTGCAGGCATACTGACTGGCCTCTTGCGCAAGGGATTAAGGAGGCTGGATTACTCACGCTGTCAGATGAGGTGTCACCGAATCCGTTGCCGTCACGAGCCAGAATCAAGACTGAAAAAAAGGAAGGAAGTCAGTTGAAAGTGCGCAAGCGGAATATTGTAGATCATGCTCAGAAACTGACAGGTGGTGGAGTCGATGATGTGGATCTCCGAGGTCGCACGGGTGTTACCCTTGGACGACTGGGGGAGAGGGACGATGTACTCGGCCACAAGGGACGCGTTGGCAGGGTTGGTCACGTTGTAACCGAGCATACGGGTGTACCGGTTGGTAGCCTTGTTCCCGCCGCCGTCCTGGGCAACAGCACTCTGCAGGCAGGCCCACAGGGTGTTGGAGTTGCGGTCGAGCGTCAGTCCCTCGAGACCCTGGTTGTCGTTCCGGCCCGAGTTGGGCTCGGTGTTGGAGGTGAAGTTGAGCGCGCCGTTGAGGTAAGGGAGAATGGCCTGAGGAGGCTGGATGGTGTACTTGACCTGACCGGTGGTGCGGTTCAAGTAGTAGATGTACGGACCGTATTCATCGGAGATCCATGCGGCGTCTGAGTTGGGGATGAGGGCAAGACCCTCCGTGTCGAAGGAGATGTGGTTGTCAGCGGGGGCAAGGGGAAGCTTGGGCTGGATACCTGCGGCGGGTCGAATGGCAATAGGGTCGAAACCGGTGGTGTAGTTGGAGTCCCCGTTGAAGGTGGTGGGGTTGAACCTGTACAGGAGGGTGGACACGTAGGTCGATTGGATGTTCTCGGTAGTGCTGGATCCCTGGGTGGGGTCGAAAGCCAGAGAGAACTTGTGTTGACGAGCACGGTAGTCGGTCTGCGCCCTTCAGGAGGGAGAGGGAGAGTATGGGGTCAACATAAGGACATTAGAGGTTCACGGACGCCAAAGTCCGACATACGCACTGTGTGTTGTGACCAAGGTCGGGCTGGACGATCAAAGAAGCAGAGTACGTGCCGTCGCTGTTCTTGGTGAACGACTCGAGGGCAATGGCAGACTTGTTTGAAGGAGGCGGAAAGGGAAAGCTCGTCAGCAATGAGTAACGTGGCAAACGATCTCACAGAACAACAACTCGAGAAGACTCACGCCGAAGCCACCGAGGCTCTCGCCGTACGAGTCCTTGGCGTCACCAGAGATGCGACCGAAGCCGACAAGACCCTTGTTGGTGAAAGTGCGGCCATCGAAGGTGACGCTCGTAGCGCGGCGGTCGAGCTGCTGTTGGAGGGGCGAAGCGGCGACGGCAACGATGAGGCTGAGCGAGCTCGCCAAAGCAAGGAATCGGCTGCTGAGCTGCATGGTAATCAGAAGTGTATATGGGTAGCGCAAGGGATGGAAGGCTGTATGGGGGCGGGGAAGGATGATGAGCAAAAAGGTAGGAAGATTCAGCGTTGCCTCTTTATACGTTCGCAGATGTCGCCTTGAAGCTTCGAACCAGCGTTCAGCATGCAATTATTCATCGGTCCCCTCAGCAATAAGCAGAGGCACATCGCTTCAGCGCTTCAGCGCTTCAGCTCGGCGTCCTTCGTGCTCATCGTCGCTCATTATTTGATGTATATGGTACCTGAACCCAATTCCGCTGTGAGAAAGTGGCGAGGTTCGTTGGGCTGGTCTCGCCGGTGGGTGCCTGATTAAATTTGTCGGTAGTGGTGGCGGTGAACGACGAACGTGCTCGCCTCGACGTGCGCGGGTGTCAGGTGGACTGTATGTGGAGAATAAGCTGCATCGCCGTCCGCCGTCCTCCGACCGCGTCCAAGAAGCAAGAAGCGCGGCATAATAATCATCGATCTCCAGAAGCACGGAAATTGGTCCCCAGACGACGCTCTTGCCGACTTCCCGCGTCGGGACACGGGGGTGCGCAGGGGCGCCCTGCCTTGCGCCTTGCGGAGGCGGAAAAACAGGGTGCCGTTCCTGCAGCAACTCTGCGGAGGCGCAGGCAGGTACGAAGGCGCTATGACAAATTCCAGGAACGTGCCCACGCCCCACCCTCGAGCTGCTCTTGATGTCATGGACCACTACTGAGATCTCGGAGAGCTCGAAAGCATGCTGGACAAGTCTGGACGAGAGGAAGATGTATGGTGAGTAGACAGTGCAAAATATTAACTGTTGCGTAGGCCTTTTAAAGTGATAATGTTGTGAATACAGCGAGTGTGCAGGCAGGGATGTTCCCGGCATGTAGAGGAGAATGGCCCGATGTATAGATCCTGTTGCAAGGGAGCCTCGAGCTGAGAATGGGAAGGGCCGATAATGAAGTTAGGAAATGGGAGTCAAAAAGGTAAGGTCCACTGGCGGCGCTGTTGGTTGCGACTGGCCTGGCCGAGCATCGAGAATCGAGATGGGGGGGGGGGCAGAAAGCCGATTGAAGCGTCGAGAAAATTGTCCGTATTGTATGTGTGCGTGTGTGTATGGACACTCCTTTATGTGCGCGAGTGTCTTTATTTTTGCAGTCGTGCTCGTTGGCACTGCCGTCCGAGCGTGCGTCCGAGGGGGGGGGGGGGATCGAGATCCAAGCCGTCCGATCCAAGATGTCCAGAGCTGATGGCGACATGGCGCAACCGCGCGCCTCACGACCCACCCCAATCAAAGCTCTCAGTAACAACATTCACCTGCCCCCTCAGATCCCCCCTCTTCACCTTCTCCGGATCCATCCGCTTCGTCGCAATCGACCTCAGCACCGTGCCCAACGATGCAGGCCCACAACTCGAAATCATCACCCGCCCCAGCGAATGCTCACATTCCTCGCCCACGATCTTGTCCAGTTTCGGGTGGCCCGGGCGCGCGAGCTCGGCTACGACTCGCATGTCTTCATCTTCTTGCTCGTCGAGATCGATCGCAGTCTCGGCAAGGTCTTCAGGATCCCCGCCTGCGCCGGCGCCAATGGCAGCCGGTTGGCGTCCGAAGCCGCCGTTGACATTGGTGCCGGCACCACCGGCGCCACGAGCATCCGGCCGGAACGCAGGTCGGAGCGGTTTCGAGTCCGACACGGGCGCGCCTCCATGCACCTCGCTGAACGCAGCCATCTCAGCAGCCGAGAGGAACCCCCCACCACCGCCGCCGCCCTCCAAAGCAGACGATTCGTCCCGCGATCCCTGGACACGTCCCAACCCACCACCACCGGCTGCACCCTGCCCCCGACCCCCACGTCCAGCCCCACCTCCCCGTGCACCACCCCGAACCCGCATACTCATCTTCCTCGTATTCGCCCGCCGGAGTTTACCCTCCTTCTGCACCGCCATGTTCATCTCCATCTCCGCCTTCGACAGGCCCATCTCCGCCTCGCCCTCGAAGTTGGTCAAGTCGGCCGCGGAGACCTCGTACTCGTCCTGCTCGGGACCCTCGGTGAACCGCGCCGCTCGCTCGGCGTAGGATTGCGAGGGCATGTGTTGGTTTGACGTGCCGGGGAGGGAAGGCGTCGAGCCTGCCATTGTGCTGGGAGCGAAACCGGGAGTATGCGGCGGCACGTTCAACGACGAATCATCATAACCGCCGCCGCCCTTGCCGCCCATCGACGACCCCATCTTCGCCTGCATTTCCCCATGCTGCGCAGCAGACACAAACGCCCCCGCGCCCGCGCCCGCGCCCCCACGCTCGTAGTGGCTCTGATCATTCAAGTGCGTCACAAAGATATCCACCTGCAGCTGCTCCGGCCTGACCATCTGTATACACCTCCTCAGCGCGCTCGCCGCCCACTGCAGATGCACAAACTCGCGCAAGATCCAGACGAACCGGATCCGTCTCGTCAAGAAAGCCCTTCGATCGTCGTCGTGTCCCTTCCGCTTGGAGGAGGAAGACGTGGGTGGCATCCCACCATTCTCGCCCATCGAGCGCTCAAGCTCCGCATGCTCTACCATCGCCGCGCACAAATGCTCCAACACGCTCAATCCAAAACTGACGCCCGAGCCTCCGCAGATGATCATCACAGTGGAGTGCGCGCCCCAGTGGATCCGACCCGTGCTGCCATACGGCCCATCGACAATGGCCCGAATCTGGACTCCCGTCTGATGTTTCTGCGGCACGTGCGCCAGCGAGCCGGCCTGCATCGCACGTTCGATCTGTTGATAGCGTACCCTGCAGATATGCTCCCAGAGCGAGAGCGTGAAACCTTGACGCGCCCGGATGATCAGCACCATCGTCCGATCCTCCTCCTCCTCCCTCTCCCCCTCCCTCTCGGACTTCTTCACAACTTCCTTCGTCCCGTACCCAGAGATCCGCCTGAACTGCCGACGGGCATATTCACCAAGATCATCAACCGAATCCGACGCACTCGCAATGGTGAACGGATGACTCTGCCACCACGCCACGCTCGGCACGTTCAGGTTTACGTACTGGCCCGGTCTCCACGTGAGCGAGTGCGGCGTCCTCAATGTGAGTCGGACCGTCTGGCCGGGGAGGACCTCCGCGAAGGCGAACCCTGGCTTGAGCATGGAGAGCACGTTCGCCGCTAGTGCCGGACGGGCCTGTCCCTGTACCCTTGCCCGAGCTCGGGCTTGAGCACCAGGTTGGCCCAGTCCAAAGGCAGGCGAGGGCCCCCTCCAATCATGCACACTCGGGTTGGGGGACAGCTTCCCGCCGGGTGTATGTGGCCCAGGCGCGAGCAAATGCACCTGCGACTGGTTCGCGACGCCCATCGTCACAGGCGCCGTCTCCGAATCGGGCGTGCCTCCTCCACCACCTCCTCCACCACCATCTGCCAGATCCGTCTCGGCAGCTACGGGGTAAATCTGCAGATCTGATCTTGGATATCCGGCTTTGGTGTTGGAGGGATAGGATCCGCCGCCGTTGCCGTTGTAGTTGAACATCTCCGCCATACCATTCCCCGCATCCTCCGTCATCATGCTTCCGATCCCACGCTGGTCGCCATCGGGTCCGACGACTCTTCGGCCCATCATGGTTGGGGAGTTGACAGGGGTGGAGTTCGAGGAGGAGGAAGAGAACGCTCCCTCCGGGTGCCCGCCTACATGCATCCGATTCATATTCGCATTCGTGATGGCCGCCGACGACGAGTCGACGTACGTGCTCTCGCTCATGAGGGAGCTGGTCGTCACAACCGATGGATCTTTGGCATTGTGTGCAGACCGTTGCGAACGTTGCTGTTGCTGTTGTGGGTTTGGGGACGACATCAGGTCGGCCCGCGCGCGTTGGGAATGAGCCGAGTTGATGCTACCCCAATGCGAGCCCTTCTCGTAGTAGGACGATTGCTCAAAGCCGAATGGTCTCTGGGACTGGGAGGGTACGAAAGCCTCATGCTGCTGTCGCTCTTGTTCTTGTGTGAAAGAAAAGCCAGGAGGAGCGCCATTGCGATATTCGGAAGCTTGCTGATGCTGGATCTGAGGAGCTCGCATCTTGCGCGAGGTGAAGCCGACGTTGTTGATCCACATGACCTTGAGTGCGCGATGGCCACGTTCGAAGGCCCACAAGATTAAAGGGGCGCCCATCCAGGGCCACAGGGGCGGGTGATGGATGGCAGCGGTGAGCATGAACATGAATGCGCAGACGACGTGGGCGACGTAGAACCACTCATATGTGTCCATGCGGAAGGGAGACAGGGAGAGGAACATGAGAAGGGTGAGGAAGATGTACGACTACCCGAGGAAAGGAACACAATGAGAAGAATGCGTCAGCAAAGGGAGTCAAGCAAAGTTAAGCATACAACCCCCAGAACTCGAAAAAACTCACGACGATCCCCCACCGAAACTTGACCCACCAAAAGACAAAGTTCCACATCGACTGAGCGTACTGCTCGTCCTTCCCAAGCTGTACACTCCAAGCGGCGACATGAGCGGTGGCGAAGATCCAGATGAGTCTGCCAACCCACTGATGCAAGAAGCTGAGTTTGTCAAAGGCGAGGCCGCCCATCCATTTGGTGGAGAGCAGTGCCCAGGGCACCTGCTTGAGGGCGACGAGGAGGACAAGAGGGGTGAGCGCGAAGGCGAAGTCGCCCATGCGATCACCTGCTGTCCACCAGTCGTGATAGGGTAAAGTGACCCCGGCCGGATTGGTGGTGATAGAAGGATAACTTCCCAACCCCCATTCGAGCGGCTGCCGTTTTGCAATCCCCCCAATGGAGTACAAGAACGCATTATTCGAAGAGACCCAGGACGAGCGGAAATCAAAGACGGCGCTATTTGGGTTGATATAGTCCGCCCCGACCATGGAGAGAATGACAGGCACGGCAGTGACGAAGAAGAGGACGATGATCCGCCCAAAAGAAGGGAACTCGATCGTCTTGCGCTTCCTGTTGTGCGCGTCCTGCTGCTGTCTTCGTTCGCGCAGGAGTTGGCGCTTTTGGCTCTGCTGTGCTCGGAAGGACGGCTTGAAGAGGTAGCGGGGCAGGTTTGCGATGCGGGTGAAGAGGGAGGGGCCGTGGGCGCCCTCGATGCTGGCGTGGTCGTCGTCGGTTTGGTACTCGTCGGAGTGGATGGTGGAGCGGTCGAGGGCGTTTATGCGTGTGCGTGCTGCGGCGACGGCGGATGGCGGGTAGGAGAATGCTGTCTGCTGTGCGCCGGCGTCGATGCGTGCTGGCTGGGTTGGTGGTGGATGTGGCGATGAATCTTCGCTGCGGTCGTCCTTGCTGCCTAGCTTGATGGCCCTGTTCTTTGTGGACCACTTGCTCCACTTGACGCCGATGACGGTGCGATCGTGGACCTGGAAGTGGTGTATGATGCCGATGACGAGGAAGGCAAGTGCGAAGATGATGGTCTGCAGGTAGATGTAGCGGTAGGAGGGCCAGCTGAGCATGTGTGCGCCCATGTAGGTGCGCAGGTAGTTGTACTGGATCGAGCGCGTGGCGTCTTCGGGCACGTAGTTGGGCCCTGTCCCGGCCGCGGGGGGCACATACACCGATCCCATGCTTGGAGGAGTGAGAGTCTATGCTGCAGATCGTCGTCGTTGTCGTAGTCCCGCTGCCACCGTCATGGGCTCCGGGGGGTGTCGCGAAGATGGGGGCGATGAAGGGGTAAATATATACTGACTGTGAACAAAGGAGATCCGCACCCGCAGACTTCTCTTCGCTGCTGCCGATGATGAGGAATTGAGGACGACTCTGACGAGCACAAGCTCAGGAGGGACCCGCGTACAGTACTCCCTGGTTAATTCGATATTGCTTAAGCCGATATCCTGGATAATCCGATACGATCCGGCTGGGACAAGCTTGGGACGTATGTAAATATCGGTAATCCTGCCTAAGCCGATATATCGGCTGGGATTGGCCCGATATCGATTTAAAAAGGTGCATACAGTGGCGAGCAGAAATGGCCGCATGTTCTTCCAGTACACATATCTCAGTCAATTGCACCTCATTTTCCCTATACTACCACGTTGTGACTTTTTTGTGACCAAAGCACCAGATAGTAGCTTCTAGAAACTGCAACGCGCGCACAGGTCGCTGGACTACGTCCGCGACGCCAGCCCCTTTAACCTGAGAGCCCTGTGGCCATTTTTGCACCTCCCCCCCTCACCATCCATCCCAGCTTCACCATACCATATAGTAAGTGCCGCAAACTGCATGTAAGAGGGCTATTGGGACTGACAGATGCTTTTTCGCCTGCAGAACGGCAATACAATCAATAAAATCTTTAACCCCTGCAAAGAAAGCTCATATTGCGGCTGAGCTGCGGAAGGGCAAGTCGAGCCGGGCCGTGGCACGTCAATGTGGGGTCAGCAAGACGACTGTGAACTCCCTGAGATCACAGCATAAAGATATACCGCATGCAAAGCCGAAAGGCAGGCCGCCAAAACTCGACAATCGGGACAAATCCGCTCTCAAGCGTGCGATAAAGACGGGAAAAGCAAACAATGCTCGGCAGGCTCTAAAAGAGCTGCAGGCAGCGAAGGGCCTCAAAGTCTCTGTCTGGACGGCACGGCGGGCGCTGCGCTCTGTGGGAATGCACCCTGTCGTCAAGAAAAAGAGACCCTTGATGACCCGGCGGTACAAACAAAATCGGCTCCGCTTTGCCCTCAAGCACGTTGAGTGGACCCCGGAAGACTGGGCACGCGTCATATGGACGGACGAGACTAAGATCAACCGCATCTCTAGTGATGGGCGAGAGGTGGTCTGGGTCGAGAACGGGTCGGGCCTCAGCGAACGGACGATTACCCCCACCGTCAAGTTTGGGTGGGGGCGGCAACATCATGGTGTGGGGCTGCATGACATGGTCTGGCCCGGGCAAAATAGAGCTCGTTCAAGGCCGCATGAACGCTCAGCAATACACCGAGATCCTTACGAAAAACCTCGTTCCCGTTATCGATGCGATGTCACTGCTCCCAGACTCTCCGGCGCGCGACAAGATCATCCTGCAGCAGGATAACGATCCGAAACACACCGCAAAATTGGCAAAAGCATGGTTCAAGGCCCACAATATCACCCCCTCGAGTGGCCTGCAAACAGTCCGGACCTTAATCCGATCGAACACCTATGGAACACCCTCAAGCGACGCCTTCACACCTATTCGACCCAACCCAAGGGCGCCCAAGAGCTGTGGGAGAGGGTTCATGTAGAATGGGAACGACTTCCGACTGATACGTGCAAGGGGCTGATCGAGAGCATGCCTAGGAGGTGTGCAGCGGTCATTAGGGCCAAAGGCGGCAACACAAAGTATTAGGTTCTTGGTGTTTCTCTCTGGCTGTGGGTCTTGGTGCAAAATGGCCGAATGAACAAACAAACCCTTTTCTACTTTTCTACGTCCTCGGTCGAATTCAACAGCTGGAAATGCCAGCATAGAACCTTGATACGTTGCTTTCCTCGGCCCCAATAGTTGGCTATGGGTTTGTTATTTTGGGGTGGTCTTTCTCGTGGTGTTTATGGTTTACTTAAGAACATGCGGCCATTTCTGCTCGCCACTGTAACATAGGGGTCACGTGGCATTCAGGTGGCTCTGGCCAAAAATTCTGCCTGAAATTTTGGGCTCGACCCAAAACATTTCAAAAAACTCGCCATATTTACCGCCTTTTTACAGTCCCAGCACCCAGCGACTTCTTGCCAGTCGCCCCCCACCACTTAATACGTCTTAATCCATTTAGAAAAACAAAAATGTTTTTTCTGGTCAAATATGCCAACCTGCCTATGCCGATATCCTGGTTAAGCCGATACGAAGTGGACCCCCCCCCAGCCATATCGATTTATCCAGGGAGTACTGTAATTTAAGCCAAGGTGATGAGTGACGCGGTGGTGCTGTGGTGCTGACAATTAACCACCGAAAATACTTCGGTCTTAGCACTTCCACATTCCCACCGAGCACCGAGCCCGTCCCACTTCCTAATACGAGTATGTATAACGCGGGCCTGATCCACCCACGCACATTGCTCTTGACTCTCAAGCACGGAGCAGGGGCCCTTGCCTCATCGGTCCAATTGGTGACCCTGTAGCCTCGCCCGTAACTCAGCTCAACGCTCAACCACTGCTACCATGGGGGTTGTTTTAAGGGGTGTATAGCACTTCGTATAATTTGTTTTACAATGATTTTACGGTTCTCTCAAAACATCCCTGTTGTGGAGGCGTTTAAGGGTTAGGCAAAAACTGCAGCGTTTTTAGGTGGTGCGGACTCATGCTTTAAAACAATGACGTATTGGAGGTGTTCTACGGCTGTTAGAACCGAAGACAAGTTAGACTTTCAGTTTCTCTAATTGGAATGGGTCTGCTCGGTGGTCTCAGAGTCTCTGCCCTGTATCTCAAAAGGCTCACAGCTGCTTCCACACTCAATTGATGCTGCTCTCTGAAGACAGAAACCCTCGATTTACAGTATTGCTACCTGCATATGACAAGCTGTGGTGAGCTGGGCATCGCGGGTGGGTGTGGTGAGGGCCGTGGTGTCGAGCAAGGTGGTGGCGGTGAGGAAGGCGTCTGGAGACGCCTTGTCTCACTTCCCGCGTCCCTGCAGCAGTCACGTGATCACTATGCCTACTGGGTTTTAACACCATTAGAAGGTGATTTAACACCCAAATCAGCGGAACAAAATAGAAAATTATAACATGAGGTGAACACGTGCGTTCCACAAGCGTCTTACACCCCTTAAAACAACCCCCATGGTAGCAGTGAACCGCGCACAGCGAAGGTGACAAGGAAAACAAAAAGCAAAAGTCCTTCCTCAACTTATTCCCGCTTCCCGCTTTTGCCGGCGGCTCGCAAGGACCGTATCGCCCTCGTCAATTTTCCACGTGGATCCGGCGATTCGGAGTTTGAGCGCGCCTTGGCGCGCTTTGATTACTATCTTTTCACGCGATCGTGTAAGGATTGCTTATAGTGCGTCACAAATCAAACTGTGCATCAACTTTCCCTCAAAGCTGTGCGGTTAGTGATATGGCTTGCTATTCTGCAGGTCCACGGTTAGAATCCTTTTGCTATCATTCTTTTTTCCCTTTTTATCGACTTGGTTGCTAAGTTAGGATCGTGTTGACCATTCGGGTTAGAGTTAGCGCGTAGCGAACAGGATTAAGCATGACAGCAATGGAGACGGAGAGGTTGCCCTTTTGGTTGGGGGGGTTCCGGGGGGGCAAAGCCCCCCCGCCGAGCTGGAAGTGGGGTTGAATGGACAGTGGGGTCACGTGATCCAGTTTTGCCGCCACGTGGAAAAATGACGAGGGCGATACGGGCGTCCGCGGCTCGCCCTGTGCCCGGTCTTGGCATGCAGCCGCAATCGATCGATCGCACATCAATCAGTGAGATTCGATCGATCACTCCCGGCAGTTGCCTTGTCGGTCCCTCGTCGGTTCGACGATCGCCTTACTCCTTTGACCCGATACGGCCTGTCTCACTTGCGCTCTTTTCCTCGAAACATGTTGCGCTCATTTCGCGAACATCTAGCGAGCATGCCTGCGTGGCAAAAAGAGCGCACGCCTGATGAGTTCAACGGCTTCGTGCCCGCCCGCTGTGGGAGGTGTCGTGTGCCAGCAGCATGCTCCTTGTTCTATCTGGCCCCTGGCTGGGCCCTGGCTGCGGTTGGGAACGAGGAGGGTGTTTGCTGAATGCTAAGGCGGGATCGATAACGTATAAATAGCCCCGTGTCCTGACCACCTTCCACCTCCCTCCCACATCCCACATCGCACCTTGCAACCTGCACCAAACACCCAATCCTCACTTTTCCCCACCCCAACACCCAATACCCCCAATACCTAACAATGGCTGTGAGTTGGTTATCAAATGCTTCTCCCCCCTCCGCCAAGCTAGCAAGCTGATCATCCTTTCTTCCTGCCCTGCCCTTCCCTTCCTCTCCAGCCCAAGACTTGCGGATGCGGTGAAAACTGCAAGTGCGCTTCCTGCAACTGCTCCGACGGCAGCGTGAGTCTCCCCCCTCCCCTCCTCCCCTTCCCAACGCGACTTGTGCTTAATTAACACACTCCTCTGTCACCCAGTGCGCCAACGGATGCGCCTGCTCCACCAAGACCGACGCCGGCGCACCCAAGACCAAGGCCTGCTCCTGCTCTCCCTGCTCCTGCGGCGAGAACTGCACCTGCACTTAAACGAGGTCACACGACAACTATCCCCCCCCCCCCGCGTTTAACTGTACACCCCCCCTTGCCTGCGTGGGTCCTCCCACCCCTGACACGAGCAAAGCTGTATCGTAACCATCCTCAACTCTCGCCTCATTGTACCTCTCTTCTTCACGAGAATTTCAACGAACCCCCCTTTGACGAACCCCATTCATTCCCAACCGTGCGCATTCATTCCTTTCGACGTGGGAGCTCGGAAACAGACAGGATCAGGGGAAAGCATTCATTCCAAACGGCGCATTCCTTTCGACATGAAGAGTTCCAGAAAGAGACAAGCCTCAGGGAAATAGGGAATTCTTCAAGGAATTTGAATTGGTAGAGGGAGAGAGAGCATCGCAAACCAGATTAACTACAGGTTCAGAACACTTTTGAAGAAGGGAAACAAGAAGAAAGAGGAGAGTATAGAGAAACCAGAGAATCTTCCGGAACCTGATAATATAAGGGGGTGAAGAGAGGAGAAGAGCAACCAAAAAAGGGATAAGGGGAGACTTAGATAACGGACCTTGCGTGTATATGTGTGCCGATGACCTGTCGAGATTGGAAGAGGGGGGGTTCCTGCCCAGAGGACGTTGTGTGACGCGCGCGGGGGGGGAAGACGAACAAGAATAGGTTTCTCGAGAGAGCGAGACCGAGACCGAGGGAGAGAGGAGAGGAGACCGAGGAGGAGAGGAGGAGGAGGTGAAAAGCCAGCCATTCATACGTTGCAATTCCGTGTCTTTGTATTGTCGCTCGAAGGCTGTCCTGTCCGTAGTTCCCCTCCCCAAATTGCAATTCGTTCGACCTTCGTTGTTCTTGTATCTAGTAGACCGAGTACCGAGAGTCGCCCGTCGTCGCCGTCGCCGTTGCAGCTGAAGTCACCTCCTTCGTCGCAGACGCAGCCGCCGACCCAACCATCGTCAACGGCGCCTCCATCTTCCCACTGGACTGCGGATCCACATCAAGCGATCCCAGCCCTCGCGCATGCAGGGGCGCCCCATCAGCAGGGGTAGCCGGCATCGGCGCATACTCCGACGACGAAGTCGACGCGCCATTCGAAGACGACGTGCTCCGTTCGTGCGAGGACGTCGAACCGGAACCGGAACCGGAACCCGAGTTCGAAGAGATCATCGAAAGACTCCGAACGGGCGTCATAGACGTCTTCGAAACCTCCTCGGGCCCACCCGAGCGGGAAAGAAGACCGTCCATCCCTCGCGGAGGAGCAGCAGCAGCCTCGCCTTTCCGCCCCGTACCCGCAAGGAACGACCCATCGTCACTCCCCCCACTCCCACTCCCCTGCGAACCCGCACTGGTCGGCGCAGACGCCGACCCAGATTTCAAACTCAACAGCGCACCCACAGCCGATATCTGCTCCGCCCGACTCGGGGAACGACTGATTGGCTCACCACCAGCACCAGCGGTGGTGGTGGCAGAGGCAGAGGCAGAGTCGGTCATCCACCCACCCCCACCACCACGCTGCATCAGGTTCTCAGCGGAGCGCGAGCGGAGCGCCGTATCGTCGCGCACGCTTGACTCCGTGATGTGCAGGTACGAGCCCCTTCTGACGGGCTCGAGCGCTGACGCAGACGCCGGCGTGGGGGTACGTGGCACCGAACCCCGACCAAAGGAAGCAGACGCACCCGAACCCGAAATACTGCGATACGCCCCAGCTCTCGAACCCAAGTGCGAAAGCGGCGGCAGCCGAACACCCCCCTCCCGCTCTCCACCACTATTACTCCCCCCACTCCCCGCAGACCGAACAGGCGAAGGCGACCTCCTCCCCCTCAAACTCTTCAACGTCGGCAACCTCCCCGGCCCCAATCTCTCCAGCTCACCACCGGACGAGGACGACCGTTTACGTCGGCCGAGGGTCGGACGACGGATGGGAGGTAGATGCTCGGAGCCGTTCCCTTGAGGGCCCGAGGAGGTGGTGGATGAAGAAGTTGAAGAGGACGACGGAGGCCGACCGTCTGCTAGACGACGTTTGAACGGCGGTCGACCAGGCGGGAGAGAGGCCAACGTCGATCCCGATCCCGATCCCGATCCCGAGCCAGCACCACTCCCACTCCCACTCCCACCACCCGCAAGCCCACGCGGCCCCTCCCCGCCACGCAAACTCGAGTTGAGCGTGATAAGCGAAGGCAAGGTCGTCCGAACGCCCTGCTGCGTCTGCGTCTGCGTCTTCGGAGACCCAGTGCCTTGTTGTTGTGACGTCCCGGCTCCAGGGCCGTACGTGTCAAAAGACCGATGAAAGCCTTGGAGCGCCTGGCCCGATCCACCGCCCGTGCCCGTGCCCGTGCCGTGGTTGGTAGAGCGCCACTGAGCTTGAGCCTGAGCCTGAGCCTGAGCTTGGGCAGCTTCATTGCCATTCCCGTACGCCTGCCCCGCGCCCGAGACAGAAGACGACGACCCACTAGTAGACCGTCCAGGATTGCCGCCATTATGATTACCGCCATACGAGACATTCGCATACCCAGCCGCCTGGGACGGGTGTCGCTTGCCGTACGGATCAAAAGGAGCAGGCGGCGAGATCGCCCGTTCCCGTTCCCGTTGCTGCTGCTGCTGCTGCTGCTGCTGTTCTTGTTGTGCGTACGCGTACTGGGCATGCTGCTCCGGTGCCGGTGCATATGCCATTCCAGAACCGTAAACCGCGCGGGATGACGAGCCTGCATACCCGTTCTGACCCGCATGCTTGCCGTTGTTCCCTGCATGATCGTCCCGCTTCCTCTTCTGCCCTCCACCTCCCTCCGAGGGACCTTCTTGACGATGACTGTTGTTGTTGCTGTTGTTGTTGTGCGAAGCAGCACCTCCAGCTCCTCCTCCGGCACCAGCACCAGAACCCTCATCGCCACTCCGGTTGTTGTGATCCCCGCCATTATGGGGCACCTCCGACGTATTATCACCCGCATCATCGGGCCCCGAACGAGAAGTCGGGTCCTGATACTCCTTCTCATCAATGAACTCGGCCCACTGGACCACACCCCCGTCCAAATCCGAGTCATCAATCCCGCTCCCATTCCCATTGGAATTTTTCCCCTTCGACGCGGAGGAGGATGACGACCGAGCCTTCTTGCTCACAGGCTCAGCACTCGGCATGCTGGGCAACGGGAAACTAATCCCGCCCCCATTAGCAAACAATCCCGAACTAGCGAGCAACGCCCGTCGGAAATGCGGGTCCTCATGGATCTTGCGCAGGCGGGACTCGCGCACGTCCCGCTTGGTGAAGTAGCTGATGATGTGCAGCTTGCGGCCGGAGAGGGTTGTAATGCTGAAGGACTGCTTGATGAGGCCGTCGATCTTGTAGGTGTTTGAGGTGCCGCCGGTGGTGGGTTTGCCTGTTTGGGCGGCGATCAGGGCTGCCTGTGCGGGAGTTCTGGTTGTGCACACGGAAAGGAGGAGATTTACGCTCAGCACACCTTCCCTCTGTGGGAACAACAGATTCAAGTCAGGGATTGAAAACTCACTTCTTCTTCCCCTCCAACTCGCGATAGGTCAAAAAACAGCCCGAAACCCGACTGGCACTCCAACATCGCCCATCAGTCCACCTCCTCATCCCAGCCTCCTTCTCATCCCAAACAAAGATACTGCCACTATGAATAAGACTAGCCCTCTCACCATCCAACAGCCGTCTAGTCACTCTTCGCGGCCGGGGCAGGCCGTCGTCCGCGAGTTCCTTGGAGGAGGAAGGGGAAGAGGCGGAGTCGGGATTGTGGCTCGGGTGGTTGGGACCTAGACTGATCGTGTAGTCGCAGGCGGTGAGGAGTAGGATGGCGTCTACTGCTGTTTTGATGTAGCCGATGTAGGTCGGGTGTTGGAGTGCTTGTGGGTCGGCGGACTCGGCTGCATTGGCTGCGGCTGCGGCTGGTGCGACGGCTTGTTGTTGTTGTGGTGCACTGCTTGCCTCTTGTTTGGGCCGGTACGATGACGGCGGAGCTTGCATCGATCTTGCTGATTGCTTGTTGTTGGCAGTGGTGTATGAGGACATACCAGCAGCTGAAGAAGAGGGAGCGTTGGGTGCTGGGAGGGATGGAGCGTTGAGTTGGTAGGCATGCGTAGGAGCAGGCTGATGCTGATGTTGATGGTGTTGATGCTGGTGGTGTGGGTGTTGATGTTGGTGCTGGTGTTGGTGGTGTCCCTGATTGAGTCCAAGGGCAGAGGGGTGCTGCTGATGGTGATGGTGATGGATCGGAGCCCCATTGATCCCAACACCAGGCAGTCCACTGGAGAGGGGCACGACGGAAGGCCCACCCTGAGCAAAGCCCATAGATTGATGCATGTACATCCCATCAAGGCCGACCATGCCACCATGACGAAAACTGGTTCCAGCAGGAGCGCCCGGAGGCGGGATTAGGCCACCACTAGCCTGTTCGGCACCGACTTCGGGAGCGTTTGGGTTGAGCATGTTGGAGAGATTGCTGACGGGAGCGTACATGTCGTACATGCCGATGTTTCCCATGTGGGGGGACACGGTAGAGAGGCCTGAAGCGGCGGAATGACGGTGTGCAGGGTGCTGGTGTGATGAGTACCGGTTGTTGGCAGTCGATGTGGCGGCGTCTTGTGCTGTGTTCTGGTAGGAAGCGAAGGGCATGGTGTTTGATGAGGCTGCTGCTGCTGAGACAGTGACTGGGTTGAGCATCTGGTTTGGATAACCGTTCATGAGTGTTGATGTGGACTGTTGAGGCGAGTGTGGGTGAGTGCCTGGGAGAGATGTGAGGGTCTGTATGTATGGAGACTGTTGGTGTGTGGATGGGTTTCTGGAGTGTGTTGGGTGTGTGCTTCCTGCGGTGGACGAGATGGAGGGTGCTGGGCTGGGGAGATGTCGGCTGTGTGGCTGCTGTTGGTGTGTGGTGGCAGTGGCAGTGGCAGTGGTTGATGGATTGGCTGCTGATGTGGTGCGGCTGTTGTTGTTGTTGTTAGTGGAGTGGTATGCCTGGTTTTAGTAGAAGCTCCCGCTCATCCTGCTGTCTGGGTGAGAGGATGAGCGAGTGAGTGAGAATGAGGTGTCAGAGGAAGAGAAGAACGCACTGGATTCGATTGTGAGAGAAAGATCGACTGCTTGAGGCTGCCGAGATGAGATGAGATGTGGTGGGAAGTAAGTGCCAGTGCCGTGGGCTGGCAAGAAGAGTGAGATCTAGATCGCTGTTGTCGATGAGCAGACTCCTTTGCTTGTCGGTGCCTGATCGTCGTCCTTGCTGAGTCGGTCGTCGGCAACGTGAACGTGAACGTGAACGTGAACGTGAACGTGAACGTGAAGGTCGTCAAGCAGAAGGAGGAGGAGCAGGAACAAGAGGGAGCTGATAGAGCACCGAGCACCCCACGCCTCATCTCATCTCATCCTATATTAGATTTCCATGGTATATTAACTCATCAGGGTACACACAGGGTTCACATTAGCGCCCCCGGCCTTTGCACTACATACCCTTGTCCCGGTGGAGGCATACGCGGCAAGTGGCAACTCGTCCGCATGCTCGAGCTGGTCACACCCAGCCTCGCACATTTCTATTTACACTCGGCAGTCGGCAGTCGGGTCCCTTCAAATCACAAAGTGGACCCTTCTCTTGACCTCGCCTCCACCTTATTCCTCACTCCCACCACAGTTGCTCTTATCAATTATTTTCACTCTTACTTTCTTTGCTCCGACGGCTGACACCATGTACATACCAAGGGGATGGCCAGTCTCCTCCTGCCACTCCTCGTCTCCCTCGCTCCCTCACCAAAGTCGTCCGCCTGCTCTCTTTTTTCGGTCGTCGGTCATAGCCCAAGTTTAGGCGCTTCCATCACGATCGAACCGGCGTGGTTCGATCGTCCGCCGCGTCTCAGCAAGAACCCAAATTGAACTGTGTTTTAGCTTTTTCTTAGCAGCCTAAAGATTAAGCATCCGGTCTAGATAGCAGGTCCATACCGCTCCAGCACCGCCAGAAGCCCAACCCCCCCGCTCCAACTACTCACTCCCACAAATCACTGAATTGTCTGCCTTCTTGCTTCACCCGCTGTTGGGATGCGCCTGCACTGAGGTGGAGGCATCTCACTGGGAGAGTGGTCCGAGCTCGTGCCTGTTAAGTCCGTCAGGATGGGCGCAACTTACTCTCTGCTAACGACCGCAAACCTGCTTCGGTTCACGGTTGAGAGGTGCGTTTATAGAGAGCGTGCACGGTGTCGGGTAGTGCAACGACCGATGAAGGATCTCTATTTTGGGCCTCACTCGACAGTTTTATTAGGTCGCGTCGCTGTTGCCTGCCTGCTGCTGGCTGGGCCGCTTTGTCCTCGCAGTTCGTCCAGTTCGTCGCAAGGGCGGGACCCTGCTGATCCCAGGTATGTAAAATGGGTCTACGATTTCTGCTTTTGGCATTTCCCAACTTGGAGACTGCCGGCTGGGTCCGAGTATAGTAGTAGTAGCGACGACGCTCACGCCTTGAGGTGTTTGGCGTGCCACTCGATATGCTCCGGCGCAAACGTGCTGATGAAGAAGTACGAATGATCATACCCCTCCTGCATCCGAACCTGAACATCGCTCCCCTCACACCCCTTCTTCACCAACGCATCCACAAGCTCCTCCGGCCTCAACTGGCCCTGCTTGAAGAAATCATCCGCATCCCCCGTGTCCGTCAAGATCTTCACGCTGCCCACCTTCTCCTGGGGGATCTGGGCGACGAGCTCGACGGCGTCGTAGGTTTTCTTGCCTTCTTCGATCCCGCCGGCGAGGTAGCCGTTGAACGCTTTGTGGCCCCAGGGTGCGGAGGACGGGTGGGAGATGGGGGCGAAGGCGGAGGTGGAGCGGTAGGTTAGCGGACCGGTTTGGGATGAGTTCGGGCCGTGGATGAGGGATTGGAGGTAGATCGTCAGTGCGCCGTGTCCGCCCATGGAGTGTCCGAAGATGGATGTCCGCTCGAGGTCCTGCACAGCCATCATGAAATTCCCACGTCAGTCAGCCTCGAGGGGGGATGAAATGAGCACAGCATTGGGTCAAACTCACCAAGGGTAACTCGCTCTCCTTCAACTTGGCAGGAAGCTCCTTAACGACCAAGTCATACATCCGATAATGCTTACTCCAAGGCTCCCTCGTCGCATTCAGATAAAAGCCCGCCCCCGTCCCAAAGTCCCAACTGTCCTCCTCGCCCTCCACGCCCGCACCCCTAGGCGACGTATCCGGCAGCACGATCGCGATCCCATGCTTCTCAGCCGTGGCGAAGAAGCCGCCCTTCTCGGTGCCGTTGGCGGGGCTGCAGGTGAGGCCCGCGAGGTAGAAGAGGACGGGGGAAGGGGTGGTGCGGGAGGCGGAGGAGGGGAGGAAGATGTTGAACTCGGTGGTTAGGTTGCCGAGGGCTTGGGAGGTGTAGGCGAGTTTGTGGAGGTGCCCGTTGGCGCTGGTTGTTGGTTGTGGGGGGAAGGGGAAGGGGAAGATGTGAGCTGTGGGAAGCGCGTCTGTTAGGTGCCCGAGGATGAATACTCACACCTTGATGACGCCCTTCTTCTCGAATGTGGACATCTTTGCTGTTGCTGCTGTTCGCGATGATGGGCGTGCTGCGTGCGTGAGGAGGGGCGGTGAGCCGTGAAGGGCGTGAGCGAGAAGGTTCGGTTCGGTGAGGTCATCGACACCCGTTCGAGATGCCGTTCCTGAGATCTGAGCTGCAGCGCTGCCGAGTGCAGACCGTTCGTGTTCCTGAATCTGTCTGTGGCTGAATAGAGTTGCGGCTCCGCAGTCCGCGATTCCGGCGGCTGAAGCAGGCTGAGCGCCGTTCTTCACTCACTCCGACTTTCAAGTTTCAACACGCTCTCGGCTCTCGCTCTTGCTCTCGCTCTCACGCTCTGCTCTGCTCTGCGCTTGCACTTACTCGCCCAGAACAGCGACATGGCAGGCTCGGTTGAAGTTGCTCTCAATGCGCTGCTCGACGGCGGAGGCAGTACCAGCGATGGCAGCGACAGTGCGGCCTCTTCTTCTGCCGCTGCTGCTGCTGCTGCTGTGGCTACCCTCACCGCCGCAGGTCCCCAGCTGATCCTCATCACAACCTCATCTCAGCAGAACGAGCTGGCAGCCATCACACTCGCAAGACTGTCCAACACCTCGAATACCCAGCACCGACACCCGCAATGCACGCCCGAACTAGAACTACTCAGGAACCTCTCCCGCGTTCCCAACACACGGCTCACCCATCCAGACGCACTCATCACTCTCATCACCTACATCCAGCACTCCATACAAATCCATACCACACCCACGACCACCACTGCCACTGCCACCACCAGCGACAATGCAGTCGACCAGGACGCAGACATGGCCATGCGCACCCTCAACAACATCCTCATGCTCCACCCAACAACACGCGACAAGTTCTCATCCAACATCACCCTTACCACCTCCACCACGACGGTCCATGGCGCACAGGCCACAGCACAACTCCTCTCCACCATCGCACCTACGGCTAATCAGTATCCCACCCTCGTCTTCCTCGCGGCCCGCCTGCTCTTCTTCTCCACCCTCTTCGAAAATCCATTCGTGGTGCAGGCGGTGGAGGACGAGGGCATCTTGGAGAGCTATCTCAAGGTAAACCGTCATCTTTCCACTCCCCTCTTCATTCAAGATCTTAGGCACACTCACACTTCCCTCCTCACTCTCTCTCTGGTCATCTCTAGAGCGTCCGATCTCTCTCAGCAGGCGAGAACTACAGCCCCGAAGCGATGCCAGCGCTCACAGAGCTCCTCAAGCTCGCGTTCAACCTCTCCCTGTACTACCCTCGTCTCCGTCCCGATCGAGCCGAACGCTGGAATGAAGAACAGCAGGCGCGCTCGGCGGCCTCCTCTGCGAAAGGCTCCTCTTGGTCATCATCATCCTCGAAAGACACTTCGTCCTCGGCCAGTGCGCCTACCGCTGGAGACGCGTGGACGCAAGAACTGAGCGGGTATGTGTTGCGTCCATCAATAGCGAGAGGAGAACCAGAGCTCACATTTAGTTTATTTTCTTTCCAAATCTCAGACTGGTCCAACCAACGACCGAGCTTTTCCAGTCCCTCACCTCCGCACCCGCCCTCATCAACAGACTCCGGCCGCCCCTCGAACCGCCGATCCAACAGACCGTCGCCCTCCTCCTGAACATCCCAACCCCACTCGCCCTCTCCCACTCCCTCACCCACTCCCTCCCCCTCTCCCCCAACTCCACAAAACAGGCCCAAGCCGAACTCGACATCCTCACGAAACTATACGACCTCCTCGCTCTAGCTTTACACCGCTACTTCCCACATCCGACTAAGCCGCTCTCTTCGCCTACGCCGTCGATACTGTCTTCTTCGAGTTCGTCGACGAGGAAGAGCGTGAGGTCGCGGGCGACTACTGTTACGGTGGGGGATGAGGGACAGCAACGCGCGTATGCGACGGACGACCTCATGATGCTCGCGCTGAACAGCTACTTCCCCGATCGGCCTGTTGTCGTTCTCCCACCACCGCCGGAGTCATTGGCCGATGGACTCAGGTACGGTGTAGAGGATCCGGATACGCCGGGGATGTTGGCGGGTGCGCGGACGCAGGCTGTTAAAGATGGGATGGGTGGGAATGGGGGTGGTGATCCTGAGATTGGACTGGAGCCTTTGATTTTGTTGGCGAGGAAGTATGTGGCGGAGGATCAGGGTGGACTGGCTGGTGCTGGTGCTGGTGCTGGTGATGGCGGCGCCGGTGGGAAGTGGGGGAAAGGTGCAGCGGCTAAACAACGACGGACGGCACTTCAGACCTTCCGGATGAGATTGTTACCTGACGATCTGTGAGTGTGTGCAAAGGGTGATGGATGCGCAGGTCATGTTTGTTCAAAACCCTTGCTCACCTCTCTCTCTCTCTCTCAACAGCGACCGGACGATACCGCCGCATAAGCAGCCGACATTGGCGGGCATTCTGATCCGGCTCATGTCCTCGGTCATGTTCCCACGAGTCGCACGCGCGGCGAGCGAGCTTCTTCTCGCCGTTTGCAATGGAGATCGTGAGTGCCTTCAATGATGTTTTCCATCAGCGAAGAGATGGGGGGGGGGGCAACTGAATTCGAGTTTGACTCGCCTTTCTAAACCCCTCTACAGCTCAAGAACTGTCAAGAACGATTGGGTACGGTCCCGCCGCCGGTTTCTTAGCGCTCATGGGAGCAGGCGTCGTCGCGAATTCAGGATCGTTACCACTAGCCTCAAACCGGTCATCCATGTCGAACGGGTCTTCGTCTACTATCGGTACCGGCACCGACAACTACAACTCGGGCTTGTCGACGGACAGCAATGCTGCCCCACCACGGCCGATCGACCCTATCACCGGCCGCTTCGCAGACGTGACCGACACGGACGAACTGCCCTCCTCCTCCCTCTCCTCCCCAACCTCCCCTTCCTTCCCGCGCGCTCCCCAAAAAGAAATGACCCCCGAAGAGCGGGAGCGCGAAGCCGAGCGACTCTTCGTCCTCTTCGAGCGCCTGAACAAGACGGGTGTGGTGAGTGTGGGGAATCCGGTGTTGCATGCTGATGATGCGGAGCGGGCACGGGTGGAGGAGGTTGGTGAGTTGGAGAGGGTGGAGGGGGAGCGGGAGGAGAGGGAGAGGGAGGAGAGGGAGGAGGAGGAGGCTTTGAGGGAGTTGGAGGCTTGGAAGAAGAGGAAGAATGGGGGGGCGTGATGGCGCGATGGTGATACGGTAATGGCACGGGTTGTTGTAAGATTATACCAGGGTGAACTGCAATTCACTTCTACTCTTCCACTTGCATCAAGTGAGCTCCCAAGGCAGGCCGTGTGTACTGGGACGGCGATTTGCAATGCTTGCATGTGTTGCGACGAGGGATTAATGTGGGAAGTAACATGCAGGGTAGGGTAGACAGCAGCGAGAAAGAGAACCATCTATGAATCAGCCTCAAAACGAAGCCCAAGCTGCTCGACCTCCAACCCAGTCAACATGCCCAACTCCCTCTCCACAAGCCCCTTCAACGTGACCTTCCCACCGGGCAAGCCCTCCCTCCTACAAACCCACCGATCCCCCTCTCCCCCGCCCGACGCCTCATAATCAAACCGCTTCGGCCCCGAGCTCGGACTACTCAACCAAATCTGGCGATTCGGCGGCTGTTTATTCAGCACGTACGTCCCATGCGCCTTCCCCAACCGCAGATTGAGCACGCCGGAGGAGTACTCGACGTCCCACTCCTCTGCCGAAGATGAGGACGTAGTAGAGCACAGGGAAAGCTCGCCGTCTTGGATGCGCTCGAGGAGTGTTTCGAGGGAGTCTGTTAGGGATTCGAGGGTTTGGGAGGCTTTTGTGTCGTATTCTTCGGGGGAGAGGGGGGTGGGTGTTGGTTTTGGGGGTGGGGAGGCGGAGGCGGAGTGGGAGTGGGAGTGGGAGTGGGAGGGGGCGGAGTGGTGTATGGATCTGCTTGTGCTGTGCTGTGCTTGATCGCTTCGTGAGGGCGCCCGGGCGGTGGGGGATGCTGCTGCGATGGAGGTTATAGCATGGCGCACGGCGGCGCAGTGCTCTCTGATCAACGAGGGTGCGAGTGCGCGGGGTACGAAGGGAGGCCTGAGGATGGCGCGTTGGGCGAGGACGCGGGTGGGAAGCGTGTTCATGTTTTGGGCGGAGTTGTCCTGGAAGTGCAAGGACCGTCAGCCGTACTCGTAACGTGGAGAGGGAGGGGACCGCAGTGGGCGAGGCAGGCAGGCAGGCTCACCCTCGTTCGGCGTTCGGTGCTTCTATGGGAGACTGCGTGCGGGCTGTGAGCTGTGAGGGTAGATGGTCGTCGTGCTGATCGAAGGGATGTCTTCAGGAACTTCCTTCCTCGCTCGGATTCACGTCATACACACGGCTCTCCAGATCACGTCAAAGTGGCCTCCAAACGCGACAGGCAAGGCGGACAGCAGAGAGTATCTTTCCTCTGACTTCCGCTCCAACGCTCATTCAGTACTCAAAGGGCAGGGGAAGATAGTTGGGAGGTGCGAGGAAATCAATGACGGGGAGAAAATTGGCGATTGCTGTACAGGTATGAAAGAGAGAGCGAGCGAGCGAGCGGGTTGGACAATAGAACGGCACCAACGCGCTCATACGAGAGGCCGGGGACGATCCTGATTAGCCTTGCGCACAAGGGACAAGGACCGTGTTTCGCGCTGGGTTTGATAATTCTTGGGGGGCCGATCGACCGCTGCTAATACGACGGGTGGGTGAATCATAGCTCGATGCGGCTATACCTCCGGGAGACGCCGAGCTGGCAGCCGCAGAAGAGGACGAAGCCTGCGTAGACGAGGGCGGCGGCGTAGCATGTTGCGCCGACGGCGGGGCAGTCTTGCACGTCCTTGGTCGAGCCGCAGAATGCTTCCCACTGTTTCGATAATTTATTTGAGATGGGGTCCGAGGGAAACCAGGCACGGAGGGACAGAGGGCAGTCAGCGCCAGTGAGAGTAAGGAGGGAAGAGAGGATGATTGGGAGTGGATACGCACATGATTTGAGAAGCCGTATCCGAAGACGGCGAGGATGAGGACGCCGAACAGGGAGAGGACGGTGCAGCAGCCGGCACAGCCAGGGCCGACGATCACGGGCCGCGGCGCCATTGTGGGATGAGTTGGTTGGTGAAGGCGAGGCGAGGCGCGGGAAGCAAGGCAGCGAGGCGAGGATCGGTTGCGAAGGTGAGGGCAGCGTCGACGTCGAGGTTGAGTGAGGCGACGAGGGTTCGTGCTCAGGAGGGGCAGCCGGTGGGGGTCAGTGGGAGAGTGATCATCCGATGATCATCAGCCACGTGGGATCCTCTAATGGCGTACAAAGTGAGGGAATACAAACGCGAGAAAGGATTACAACGCGTCCCCATCCAACACCATCAATACCAGAACGCGTCTGTCTTGCCTGCCATCAACATCAACATCGACCTCAACCTCGACATCGACATCGACCTCAACCTCGCCGACGTCAACGATCGAAAGACGCGCGGAACGCAAACACGCGCGCGCAGGACGGATCACGCGTCGCGCGAGACAGGAGAGGAAAGGAAAGAGCGAGGAGCGCGTCAGACGCACAAGCGATACCCGCATCCACTTTCATCCCCAAGATAACCTCCAACCACGCTCCGTCTACAGCGAAGACAGCCGCGGTCCAAATGGCACCCAAGAAATCCACAAACAGCAGATCATCCGCCAAAACAGCAACATCCTCTGGATCCTCTACCTCCACCTCAGCACGTCGATCGAGCCGCAAGTCGCAAGCCCAAGCCAACCCAGACGATGACGGGCAGGAGGCGGACGTGAATGGGAACGGGAATGGGAATGGAGGCAAGGGGATAGCACCCCGACATTCACGCGCACCACTCCCCGCATCCACAGGATCCATCCAACGCCCCTCCACCGAAGCCCGATTCGAAGACCTCTACCCAGACTCGGAGGAGCAAAACGTCGCGCCTCCTCCTCCTCCTCCACCTGCGACGTCCGAGCCTTCCTCCAGCAAGCGCAAGACACAGACATCTTCGACTACCTCTGTAGAGGGCGCAACTGCAACTGCAAAGAGGAAACGGACGGACTCATCTGCAGCGGCGGACGATCGCACGAAGACTGGACGCGCGTCTACATCACGATCCAAAGCTCAGAGTAGCCGGGCTCCGCGAGCCAGTGAGTTAACAGTCACGAATCTCGTTGCTTAACGTTCCGCTCCTTGACGCGGCTCCCCTGATATGTCCCTCCTTTTCTCATTATCTCCTTGTCAGCCCTCAATGAGGAAGTCGTCGATGACTTCGTCTTCACCCGTGTCGAACAACCGGTCGCGTCCACATCCCGGGCAGAAACATCCACAAAACGGAACGGAGCCAGTTCTTCCAGAAGAAGTCAGAATGCAGCCGGGTCCACAGCAGCAGCAGCGTCGACTTCGACCTCACGGCCTCTCCTTATGGACGAGGTCGAAGGAGAGACACCCATCATACGCAGGAATCAGGCCTTCCGCTCCGATGCGCCCGCCACCCCGGCCCAACAACGGAGGAAAGAGCCAAAGGAAACCAAGGACGAAAGCTCGCGAAGTCGGAAAGGGAAACGCCCTGAGGGATCCTCCCTACGGCAGACTCTCGGCCTCGGACAACCCTCAGGGCCAGAAGCAGGCGGCTCAAGCTCCTCCTCCCGCCGTTCCTCCCTAAACACCAAATCCTCCCGCCGTCGCTCGTCCTTGCGCGACGGTCGCACGCCGGCGTATCCACACCGGGACGTGCCTGCAAGCGAACTCTATCGACACGTCAATGCCCATATGGGGCCCGTACCACGTCTGAAAGCCATCTTTGGCTGGATCTTGGAGAGGGGGGTCGAAGATGGTTCGAAAGGCACATTAGAACCTACCACGGTGCCCGAGCTGCCCGATCCTATACCAATCCCACCACCTTCTCAGCAGCAGCCCGCCGAGGATAAGAAGGGCAAGCGGAAGGGCAAGGTGAACACTGCGAATCTTGGTCCCGCGCGTCCCCCGCCCCAGCCCGTATTGAACGATGCCGACCGGGCCGAGCTCGCGGCAACCGCCTCCCCCGCCGTCCTCTTCCGCACGGTGCTCTCGGCCATCCTGAGCAAGACGGTGGCCGAACTGGGCTCGCCGGCGTCGTCGATTGCCAACTTGAACTGGATCACCCGTCCACAACCGTCGTCATCATCGTCTGGGCCTTTGTCATCTCAACAGCAGCAGAAGGTCCCGCATCCGCGTAATCTGGCGCATGCTGCTATGATTGCTAGGTTGGAGGGGACGTATGCTGGGTTGCAGTCTGAGTTGAAGATGTGGGAGGAGAGGAGTGCGAGTGTGGAGAGGATGGAACGGGAGAATGAGGAGTTGGAGGGTAGGCTTGAGGTTTTAAGGTCTGTGAAGGAGGAGGGCGAGGGCGATGAAGTCAATGGGGTTGATGTTGTCGAGAAGGAGGAGGAAGGGGAAGGGGACGGGAAGGGCAAAGGCGTGGAGAAGACGGGTACGACGTCGACGGAGAGTCTGCCCTTGGGGCAGGAGGAGGCGTGGGTCCTCTCCGAAGCGGACGAGGCGCGGCGCGAGGAGTACCTCTTTGCGCTCTCTGTCCTTCAGGGCCAGAGGGGCGACGACGACGACCAAGAGGGCGGCCACTTGGCTGATGAAGAAGAGGATGGAGGGGAGGAGGAAGAGGAAGGGAGGACGCCGAGGAGGAGGAGCTCGAAGGGTCGGGCTTCTGCTAGTGGTGGGCCGAGTCCTTCTGCGAAGCGGAAGGGGAAGCGGAAGCGGGAGGAGGGTGGGGATGCGGAGGGGGCTCTTGAATTAGGGAATGGGGGCGATGTGAAGTTGGATCTGCGGAATGCGATAGCGGATGCCGAGTGGAAGGTGAGTACACCCCGTTTTCCCCCCTTCGCCCTTCCAGCGCCATGCGCTCGGGAACGATGATTCACAAAGAAAAGCGGAAGGAGGAATTGAGCCATGTGAAATTTGTGCCCTCCTCAGATCGACCAACTGAGATCGTCAACGCACACCCTCGCCCAACTGGACACCATCAGCGGCCGATACATCCAAGCGATCTCCCTCCGACTCGGGGACGCGTTGAAGGAGATCACCTCGGACGCACCGGGCACGGGGCTCGTCCCCACCGCCAACGCAGATACGAGTGGATCGAATGTTGGTGGTGGTGGGGAGGATCTGGGAGCACTGCTTCGGGGTGTACGGACGACGAGCGCTGCTGCTGCTGTGGGGGGTACGTTGGAGGATGTTGAGCAGCCACCGTCGGGGGCTGGAGGGCAGGAGGATCCGGGGTTGGATCTGCTGAGGTCTTTCGTTTCTGCGTCGGGAGGGGGGGTGCGGTCTGTTCCTGGTGGTGGGCGTCGGGGAAGTGTGGTTGCTGCTGCTGCGCCCCCGACGCCGCGGAAGTCGATGAGTACTGGCACAGGGAGTGGAAGTGAAGCAGTTGCGTCATCCTCCTCTCGGCCTTCGTCGTCGCGTCGTTCTACGAATGTCGGGACGGGTGCGACTCCTCGACCTTCGTCATCAGCTGCGGTAGGAGCGGGCGGCGACAAGTCTGTAGGAGGGAATGTCACACAACCGACGCTCGCCCCATCCTCGCCCCGGCCATCCCGTCTTCCGCGTCCGGCGAGTGCAGCGCCCGCCTCGCCCTCGTTGGCTTCGGTTCCTCGTCATGCGCCGAGCTCGAATCCGGGGACGCCGACCCGGACGCCGGTGCGGGGTGGGGGTGCTTCTACGCCTACGAGGAGTACACCTGTCGCTCCTGCTTCGCCGTCGCGGCGTGCAGGGACGGGGACGAAGCCAGCGGCAGCTCGGAAGAGTCGTTCATGAATTTTTCCCCAACCAACCCCCAGAGTATGCTGTGTTTCTCTCCTCCCGTATTCGTCTTCGAGGTCGTCACATCCCCCGCCCCGTCTGGAAGGATTTTCCCGTCGTGCAGGTATACCGAAGGAGGCTCATCCAAGACAATTTGCATGTGTACGAACGAGCCCCCGGTTCGGGCACACCCCGCCCCCACCCTTCCCGCTCCGTCTTTGGCCCCCCCTCCTCCAACATCCAGCCCCAGGACGTAAACCTTACCGCCGCCCACCTTTCCGCTTCTCTCGCTCGCACACACACACACCGTTTCACCGAAATCGAAGGATACCCCCCTAGCTAACCTTTGCAGCGCCCATCAGGCAGAGTGAAGAACTCGAGAACGAGGGTCGAGGGAGGGGTGGGAAATCGTTTCTTGTTTGCATTTCGGGTTTGTGGTTTCGGGGGTCGTCAGGGAAGTTCTTTACATGTACATGAAGTTTGGAAGGGGAGAGGGGGGCTTGGCTCGAGGAGAAAGGGGCAGCAGTTGGTATAGAGACGGGAAGTCGAAGAGAGAGAAAAAGAAAGAGGCAAGGGCGTGAACGGAAGGAGGAAGGGGACCGCATCAAAAGGGAAAGGCGAGCGAGACAGCTCAGGACCTTCTTCAAATCTCCGTCCACCCCCCACCAGCAAAGCTCCCACCTCCCATCCCGCCGCCACTCCCGAACCCAGTCGACGACCTCGCGTTC
This sequence comes from Tilletia caries, assembly GCA_032718865.1. Classification (NCBI taxonomy): domain Eukaryota; kingdom Fungi; phylum Basidiomycota; class Exobasidiomycetes; order Tilletiales; family Tilletiaceae; genus Tilletia; species Tilletia caries. Next base: position 1,470,699 of record JALUTQ010000004.1, read on the forward strand.
TCCCCACCAACGACCGTAAGCACAAAGACGACCCCGTTGGCCGCAGCCGCGAGCCCAAAGCCGCGATAGAGCGACTTGAACCCACCAAAGAGGTCCGACATCGCCCCGATCGCGTTCTCCACTTGCGTCTTCTCCTCCTCCTCCTCCTCCTTCTTCTTCACACTCGTCTGCGTCTGCGGCTGTTTCTGCTTCTTCTTCTCCGAGGCAGAAGAAGAAGAAGAAGGGTCACGTCCATGCGCCCGTCGTCCGCATTCCTCAGTGACGATGCGGTACATGGCCTCGACGACGCCTGCGTATGCGACGGGCCGGACTTCGACGGAGGTTCGGATGCCGAGGGTGGAGGTGCCGACGATGGCGTGGGAGGGGATGAAGCCGGGTAGATCGGCACGCGACGTTGAAGATGCGGATCTCCCCGGCGGCCCTGGTTTGGCCGTGGCCGTGGGGCCCTCCGTGACGGCTGCTGCTGCGGGGACGGGGACGGAGACGGGGACGGGCCCAGGGATGGATCCTCTAACAGACGCAACGACCGGCTTAGGCAACGCGCCCCACGCCGCCCGTCTCTGAAGCTGCAACCGTCTCCTAACGGTCTCAATCGGCAAACTAACAAGCAAACTCGCCGTTCCCAACGTCAACTCAGCAGCCGCATACAGCGCCGGCGAGTTCGTCGCGTCGATCCCCCACCAGCGCTCGATGACGAGTGGCGTGCCCATGCTGAGTAAAGGGCGCAGACTGTAGTCGAGCACGGTGGGGATGAGCACGTTCGGGTGGAAGTACGCCGTTCGCCAGCCGCCTTCCTCGTTCAACATCTTGCTGAACGCGTGCCAGGTGGAGGTGTACGTGCGATGGTGGCGCAACCCGGACTGGGCCACGAGCCGGGTGCGGACCGTGTCGAGCGGGGAGAGGAGCAGGCCTGTTCCGAGGTGGGAGGCGAGTTGGATTGTGAGGGAGACGTAAGGGGATGGGCTGTAGGATGGGGGCAGGGAGAGGATGAGCGAGGGTTGGCGGGTGAGGAAGGTGATGATCTGTGCGAAGAGGGGTTGGAAGAAGCTGGATCCAGCTTCGAGGAGGAAGGAGGCGAATGTTCCTGAATGTACCCCCAATAGTTTTTAAGAAAGTCAGCGAGAGTATGGGAGAAAGGGGGTCATGATGTTGGGGCTAACGCACCTTTCCAAAGACCCAAAATGCCCTCGCGACTTCTAGAGATAGTCTTCATCATACCCCACACCCCGCCATCCCACACCCTAGGCAAGACCCACTCAGGCCTCAGAGCGTCCGCATCAACATCGACGCCCGCTCCTCCCCCACCTGTTCCCCGTCGTTGAAGCTGGGGCCCAGCGGTGCTAGAAGAAGCGGAAGGGTCGATGTAACCTGCTGCATCTGTGGGTCTGTTGTTCTCGGGCGCGCCGGCTACGCCGCCTCTGCGTGAGGATGGTGGGCGGAGTGGTTGGGAGGAGAGGTCGTGGAAGTATCCTACGGCGTCTTCCTCGTCCGAGAGCTGTGTGGCGGTGATGGAGTGTGAGCGGGCTGGGTGCAACTTTCTACATAGTGAAGGGAAGTGGGTGGGGATGTGGAAACGTACCTCGTCGAACTCGCCTCCCCAGTGGCGGGCCTCGCCTGCATATGTCGGATCTTCCTCGTCCTCCGCTTCGAGGTTGGGATCGTCGTCGGCGGCGTGATCGGGCCGGGGTGGCTGTTGTTGCTGGGACTGTGATGGTTGACCGGACTTGTTGTTGCTGGAGGAGGGTAGGGAAGAGAGGGCCGAGGGTGTGGGAAGGTATTGTACCTGGAGGAGCAGTTTTGCTACTTCGAAGGGCATGGCGAGTGCTGCTGAGGCGTACTGGAGAGCGAGGGTGAGTGCGAAGGCCTGGAGGACTGCGCTGACGGGTGCTGCTGGCCTGTCGGCTGTGGCTGTGAGGGAGGCAGGAGCAGGAGACTTGTTCTTGCCGCCGCCTGGTGCTGCTGGTGCTGGTGTGGGTGGGATGGCTGCATATCGGTTGTAGGATGGTGTGCCTGTGGCTGTGGTTGAGGTGGACGTGGATGGTCCACTGCTGCTGGTGCTGGGAGCGTCTGCGGTGGAGGGAGCAGTGGGATATACGTACGAGCGCGACGGATGGTTCGCAAACGGAGCAGACGCCATCTTCGCCTGATTCCTTGCTGTCGTCGATCGCACCGGGCAGCTCGACCTCGACCTCAGCAGACAGCAGCGACGGGCGACGAGGTGGTGATGCTGGAGCCCTCCCTCGCTCGTTCGCCGAGCCGCCAGCCGAAACGCCGACTCACGTGGGAGCCGAGAGCCGAGAGCCGATCGAGAATGGCCGGTAAGGGCGTGGTTGAAACCTTGTAAAATAACCGGGCAGGAGATGGTGTGAAGGGGGCCACGAGATGGCTGAGCAGAGGCCAAGAGATGGCGAAGAGCCGGGCACTTCGTGGCATCTGTCACAAAAAAAATCACAACAAAGCCACTCACCGAACAGCCATTTCGCGCAGCACACACGCCGTCCATAGGCCAGAAAGACAAGATGAGTAGTACAGGCAAGAAGAAGGGTTAGTCACCAGTATCCCCTCCCTTCGATGCGCACAACTTACCGATCTTTTGCCTTACAGCACTGCGGGTCTGCAGACGTGGTTGCCTCGACCCCAACGATCCGAAGATGTTGTGTCCACTGCCCTGCTTGCACAATAAGACCAAACAATGTGAGTACAAGCTGCGCACGCGCTCTGGACATTGTGCAATCTACTCACTCTGTGCGCGTCCTCCTGCAGCATCTTCCAGCAAAACGAATCACAGCAGCGCCGAGCAGGAGCAGCCGTCTCCTGCGCCTGCCGATGGTAGCCGTCCTGCTGCAGCCAGCGTGCCCAGTCCAGTCGCCACGGCCATTCTCGGCGCTGCGGGTGCTGCCGGCGCCACTCCTGTCGTTGCTCCTGCTGCCGGTGCAGCTCCTGGTGGTGCTCTTGCTGCCGGCGCTGCTCCTACTGGTGCTCCTGCTGCCGCTGCCAGTGCTGGCGCTGTTGGCGCTGGCGTAGAGCCTGTTCTCGGCCCTGTCGAATCCCCCGGGCCCGCTCTCGCTGCCGCTATGATGGCCGCAGCAGCAGCAGCAGCCCACATATCGACCGACCGCTCGGAAACTGATATCCGACCTCCTTCACCGTTCATTCTTCCGGACACGCAGCGCAGCCAGGGTTCAAGCTCTGGAGGGGATGAGAATCAGGGAGGGAGCAACATACAGGCTGATTTGGACGCAATCTCTGGTGAGTAGACTGTGAACATCCACGCACTGCTCGTCAATATTAAATGTTACGATATTTCTGGCTCCTTTGTCATCGTCCTTTCAGCTGCATCATCGACCGAGCACGATGCTGCCCCCAAATCCCAGAGCAAGAAAAGGGCACGCGTCAACCCACGGGCGGAGCCGAAACTCACAGAGCTTGAGCAACGTCTGATTTGGCGTGAGTGTGTGCAGTCATGGATTCGTTGCTGGCCTGCCTCGAGAAGACTTCTTTTGCTCAATTCATGTCCGCCCCGTTTCCACAGTGGACCTGGCTCAGTCGCATGTATATGCGCTCAAGCATTTTAAGTACGAGAGCAATGCGGACGAAAGGATCAGGGTTATGAAGAGAGGGGCATGGAGGCTGATTGAACAGGTCAGTATAGCTTCCAGAATTTGTTCTCGAATCCCATGCTGAGCAGGAGCACTGCTGAACCCTCTTCTATCTCTTTTCAGGGCGCCAAGCTGTCCAGACGTACGGACATGGCCGTGGTCATTGCTCTTGCGCCGTTGGATAATGGCAAAGCCAGCGTTGATGATGTGGTCTATGTAAGCCCGAATCTATGCGACGCTGCGCGGCCAGCATTGCGCGGAATGGCACAAACGTTTCGGAACGAGTTCACAAAGACGATGCACGGCTACAGAGAGGCAGGGAGAGCGGACGCGGCGCGACAAATGGAGGCAAACAAGAGGATGATGGCGGAGAAGGCAGAACTACTGGCACAAAACGCGGAGCTTCAAGCACAAATCCAACGACTTTCTGCTTCGACATCCAACTCCAACACCCAATCGCGCAGCGATATCCCTTCCTCTTCCTCCGCGTCCCACTCCAGTTCCGTCGCCTAGACTCGCTTCCGCCGCCGGTTCCAAATCGACAGAAAGACCCGAACCAGCGCGACCGCATGCTCTTGCTTGCAATAGGAAACCGTCTTCTTGATTCTCGACAGTCCGGAGTTCCCGCACTCGGCTGCCGAAGAGTATAGGTGCTGTAGCTGAGGATCATTTCGCATGTATGTAGACAGCCTACTGGCTGCCGAGCAATTCGTATGCCCCTTCTCATGCATTTGGTCGACGACAAAGAGTGTGTTCTTGAAGAACCTAGGTTCCCGCCGCAACGAGTAAGGTCCCAGCTGGCAGGCGAAGTCGTAAACGATGACAGATGGAGGAGACGGCCAGTGGGCAAAGATTGCGGAGAACACATCGTTCCGACCTTCTGCCTGCGGAATGACATGAAAGCCAACACAGATGCAGTGAGTGCACCAGAGAGCCATCAACCCTCCCGTACGCTGCCGCTTGACATACTCATCGTAAAACTTCCTGCATTGCACCTCTCCCTCCTGCTTTCCCTCGATCGCCGCCTGCTTCTCCCCTTTCTTCCCATCCTTCCCCTCGTCCAGTCTCGGGTAGTTGGGTCGGGTTCGACACTGAGGCGCGCCGTACAGCGTCCCGGTGTGCGTGTAGCTGGTCTGCTGAGGGATGGTTGATGAGGGCGGCGTAGGTTGGGGATCGAGAAGGGAAAGCTGGTAGTCGATTGCATCACTGGTACTGGCCATCAGGAGTTGGAAGCGTTGGACCCACGCCGTGTCGATGAGGGTCGTTCTGTTGTGCGCAAGTAAAACAAACACATTGCCAAGGAAGGGACAATGACGAGCCAGCGTTGTAGATAGTCGAGCGAAGTGATCATCGGGGGGGAAGTGGTGATTGTGAGTGTGCTGATATCGGAGAGTGTTGATTGGCAGACAGGGCGACAAAGCTGCAGAATTCCATCGCTTGCCGCAAACTGAAGCACCGCCTGCTGGAGCGCCATCTTGAAGATCGAGGGAAGGCTGGTGGTAAGACAAATGTCGAGGAGCAGTTGCTTGAAACGGCCAGCCCAGAGACGCAAAGCGGAGGGGGTGGAGCTCGATGCGTCGATGGCGGAAGTGAACTGTTGAAGGGCTTCAACTTGCTCACTGCTGGAGGCGTCGAATGAAGTCGCTACCAATCGAGCTGCTGTCCGAGCAGCAGCAGAAGGAAGAAACGGAACAATCGTTCTCTTCCGAGCCTTATCATTGATTGCCGACCCGGGCGTTGTTGGGGGGCAGAGATCGGCGTGCTTGAGAGCAGCACTGTACGCCAGCACCACTCCATCCGCAATGACGATGGCCGGGGAAGGACCACAGAGGGAGCAGGAAAAGGAAACGTCGAGATGCTGAAGGGAGACAAACGCAAAGTAAAGTTTGACGAATGTTGTCCTTGCGAGGAACTTTGAGGCCTTGCCGGGTGCGTGTTGCTCGTACAAATGCTGTATGGTAGAGCAGAAGGCTGTGAAAGGGGTTGGAGACGCAGAAAGCTGAGAGGTGTAAGAGTTGAACACTTCGTGCGCGACAACCACGGAGTTGTTCCAATTGAAAAGCCCATACTCCGAGAGGTCAGGTCCAATGCTTCTCCTTTCTGGACCACTTCTACAGCTACACTCCTGGGTCTCAATGCTTCTAGCCACTGTTCCGGTGCTGTAGTAGACCTTACAAGGTCTCATGCGCACCGCAACACCGCTTGCACTGGCTTGACCGCAGTCGCAACGCGCGTGTTGACCGAGCTGAAGAATGGTTGGGAGAAGATGCCCCTGTACCACTGGAGAAGCAAGCGGCTCGGAGGGGAGACGGCAGAACGGTGGGGGTGGGATAGGCCGATAGGAGCACGGGCGAGCCTGGACGTGCGCTTGTAGGCTCTCGATGTCTCGAACGATGTGTTCCAAATCATCTAGAGATCGACACAAAACATGATTGAACCTGTCAGCCTGTCATTCGCGTGCGGCTGTGCGCATACCGCACAGCGCACTTCCAATGCATCGTCCTGTTCTCGTCTACTGAGCACTGACCGATATCATTCTCCAGTGCCTCTTCATCATCTTCAACACCGTCTTTGCTGCCTAATCCCGTCGTCTCGTTCCAAAAGGCATGGGCACGCTGCCGATGAACGCAGCTTTCCGCTGGCTGTGGAGCTGATGAGCAATGAGCGGCCGAGCATGTCCAAAGGCGCACGTTGACCAGGGAGACAACACATCTCTTCCCGTCTTGGCTGCTGGCCGCGATAGTGCTCTTGGTGGAGAGCACGGAGAACCAGGCTCGGCGACCTCGTAGGTGTGCTCCAAACTGGATCGCGGTAGGATTGAGTACAAATCAGAACAGAAACATGAAGTCAGCATTCTGCTGACACTTTGAACGCGCGTATCACAGTCTGAGATTGGATCAAGTTCGTACTTCTCTGAGATAAAAGCATTTCGGCTTTGAATGTCTCGCGATGTTTCAACAGTGCCTCCTTGTGGACGCAATGCATTCCACGGCGCCCATCTGTGCAATCGCACGAGGCCATGCCCTCCGATCCTGTCGTTCCTGTTCCCTCATATAGTGTGAGGTGGTAGAATTGACCAATCTGAAGAGGGCAAGAGACACATCATTTCTGTTGTCAGTAGCTCGAAGCATCAGTGAATCTGATACGATCGTCATCACTTCGCACTCGCCTCAGTGAAGCCATTGACCATCCCCTCCACAATCCAAGTACGACTATTAATGCGAGCCATGTACGCTGTGTGCTCGTGAAAGAGCATGCTCGCGTATTGCATCGAGGTTTGAGCAGAGGTTGGTTCATTGTATTTTGCTGGGGAAAGGTCGGGAGCTGGGGAAGGGTCGGGAAATGGATAGCCGTCGCCAAAGTCGTCGCAGTCCGTTGGCCCAAACGAAAGGCCTTCCCCGTCGTCGCCGGATGGAGGTATCGAAGGCGAGGCCAGAGGCCCGAGGGGATCAGGACGAGAATGAAGAGGCTGTGGTCTTTCATTTGTCGTTACGTGCTTCTCCTGGGTCGACACGCTCTTCGCGGGCTGTCTGCGCCGCCGCTTCTGTGGTGAAGTTTCCTGCTTGGAAAACAAAGACGTGGATGTGTCGGGGATGGGAAGTGAAGAGGTGGAAGGTGCTGGAAAAGGGAGAAGCTCGGATGGCGGAGGAGATGAGTGCAACGGTGGAGATGAGCTGTAAAGGGGCAAGGTTGTAAGCTCCTGCGGAGGCAAGGGTAGCGTTTGGGGAAGCCGCAGTAGCTGCCTGGTAGTGTCGCGCCCACGTCTACTCGCGGCATGCGCTGCGTGGGAGCTCATGGTGAACAGGTGTGAGCGGTGATGGAAGCTGGTGGCAAGGATACATTTGCCCTCGTGTTCGTCTTTTTCAGACTTGAAACCACCGACTGGCCCGTTCTCTGCCATCTCTTGGCCCCTGCTCAGCCATCCTGTGGCCCCCCTCACACCATCTCCTGCCCGGTTATTTTGCAATCATTTAGCCGGAACCTAACCCAGAATGGCACGCGCACGGACCAAACGAACATCTCTCTGGCGCGCCTCACTCTCTCGCTCTCGCTCTCCGCCAGACTCCCCTGCATTCCGCATCCGCTCAACTCAACATCCTCGTCCTCGTCCTCGTCGCCATCCTCATCCTCGCCTTCCTCATCCCTCATCCCTCTGACATCCACACACACACACACCCGCACCCGCACCCGCACCCGCACCCGCACCCGCAGCCATGCAGCAACCACTGCCATCGCCCGCAGAACCAACACCACCCGCACTCCCAACTCACATCATCCCCGCAGACACAGCAGCACGACATGCAGCAGCAGCATCCGGCGCACTACACATCCAACCACAACAACAACAACAACACGGCCCGGTAACATCACCACTAGCCGCACCAACCGCTTCCACCCCCGGCATCCCTACCCCAGCCGCATCATCACCAGCAGTACCAGCAGCATCATCAGCAGCAGCAGTAGCAGCAGCCGCCGCAGCAGCAGCAGCAGCAGCCTCCCGCAAACTAAGCGGCCGATATGCCCTCTCCGACTTCCAAGTACAGCGCACCCTGGGAACAGGCTCCTTCGGACGCGTCCATCTCGTATGCAGTCGTCACAACTCCCGCTTCTACGCCATCAAGGTCCTCAAGAAGGAGCAGGTCGTCCGCATGAAACAGGTCGAACACACCAACTCCGAACGCGCCGTGCTCGAGATCGTCAGACACCCCTTCCTCGTCAATCTCTGGGGCACCTTCTCCGATCCTACCTTCCTCTACATGGTCATGGACTTCGTTCCCGGTGGGGAGCTCTTCACCCTGCTTCGCAAGTCACAGAGGTTCCCGCATCCTGTTGCCAAGTTCTATGCAGCCGAGGTCGCGCTTGCCATAGATTATCTCCACCAGAACGGCTTTATCTATCGCGATCTCAAGCCGGAGAACATACTCCTCGGCGCCGATGGTCATCTCAAGCTCACCGACTTTGGCTTTGCCAAGTATGTGCCGGATGTGACTTGGACCCTGTGTGGTGAGTTGTTCTCCCTACAATCCATGCCCCTACGTTCTTCTTCCTTCTTACTATCTCCACACGGTCGATGTATAGGCACCCCCGATTACCTGGCCCCGGAAATTGTCAGCTCCAAGGGATACAACAAGAGTGTGGATTGGTGGGCATTGGGCGTCTTGTTATTCGAAATGCTCGTGAGTCCCTCCTCTCATTTGATCTCACATGCACGCGACACTCAACCTTTTCCTCCACTTCTTCCTATTTCTCCCGTTACTCCAATTCATCAGGCTGGGTACGTACCTCTTTCTCGCAGCTAACTTCAAGAAAGACAGACGATGCTCATAACATTTCTCTCCACAGACACCCGCCATTCTACACGGAAGACGGCAACCCAATCAAGCTGTACGAAAAGATCATCGCCTGCAAAGTCCGCTACCCGTTCTACTTCGAAGTCGGCGTCAAAGATCTGCTCAAATCCCTCCTCACCGCAGACCTCACCAAGCGCTTCGGAAACCTGCACCGCGGCTCCAAGGACATCTTCGGTCATCTCTGGTTCGCCGAGGTCGACTGGGACAGGCTGTTCCGGAGGGAGATACCTGCGCCGTATCTGCCGACGGTGGCCGCGGATGGGGATGCGAGTCAGTTTGAGCGGTATCCGGAGAATGACCTGGCGGAGTATGAGAAGCTCGATGCGGCCGATCCGTATGGGCATTTGTTCCCTGATTTCTGAAGCGAGGCTTGCCTCGCCCTTCGAATGGACCCCCGGAACGTCGATCATTATCCTTCCCCTTCCCCCCATTCGCATACCGCACGGTTTTTCCCCCTCTCTCTTTCTCCCCATTTTGCTTCGCAACCCTTCTCGTCGACCCCTGGATCAAGATTATATGCCGTCTGCGCAGAGCAACCACGACCCTTTGGAAATTTGCAAGTCTTTTCTCAATCCGTATACAGATCATGGGGACAACCAGCGTCGAGAAGTCGAGATCAGTATTCCTCACCAACCAAGCTTCTCGAATCGTGTCCGCCCGAGCCAGAAGGAACTCTCCGAGTCGAGAAACGACAACCAACCATCTCCTTTCGTCGCGGCCAAAGCTTGTCGCCGCTGCCCGACGCCGACGCCAACACGTTCCCCTCCCTCCCTCATATCGCCAATCATGCGCCAAACAGGGACAAGGGCCGCACCCCCATGTATTCGTATATCGAACTATCGAGACACAACCCACCGTCCCACCCTCAAAGGAAAACCTACACCAAATCCCGGGCCTCGCCCCCATTCCCGCACTTTGCTTCCCCAAATCCCCAGGTCCTCCAGTTTTCCCAGCGCCTTTATGTACGCCTTTTCCCATCAGGCTTCTTTCTTCACAGGAACGCAATTCGACTACGCCGACCCGACGACCTCCTTTTTTGTCATTCTTTCATGGCCCCCAAGGTCAAGTTTACAGAAGAGAGAAGTTAGGCAGCAGGAGCAGGAGCAGGAGGGGACGGAATAAATGAGAAGTCGGGCGGACAAGGAGGTGGGAAGCTGGGTGAAGGTGAAGGCGGTGAGAGTCTTGGTCAGACCGATGACCGATGACCCAGACTGCGAGACTCTCGACATATAAAAGGGCATCCCTATGGCTCTTTTCGCTGCCGTTCCACACTTTCCACCCAGCGTTGGAGCTCGTGGCCCCCCGACTCCTGTGAATCAGAAGGGATCCGCGCCTTGGGCCTGGGGGCCTGGGCTCGTTCTGGAAGAGGAAAAGGGGGGACGCTTGGACACTTGGACACTTGGACATTTGGACGCTTGGACGAATCGCCACGTGGCCTCAGTGATCGACGTGCGGACCGAGTCCAGAGAACAGTCGAGACCGTTCCCATGCTTAGAAGACTTTTTGAAGACCTGCTTGAGACTGAGAATTTGGGGGGTCAGAACTCAGAGAGGGGTCAGGGGAAGCAGTAAAGTTGTAATGGTGATGACGATGTGAGATTACAAATATTTTGTGTGGTTTGTAATGTCCGTCCCAGGCCAACTCGGCTGGCTGAAGGTTGCTCATCTGTTCCTCGTTCCTCGCGGTTCACCTCATCCCACATCCCGACATCTGCTTGGCTCTGCGGTCTGCCTTGTCTCTGACTCTCCCTCTTCTGGCTTACATATTCCCGCCCCTCCCGCAGCGCGACCTCCCTCCCTCCCGCATCGCAATCGCAAGCACAGAGCGGACAGGCCCTGGCTGCAGACTGCCCGACAGCAGGAGCCAAGAATCCATGGCAGCAGACAGCAGGAGACCATCAACACCACCATCACCAAGACCCGCACGCAGCATGATGCCAGCGACAACGGGCACCAGCGAGAGCAGCAGCAGCAGCAGCAGCAGCAGGGCAGCCATCATGAACACCTTCTCCCGCCGCAACACCCCAAACGCAACCACCCCCATCCACCTAACCGCCCCCGTCACCTGCCAGCCCCTGAACGTGACCTGGCAGCACGTCGGCACCCCGCCCTACACTGTCATGGTCACCGTCGAACAGTGGACGACGGACATCCTCCAGCTGCCGGACTCCTACCTCGACGGCATCAATGCGAACGACACTATTCTCTACCAGCACCAGATCCCTTCTTACAATGGCAATGATGGCCCCACCAACCCGAACCTCATCGTCTCTGTCACAGATGCCTCAGGAAGGATGAGCAACTCATCGTGAGTTATATCCCATTATCTTTCCTTTTCAAAGACATACTCAACGTTCACCCCTTTTGATTTTGCATAGAGCCCTGCTCCCCGTCAGCACCGGCACCGGCTCCTGCGCCGAAGCAGGCGGCGGCGTAGACTTCTACATACTCATCGCAGACGGCTCTACCCCCTCCCAATGCCGCCCGTGGTCCCTGGCCTGGCAACACCTCGACTCAAACCCACAAGGCCTCGTACCCCCGCTCAGCATCTTCCTCATCCCGTCCCAAGAACCACCGATCGCGATCCGCGTACCGGACAGCATCACCAAGCTCCGCGCGAACGGGAGTGTCATCGATGGTTCCTATGCGTTCACATTGCCTATCAGGGGCCAGAAGCGGTTCTTGACCACTATGTCCGATCGTGGCCCACTCGGCTCGGGGGGTGTGCTGGGTGTGACCAACCCGGCCTCGGACGAGTCCAGTCCGGACGACTGTCTTTCTGTCTCTGGCATGAACAAGTACGCCCGCACTCTGCCGAACCCGACCAGGACCTTGGACGAACGACCGGCGATTATGCCAATCATTAATGGCTCGGCAAAGGGGATTCCTGTCATCCTCAGCGGTGTCGGTCCGTCTGCTACCATTGGCTATGTGGCCTATGGCATTGCAGACTCCGGCGCGCAGACTATTTTGGATGATAATTCCGGTCCTGCCAATGCGAACGCACCTGGAGGAGGACGAGGAAACGGCGGCGGGGGAGGTAGGATTGGCGGACCTTTACATATTGGAGGTCTCATCGGCGTCGTCCTCGGCGCAGGTATCTTTGCCGGCGCTTTGCTCGCCACCCTTGCCTGGCTCTTCATTCGGGCCAGAAGGAAGGAGCGTCGGAAGAGGGAGAGGCAAATGCGGGCTTCCGCCGAGATGGCTCGCTCGGTGGCTGCGGCCGGCAAGGATCATCATCATTCGGGGCATGGCGGCGGTGGGGGGAACAGTCCTGCGATTGGGCCTGCGCCGCTCTACCATGAAAACGGCCACGGGAACGGGAACGGACGGGGCAGCGCCAATGGGACGCCTCAAACGGAGATGAGACAGATGTTCAGCGACGCCCCTGCGCCCACGGAAGAGCTCTCCCCGAGTTCCGGCGCCGGTGGGGGCTTTATGAGCCGATTACGCCCGGGGCGTCGGACGAATCATGAGATGAACAACACGGACTCGTTCCATTCGCTCCAGCCGCTCGACCCTTCGTCCGCTTCGGCTGGGATGGGCATGGGCATCTATCATGCGGGATCGATCGCGTCGATGACGAATACGACGGCGCCGAGGACTCCGGGTGGGTATGCTACTGATCGGTCCCTGCCGCGCCGGGGTGGTGCCGGAGCAGGAGGAGGGACGCAGGTTGGTGGAGCGGGGGTGGGAGGGGGAGGGGGTGATGCGTCGCCTACGAGTCCGGCTTCGGGTGCGGGCTCGGTGCCGCCCTTTGGAAGGGACAGCGCGGGAGCGGGCATGGGCTCTCCCTCGGATTATAACTCAGGCTCGTGGTTCCCCGACCCGTCCCTTGGCACATCCTCGACTCGCGCCGGAGGCGGAGGCGGAGGGACGGGAACGGGGACGCCCTCTCGATCGGCGAATAATCGGCCGGGGACAGGAGGAGGAGGGCAGCAGCAGCAGCAGCAGAGGAGCGTGGTGCAACATGCTGATGCGGGACTGATGATTATGGACGATGAGTTTGATGATGAGGATGGGGGACAGGCTGTTGTGGAGCTGCCGCCGCAGTATGACTCGATTGGGATTCGGGCCGGCGGCGGTGATGTGCCGTCGTCGGGTTCTCCTGGGGCCGGGGCGGGGACAATGGCGGCGTCGAGGTCTCAACAGGGTCGTGGTGGGAATGGAAATGGGAATGGTTCGGCCCCGAATAGCGCTGGGCCGAACCAATCCTATTTCTCGGGAAGCTCGGGTGGGAATGGTAATGGTGCTTGTGGAGGGGCCTCTTGGTACCCGCACTCGCCTACCTCGGCTTCAGGGCACGGGAGTGGGAGTGGGAGTGGGTCCGCGGTGGGGACGGGGGAGTCGGATTTGCTGATGGAGCATATTGGTCGATCGACTGCGCCGGCGGGGACGGGGACGGGGAGCGGCGGCCGATTGGCAGGAGAGAGGGGAGGAGGGCAGCAGGGCAGTTCTTCGCCGCGTTCGTCACAACCTGGGACAGGCTCTGGCGCGCCATTACTGCCCTCGACGACCTCGCCGCTACTTGGCACTGGCACTGGTACCGGCACCGGCACCGGCACCGGCACGACAGGCAGCCACGGTGCTCCCACCTCAGCAGGCGGGTCCACCTCCAATGAGAAGGACAAGCGACCCAAGCTCAAGCTTGCCACGCCTTCCACGACGGCCGCGAGTGGGCTGATGGAGGACCTCCTGAGGGGATCGGGCGCCGTGCCGCAGTACCTCGCTCAAACCACGACGACGAGGACGAGTCCGGCTCTGGTTCAACATGAGCATAATCATCCGATTGACGTCGGGCTTGCTGAGCCGGAGGAGTGGGAGACGGTCCCGCCGGAGATTATGAGGAGGCGGAGAAGGAGGAGGAGGAGGGATCCTAATGATGTTGCTCAGAATTCGCCGAGGAGTGGGGGCGGGAGTGTGGGTACTGGTACCATGGGCACGGGCACGGGCACGGGGACAGGGACGAGTGGGGGTGCAGGGACGACAGCAGTGGGATTGGCTGCTGGGGTGGACCAGGAGGAGGACGGTGAGGAGGACGAGGACGACGAATTTGAGGAAGTGGATGAGGATGAGGAGGAGGGAGAGGAAGAGCAAATACCGGATGAGAGCGAGTTCTGGATCGTGCCGCGCGGGTAAAAAGGGACGAGGGATTCACCAAGCCATATCACCCACCACCAAAAGGTCATACAGCAGCGGGGCGACGGGGTTTTTACTATTTCGACTTTTTTCCGACTTTTCTGTTTTCATCCCTGCACGCTGTCACTACGGTCGTACGGTCCCTCAAGCCTCAAGCCTCAAGCCTCGAGCAGTTGCATTCAATCTCTTTCAACCTTTCGAGTTCCCTACTTCCAACTTCCTACGCCGCCCACCGCTTGTCGGGCCATCCGTTCCGGTACCCCTTCGAACGTGGCCCGCCTCTCGATTCATCCGCTTGGTTGCGGCTCTCACCTCGCCTCGCTCGGCCTCTGCGCACCTTTCTTGACCGCCCTCTGCGACGCCTTCTCCGCGCTGTCCTTTCTACTAGCTGCGACCCCCCCCCCCCTTTTTTTCCTCCCTTTCGATGGCATGAGCGTCCCTGCAATCCTGAACGTAGACCGACCCATCCTTCCGATCCGTCCCATCCTGTTCGCCAGCCCGGTCCGACGACTTCCCACTCCCTCTCAACATACACATTCACTACCGACCACACCCTCCTTTCTTCTTCAATCCTTTCTTCGCTTACATCTTCTATGTGCTCCGACATATAGCTCCCCCCCCCCCCCGCCCCTCTTTAGTACTGTACTCGTATTGCTTCTTGTCCGCGCTCACGCTCGCTCTCCTTTTACTACTACATACACAAATTCTCGCGATACCTCTCCGAATCAAGTTCAAGTTGTCGTTCGTTTCTTGGCCTTACTTAGGGCCTGTACAGCTGCACCGTCCTATGACGCTGAAAGATATCACAAAACACAAAAATAGGAATCATCTGAAATGTGACGCAAAAGTCAAAAACAAGACACGAGCCCGTACAGCTGACCACCTGACAGGATGCACTCACCAGCGTCCATCGGCTCACCACCAGGCCACTTCCTACCAGTCTCCTCACAGCGTACGTCTCTGCTAACTCCCTCATTTCTCTCCCGCGCAGTGACTTACAGCCCCTCATCATCTTCTGACTCTTCTCTTCAGGTGCGCGCTCCCTACCAGCCCCGTCTCCCACAGTCCCACCGCCCACGCCCACGCTCCTCCTCTGCCGAGGGTTGCGCCCGACGCCGCACGCCCGCACGCGCTTGAGTCTCGACTCTACGCTTCTCGACAGTTGGTCGACCTCCTCCCCCGAGCCCCAGCCCACGACCCCACAGATTCTCTGCTTGTGAGCCATCATCCCTTACAGCTGCGACACCTGCTGCTGAGATCTCATAAAATAACCCTTCTTTACACACAGGAAGGAAGGAATATGGTTTACGACAGGAAAGGGCGATCATACAGACACAAAGCGGCAACACTTGCAGGCGTTGCTGCTGCTTTATACGCCAATCGATTCTTGATCAAAGAAGCAGGACACGCTCGATACGGCCATGGATACGCGAAAGTGAGGCAATGGCTCACCGCACGGGGATCTACTGGACGGGAAATGCTGGGGATGCGACCAGAGACGTTCCAAGAGCTTCTACGACTTCTCAAGGGTACTGGGAAGCTGTCAAACTCTAGAAATATCACTGCAACGGAGCGACTGGGAATCTTTCTTTACATGAGTCGCTTTGCTACTTCATGTCGACAAGCAGCAGACGTGTTTGGACATAGCCCTGTGACGATAGGAAGGTCAGTAGAGACTGGAGGTTACGATGAACTCATGATTACTTTCATTGACGGTCTTTTTGAACATCGCAGATCATTCAAGATTGTCATTCGTGCCCTGCTCGATCCACAGCTATATCAGAAATACATCAGCCTTCCGTCCCGTCTCCAGGAAGTTCCCACGCGTATCAAAGAGGACCCAGCTCTATACCCGTTCTTCAAGACCGTTATCGGCGCGATCGATGGGTCTCACGTCCCTGCCCATGCTCCCGTTCATATGCGCGATCGATTCTGGAATCGAAAAGGCTACACGTCTTTCAACGTGCTTGCCGCATGCGACTTCGACATGAAGTTCATGTACATTCTGAGCGGATGGGAGGGCAGCACGTCAGACAGCTTTCTATGGAAAAAGGCACTCGGATCTGGTCTCCGCCTCAGAGGCAAGGAACGACTTCTGGGGGACGCGGGGTTTCCCCTGAGCCAAAGACTTTTGATTCCCTATCGAGGCGTGCGGTACCATCTCAAAGAGTTTGGTACAGGAATGCAGCGGTGAGTACACATCCTTGATTCTCTAACCCCCATGGTCCCATGTCCATACTCCATACCTCGTCGCACGAACCTAGTCCTGACTGTCTTCTCTTCTCTCAGACCTCGCAATGCCAAAAAACTTTATAATAGACGTCACGCAGGAGCTCGCAATGTGGTGGAGCGTACGTTTGGGGTACTGCAAGCCCGCTTTCGGGTGCTCGTGGCAGGATGTAACTTTGACATCCAGACCCAGGCAGACGTCTTCCCGGCCCTGGCCCTTGTCCACAACGTCATCCGAGAGCACGACCCAACAGAAGACCTCGACGCTCACTCTCAGGGACAGGAGCGGCGGGATCAGGGTCAGCAGCGAGGGGATCAGCATACTCAGACGGCCGAGGCACGTCGGGCGGCTATTTACCGCAACTGTATCTCTAACAAAATGTGGCAGAAGTACCGAACCCAAATTTGAAGCAATGGATTTGAAACATCAATAGGGACATAGTATTTGAGTGAAAGGACGAGGACATGATGAGTGGTGATGGAGGGAAACGAAGAAGGAAGTGATATCAAGCGTCCGAGTCCAGGATCTTACGCAGGAAGCCCTGACGAAGATCAGGTCTCTCTGCAAACGATTTGTACACAGAGGCAAGGCGAGGCTTGTCGGCGAGCGCGAGTCCAAGAGACGCAAGCTCGTCGACCTCAAATGCCTCGCTGTCACGATCCAGAAGCTCGGTAATGGCCTCTCCCAGTCCCTCGTCCTGGTTGCTCATCCCGCGCAGCGCAGTGGCGATCTCCGCCAGGGCACCAACGCCGGAGGGGCGCTTGCGCTTGCGGGAGGCAGGAATTTGACCCTGCAATGTTCATAGAAGATAGGAAGGCTCAGATTCAATCAATTCTCAGCATTGGCAACGTTCACCAGTCACCATGAGAGAAGGAGAAAGATGAAATCACCATAACCACAGCTACCCACATCATTCTCATCGTCGCTGCCTTCCTTGTCCCCCTTCTCAGAGTCGTTTTTCGGAGTCGCTGCTGGCCTCTCCCTCTGCACCAACGTCCCGAGAAAGGGCACCTGTGGCTGTAGACTTCGAGTTGAGGCTGTCCAGCTGTGTGTAGAAGGGAAACGACTTGTGTCTCCACTTCTTGAGCTCGGGGCGACGCTAGAACAAATAGAATTTCAGACAGAGAGAGAGCAAGGGGTCAGATCATCAGTCGCACCACTGATATGAACCTGTCAGAGCATCAGGGTCCACATTCCAAACACATCCAGCCAGAGTCCAGACAGGAACGAAGCTGATTCTCCATCGTATTTCCACCCATGCCCATGCGGCCCTGCTCCATTCTCACCTCAAATTCCAGGGAAGGAAAGGGATCGGAGTCTACTCACTTTCACCAGGTCATCCCACACCGCATCGTCGGCCGTGGCCACGCCCTTATCCTCATCCCATCCAAACCCACTCATATCAACCAGCTCTTTCACTTCCTTGTACTGGGCCTTAAGCTGGAATACAACGAGAGATGTCATTGCAGGATCATCGGGCTGAGCACAACGGGCAAGGAAGAAAAAGGAAAGATAGAAGGAAGGAAGGGAGAGCCTACTCACGTTCCGGTAATGGTTCTTCACATCGGCAAGGGCCTTTTTTCGACCCTTCTCGTGCAAAGGCTCGATTTCTTCAAGGACCCTAACCCAGAGCTCGGGCTGAGGAACATGTAACATAAAATTGGGAGTTGATCAGCAGCAGTTCTTAAGATAGCCCAGAGACGTGGCCCAGTCAAGGGACCCCATCCAGGGCTCAGAGCCCAGAGGGCTCGGGATCGAGCAAAGAGACGAAAACAAAGGCGAGAGAGATACCTACTTTGAAGCCACCTCCACTAGCCTTACCCTGCTGTTTGCCTTCTTCGAGGACATCAAGAAGCTTCTCGTCCTCTGTCGAAGCCCAGAAGCAGTTCTCCTTACGCTGACCCGCCTGGGTGGCGGAAGCGGGCGGCGCCTGCGAAAGGGCCTCACCTTGACTTTGAGTCTGCGTCTCTTGAGCAGCGCTTTCAGAAGAAGAGGAAGACATTGCGACGAGCATGGATGATGGTACATGTGAGAGGAAGAGAAAAAATCTGAGGATCCTGGGCATGAGACGCTGCGAATGAATTGAATCTCCGACGGTGCGTCAAATCAGACTGCGTCCAGGTCTGAGCTGGACGCAAATTTTCACTAGGAAAAAGTTATCATGACGCAAGTTTTTGCGTCACGGAGAGTCTGCTGTACAAGTCATGACGCAACTGTGACAACTTTATCACATGACGCAAATTCAATTAGCAGCGTCACGCGTGACGCTGCAGCTGTACAGGCCCTTATGGGCGTTTGTTTGTTGGAGTGGATGGATCGTTGCGCAACGAACTCAAATAGGGCGTGGATGAGGCACAGATGCTCACGGACGACATCGAGTTGACAGTCACTGGGGACAAGGAGCACCGCATATACACAGCAGAGAAGACGAGCAAGATGGCACCACTGGCGCGCGGACGTCGGCCGCTCGTCTCGCTCGAGGTACAGCTCCAACAGCTCACCCTCTTCAGCGACCTCGATGTCGATTCCGAGAACCTGGAGCAGATGCTCGGGCCCATGATCAAGGACCTCGACCAGGCCGGACAGCAGGACGCCTTCCTGCGCACGTTACGCGGCTTCGTATCCGACAAGGAGCGCGAGATCCAGGCGGTGTGCGACAATAATCACCAGGACTTCGTCTCGTCGGTAGACAAGTTGCTCCATGTGCGCCATGGCACGCTCTCCCTCAAGGATCGGATCGGAGAGCTGAATGAGGACGTACAGGCGGGCGGTCAGTCTCTGGGGAGCAAGAAGAGACAGCTGTTGGAGACCCGGAGAGTTGCTCATAATATCGATGACGCTATCGAGACACTCCAGGCATGTCTGCGCGTGCTCGACATTGCGAACCGCATCGACACCCTGATCGAGAGCAAGAAGTACTTCTCCGCGTTACGAGTGAGTGTTCTTCTCTGTCTCTCCTCTCTCGTGGGCGTGTGCCTCTGTTTTTCCAGCAAATGTGCTCCTTCCGTGGAAAATTCACACCAAACATATGTCCCCCCCTCCCCAAATTCTTTCAGTCACTCGACGAGCTCGAGAATGTGCACCTCAAACCTGTGCTCATGCACGAGTTCGCCCGCCTAATGCTCGAAGGCATCCCCCAGACGCGCGAACGGATCCGAGCCGCCGTCACCCGCGAGATGAAGGAGTGGCTGTTCGAAGCTCGTGAGAAGAGCAGGACTGTGGGCCGACTGGCTCTGGACGCGATGGAGCTTCGGCAGAAACGGTGGAAGGCGAAGGCGCAGAAGGATCCGATGCTTAGTTTGGCTAAGGTGAATAGTGCGATTGAGCTCGTTGTTAATGAGCGAATTGAATGTGAGTGCTTTCAAAAGAAGGAGACTTCGTAGCGGTTTCGCGCCTCTATAGATACGCTGACAATGAACCTTGTCATATGCTATAGACAACTTTGTGGACAACGAGCATGTCAAAATCGACTTCAAGCCACTCTACCAGTGCATTCACATCTATGATGTCCTCAACATTCGTGAACAGCTTCAGCAGAGCTATCAGGAGGACAGAAGAGTGAGTGCAGAGCCCTTCGTTACGGACCGCTTTCTTCCCTCCTCTGCGTTCGGACTGATCACTTGTATCCCACCCAGGCACAAGCCAACCTCCTCCTATCCCAAGGCCTCAACTTCTCCCCCTCCAACCCGACCTTCCCAACCCTGCTCGAAGAAGTTGTCGGCTTCTTCCTTGTGGAATACCACGTCTTGCACACATCACCACCCGGCTTCCGAGTGGACTCCGAGGTGAACGATCTGTGGGATACGATGTGTGAGCGTGTGTTCCAGATCGTGAACATGGGCTTGAGCGAGTGTAGGGATACCAAGGTGTTCCTCACCACTAAGGCCGCTGTGCAGACTTTCATCCAGACACTTGAGGTGAGTGAGGTCTTTTTTGTATGCCTGTGTGTGTATTTCTTGGAGCTCACTCTGTTTTGATGATTTATTATCTCTTCACCTTTTATTTCACGACAGGGCTACAACTTCTCCGTCGGCAAGCTCAACAAACTTCTACTTTCTCTCTTCGAGCGGTACGCCCAGCTACTTCGGGATCGGTTTGCACACGACTTCCAGCAGGCCATGAAGGACACGGAGCATCAGCCCATGATCGTTCAGAGCATGGACGAGCTTCAGAAGGTGCTCAACGTCAGCTGGCTCGAACCTGGCGCACCCGATGCGTTAAGAAGGTGAGCTGAGAGGAAGTGGAGAAGGCGAACTTCGATGGTATTACTACGTAGCGGGACTCAAGTAACCCCAACTTATATTGCTCCTTTGCAGAAAACCGTTCCCCATCACTCTTCCATTCTCACATACATACCCGCTGTGTTGCATGGACATTCGAAATCTGGTGGACCAGTACTACACCTTCTCCGAAGGTTTCAGTCAGCACACCCGCGACATTGATGACATCCTCAAGAAGGTGAGGCACGTCTCAAGAAGTGTTTCTGACGATCTCTTGTGCTGTGATCTGATCTCACTCCCTGTCTCCCCACAGGCCCTCGACGAGCTCCTGATCCAGCAAGTCAGCACCGGTATCCGCTCCAGCTTGGAAAAGACCAAGCAACTGTCGCAGATCGTCCAGATCGTCGTCAACGCTGAGCACTTCCGTCTGGCGTGCGAAGAACTCGAGAACCTCCTCATCGCCCTCCGTGCCCCTCATCGCGGCGGCAAACTCAAACTCGACGCATCGTCGCATTTCGCAAGGACGCTGCAGATGGCACAGGGGAGAATCGACGGTGCGATTGAGGAGAAGCTCGCGCAGTTCTTGGAGATGGGGACCTTTGAGTGGACGCCGCAACGGGCCCGGTCCGAGGGTCGGACGGGCGCGACTGGTGCTGGTGCTGGTGCTGCGTCAACGACGCCGACGCATCTGGTGGAGCTGATGCGCTGGTTGGCTGACGTTGTGGAGAGTGTGCTTGCGTTGCTGAAGGAGAAGACTAAGGTGGGCACGTATCAGCGCGCGTTTGGGTACATCGCCAACCACATGCTCGTACGTATGACCGTGATCCTCATGCCATCCCTTTCTGAAGCGGTTTTGATCAGATCTGCTAATGCCCCTCCGCCTCGCCTCCACTCGCTCGACAGTACGGAACGCTGCTCGTCAAGGATGAACCATCGCTTAATCTCAAGGCACTGCAGAACGTCAAGGCCGAGGTCGACTTTCTATCCGAGAAGGCGCGAGAGAATAGCCGGGGCCAGGCTGCGAGTGCGTTTGACGAAATCAATCAGGTAAGTCGATACTCCCTTTCCCCTCGTACTTCAGTCCAACCCTTGCCCTCTCTCACACTGGATGGCTGACATCAGCCCTTCTTCTTTTGCCTTCGTCCCCCAGACACTGACCGTCATCCTGAACGAAGCCGTTGTCGAGTACACCACGAGCACCTCGGTCCGCGCTGGGAAGTTCCCCGCGGTCAAGCCGGCGACGCTGGCGGCGTTGTTCGAGAAGCTGGCCCGCTTCCACGCCGGACGACAGGAGCACGAGTTGACACAGAGGTATACGAGGCAGAAGGAGGCGGTGTTGCGTGTCCGGAGGTGATGACGGAGTATTACAGGATGGCGCGGGATTGTAACATGATTGGTGAAATTGTACGTTGCATCGGTTTCTGTCTGTCTGAATCTCAGTAAGAGGTCTTGCCTTGATGACACGAGGGCGACTCCATCTTGCTCGTGGGCTCACTGGGCTGGCTTTGGAGAATGAGCGCGAGGGTGAAAAGTCTGGCCTGAGTGAGCGATGAACAGCGAGTAGTGAGCATCGGAGCGAGAACAACAGTGGAGCACTTTGTTTCAGAACGTGTCTTGTTTGTTTGTTGTACATTATTTCGCAAAAATGTTGTCTCTCCGCTTTGCACGGCCGCAGCGAGGGAGAGATCAGGCCAAGGACGACACGGCGTTGTGCGCAAGAGCACTTTGCAGGGGAGAATGATGGAGGCAGGGGGAAAGGAATGAGTGAGTGCTGTGGTGCGTGCGTTTCCTTCCATTCATTGCTCAGCCTGCTCGGACCACTTTTCAATCTCAGCTCTTTCCTATAAGTAAGACAGCTCCCTTCTGCAAGAGCTCACTCCCTTTCTACCCACTCCTCCCCCTTTCCCCTGGATCTGAATTCCTTTCTTTCTGCCATTCTCCTCCCATTACCCCGGCTCACTTCATACACTTTGACAATCCCTCAACTCGTTCCTCTCGAACGTTCCTCCTACAGTCGCAGTCGACACCTCCATGGCCATCGCTGCTCTACCTTCCTGTCCTCACGGACCAAGAGAAGGCTGAGGTCCCCAAAGCTGCTCCTGCCGACGAGAACATCGACATGCTCGCCGACCCATTTACATCTCGCTCGGCGACTTGATCAACTTCGCCCTTCTTAGCGACCAGGAGGTCAATCTGCTCAAGAACACAGACCTCACCCACGGGACCCGGCTCGTCAAGCATCTTTCCAACCAGTGTTCACGGGTGATCTCATCCCCGAGCGACTTTGACGAAACAGAACAACAGGCAAAGGAATTCCGAAGGAGTTTCCCTTCTCCTGTGAGTCGTTCCGGCCTCACCGCTCCCAGCTACACTGATCTCTTCTCATCCCACAGCACTTACGCTGCAGCCGTCGCCGTCGTCTGCTCGTGCATGAAGCTACGTGCTCCTCATCCCCTTTCGTGCAAGCACTCCGCTCGTTCTCATCCCGCCGCCCCTATGCGACGAACTCCTTCCGCAGTCTCCCGCCAACTCTGTATGCCTAACTTCTCCCAGCTTCGTCATCTCGGCACAGAAGTGCAAATGGTGGGTCTCGGGTACTTTCTCCCCGGTCAGTCTGATTTCGATCGCTCTTTCCCATCTGCAGGTGCCCCTGTGTGCACATCGAAGCTCGAGAACATTATGTCGCCAATCGTAAATCCGGTCACAGAGACGTTTGAACAGTGGAGAAGGTGAGCACGGCTTTGCACATGTCTACACATGCTGCGGGTCCATGCGTCCATGGCTGATCATTCTTCCTCTGTAACATGTGTTTCCAAGCTTTGTGCCACAGCCGTCGGTCACGTCCTTGTCCACCAACTCAACGTTCCTCTCCCCTCCATCACCACCACTGATGAGTCGATGGGGATCCTGGAGACATTCACAATCAGGCCCGGAGATCTCGGTCTCCTCCGACGACCTGAACCGATCTGGAGACTACTGGCCGCTCCGGTGGCCTCTTACCCTGACGGCTCAACGCGCGGAGGGGAGCCTGGAATTCTGATCAGAACCTCGACCAGAGCGCAAACTTTCTTCCTCGCATCATTCTCCTTCCGGGACTGACAGAACTGTGCCGGCTCATTTATCTTCGCTATGATTCCCGAAGACAAGGCGTTGTCTTCGCTACGATTCCCGGAGACGGGGCGCTGAATTGCTATGACAAGTCATCGGAACACCTTTCGGGGCGCTTCAGTTTATGTACTCGCCGCGGGCAATGCTAACAGCGTCGAAAAGATTGTCCGCTGCTGATCCGACTATGTACATACCAGCTTAGATTGTGCCGGGGGGATGAAGGTATAAATAACGAGCATGCTGCTCATACTGGTCCAACCTTTCTCACTCGTCTCGCTCCCTTCCTTCTTTCAACAGCTCGCCGTGCACATTCAGCTACCACAGCTCAAAACATCTCATCAAGAACGATGTTCAATGTTCGCTCCTCGCCTTATCCTCCTCGTGCTCTTCCTCCTTCTCGCCACACTGGCTAACTCTGCACCTCTTCCCGACGGGCAGGCCCCGTACTGCCTGAATCAGTCTCCGCCGTCCACCGTGAGTACATCAACCGACCTACCCGATCTTGCAGGTGCTTTCGATTGAGGACACCGATTGAGGATACTGACATTTTTTTTTCGTGATTTGTAGCCGCCTGAAGCCCGCCCAGCACTGCCACTCCGACCGGATATCGATCTTTGGATGGAAGCACACCGTGAGTTCTCACATGTCCGGTCCGGAAGCAAACTCCTTATGAAAGCAGCATCTGACATTGGAGCGCCCCATCTGCTGTGATACGACGATGCGAGGAGCAGAAGAACTCACAGGCGATTACAATCGTCTCTGGCGACAGGCGGAACAGGCCGGGCTTCGCAATCTCATGAATCTGCCGAACGACCAGTTTGAACACGTCAATGAGATAATGGCCGAGGCAGGCCGTGTTCAGGAGCAGCTCCAGGAAGTCGTACGGCAGATCCAGCTTCTCAGAGGTGTTGCACGACCCTAATTGCTGTCGTCACCAGAGGCGTGCCAAAACATGGTCCCATGTACGACAAATATCGACCCTGAAATTGTTTCACATGCGTTCAAGCAGCTTTTTCGTGCGCTTTACGAGGTGTGAGTGAAAAGCTGGATAGATGCGCGGACGTCACATACTGAGTGAGGGTGATAAAAAGCGGTAAAGAACGACCTGAAATAGGTGGGAACGGTCGGCTCGCCATGGCCTTTTATAGTAACCAACCCCTTTTGGATCCTGACCTCTTGCACGACCGTAGTGAGGGAGACCAGGTCAAGAACGACAGCATAAAGGACGATGTTGTGCGCAAGAGCACTTGGCAGGGAAGGGAAACAAATGAGTGAGTGCTGCGGTGAGTGTGTTTCGTCCTTTGCTCTGTCTGCTCAGGCCTGTTTTCACTTCCATCTCTTCCCTACAAGAGGACACCTCCCTTTCCCGACCTTTCCCCTCCCCTTATCATCACTTATTTTGACTCTCCAGGCTCAACTTGTTTCTCTTCTCCGGAACTTTCCAACAATGAGTGGAACGTGGATCACAAGTCGAACGGTTTTCCCCAGGGGGAGTGATAGGGACAAAACCACTTCTAACTAGGGACAAAACTGCTGACTGCGGACAAAACTCCCGCGTGGGAGCGCGTCAGAGCCATGCTTCCACTTTCACCTGCGCAAGAAGCATATTTGATCACCATGCCACCGTTTCTGGCTCCTCCGCCAGAAGACACGTTCGATTCGAAGGAAGCGGCAATGAAGTATGCGCAGAAGTGGGCGCGAGCTGAAGGATACGCGGTCGTCACACACGCGTCTGCAAAAAAGGGTCGTTTCGTCTACCTTCGCTGCGATAGGGGAAGCACATACAGGAACACCCGCAAGCTCCAAGACGACGACAGGCAGCGGAAAGTCTCATCAAGCAAGGTCGACTGCCAATTCCCAGCGCGCATCCATCTCACCGACAGTGGATCATGGGAACTCAGCGTCCAAAATGAGGCCCACACAGATCATGGCCCCTCTGAATCCTGCTTGTCGCACTCAATCCAACGCCGATTCGATGCTTTGACGACCGAACGTGTGCTGGAACTTGCTCGATCCGGATCTCGAGTGCGCCAAATCGTGACTTTGCTTCAAGAACAAACCCCTCCTGTCCTTGTCACCTCAAGGGACGTTTCCAACCTCATCGCCCGATACCAGCGAGAACTGCTCTAAGGTCGCCCTCCCGCCGAGGCGCTGCTCGATTGGCTCAAAGAACAAGGATGGCCGCACCTGGAGAAGACTGTTCCGGTCTCTGAAGACGCAAATCGCCTGGAGGGACTCTTGTTTGCGCATCCTCGGGGTCTGGAGCTTATGCGTCGCTTCAACACGGTGCTCGTTATTGATGCAACATACAGCACCAATAAAAATCGACTTCCACTCCTACACTCCGTAGGCTTCACCAGCTCCAACCGGAGCTTCACGGCCGCCCTCGCTTTTTTGCCCAACGAGACGACGCTTACATACACCTGGGCATTGGCTGCATTGCAGCTTCTTTGCCCGACGTGGGAGCCACACGTCCTGGTGACAGACGAGGACGCTGCATTGAGCGCTGCAATCCTCAACACGTTTCCTCCCACAGTTTCGCAGGTCCTATGTCAATGGCACATCAGACAAAATATGCAGAAACACGCGCGTCGCTCCCTTCTCGACGAGCAGGCGTACAAACTCATTCTGTCCGATTTTGACGAGGTACGAGACGCGCAGACGTTGGACCAACTCACCGAGGCCAGGAACGCGTTCATGGAGCACTGGGAGGACTCGCACCCGAAGCTCTGCGACTATCTGGACGAGAAATTGTCGGCCGAGCACCTTTGGGCAGGGCTCGGCACGACTATGGGATTTTACGACTATTACGACTATAGCCTCATACGACTATGAGCGACTATAGTCGTAGCCGCTGATAGTCGCACTTACGACTATGACTATGACTATGCTCCAGAAGATGTAAGACAATAGTCGCCATAGTCGCTAAAAATCTGGTCTAAAATTGATTTTGCGACTATAGTTGGACAATAGCTGTACGTCAAGGCTATAGTCGCAACTCGCAGCAAACAATTCGGCTATAGTCCGACTATAGTATGTTATGGTCTGACTATAGCTTGGAGTTGCGATTATAGCCGCAGGCCCGACCGCCACCGGCCACCGCTATAGTCAGACTATGACATCTATTGCCCATGAAACACTATAGCCAGTCATAGTGCGACTATTATCGTTGGATAGTCGAACCATAGCCTGACTATATCCGATTTTAGACAATTAAAAGCGACCTACACTATAACTATTTATAGTCTGAAATTGGACGTGCAACTATAGTGCGAAAAATTATTGTCCCAAAGTCCGACTATAGTGGCGCACAGGCGTTACAATTTTGGCTATAGTCACACTATAGTGCAAAATTTGGCTGCGCAAAAGCCTGCGACTATAGTCGACTATGGCACTATAGTCAGACTTACGACTATGACTATTACGGATTTTCAAAAAACGCCTACGACTACGACTATGACTATGCCAAAAAACGTGCGACTATAGTCGGAGCCGAGCCCTGCCTTTGGGTTAACGCATACATCAACCGCCATCCACACATGGGGACGAGAGTCACGTCTCGCGCCGAGGGAGCGCACGCTACCCTGAAGAACTGGCTCCATTCCCGCCATGTAAGTCTATTTGTCGTCACCCAGGCTCTCAAAAATCACTTCATTGTCCAGCAAACAGGCATTTCTTCCGACCTCGAGAATGATCGGTCCAAAATTCCAGTCACTCTCCTCGGCGATCCATTCTTCGTGCAAGTTTCGCGTACAGTCTCGCGCCATGCCCTCAATCTGATCAAGTACCAAGATGAGATGAGTCGTCGGCCGAAGAATCGCACCCCCGCGCCCGCCACACCGGCATGTGCCTGCATACTTCCACCGACAATGGGCCTGCCGTGCTTCCATGCACTGGCACGGCTGCGCGCGGCGGGAAAGCCAATTCCCCTGGATTTCATCCACCCTCAGTGGCGCACTGCTGCAGGGCTTCTTGACGAACGAGTTCCCCGACTTCTGGATCCATTGTCGCCCAGCCAACGCAGAGTCGCAAATGAGGCTGCGGCCGCGACCACCTCTTCCGGCAGCATCCTCACAGGAAATGAGGCTGCACAGCAGGTGCACACTCGCAGGTCCCGTCGGTGCAAAAACTGCCATCAGACCGGTCACAATTCGAGCAAGTGTCCGTTACCATGTGGGCGCTGTCAAGGGGATCATCAGCTTGGTCAATGTCCCCATTGATGGCTGATGCGGCGGTCTCTCTATAGTCTATACATGCATTCTCATCTCTCTGCTTTCAATTCAATCCTCATCTGATATCTTCTTTGGACTTTGGTACTGTTGTCTCTGATGTTTGCCTCCTTGCGCGCGAGCTTCTGAACCACAACTACCACCACCACCATCCCTCTCAAGCGGGAGTTTTGTCCCCAGTCCGAAGTTTTGTCCCCAGTCCAAAGTTTTGTCCCCAGTCGTAAGTGGTTTTGTCCCTATCACTCCCCTTTCCCCAGCGTCATAGCGTCAGTTGGGTTCCGACTCCACAGGCACTGTGCCATCCGAGGTAGTTTCCAGTTGGTGGAAACCCCGTGAAAACTCGATAGTTTTCGCCGCCGAAAACTAAATAATGCGCAGCAGTTTTCCTACAGTTTTCCTATGTCGAAAACCCTTTGGTGTAGCACGGGCCACCTTATGTAAGCCTCCTGTAGACCACGCCACCGCGGTGGGGTCAAGTGCTACCACCGCCTGGTCTCAAGGTGTCGCTGCCCAGGCATGGCCTACCCGTGCCACTCGACACATCCACACTCACCACTGACCAGAGCATGTCTCAACACAAGTATACACAGGTAGCAATATAGTAATTCCACGGTTTCTGTCGTCAGACATGAGCATCGCTTTGGTCAGGAAGCAGCTATGAATTTTCTGAGGTTGAAGCCGGTTACCTAGAAACCCTGAGACTGTTGAGCGGGGTCATGCCAATTGGGGAAACCAAGAGGTCTTTGCCCGGCATCGACCTCCCAGACCCGCTTCAAGTTTCCAAGTACCGAAAACCCTTCGAAAACTGCACAGTTGACAGTATTCAGATCCAAAGAAAACTGCCCGAAAACTGGTCTAGTTTCCAGCGCCATGGAAACCCTTTGGCACAGTGAGGGGCGACCAAGAAGAGTTTGAGCTCGCAAACGATTTTCTCAGCGACGAAGACACCGAGCTGCTGGTCGATACCTCACTCGACTTGCTACTCGACTTCGTCCTCAGAGGTTGAGGTTACGAACGCTACTCCCGCCGACGCCGGAACCGAGCTACTTTGAATCGCGGGCCCCCGAAAGCATCCAGTCCACTCGTATGGAACGCCGTTTGGGTCACCTTTGAAAATGAACTTTTTGAAATCTATGGAACGCCGTTTGGGTCACCCTTAAAAATGAACTTTTTGAAATCGCAATCGCAAGCAGGAAATGTTGGCAGAGAATGAGCTATAAATTTCCTCACCATCTTCCGCTTGATCTTCAATCACACTGCACATAACGTTCAGGTAATGACCCGACCCGGCTGAGAGTGGAGGCAGAGGTCCCAGCTTCCTGTTCCGCCGCGCCAGAGCTGCTCAAGTCGTCTTCTCGAGCTTCCAGAGCCGTTGCCGCGCACTCATGTACCTTCCCTGCCTCTCGAGCTTCACAGCAGCTCAGCTCATTCTCCACCAAGTAAACATGTTACATGGCATAGATCTTGGTTCATACACATTTGCATGTATCTGACTGAGCGCTGTGCTGGTTCTCGCGGCCGCAGGGACTGATTTGAAGGTTCGAGGCAGCACATTGAAGCTGAGCAAGCTGATTGTTCCTAATCCTTCAGGCTATCCTCACTCTTCAACTCCCGTCTACTCTCTCATTCATGATAAAAGACACATGCTTGGAGCTCATAGACCACCCAATGCATACAGATAATGTTGCGCGCAGCTGCGCGAGGAAGACGCACGTAGTATTGTCAGGAAATGCTTGGGAGGAAGCAGAAGGATGTAGGCCGATGTCTTCGACGGTCAAAGACCATGGCGAGACAGCTGAAGGGGATGCGCATGGCGCTGATGCAGGTGAGCGGACTTGTCGGCTCGCAGCTGCCTTTCTGTTGTGTAAAGTAGAGGGGTACAACAGCGCTCCGAGCTCGCCTGGTCAGAGTCGAGCATACATATGATGGCATGGCCATGGTACACTGCTCCCCAATGAAGGGGCCACGTGGAAATATGAAATGCGCTTTAAATTGCCACTAACTTCATAAGGACGGATAAGATAAGATAACTTCACCACGTGGTTTGCCGTTTGCCCCAGCACATTGGGCTATGGCAGGAGCGGTGTATAAGGCAGCCCTTGGGAGCCGGATGTCCGTCGGGCTATCCTTATAGGAACGGATGGACAGCTATGAGCGTCTGCGACCGCACCCGGTGTGCATCCACAGGGACGCCCAGCGGAGGAGGCTGAGGACGTCGAAGCTGCCTGCCCGGCTGAACAAAGGCGTGCCCGACGCGCAAACACGGGGAACAACGTCGCCCGGAGATGCGCAGGCAGGCAGGTATGAGGGTCGATGATGTCTGTGTACATCGAGGGAGAAACTCTGGAAGCTTGAATCATAAAGATGGAGGTATCGAAGACAGCAGAAAGGTGAAAATAGCTGCTTGAGGCAGATGGGAAGAAGATACGTTAGCCGGACTAGAAAGGATCATCAGAAATCAAAACGCAAAGACGAAAGCGTTAGGCTAGGCATAGCAGCAACAGCAGCAAGCGTGCAGAAAGACTCTTGGAGGCAACAGCGGGGGGAAATTGGTCAGTAGCACTGGTCATCAGAGGTCAGCCGCGAGCTCCTTTGTATCCGCCGAGTGGCTCTGGGAGGCGGCAAATGAGCGATCTTTCGCTCGGGATGAATGCAGTGGACCATTGAGCAGCGTTCGGAGCTGTCTGGTACTGTGTTGTGTTGAGTCGACTGGGGTGTGTGAAGGATGATGGTAGTTGAGTCTGATTCTGGCACCTTGGTTACCTTTGTGTTTTGCGATTGGGATTTCAAAAAGTTCATTTTCAAAGGTGACCCAAACGGCGTTCCATACTCTCGGAGGCTCCCCGATTCGAAAACCACACGAAACACACGTCGCCCCCCCGGCTCAATGAGAAGGCCACCGCCGACGAGAGGAGATTCGAGGATTGTCGCAAACTCGCAAGAGATCCGCCGAGCTCTTTGAGCAAAAAAGGCCACTCGATTGGAGCTCCTCAAAGAGGGAAACCGTAATCGGTAAGCCGAAGGAAAGCTCGTGGCGCTCCTCCAGAGGTTTGCCTCACGTGGTCGCTCCACAGTAGGAGTATTGTGTTCTCCTGCCTCGCTGAAATGAGGTACTGACGACTCGTCCTTCAACAACATCTCTATCACAGCCGTCCAAACGTGCGCAGGCCACTCCACCCCAACCCATCCCCGCCGACCCTGATACGACTAAGTTTTTTCCAGATACTTATGCCAGCTACGTATGTACAAGATCTCCCAGGCACCGCCTCCTCGATTCGGACGCCTTGACGGTGAGCCTTGGATCTATCCCTCGCTCAGTCTGACTTCTCTGGTACTTTCCTCATCTGTAGATGCCTGCTCAAAGGTCGAGAGAAACACATACATACTTATGTCGCCAATCAAATCAGGTCACAGAAACGCCTGACCTGTGCTGGATGACCAGCGCTCTCTATCTTATCTCCTTTCTCTTATCTCCTCTTCTCCCCTTTCTCTCACGCACTCCGCATAGCAACAACTCAACCTCCACTTTCTCACGCCCTTCTTCCAGTCACACTTTTCCTTCACGCTTCCCATTGTACTTAGTCCTGGCTTCCTCATCGATCAATTCTCACTCAGCATTAAGCATTTGCACCTTTTCTTTTGGCTGTGGACGCCGACTGATCTGGTCATCTGTGACAGACCAGTAGCGCAGAAGGTGAGCACGGCTTTACACACGTCTGCTTGTGCTGCAGGCTCGTCCGCTCGCCTTTGTCGTCCTGCTCCTTCGGGCTATGGTGTGAATGGAAGAATGAAGATCGATGTAAGATGCCAAAAGCCGCAAATCAATTGCAAGCTCGTGTGCGAGACCGGAACTCCGCAGAAGCGCAGGGAGCCCGGGCAAAGCACATATCCTAAGTACAGACGACAAGGGAAAGAAAAAGGAGAAGGTGAAGTGGGTGGGAAGGGTGGGAGAAACGAAAGGAAAAGAGACAGTCAGATCAAAGAGGGTGGGAAGGGTGGGAGAACAAAATGTGAAGGAGAACTGCAGAAGAGTAGAGCGAAGGAGAGGAAAGAAACGTTGTGGGGGGGCCGGAAGAGGGAAGAGGAAGCGAAAGAGCGTTGCGTTAAGTACTCATGTCGGATAAAGGGAAGGTGTTGCTGGAGGGCGAGGGCTGAATAAAAGTGGGACAAAGCATGACTGCGGAACAAAGAACGTTGCCGGCCCCCCTTTGTTTGGACCGGCGCTCTCCTTCGCCACGGCTCCAAAGGCCAAGTGTGGCTGAACCCACACAAAGACCTTTGTCGTCCTGCTCCTTCGGGCTATGGTGTGAATGGAAGAATGAAGATCGATGTAAGATGCCAAAAGCCGCAAATCAATTGCAAGCTCGTGTGCGAGACCGGAACTCCGCAGAAGCGCAGGGAGCCCAACGCACCGCTCGGTGCCAGTGAGGGAACCATCGTGAACCGAACGCCATCTGCGCTTATGCGGAGGATGAATCCACCGCAACGAGCGTGTTGGATGAAGCCCATCGAGCTGGTGGAGGAGCGAAGTGGGATGGTGCAGAAATGGTAACCAGAGATGAAGCAGTGGAGGGGATTTTGTCCATGAGAGCGGGAGCAAGAAGCTCAACATGTTGACGGAGATAAAGGCGCCATGCCTCACTAGACCAACGACCATGCAGTCGAACCGTGTCGATCGCAACTACACGCAACAAAAATTCGGTGCAACCTCCAACCCGAAGACTGTGCCCCTTGAGGTTGACGCGTGACAGCCCCGCCTCACGAAGGATACCATTGATGCGACTTATGAATTTTGATCGAGTGAGGGGCGTGAAACGATTGCGGCCGCGGTAGCCGAAGAGATGTCCGTCCTGAGGAGGCTGATTGACGACTAGATGATTCCGAAGCGCACGAACCGGACACGGGGAGTCCGTCTGTGGGGCGAGCACCAGCTTTTCTCCGTTCGGCTGCGTCTTGGTCCACGGCAGGGTGATCACGCCCGCCAAGATCATCGGAGCATCTTTGGCTACCGATTCCCATCTCAGACCACTACCAGTGGGATTGCGCCGAGCGTCGAAACTTCCGGATTTGAGGACCAGTTCTCCGAGACGAGCCAGGCCCCAGAAGGCAACGAGTAGGCAGGCCCAAATAGCAGCATCTGCTGGCTTTTCGAGGGCAAGATAGCTGCGAATGATGCAGAGGTGATTGATGCGGAAGGGAGCGCGTGGTGGCTTGATGGACGAAGCTGGCGTGAGACGGTCAGCGCCACGTAATGTGGAGGTGACGCGAGGATGTGTTGTGTCCAAGTTCGCTCCATGTATGATATGCCATGCTCGTATTCCGGAGACCCAGTTCCTGATGCTGCTGCCTGCGAACGTTCCTGCCAATGAGTCGATGAAGTCGACAAGATCACTGACGCTGACCGGAAAACGAGAGCCTTCGGGGATACGATGATGATCACACCACAGAAGCCAACGAAGAAGACCTGTTCCATATGTGCTGCGGGTGGAAACCGCCCATACCGCTGCAAGGACTCGTTGTCTCTGAGCAGGATCTCGGGCCGAGTTCAAAGACGATCCTGTCGGGACCCAAAGCAACAGGCGATCAGCGGCGGATACCGCAGTCAGGCCGGCGGGTGCCGCGGGCAGACGCCTCGCTGTGTGAAGGGATGGGGCAACGAGGGGAACGAGGGGAACAGGAACTGCTGAGGAAGGCGCCATGAAGGATCGCGAAGGCGTCATGGAGGTAGCCGGAGCTGCACGCCATGAAGCTGATGATAGAGATGCGACTGGAAAGAGCGTAGGTGCTGGCGATCTTGACGAGGACGATGTGAAGTTGGAAGGACGAGCAGATGAGGTCGCAAATAGAGGCTGCAAGGTAGCCCATGTCTCGTCATTCAAAGAATGACCGTAGCGCATATGGGAGCTGTGGACGGTGAAGTTGCGCAGATGAGGGCCGATGTGCTCTGGAAGGCTCGTCGGCCAGGTTTTGGGCGCTGGGAACCAAGATCGGGACGAGCTCAAGGTTGTGTTGTGCCTCGAGATCGCGGATACGAGCCAGCACTTCCATGATTGAGCTATTTCGGCTGTACCCAGACCTCTCGGAAAAGAACACAGATGTGTTGTCGGTGAGAACGCGCAGCCGACAGTCTGAAATTCCCCGTTCGATGATGACCAACAGTGCCACTTCCATGGCAACTGCTTCGAGCCAAGCGATGTCTCTTCCTTGGGTCGCCCAACCAGGACGTACTGGGAGGGAGAGCTCGGCGCCGTCGCAGAAGACGCCAACACCAAATGATGTGGAAGCGTCACAAGCGATGTAGACATTGTCGAACCTGTCATCGTCGACGAAAGAGCGGCGAAGATCGGGTCGAGCCAGGGCTTGCGCCCACCACGCAAGGTCTTTGAAGACGTTCTTACTTGAACGATGTCGAGACCAGCTTCCAGACGATCCCATCGTGGAGACGAAGCCACGAAGAGAACCCAGACGCTTGCGACCATGAGGGACCACAAAACTGGCATGCTGTAGTTGACCAAAAAGCTTTTGACCTTCTTGAAGAGTGTGAGACGGGGAGCGCTGCCAGTCTCCAATGGCGGATAGATATTTGATTCGTTTCTTGTCGGGCAGGCCAACGCGACGTTCTGCAATGAACCACTGGAAGCCGATGTATGTCGGAGAGGACGAGAAGTCGACATCTTTCTCTCGCTTCCAGGGAACACCGAGAGAGGCTGTAACAGCCGTGATGGCTGATAAAGACGTGACGAGGTCGTCGGAGGTAGCTGCGCAGTGGTTTTGGAGGGGAAAGCTGTAATCCTCGACGTGTTCAACACCTGCTTCGCCAGCAAAGAAGGTGAATCCGCCGCGTGATTGCTGTCCTGTGATGGTGGAGGCAAGAGAAGCGCGAGCGGCGTTGACCTTGTCGAGAGAGGACAACGGGACGGAGAAGAAAATGAAGTCGTCGACCCATTTGAGAATGGGTCCGAGGCCATGGGCGCGGCAGATGTCGGCAAGAGCGTCGGCCACGCATCCCCACACTCCTGTGGCGGGACCGAGGCCGAAGCCCAAACACATGTCGACGTAGAAGAGATCATCTGCGCCACGAACGACGGTGCCGGCCCATTGTGACGAATGAAGAGGAAGGATTCGGAACGCATCGGCAACGTCCCGGACAGCGGCCTGCGCAGTCGGGGGAAGAGCAAGGAGCTACAAGGCACGAAAGAAGTGAAGAGGAGTCAGTGAGTGCCGTAGCTGACTCAGTCCAAGACCCGCAAGGGGAGAAACGCTCGAAGCTCAAGGCGACTGTAGCGACCGCACAAGGCAAGTACGCGGGCTGCGCCCAAGGCATGCAGCGAGACCTCGAAAGGCAAGGGGGGAAAGACGGAAACGAAACTCACGGTTCGAACGATGTCGCGAGCAGCACCCCATGTGGTGGGCCACTCGTTGCTTGAAAGAAAGGAATTGATGCTCGATCCAGATCGAGGCCAGGAAAAATCCTGGATGAGCCGCCAGTCTTGGGCACCTTTGGGTACAAGGCCCAGGGGGCTGTTTTGAAAGTGACCAAGTATTGATTGGAGCTGGGCGGCAGTGTAAGGGCCCCGGTATCGTCCAGCAGCGAGCTCGCGTTGGATGATGGAAGAAATGACACCATGCTGTGAGCGTGCGCTGGCATGATTGACTTGAATGAGAGAAGATGAGAAAGAGGGAATGCCGACGCGAAAACCATCGCGAAGGCCAGAAAGAGCGGAAGAATGACGATCCAGCAGAGAGAAGCGAAGAAGCTCTGCTCCGAATGCAACGGCAGAGAGGACAAAGGGGAGACCCCAAGATTGAGAGTTGGTGGAGGAAATGTCAGGGAGCTCATGTGTGCGAACACAATGGTTCGTAAGTAGGAAAGCTGCGTATGCTAGAAGATCATCGATGTATTAGAAAGCTAAGTACAAAGGGAAGTGAGGAAGAGAAAAGAGGTGACTGGAAGAATGGCGTGGGAAATGTGGAGGATGGAAGGGTTGCTATGCGGAGGTGTGGGAAAGGAAGAGCGGGAGATAAGAATAATAGATAAGATAACTGGCCATGTGGCGAAGCCACGTGTTGCCAGCACATCCCCACCCAAAAAGAGACGACTGTTTTCAGTTGTGTATGGACTATGGTGGAGGAACTGCAACGAGCACGAAGTGAGAAGGAGAGAGAGCGAGATGCGCATGGAGGGATGGGGTGTGGAAGGTACTAGGATGCTGTAGCTGTGTCGAAATGGATGTCGTCAAGTTGTGAAAGTACGGCTGGTGTGGAATGGATGTCGAGCATGGTGTCCTCGTGGACGGAGCCCGTGCTGTACGTGGTCAGACTGTGTGCTGGCAGAGGTATGATGATCACCTCGATGATCACTTAGGTTTCTATTTCTTCCGCTTTCCTTCTCTCCGATTCATTCCGTTCCGATCCGTTCCGCTCTCCTTTCTCTCGCTCCACGTTTCCTCCACTCCACGACTCTCTATTCGTTGCGTAACGACCTGCCACTTTCCTAGTTCCCTTCCACTCCTCTCACATTGCGATCTTTCCATATATACCTCCCCGAAGCTACCAAGCACAGTGTAGGTATATAGCGACTCGATTCTCTTCTTCTCTCTCTTTTGCAATGCACCCTTCACAAGATACATTTTCCGCCCCTTTTCTTCCAAGATCTTCCCTATTCTTGCAGGTAAATACACTCTTGCCAACATAGACTGACGGTTCGGGAGGTGGGCGCTACGTGGGAGGCTTGGGTGATCCAGGCGACGTAGGATCTCGAAGCGGAAAGGGCAGTTGAGCTACCCGTGCCTGGGTTGTCGTGCGCGATGTTCTTCTGGGAGAGGTCGCGGGGTCGCGGGGTCGGGAACGGAGTGAGGAGACGGAGAGAGTTGTGAGTAGCCTTGTACTGGGCCGCCCAAAGACCGAACATGCCCGCGAAGCGCCAGGCGTCGAGGCCAAACATGCTCTTAACCAGCGTCTGGCCCTGGAACTTGCGCGTGCGAAGGGCCTTGAGAAGACCGAGGACCAACGTCATAGTGGCGCGCAGACTGGATGCAAGATTTCCGGCTCGAATGGCACCGCGGACAACGTGGACGACGAGACGTTCCCAATCGGTCGTGATGCGGACCTGTTCATCCTGGGCGCGCCAGACCTTAGACGCGACCTGCTTGCGGATCTCCTTCGGCTTCATGTGTGCGAGGTCGTGCAGGGACGCGACGGAGAGACTGCGACGGATCTTCTCGGCCGCCTCGGAGATGTTGGGCGTCTGCTCGCCCGACGCATACTCGGTCCACGAATCTTCCTCCTCGTCGCCGTCAGCGTCAGCGTCAGCGTCACCGTCGAGCAGGGTGAGCCGGAGGCCGGAATGGCGTCGTCGGGGAGCGCCGGCATCGTCATTGCATTGCCGCCGCCGATGGTGAAGCTCGCACGTTTGGCGTCGCGTCTGACATCGTTGAGGAGTGCAGGGAGGAAAGACAGGACCGCCTGCGAGAAGGGGGTGGTTGTCGAGAACGAGAAGCTGGTCGTTGCGATACCGAGGCGCGCTGGAACCGTTGGGTTCGGGGGCCGTCAAATTACGGAAACGAGGAGCTGGCTGTCGAGAACTCGAGGTACCGAGTCTTGAGGAAGAAGTGCGTGAATGCGCCGAGAAGGACACGCGGCCGGAGCGACTGAAATTGTCTGAAGCCCACGCGCTGCTGGACCCGAACCAGCGGCCATGGGCTGCGCGCTTTTCGAGCCCTGTGCGTGCGAGGGCGTGTACGGTGTTGAGGTCATGTGCTGCGGCGGTCTTGGGCGGGAAGAGGTAGGAGACTGTGTGCTGAGCGCCGGCCGAGGATCCGAGGATGGCGATGCGGGCGGCGTTGACGGAGCGGATTCCCGCCAGCTTGTGGAGAAGCGGTGCGAAAAGAGAAGAAGGTGTGTGAGGTAGCGGAAGGGGGTCGGCCTCCTCGGGAGTTGCGACCAGAGGTGGAGGAATCCATCTTGAAGTCTTGACGGTGCTGTGCCTGCTGTCGAACTCGTGGAAGCAGAGGAGATGCCTCGACTCGATACTCCTACGAGGAGCGGCGGCGAGCGGAGGCACTGGTCGAAGACGGGAGAGGATGGAGGTGGTAGATGGCCGGAAGAGAGAAGAGAAGAAGTCTTGAGGAGAATTGGAAGTGAGAAAATCGAAGTGGTAATGTGTGAGATTGGGATCACGGAGAAGAGGAAAGAAGAGAGATCGAGAACGAGAAGGACCGATGTGCCGATCCGGAGGCGCACTGGAGCTGTGGAGCTCGCGAGGCCGTCCGAGAGGGTCCCGAAACCAGAGGCGCTTTGGAGCTGTTGAGCTCAGCGAGGCCAATCTGGAAAGGAACCGGACACGAGACCGAGGCGCACTGAGTCGTTAGACTGTGGGGCCATCGGCATGGGTCCCACTGGACTTGGTCGGTGCAAGTCAGTGGTCAAAACCCTCTCATCACCATGTGCGAACACAATGGTTCGTAAGTAGGAAAGCTGCGTATGCTAGAAGATCATCGATGTATTAGAAAGCTAAGTACAAAGGGAAGTGAGGAAGAGAAAAGAGGTGACTGGAAGAATGGCGTGGGAAATGTGGAGGATGGAAGGGTTGCTATGCGGAGGTGTGGGAAAGGAAGAGCGGGAGATAAGAATAATAGATAAGATAACTGGCCATGTGGCGAAGCCACGTGTTGCCAGCACATCATGCGGAGCAGGTGGAAGCTCCGTGACCTCCGATTCCGCAGTTGGCGCAGCGATGCACACCGCCCGTACGGCATGCGGTCGAGCATCCCTTGAGCTGATAGTCGATGCATATAGGCTTGAGAGAGTCTGCGAAGACGACTCGTCCTCCTGGGCCACGGATGGCGTGCTGCTCTTTGCCGTCCACGCGTACCTTGGCGGAGCAGGTTCGGAAGGGATGTCCGGAGTCGGACGCAAAACAGACGAAGCACCGAAAAATTGTGCGCGCCACTTTGGGACGCGGAGCGGAGGGAGGATAATCGCTGGGAGGAGGACGCTTGCCGCCAGAGCCTCCTGAGGGACCGCTGCCTCCTCCACCGGATCCAGCCTGTCCGCTGGAGCCCCCCGAACTCAGCGAACTGGCGCGTTCCTCCATGATGCGAAGGCGGAGCTCGTCGAAGTGCTGAGAGTTGGGTCGTCCGAGGTTGAACCTCTTGCCCTCCGCATTGAGAGTTCCGCTCAGAACCCACAGCCGACGCTGTTGCTGATGCCAAAGCCGAATAGCCGCAGCGTGCCGGGCGAAGTCTGGGTGATTCGTGAGGATGTAATTGAGGCGAATCATCGACTGCACGATGTTTTCTGCCACGCCCTCCGCTTGCATGATGCGTACGTAATGACCCAAGGCGGTCACCCATGCGGCCATGGTCAGTTCTTGATCCGCCTTGAAGCCAGTGACGGAGTCCTTCAGCTTGAAGGATCCGTCGGTGCCGAGCTCGAAGGTCGTGTCTCCGGTCAACTTGGCCCGAGTGGCGACAGCCATTCCTTCGGCCGTAAGATGCCAGAGGTCGACGTAGTCGCAGGCTCTGATGCGGTCGCGAATCGTTTGGGAGGGAGTGGCGACGAGAAGGTCGAGCGAATTCTCCAGATCGTCGTCTTGCAGCACTTTCTTGTGCTTGTCCTTGGGTTCGGCCACGCTGTCCTGAGACTTGACCAAATCGACTAGCGTCTTGGCCGCGGCAATATGCGCCTCCTGTTCTCGCAAAACGGCCTGCTGACGTTGATTTTCGACGTCGGCAGCCAGCTGATCGGCTTGAAGACGTTCTTCTTCTTCCTCCGCAGCGCGGGCGGCCTCCGCTTCCGCTTCTTCTTGGTCCTCTTCGAATTGTTCTCGAATGGCCTGCTCGACTGCCGCTCGATCTGCAGCGGGCAGCCGCTCGAGAACGCGAAGCTGTTCGGCGAGAGCAGGAGGATTGGGTTCGACGGCGTTGGACATGTCGAGTCTTGAACGAGGAGATAATGACGGGCAGAGGATTGGAAAACGAGAAAAAAAAAGGTTTGACCAGAGTCCAGAGAAGATAAACGTGTGGGAATTGAGTCTTGAGATGAGAACGAAAGATGAGAACAAAATGCGAAGGAGAACTGCAGAAGAGTAGAGCGAAGGAGAGGAAAGAAACGTTGTGGGGGGGCCGGAAGAGGGAAGAGGAAGCGAAAGAGCGTTGCGTTAAGTACTCATGTCGGATAAAGGGAAGGTGTTGCTGGAGGGCGAGGGCTGAATAAAAGTGGGACAAAGCATGACTGCGGAACAAAGAACGTTGCCGGCCCCCCTTTGTTTGGACCGGCGCTCTCCTTCGCCACGGCTCCAAAGGCCAAGTGTGG
Organism: Tilletia caries; assembly: GCA_032718865.1. NCBI lineage: Eukaryota > Fungi > Basidiomycota > Exobasidiomycetes > Tilletiales > Tilletiaceae > Tilletia > Tilletia caries. The sequence continues at coordinate 1,510,889 of JALUTQ010000004.1, forward strand.
CTGAACCCACACAAAGATGGTTGATCACTCTTTGGTTTCATGCATTGCTGAGCTTTGTACCACAGCCGTCGGTCACGTCCTTGTCCACAGACTCAACGTCCCTTCCCCCCCTCCCGCCCCACCAAGTCAATGGAGACCAGCGCGCACCCTGAAAACATTACAGCAAGATGCACAACGATTGAGAATGAGGTTTTCAAATCGTCCCCCGGATTTGAAAACAACTTTCGAATTTGGATGGTGCGACGGGCGGCGAGGTGAGCAAGCACTCCACGAATGCAAACCAAAATCGAGGCTCGCTCCCTCTGTATTCTCAGCATAGTACGAGGCGTCCGAGCCTCCGAGGCGACGGAACACATCCTGTGAACAGAGAATTTGTCTATAGCATTCCCGACGATCCTGGCGAAGGCGATCGTAGAGGGCAGAGGCATACAGCTCATTTTTCAGTACCACTTTTCCCAAGATGAGGCGATAATGAGGTACGAAACGAGAGAGGGCAGACTCGCATGGTCTTAAGTCATTGTACCTGGTGGTCTCTTCATAGTCAGCCAAGTTTTGGCAGTCTCAACGTCTCAATCACTCCCTCCTTCTCTTCTTCGATTGATATCTTCTCCTGCTTCACCATATCGCGTTCTGGTAGATTGACATCAGGATCCTTGGTGATTTATTCTCCACGGACACCTTCTCCCTCATCCGTCGCTGCTTCATGCTTCATGTTGACCTGTTTTTCTGAGGTGCTTCCAAACTTCGAAAGGTGAGACCCGCTTCTGGCATCGTCTCGTTGGTCTCGCGGTGGGGGAAGAAACTGTCGCTCCGGACAAGCTGCGCCTCATGGCATGCTTCATAATTTTCAGGGCATGCCTCATAACTTTTGGCCCAAGAAAACGCCATTCTCAACCGTTGTGCATCTTGCTGTATTCACAAATTGCGTCCGGATATCTCGGTCTCCTCCGACGGCCTGAACCGATCCGGAGACTGCTGGCCGCTCCGGTGGCCTCTTACCCCGACGGCTAAACGCAAGAGGTGGGGAGTGAGCCTGAAATGTCAGAATCAGAACCTCGACCAAAGAGTTATCTTTCTTCCGCGTACATAGCACTCCCCTTTCGGTACCAGTATATAACATAGAGCTGCGCCGCCTCACCTGTCTTCGCTGTGATTGTGGAGACGGGGCGTTGAATCAATACGAGAGGACCTTCGGGGCGTTGAATCAATACGCGAAGACCTCCGGGGCGTTGAATCAATATGAGAAGACCCTTCGGGGCGCTTCAGTTTATTTATGGACTCGCCGCGCGCCGCGGGCAATGCTAATAACAGCGTCGAAAAGATTGTCCGCTGCTGATCCGACTATGTACATACGTGCTCAGACTACGCCGGGGAGATGAAGGTATTGCTGCTCATATTGGTCGAACCTTTCTCACTCGTCTCGCTCGCTCCCTTCTTTCAACAGCTCGCCGTGCACATTCAGCTATCACAGCTCACAACATCGCATCAAGAACGATATTCAATGTTCCCTCCTCGCCTTATCCTCCTCGTGCTCTTCCTCCTTCTCGCCACACTGGCTAACTCTGCACCTCTTCCCGACGGGTACCCATCCCACTCGAATCAGGTTCCACCGTCCCCTGTGAGTACATCGACCGACTTACCCGATCTTGTAGGTGCTTGCCATTGGGAGAACCGATTGGGGATACTGACAACTCTCTTTCTTAATATGCAGCCGCCTGAAGTCCGCCCAGCACTACCACTCCCACCGAATATCAATCTTTATACGGCAGCGCAACGTGAGTCCTCACATGTCCAGTCAGGAAGCGAACTCCTTCAGTGACAGCAATCTCTGACATTGGACCGCCCCATATTCTGTGATACGATGAGCAGAGCGACTCACCGAGGACTGGAATCGTGTTTGGGATCAGGCGGCAGCGGCCGGATATTACGATTGGAACGATCTGTTGCCTACCCAGCGCGCACACGTTCAGGAGCTGCTCGACGAGGCAGCGGAAATTCGCCGGGAGCTTACAGCGAGTTGTTGAATGTTTGAGATTTGGCGGACTCAGCGCGAGAGTTTCATAGTGTGTGAGACTCCAGTTTTGAGACTCTCTGAGAGAAATCAACACCATCCACCACAACTCACACTCAACAACGCTCAGCGCTCAGCATCCATACTCCATAGAAGCAACAGCCGACGGGCAATCGTAGCTACCATTATCCTCACCATCCACAAGTACAGAAGGATCGACAGCTGCCAATTGCTTCACTCTGTGCTTGAGACTCGGCAGCAAATCTGGAGGGCTGGAGCCTGGAGGTACGAATCTCTGGAGTGTACTGTGTACTGCTCTCCTGACCCATATTGCTGACTTTCTCTTTTGATCTTTTCATCTCTATGATAGAATCACACGTCGTCTTCAAAATGGCAAAGACAACAGACCTCCATTCCGCTCAAGCCAAGGCTACGGTTCGAGCGCCCGTTCCCGACGCACTCAAGCTATACATTATACAGCAAGTTTACCTCGGCAACTTGACCATCGACGCGGCCATTGCTACCGGTCACATCAGTCGTTCACAGCTATACAAGGAGCTGAAGATCTACAGAGAGACCGGGCAGATCACGGAGCGCAAGAAGTCCACTGGCACCAATGCAAAGGCACCACCGGAAGCACGCGCGTACGTTCTGGCCCTCTTTCAGCATCGACCATCAATGTACCTTCGCGAGGCTGTCGATATGCTCAACCATCACTTCGGCATCTTGGTCGATAAGAGCACAATCAGCGACTGGCTCAAGCAAGACGGCCTTTCTCACAAGAAACTCACGAAGACCGCAACGCAGCAAGACGAAGATCTGCGGATCGACTACACCCTCCACATGGGGCAGTACCTTCCACAGCAGCTCGTTTTTGCGGACGAAACGCATTTCGACCAGAGGAACGCCAACCGCTCGATGGGCTGGGCAGAGACAGGAAGAAGAGCCGAGGTTCGCCAAGACTTCAGGAGAACGGGCGGTCTCAGCGTGCTGCCTGCAATTGATCACAATGGCATTCTCGCCGCTTGGTGCGTGGACGGTGCAGTCGATGGTGACATGTTCACTTACTGGGTGGAGCATTTCCTGCTCCCGGAGATGAACCCATTTCCTGGCCCTCGTTCCGTATTGGTATTGGACAATTGCAACATTCACAAGGCAACAACTACTCGGGAGAAGGTCGAGGCCAAAGGTGAGCAATACGTTCTTCAGTGCTCTTCGACACTATGCCGTGTACACTGGTTTTGACTCAGTTTTGCTCGATCAGGATGCATTCTGGAGTTCCTTCCCCCCTACTCTCCGGATCTCAACCCAATTGAGACAGCCTTCAACTCCATCAAACGATATGTTCAACGCAACGCCTTGACGACCAGAGCCGATATCATCCAGGCCACGTACAAAGCTGTCAAACCCGAGCATGCCAGGGCATACTTTCGTAACAGCGGATATGTGTAGCTGTAGGCAACGAAGCTCGGATGGCATTCAGGAACCTTGGCTCTTGCGCGTGTTTGTGTTTGAATGCAAAATGCACTCTTTTGTTATTGAATTTTTTATGGAAACAGGAAAGCTCAAGAGTCAAGAGTCAGAGAAAAGAAACAAAAGGGACATCCGACGGCCGTAAAGGATACTGATGAGAAACGAGGAGCGTGGTAACCTGGTCCAACCGCATTCTGCATGAGGGATTTGAGAGTGGAGAAGATATAGCCTATAGGTTTAGGGAGTAGGGCTCCGAAAAATGGGAAATTGATAAGCCAATGCGCGCATATAAAGTCCGCTCATGCCGATGGACGCTGCGATGCTCCCAAGGCGCCATCGCGGTTTGCTGATGTTGTGTTTGCTACGTCCTTCGACAGCTCGGTCTTGATCCGAATGGGTTCGGTCGCAGTGATGGACTTGAGTCGCCATCGCTTCATCGCTGCCGCAAATTGATGTTTAACCGCCTTTTCGATCTTCAGATCCTTCAGTATCTCGGCATCGTTCTCGAGATGCACAAGCTCGTCTGAGGCACCATAGCCTGCATCCCGTAGGATTGATGCGAGTGGCCCCGAAGCCGAACACTCCTTGATCCAAGTCTCCAAGTCCATGTCTGGTCCAACTTTCGGCAGTAGGTCCTTGTTATCCATGGCCTGCTTTGTCTTCTCCTCGTACCATTCGTCGAGATCGATGCTGTCTTCGACGCTGTTTCCCGCCTTTGAGAGTGGATGCAGAGGTTTCCGGCGTGGTTGAGCTCGTTCCTTGCCTTTGACTGAGTTGATGCCACCACTTCCACCTCCATCTCCCTCTTCATTGTCATGAGCATCTACCACAATCTCGCCAGCGTTCTCCTTGAAGAACGTCGACTGCTGTGTGGTACTCGTACTTCTGGGCATAAAGATGTCCGAGGCAGGGGGGAAGTCTACTGTCACCCCATCGGAGCCTTCTGCCAAAGCCGCCGCCCAGCTGAATCGATGAGCGCATTTGAGGTTGACATGCTGGCTCGGGTTTCTGGGGTGAATGTAGCAAGCTGGATGTGCTTTCGTACGAAGGTGACAGTCGGAGGAGTCGCAGATCCATCTTTTGACGATTTGACGGTCGTATTGCTTGACCTGTTCGGAAACATGCTGAAGCTCTTGTATGCCTTTGATTCGAACCTCGTCCTTTCTGGAAGGAGCAGCTGCAACTGAGGCGCCAAGTAGTCGCTCCTTTTCCTTCACCAAGATTGTTGCGGCCCGTTTTTGTGTCGAGAGCACAGCCTCGATGAAATCGTCGTAAACTTGCTCGTTCTTCAGCTTTGTCTGCGCGGAAAAGAGGTGTCCGGTGCTGTTGATTGAGACTTCGACCAGCCAATTCTCCCATTCTCCGCTGATTGTCTCCTTTTGATCCTCCTGTATGACAGCCATAACCATGCCCTACAGGTGTTCATAACGCGGAAGATAGAAGATTCATGAAATGCATGAGTACATCTTGCCAAATGCACACTGTATGCACTTCGACATGGAGTATGGGCATTCTGCTCACCTTGAACATAGAGTATGTCGTTCGCGTCTCGAGCTTGAGCATACGCTGAGCTCCGAGTTGCTGATGCTTCTTCTCCTTCTCGACTTTGGCCTTGGGATTGGGTGCAGCAAAGATCTTCACGCCCAGATCGATGGGCAGCCACTCTACAAAAGCAGCATACAGAGCGGTAACGTCAGCTAACGGCTTGGATACGACTTTGAGTTTGAACTTGTCTGTGCATTATCATAGCATGTACGAACCCAAAGATGGCGCGTCTGCTACTTGCTGTGCCTTGTTTGATCCAGTCGATCTTGCTCGCTTCAAGTTTTCCGCCTTCACCGGAAGCGACGCGTCCTGGGAGTCCTCAGAGAAGACATCGTCTATCTCCGCTTCGTCGTGTCGTTGCTGTGTGTTGCTGAGGACTGGTTGGCCTGAAAGCAGCGGCCGAATCTTTCGCCGCTTGTTGGTGTTTGAAGAGTCGGCCATTTCTTGCTGAACGCGGAATAGGAGAGGATCGAGGAAGGGAAGGGAAGGGGAAAAGAGTGGGGAATGATGAGGAAAGGCAAAGAGCAGACCGTTCACTGCACGAATGGGCTGAGGACAGATATGAAAGGGCCACAGGGAAGTACAAAGAGAGTTAGCAGTTAGTAAATATGCATGCATTTAGCAGCATATAGAAATGATAGGGCAGGAAGTGCGAGTCCGTATTTCAAGATGGCAATAATCGAGACACTCACAATTGCTAGTTAATAGCAATGCTCTGAATTCCAAGCGTACCAGTGACTCGCGGACTGTGGTGGAGGTTGTCGATAGTAGAGGTGTGAATGTGAACAGCAGTGGCCTTGTGTTGATTGACTGGAGTGTTGACTGACGCCTGCGGCCTGACGGACGACGGACTGTTGTGAGATGTCAGAGGAGACACAACACACGCGCGGAAAACTTAGGAACGGGTTGTTCCGAAATGAGGTGAAGCCCTCGGCTTGGTGCTTGGGCCACTTGTTCACTGTGGCAACGGTTGCCCTCATATCACCACACGTGTATATAAAGGCGCTCACCTCCGTTCTTCCCCCTCCCCCCCTTTCCCTCAACTCGAGTCTCCTCGCATCCGCCCCCCCCCCCGGGTGGGCTGCTGAGCATTGGGCATTCCTCGCATCCTTCACGGGATCGCTGAGCATTATTGGGCATTCCTCGCATCCTTCACGGGATTGCTGAGCATTTGGCATTCCTCGCATCCCTCACGGGATCGCTGAGCATTTGGCATTCCTCGCATCCTTCACGGGATCGCTGAGCATTGGGCTTCCTCGCATCCTTTCGGATCGCTGAGCTACTTAGACTCGTCGCAATCATATTCGCATTAGTAATTAGTTCTCCCGGTCTGAGTCTTCTCGCGCTCCTCGTGGGTTGCTGAGCTTTGGGATTTCCTCGCATCCTTCTGGGATTGCTGAGCATTGGGCGTTCCTCGCATCCCTTCTGGGATTGCTGAGCATTGGGCGTTCCTCGCATCCCTTCTGGGATTGCTGAGCATTATTGGGCATTCCTCGCATCCTTCACGGGAACGCTGAGCATTGGGCTTCCTCGCATCCTGCTGGATTGCTGAGTTTCTTAGACTCTCGTAGCAAACGTACTACACAAAGAAGACGGGGAGGACGAGGCGAGTCTCGTTGCTGGGGTCTCACGGCTCACTTGCCTGGAGTCTCATACACTATGAAACTCTCGCGCTGAGTCCGCCAAATCTCAAACATTCAACAACTCGCTGTAGTGCAGTCGAACGAATGCTCGAGTTTCTCCGAGATGGTGCACACTAATAATTGCTATCGTCACAAGAGGCGTACCAAGGCATGATCACATGTACAACGAATATCGACGCTAAAATTGCATTATGTGCATGCGTTGAAGTAGCTTTATCATGCGCGTTACGAGTTGTGAGTGAAAGGCTAGAAGGATACGTGGTCGTGATATACAGAGTGAGGCTGAGAGACTACTATCTGGAATACGTGTGGACGGAGGCTCTTCACACCTTCGAATTCGGAAGTTCGACGAAATTTCAGCGTTGGAACTTTAGAAGCGTTGAAGCGTAGGAGAGTTGCGTGAAAAGCGAGGATAGAATAATTTTTGAATGCTCCCTTTTAATCGTTCTTTTCTTTATGGACGCTCCCTGCGGCCTGCAGCCTTGGCCATGAGAAACTTTCAAGCGGGAAGGGGCGTCTCGTCCGTGGTTCGGAAAGAGGGGGCAATGCCCCGAAGGTGTTAGAAACAGGACGTTCTGCGGAAAGGTTCGCTGAACTTGTGCGACTTTGGGATTGGTGAGGGCTGGTATAATCGCGAAAATATGAGATGAAGGTTGAGAGATACAAACAATATGCCGAGACGAGCGCAAACGCTGTAAATTGGATCTTGTGTCGTTGTTGCGTTGCGATAGGTTATAGGTTATAGGTTCCCAGCTTTTTTTTCTCTTTTGCAGGAAACCGTTCCCTCATCCCTATCACCCTTTCATTCTCGCACACGTACCCGCTCACCGCTGTGTTGCATGGACATTCGAAATCTGGTGGACCGTGGACCAGTAGTAGTACACCTTTTCCGAAGGTTTCAGTCAGCACACCCGCGATATTGATGACATCCTCAAGAAGGTGAGGCACGTCTTAGGAAGCGTTTCTGACGATCTCTTGTGCTGTGATCTGATCTCACTCCCTGTCTCCCCACAGGCCCTCGACGAGCTCCTGATCCAGCAAGTCAGCACCGGTATCCGCTCCAGCTTGGAAAAGACCAAGCAACTGTCGCAGATCGTCCAGATCGTCGTCAACGCTGAGCACTTCCGTCTGGCGTGCGAAGAACTCGAGAACCTCCTCATCGCCCTCCGTGCCCCTCATCGCGGCGGCAAACTCAAACTCGACGCTTCGTCGCATTTCGCAAGGACGCTGCAGATGGCACAGGGGAGAATCGACGGTGCGATTGAGGAGAAGCTCGCGCAGTTCTTGGAGATGGGGACCTTTGAGTGGACGCCGCAACGGGCCCGGTCCGAGGGTCGGACGGGCGCGACTGGTGCTGGTGCTGGTGCTGCGTCAACGACGCCGACGCATCTGGTGGAGCTGATGCGCTGGTTGGCTGATGTTGTGGAGAGTGTGCTTGCGTTGCTGAAGGAGGAGACCAAAGTTGGCACGTATCAGCGCGCGTTTGGGTACGTCGCCAACCACATGCTCGTACGTATGACCGTGTTTCTCAGGACATCCCTTTCTGAAGTTGTTTTCGATCAGATCTGCTAATGCCCCTCCGCCTCGCCTCCACTCGCTCGACAGTACGGAACGTTGCTCGTCAAGGATGAACCGTCGCTCAATCTCAAGGCCGAGGTCAACTTTCTGTTCGAGAAGTAGCGAGATTTTACTCATCTATAGGCTATAGATTCATACTCAAAGCTCGAGGGCAAAACATACTTATGTCGTCGATAAATCAGGTCACAGCAACGTTTCAACAGTACCGCAGGAGAGCAGGAGGTGAGCACAGCTTTGCACCCGTCTATTCGTGCTGCGGGTCCATGGCTGATCATTCTTCCCCCGTTACATGCATTGCCGAGTTTGTACCACAACCGTCCGTCAAGTTTTATGCACCGACTCCACGCTCTCCTTTCACCTATCACCATCACAAACTGAGTCGATGAAGACCAGCGGGTACGCGACGCCCCGGTTTGAGCTAGTCTTTTTCTTCATTGCTCCCCTTCTGTCTTTGGGGACCAACAGAGCTGCGCCGACTCATTAGGGGTATTCAGCTCAACCCTGAGGCGTTCAGGGCGGCTTTTGCAGAAAACTCATCTGAGCGCCTTGAACTGAATACCCCCACAGAGAGCCCCTTCAGACCGTACCTTCAAAACAGGTCTGATCATTTTTCCATGAGATTCCAAACCCAGAGAGAATCTTTCTGACGTTCAGAACTTTTCTGAGGGCTCCAAGGTGCTCTGGAAACTTCTGACCGCTCACAGGAAAATTTGTATGTGAAATGAGACGGCATCTTCCAGAAGTTTTCTGGGTCAGAAGACTCCTGAACGCCTCAGGGTTGAGCTGAATACCCCTATTGTTGCGCCGACTCATCGTTCATCAGAGTGGTTGGTCAGATGGGGCTTCGAATTGTCACGTCAGAAGCACTACGTACGACGTACGACGTACGACATTCCTTTTGCTCGACTTTGATTCGTCATTCATTATTCATTATCGATTCATTATTTATGAAGTCATACGGTGAGGGAAGGACGTGTGAAAAAGTTTGCGTCGCGCGCGGGAAAACGATCTGATCAGGACGCCTACCACATCGTTGGTCGCCCTTCTCACATCTCACTATCTCACTGCTCGGTTCATCGTCATCTTCTTCCCTCTCAATCCCAGCGTCCCAACCATCCTTCCCCTTCCAGTGGCATCTCGCTATGGACCTGAACTGACCAGACCTATTGGTTCTCTCACATACACGTGTATCAAATGATTTACTACAGTATTTGACGCAGCAAGACCAAGACGGGGCGTTACGTTTAGCCGCCCCAGGCAATGCTCAAGGCATTGTCCGTTGCTGACCTGACTACTTGCTCAGACTACGCCGGGGGGATGGGGTTATAAATAATGGGCGTGCTGCTCATACTGATTCAACCTTTCTCACTCATCTGGCCCAACACCCCCTTTCTTCACCAGCTCGCCCTGCACATCTTGCTACCCAACATCGCATCAAAGAATACATCCAATGTTCTTCCCTCGCATTCTCCTTATCGTGCCCTTCCTCCTTCTCGCCACACTGGCTAATTCTGCATCTCCATCCAACGGGCAGGGCCCGTCCCCTGTAAGTACATCGACCGACTGACCCGATCTCGCAGGTACTTTCGATTTGAGACACTGACATCTTTCTTTCTTTCTTGATGTGCAGCCACCTGAAAACCGCCCAATCCTGCCAGGTGTACCGGCAGCCGATTATTGGACCGGAGAGCACCGTAAGTTCCCACATGTTCAGTCCACAAGCAAACTCCTTCATGACAGCAGCATCTGACATTGGAGCGCCCCATCTTCTGTGATGCGAGGAGCAGAACGACTCACCCAGAAGTTCAATGGTATTTTTACTCAGGTGGAAGCGGCCGGATTTCACCAGTGGAACCTTCTGACAGCTGCGCAGCGTGCACGCGTTCAGAAGCTGCTCGACGAGGCAAACGGAGTTCGCCTGCAGGTCCAGGAAGCCGCACGAATGGTCGAGCTTTTCCGTGGTCCACGCTGATTGCTGTTGTCACCACAGACGTTTGAAAGAATGGTCACATGTACAACGAACATCGACGCTGAATTGCATTATGTGCATGCGTTGAAGTAGCTTTATGATACGCGTTACGGGCTGTACGTGAAAGGCTGGAGAGATGCGTAGTCATCACGTACAGATTGAGGGTGGGAAACAACGATCTGGAATATGTGAGGACGGTAAGCTCGTCATACATTCGGATTGAGAAGGTCGACGAACGTTCGAGTGTTGAAGTAGCGTTCTGCGTGAGGCATGAGAATACCTCTGGAATGCCTACTGCTTCTTGTTGCTATCTTTTTATGGACGCTCCCTGCGGCCTGCAGTCTTGACCACAGGAAACCTATGAAGCGAGAAGGAGCGTATCGTCCGTGATTCGGGAGGAGGAGCAGGTAGAGACTGAAGGTGATGTAATGCAGTGCTTGATTGGAAACAGGACGCTCTGCGCAAAGATTCGCTGAGCTGGTGCGACTTTGGGAGTGGTGACTGGTGGAATCGCGAAAATGGGACGACGCTTGAAAGATGCAGACAACCGAATGCGGAGACGAGTGTGAACGCCGGGAGTTGGATCTTGTGTCGTTGTTGTGTGTTGATAGCTTGCGGAAATTCGTCACGAGAAGAATGGGCCTCACATGCAATCCCCTCTCCGCTCTTGGTCAGGGGGTTGGGTCCGAGGCTCAGCTGTGACCAACAAGGCGCCACGATCAAACAACGGGAGGCAGCGCCACGAGGTCGGCCGGATCCTCGCCGTGCTCCATAACGTACTTCTCGTGGAAGCGGCGCTGGCTCCGGTAGTTCGCCATCAGCTCGTAAGCGCACACACCCGCATCGGTGTGACTCTGGCCGGCAACGAGACGCAGAGCTGCTTCGGCGACACTGTAGCGATCAGTGCCGTTCATGCGGAGCATACTCCACGGTGTCGTCGTCGTGCCCTGCTCCATGAACCCAAGCACCTTCATCTTGCGTGCCGACGCACCGCCTGCACCACCACCGGAGCTACGGCCACCCGGAACACAAATGTGGCTCAAACGGTCGCCCAGCAGGCCCTTGATCACAGATGGGTATCCGTGGAAGTTGAACACCACCGGCTTGTCCACAGTGAACAGCGAGGCCATCCCCTCGTCTGAGAGCGCGTGTGGATGCTCGCCGCGGTCCGAAAGGATCAGCAAGTCTGTCACGTTGACGACCCGAACACGAAGAGACGGAACGTCTCGAGCCAAGATGTTACGAGCCGCGATGACCTCCGCAGTCAGCTCGACGCCGATGCCGACGAGCACGACGTCCGGGTCGCGTCCGCCGTCAGTCGAGTAGGAACGGAATACCGACGCGCCAGCTACGCAGTGCTTGTGAGCTTCTTCGGGGGAGAGCCAGGTGGGCGAGGGGTGCTTGCTCCCGACGATGAGGTTGATGTAGCCTCTGGAGCGGAGGCAGTGGTCCATCACAGAAACGGCCGTGTTTGCATCCGGAGGGAGGTAGATGCGTGCAACCTGGTGGGGAAGGTTCATGAGGGAGTTCATAAGGCCTGGGTTCTGGAGCAGCGTATGATAAACAACGGTCAGCTCTCGTGAAGTACAGAGAAGGGGATGCACTGGCTGACTGGCTATCTGCTCACCTGGTGCGAAGCCCCATTATGCTCCTGGCGGTAGAGAGTGCTAGTCTCAACGTAGGTGATCGAGTACGGCCACGGGCGGAAGGTTACCTCGCTGATGTTCTTCAAGAACTTGGCGTACTGCTCCATCATGGTCGTAACGATCGGAAGGAAACTCTCGTATGAAGGGAACAGCGCGACACCGCCCATCAGCGCATAGCCTTCCGCGAAGGCTTGCAGAGTGTGCTCGCTCAGCATCTCGATCACACGTCCGCCTTTCTGCTGTCCCGTCACCTTTACCGAGGTGGCTGGGTCGGGCTGGAAGTTGCGTCCAGTCGTGCCATCCTCGAGCAGCTTTGCCAAGTGGTTCGAAACAAGCTCATCTGGCGAGAAGACCCTGAATGATTTGCAGCTGGCGGCCAGGGCTGCGACCAGATCTCCGCACGCGTCCATCTCGCTTCGCATCTCGCCCTTCTTTCCCGCAAAGTCTTGCCAGTCGGGGGTCGCGAAGGAAGGCGGTTCTCGGTAGAGCTCCTTGACCTGACCCATGAGGTTATGAGGTTGCACCGGCAGCATGTCGGAGATGACCTCTGCCAGGAAGGTCGGATTGTTGGGTCGGAACCACTTGTGAGGCTGGTAGCTCTGCAGCCACTTCTCCAGCACCTTGAAGTGATGCTCGTTCTTGTGCGGGTTGGTCACAGGAACTTGGTGAGAGCGGAACGAGTTCTCCAAGGGCACACCGTCCAGCGTTGGAGGGGCTCCCCAGCCTTTGGGCGAGAGCATAATGATCATAGGCCATCGAGGCTTCATCAGTGGAGATCCGTACCGAGCTGCGTTCTGAATCTTGAAGATCTCCTGGTGGGCCCACTCAAGCGAGCGAGCCATCTCGCGGTCAAACTCGAGAGCAGCCGCGTCACCGGGTACCGTGTGGCCATCGACGAGCTTCTCATAGCTGACGATGCGAGGCTGGTAGCCGTAACCAGAGAAGAGTGCCAAAAGCTCGGCCTCGTCCATGGTGCCGAAGATTGTGGGCTCAGCGATCTTGATTCAGTAAAATATGGAAACAGACGTCTTTATCAACTGTGAAGATAGCACCGATGTTTACGCGTATACGTTCGAAGAACTGACCTTAAACTTGTTGACATGCAAGATGGGCAAGACGGCGCCGGACTCGGAGGGGTCGATGTACTTGTGAGCATGCCACGCGGCTGCCGTTGGACCTGTCTCAGCCTCGCCGTCGCCGATGACTGCGACAGCAATGAGGTCCGGCTTGTCCATGATCGCGCCGTAGGCAACTCCGAGCGCATATCCGAGCTCGCCACCCTCGATGATGCTTCCCGGAACGCTGCCGTTGACTGTGAGCGGTGTCGGAGAGTCAGAGAAAGAAACGTTACAAACCTGCTTTCTCCAAAGAGAACTCACGATGGCTTGGCCGATCAAGGCCTGGCCAGGAGAACTTCTTGACAAAGTTGTGCACGCCAACCGCAGACAGCTCCTCGTCCTGGTAGAAACGCGAGATCGATCCCTCCAAGTAGAGGCATCCAAGCACTCCGGGAGCGCCGTGGCCTGGGCCCGTGACGAAGAGGTGTCGGCGCCAAGTGGTCTGCTCGGAGGGAACGTTGTGAGCGCCATTCGGGTGCTCTCCGTCTGCTCCATTCTGGTGGTGAGACGTCTTTTCCTCATGACGACGAAGCAATGCTGTGACGTGAGCATAGGCGAAGATCAGTCCCGGTGCCGTGCCATGGTGGCCCAGGAGACGAGGCTTGAGATGGTCGTGTGCGAGCGGCTTTTGAAGCAGGACGTTGTCCTTAAGGTAGATTTGCGCTACGCTCAGGTAGTTTGCAGCCTTCTGGAAGGCCTGAATCGGCGCAAAGTCGATGTTTGCGACGTGCTTGTTGACATCCTCGCCGATAGTCGCGCTGAGGACGTCCACGATTTGAGAGGGAATGGCCGAAGGCACTGGGAAGTCGGTCTTGTGCATTTGTTCCATCTTGCAACGTTTCTCGATGACCAGGGCCAGATGAGCGAAGGGATGGTGATGGGTGTTCTGGGGTGAAGCTGGGAGGAGGAGGAAAGGGAAGAGGTAAGCATCGAGGCGGGTGGCAAGGCGGGGGGCGCGCGATGCTTTTAAAGGTGATCGGATGCTTGCTTGGCGAACCCAGTGTCGATCTTGCTTGCCACCTGTCTCATCGAGCCTCCCCTCCTGACCCTGAAGGGGTAAGAAGTCTTGCGGCTATGAGAAGCCTTAACAAGCATAATGGCAGATCAGCATTATGGGCCTGCCCAAACATGAAAAGCACTCCGGAGGGCGAGTCCATGGTCGACACGATTCCTGGTGAGCACATGGACTGTGCACGCCTCACAAAGTTCAGCCTCACTCCCAAACAGGAAGATCAAAGAATGACTGGCGATCGATTACAAATACGGCGCCCATCCCACATCTGTCAAGGTCGGAGAAGACATGGTCAGAAGGAAAGCCAGATTGAGCTGATTGGGGAGCTGGACTCACACATTTTCGTCAGCAGAAGGCTGGACGTTGCCTCGCGGATGAGCATGTCCACCAGCTCATTGGTTGGATGTCCAGCCGTGGCACCTTTGCTCGCGACACTCCCATATCGCCCAGTGGTACCCATGACCCCGGAATTCATCCCGTCCGAAGCAGCACTGGAGGCAGTCCCGCTGACGAAGCCACGACCCCCTGTGGTGGAGGGCGCCATCGGACGAGTGTCAAGCTTGCTGACCATGAATCCTTCCAACTTGCGCTCGATGGGAGCCAGATTTTGTCGAGCTGCCACCACGCGTGGATCAAGACGATCGGCGTTGGCCGTCGTCGACCCGTTCCGCCGTTTTCTCCCATCGTCCGCATTTCCAAAGTCGACGAGAGGATCGTGAATCATGGCGTCGAGCACGCTCATGAGTGAGTCCTTGTTCTCTCGCAGAATGCTCATGGTGATCTCGCACGCCCGTCGGTAAACACCTGCACATAGGATAGTTGCCCAGTCAGTCATGTCTCATATACAAGGAAGTGACTATAGATTTAAAAGTACTTACCTTCCACGCCTGTCACGCCCAGAGCGTCGACCATGTTCTGTGTCAGTCGGAAAGGTACTTTCTCCGGAATCTCGAACGTTTGACCTTTTTCAAAGAGGCAGTTGAAGTCGACATGCACCGTGTCGCCGTTGGTCGCATCAAACAGGATGTTCTCTCCGTGTCGATCACCCAGCCTATCAGAATAAGAACTGCTCAGAATCACAGAAACGTTCAGCATTTGGAAATGGATGAGCACTCACCCAAGTACCCAGCCAACCATGGACATGACTGCCGCTGTTCGTCCGTATGAAAGCCGAGCCTTCATCCAAGCGGAGGGTTCGGAAAACGTCGCCAAGAACCACTCATGGAAGACGGGGGGATACTTGACCAGCAATCGGCCTTCGAAGATCTCCACGGACCGTCGCGAGTCTGGGCTGAGTCTCGCCTCGTCCAGATACGGCTTGACATCTGGTGTGTACAGATTGACGCCTTTGCTCGCGTACAGAGTAGTGAGAATATTGCGGAAGCCGATCGTGTTTGGGACCCACTCGATGAATCCACATTCCTCATTGAGTGTTACTACCGCATACGTCCGAATGTGTAATCTTCTGCGACGTGACTCCGCGTTCGACTGGAGAAACTTGTTGATCATCGAGTCGAATTCCATCAGGCGCGCGTCTTTCCGTAAGTCGTCCTTGGGTTTGCAAAGAAAGTTGTAGAGGCGTCCATCCGTGCCCTTGATCCCGATCTTCCTTGGCTTCTGCAGCGAGGCCATGATCTCAATCCGGTCATCAAAGGCGCGGATTCGGGGCGACTCGGACGGGAAGCCTTGATGATCGGCGCGGGAGCTGAAGTCCGTCGGAAGATTCACGACGATGGAGTCTTGAAGCGGAATCAGCAAATTGCGGAAGTTTCTATCACCGAGCAGTGGAATGTTGTTGGCCAAGCTCAAGCTGGTCGCATTCTTGATGTTGAGTTCGCACAGAACCAGCAGCTGCTCGGCAATTCCTCTCGACCGATCGACAATGGATTCGACAGTGTCGTTTGCGTCTCGCTTTGCGTCAGCCTGTGGGCGGGTGTGAATGTCGTCAGCATCAGCTTGAGAACAGCACAGACAGTCACAAGTCGTACCTTGACCTTTGCAAGAATCCGCGTCATTCGCCGAGCGCGGTCCTCATCTTTTGACTGTACGCCGGCCACCATGGACCACATCGCTTGCTCGGGAAATGCCTTGACCACAAAGGCAATCAGCTCTTGAAGTACCTGCCATACTATCTCGTTCTTGTGGATCACCCGAGACACGAGTTGAGGGAAGATACCGTACCACTGCAAAGAGACATGTCGGTCAAAAAGACGACTTTCCCCTCCTCTGACTGGCATTACGAAGGCTCACCTGATAAGCCGGCACCTTCGAATACAATTTTCTGATCCTGTCGTTCATCTGCTCGAAGATCTCTTGATTCTGATAGGCTTCCATGTTGTTCGAGCTTTTCTCACTGTAGCAAGAATAACATCAGCTTCCATGACTACGCATTTAGCGTATACAGTCTGAACTCACATGGGTCGACCCAGCTTCGATGCTTTCACTAAAGCAGCGTCTTCGCCAGCATCCAGCCAGATTGTGGCTATGCGTGGCATCGTTCGGTAGAAGAACTTGGTTCCAGACATGGCCGCTTTGAGGAAGAAACGGACCACCAAGCCTTTATGCAATATCGGCTTTGAGATGAGCGTATCCCGCAGTGAGTCGTAGTACCTTCCTAGAAAGTACCATGACTTTTCCGCCTTTGGATCCACCTTGCTGCTTTGCTTATACCGAGCAATCACGTCGTTTGATTCGAACCGGCCTGCAAGTTCCATCAGCCGGGCTCGGAGCAAGCACGCCTTCGCAACGTCAACGGCCGATAGTTTCGAGTGCTCGGTCGTGCCGCCAGCAGCTCGAGGGGAGTCGGTCAGGTCAATTGCATTCGCAGCTGTCCCACCCGCGGTGTCTGCATCCACGCCGGGAAGTCGGAACACTTTCGACTGCAAGGTGGTTTCAACCTCTCGCAGAGCGTGCTGAACCTCTCCATTCGAGGCCAAAAGCTTAGCATTCTGTACGAAGGCGAAAGGTGCTTTCTCCCTAATTGCCTGGAGAACAGCGCTGTAGGCCGTCTGTGTGTGACCCGCCTTCCGCGCAATCTTCGACGTAGTTGTCCAGCACCGGCCGACTTCCGCGATGAGGTCGGGCGCATCGGAACGGACGCCAAATGCTGAGCGTCTCAAGCTCAGCAGTGCCTCCCGCGTTCTGAAGGAGGGCACCGAACTCTGAAGTCGTGACCGGAGAGAAGAAAGCAGGTCCGTGACCTGTCCGGATCCCGGCCGAGCATCCTTTGGCACCGCTTGGATCATCTCCAGCTCATGCAGCATGTGCAGCTGGGTAATAGAGTCGACTATTTGAGGATATCCGCCGCTGCCTGCAGAGAAAATCGGCTTGCCAACGACATCGCGTGCTTCTTGTACGGCAGACTTAAAGCCAGCGACATTGTCCTCGCGCATGCACAAGAAGGCCTTCCCAATGCCGTGCTCCGGGAGCGGTTCTTCGACGTCTTGAACCGCATCGGCGACATCGTCCCATTCACCCAAGCTCCAAGCGCTCTCCAGAGTGAAAGCAGCCAAAGCGTGCCGCCACTCAGGATGTTTGGTCAGAATGCCTCGAATGTGCGTGCGTAGATTATCTGTAACACAAAAAAGAAGTCAGAACCGAAAAGAAACATAAGAAATGCCGCCTTTCTTCGCTCACCGAAATGGCCAAGACTCCGGAGACAGCGAAGTAAGCCCATCTGCGAATCTAAGCTTTCTGGCTCTTGCTGGAGCTTGACTTCCCAACAGCTTTGCGCAGATGTCCACCGCCCGGTCATCTCATGTTCGCGAATTTGATGCTCCAGGGTCGGATTGAGGATACGGGTGGAGACGCCTTGCATTCCGTCCGGCTCGTCGACGTTCGCATAGATCTCGTGCATGTTTGCGTAGTACTCCTGAATGTCCCCGTCGGCTTTTCCAGCTTCGGTCTTCATGATGCGCACTCTCGATTCGAAACTTAGCAGCGCTCGAGCGTACGACTTGCAACGCAGCGAGGCGCGAGCCATCAGTTCTTCTGGAATGCTGACGAGGATAGACTCGACGTTGACGAGAGCTTCGCTGACTTCTGGATGACGAACCTTACGGGTGTTGCGGTGGATAGTCTCGAGTCGCTTTCGTCGGATGAACACATTAAGATGATCCAGAAGTTGGAACACGATCTACAGAAGGGTCGATGTCAGAACTATATCTCCCGAACTTCACTCTACTGTTAGACTTACCTGTGCACTTTGCTGACGCCGATCCTCGTCCACTTGACTACTATCATCGACCTGGTCGTTCAGGATGGCAACCAACTCCGACCGAATCTCGCTCCGACGTTCATCCGGCCCCGAAATCAGAATGTGAAGGACCAGGTGCGGGAGGATGAAACGTGCAACCAAGATGTCGTGATCGCTGACGGCAGCGCCGACTATGCCGAAGAAGGATTTGGCACCTGGCTTTGCGACCTGCGACGTCAGCTGAAGAGCCCATTGAACGAGCCACTTGCGGTACGAAGACATGTTCTTGTAAAGTGGCGAGGGAACCTCCTCTCTTTGCTCGGCATGCCATTTGTAACGTGAGGAAGCGAGCGGATTGAGCGTGTCCATGATTGAGGTCGGAAAGGCTTTCCACCTTTCGTTGCCTACCACCGACGGCGGGTCGCCATAGTCACTGGATCGCGTTAGGCCGCAGTACTTCAACATCTCCTGAATGGAGTAAGCATAAGACGATTGTGCGGTCGCATCGATAGCATGTCGAAATGCGCTGACCAACACATGTTGAATGACATATACGCCGAATTCTGCAGCTTCGTCCTTGTCTTCGAAGTCCTTCAAGATGGTACGGGACTGCTCGTCGTTGCTGTGTTCGAAACGATCCGGGTCGATAGCGCCAAGGATGCCCAGGCATTGTAGACAGACAATCTTTGCGCCATTGCGCTCATCTTCGATGCGCGATGCTGCTGACAAGATCGTGGTGACGATGCCACTGATGGGGGCTCCGAACCGATTGCCGCTGGTCAGAGACTCAATCCAGGCATGGTTGCCGGTGAGAAAGCTGAGCAGGTCAAGGAGAGAATGATAGCTGACCGACGCATTGTCGCTGCTAACCCGTTCAAGGATATGTTCCAACACCTCCTCGTTGGCTTGGCGGATGCGATGACCCCGGAGCTTTCGAGCGATGTCCGGGATTTCGGTCTCCAAAGCATCCAGACTTGGAATAGCGTCGATGAAATCGCCGAGGTCTTCGCCGTGAAGAAGGATCGCATAGCGTAGCAATTGTGTCGCGACTTCTTTTTCAGACGACGAGAAGTGGGCCCACCAGTCCAGGACGACCGCGGCCGTCTGTCCTACGACTGGAGCGATGTCTTCAAAAGGAAGTTTGGTGAAAAACTGATTCCACGCTCGGAGTGCGTCCAGACGCAATTCTGCTTCGCTCAAGCCTGATGTCAGAGCCGTCATGATCTGCGTTCAAAGCCGAGGCGTCAATCAACATGAACGTCATGCAGCATCAGAAAAGCAAGTCTCACTTGTGGTCTGATCGCATTCACAGCAGAGCCGGCTACCTCGACCAGTGCACCGATACCGCGCAACACGCGGGCTCGCTGCAGCATCGAGCGCTTTCCGTAGGTGCCAAGGAGCTGACCGCTAAGCCAGTATTGAAGTGGCAGGATCTCACTGGCAATCATGTCTGATAGTGCCTTAGCTTGGTTGACCGGCCGACTGTTGCTCTTGCGCAGATTTCGTTCCACGAACTGTAGCGAGTCACGAGCCTGGGCGAGACGATAACTCGTCAGACCTCACGTCCCTCTCCTTTCACGCGCTTCGAACGTCACTCACATTTGCTTTCGTTTTCTCGTCCCCAAGCTCTAGAAGCAGGTGCCCCAAGACTTCGGTGAGCGTTCCTCGAAGCAATCCATCCAGCGGTGGGGCCATCCCATTAGCGCCGTCGGTGGCCATTTTGATGAAGGCGTTCAGAGCTTGATCTCGCTGTGCCGCCGGCCGACTGAGGATGTGCGGCATGATGTACGGTGCCATAGTGTCGAGACAGAGTTTGGCCCGCGGAACCTTGAGTGTCCTAGCGATCAGATCCACCGCAGCCAGGTTGGCATCTGCTACCAGAACCGGCATCGTGTCTTCGATCGTCGATCGGATGAAAATGTCGAGTGGTTGATCGATAAGGTGCAAAAGCGCAGCCAGTGCCTTGCCGTCCTTGGCGTGTTTGGCAATCAAATGGGGAAGAAAAGCGCTCATATAGGGCTTTAGCAGCTTGAAGATTGACTTCGAATGGTAGCTCTGCACTTGAAGCAACTGTGATGGCCACGAGTCAGCTTCGCTGGGACTCCACTGACCTTCCGAAACAGTCGACTGCCTTAGAACTCACAAAGTCTGCTGCCAGATCGCCGATAATTGTCGGATCGTCCAGCGTCAGTGTCAAAGCCGACAGGCCCCTCTGTTGTACCGACATGTTCTCCGTCTTGCTGAGTTCACAGGCGAGCAATAGGCTGGCAACCTTCAGATGCGGCTCTGGTAGAGGTGTCAGTGCTGTCTTCACAATGTGGTCGATGGCATCCATAATCTCGCTTCGCAAGGAGATCACCTGACTGGCACACGCTTGATGGACAACGACAGCGCATAGACGACTAACGAGACCACATCGCAGAACGTCAGCATTGCACATATGTAAGGATCACGAGGTAACAGTACTCACACAGCTGCAGCACGACCGGCCTCGGTCGGATGACGCAAACCCTTCTGGATAATGGTCCGAGTCGGGCGCAAAGCATGGTCAAGCAAGAGAGATTCGCCAGCGTGAGAAAAGCAACGCCGAACACCATCCAGGAGTGGGGCGGCCTTCTCGTTCAGGGGCAAAGTGCTGGCCACGTTCTCCAGTAGGCGCAGCACCGTCGTATACCCTGCTTTGCTGCAACATCTTCGGATAATGTCTGAGCCACTGTCGATTGAGGCTTCGGCGGTGTCGGCCATGGTATAGTTGAGCGAGTCGCAGTCGCTACATTGCAGATGCCGAACGAGCAAGGTCTCTGATGGCTTCTCTAATTTGGCACCCAGCAAGCTTGAAGCAGCACAGAAAGCCATTCCTACGAGTTCAACAGCTTTGACGAGCCTGTTTCAGCGAAGCGTCAGCTCCTCGCCTGTAGATTCATCAGACAGCGTGCAAACATTCCAACTCACTGTTCCGGGCCGTGGCTCATGACTTGAGCCACTTCACGGTCCCAAATATCCTCGAGTTGCTGCAGTTTTATAGTCCGCATCTGCGAGCGCCGGATCGAGTTTGTGCCAGTCCCTCGTTTGTTCGAATGACTTTGCTCCGACTCGCTCTGGTCGAATGCACGCTTGAGGCCTGTTGGTGTTGCATGTGGTGCTTCAGGGTGAGGCGCAGGCGCAGTAGTTGCGCTTCGAGATGGGATCTTTGCTTTCTTTTTTCGATATCTGTTCAAGGCGCTGATGAGCTCCACGCGATCTTCCCGCGAAAGCCAAGCGTGCTCATCAACGTCCTGCATGAGAGTGTCGGGCAGTACCTGGGATATCGATGCGTCCGCTGCCTGCTGCAGAGCTGTCGCATTCACATCGTCTCCGCACAACTTTTGCAGCGCTTCGACCTCGCCACTGATGGCGTGAGCATGCAAGAGTCCAGTATTATCGACAACGAGCATGACCGCCTCAAATGCGCAATTCTGTGCCATTTTTTCCCTGTCAGCGATGGTCGAAGCCGAACGCAACTCTGATAAAACAACAGACTCACCTTGTGAATCATTTCGAAGGATTTGTTCACTTTGTCTTCAGCGCGCAGGTGCATGGCGCTCGCTTCTACAATGTTGAGTTCCCACCCTTCGCTCGCGACTTCGATAAAGGCCGCTAAGCAACGCCGAAGGGAGGGTATGATGGACCGAGCCGCTTCTCGAATGTTTACGGAAGCCAACTCTCTTGAAGTGTCGTGTTGACCGGTTATCACCCTTCGAAGGCATCGCATACTTCTGCGGAGTTCTCGGAAGTACGTAGCTAGCGAGGAGGCAAGAACTGGTTCAACGGAAGGTGGCTGTGGCATGTCGGTCAACACATCTCGGATGAAGGTCTGAGTGAATGCATTCAGGAGGCGCAGCATAGAGTGGTGAGAGATCGGATTGGTTGAACGCCGGTCTGCTTGTTCGATCACGCCTCGCACAAGATTGGTGCGGAGTAAGTCGAAAGCGATCGGCAAGGGCCGACGAGGTAGCTGCGAAGTCCATGCCAGCAGATCCTGGTGCCATTCTCCTTGGAGTTTGTCGAAGATCCGGTCGGCTGCGTTGGTCACGTATTGAGGGTAGCTGGCGTCAAGGTCTTGAGCGGCGAGGGCGATGTGAACCAACAATGCATGAGCGTAGAAGAAGCTCCGCTTTGTGGGATTCCCCTTGCTTGATGAGATCGAAGGAATCAAAGTAACAGAGAATGGACTCTGATCTTCTGGAAGCCAAGCTTCGTTCATTGGAATTTTGCTACGAGCGGGAAGCTCTCGAATCCGCACTTTGTGATCGACTGAGGGCGAGCCGGCAAAGAAAGTGATGCTGTCTGAGGTTTCCTTGCGACCGGGATTGGGAGATGTAAGCAATATCGCTGTACGGACATGATCGTCAGCATAGGGTTCCTTAACCATTCCATCGCTGAGCTCCAACATCACTTACCGTACTCTGCTACCCGCAAGAAGTCATCGAGCATAAACCGAACATGAGCGGAGCCGTGAGACAAGGCAGAATTGCGAAGCAACATGTGCAAAAGGTCGGACATCCGAGCTTGTAGTCCTGTTAACCGTGCAAGTGCATCTTCGACGCCTTCTGGAGTCTTGCTGCCGTCACTCTGAGCCTGCACTTGAAGCTCGGCGCAGCGTGCTGTGAGCATGGCCATGGCACTCAAAAGCCGTGGCGCTAGCCAGATATCGAGAGTGGTAGCTTCGAGTGACTCATCGTTGGCCTCGCTTTCATTTTTATCGGCATTTCCTTGAGAGTTGCCTTCGTCGACCTGCATGGGATCGCTCGGCAGCCGTGGTGGGAGCGGCAGACGATGGTTGAGGAGATTTTCAGAGAGTTCGATGGCTTTGTGCAGCTCGTTGATGACATCTATCACCTCGTAGTTGCGAACTATCGTGAGCTCTGTAAAGTGAAGCAAGACGTCAGAAATATAGGGAGCCATGCACATGCTGCAAATGGGCAGTACTTGCGCAGCTCACCTGAGTCTGTCGGTCCGTCTACACTGCTGAGGGGAACGATGAAGTGCTCAGCCATGGTACGGACAATGCAGTGCTTTGCTCTTAGGATCGCCTCGCCGCCAGTGGAGTCGATCGTTGTGCTGTTACCGCCAGCCAGGGCAGCTGCCGTTCCCGCCCAAGCAGCTGCAGAAGCAGCACCTGGCCCAGCATTCGTATCGCGATAAATGACCACGTCCTCTGCGCCCGCCTTCAGCAGAGCATCTCTACGGCGAGAGCGCTCCTGGACCAGACTCGGCATCAGCGCAGAGCTGATGGTGAACTTGGCTTGCGCATGTGACAGCGCCGGATTGGCGATCTGCGTCTCGCGCGTCGGCATGGTTCACGAAGCGCCTCAAGGCCTGTATCCGGCGCGAGTGTACGTCCTGTTCTGCTGCCTTTCTGCCTGTGCCTCGATGCTGATGTTGGAGAGCCATTCGTCCGAGCGCCCCATCATCCGCAGGGACGAAAGTCAGTGTTGGTCTCTCTGGTCCTTCTCGCCCTCGACACGGAACGCGCTGGCCCACGCGACGCGACGCGCTTCATGTGTTGATCTGCTCGCATGATCATCGTCGTCTAAATATGAGTTCGCCACCTTGGCAGCGAGGTCCAGGACTAGGATCTTTTAAGTACACGCGTGTCACACAGGGGCAGCATGGCATCGCCCGCGAAGCGACGGCGCACGTCGCCCACCAAGCCACAGCAGGGCAAGGCGTCGGGCTCGAGCGGTGGGCAGAGGTCGGTCCTCAGCTTTTTTGGAGCGGCAGCGGCCTCGTCGAGCTCATCGCCTTCAAAGAATCAAGCGGAACGTCAAGTGAGCGACGGGGAAGGCGAAGACGATGATGCGGACGTCGTAGTCATAGATTCGAAAAGACCCAAGGCGTCGGGTCCAAGAACCGCCTGGAAGCCTACGGCCAAGCTCGGACCGGGCAGCTCCTATGTCATGCCTGCTCCTGCCTCACCTCAGAGTCCACAAAAGGAGGCTGATGTGCAGTGTCCGATCTGTGGTCGTTCGTTTCCTTTCCGGCAGGTCGCTGCGCATGCGGGCTCCTGTCTTGACTTTCAGCCCACCGAAGCTTCGACCTCATCAGCAGCGGCGTCAACTTCTGCAACGAGCATGGCCGATGCGCCGGACAACAGCAGCGCAAATGTCAGCGCTGCGCCTCTCGAGCGCGCCAAGAAGATGAGCTCCGAACGCAAATTTCATCCTGCGCACCAGAATATGGAAACCTTGGAGACTAAGCCGCTTTCGTTGAGGAAGGCCTCAACATCGGCCAGCAATCAGGCCGAGGGAAGCGCTGCCGTGCCGTCAGTCGCGGCCAATGTCTTCGCGCATCTGATGAATTCCCACTCCGCGCTCAAGCAATGGGCTTCTGCAGATGCTGCCGAGAGCCACAACGCAGCTGCCAGGGGCAAGTCGCACAGCAACAATCCGCGCGCTGCACCCTTCTACAAAATCGTCACAGGGACACCAATCAGCGTCGACGCCTTCCGATTCGGGAAGATCGAGGGCTGTACTGCCTATTTCCTCACGCACTTTCATAGCGACCATTACGGTGGCCTGACTGCAAATTGGAGATGGGGTTACATCTACGGAAGCCGAACGACGTGTGCTCTGGTCAAGTCCCACCTCGGCGTCAACACCAAATGGATTCGCGAGCTACCCATGGAGACGAAGACTTTGATCGAAGACACGGGAGGCGTTCATGTCACACTTCTTGATGCCAACCACTGCCCCGGAAGTAATCTCTTCCTCTTCGAGGGTCCACAGACGGTCGACATCCTGCGGCCTGGACAATCTCGATACTCTGGTAAGAAACATTTTCGTGCACTGCACTGCGGCGACTTCCGCGCATCCCCGCGGCACACAAATCATCCACAGGTGCTTGGCGTCGAGAATGTGGCCGACGAAAGCGAGCTGCAGGCTCCGCTACTGGATCTAGCTGGTCCCTCAGGCTCTGGCGCTTTTTCAGTTTTCGATTCGCGGACAAACAGCAGTAAAGCTGTGCAGCAACAGCAGGTGAAAACACCGAACAACTCGGTCTCTGCACCCAACGGCCAGCAGGGTCAAACGAACCTCAAGTTTCAAAAGATTGATACCGTCTACCTCGACACCACATATCTCAACCCTCGTTACTGTTTTCCTGCGCAAGAGCAAGTCGTCCAAGCTTGTGCTGATCTGGTCTCCAGAGAAGCTGCTCGATTTCGCGACTACGCCGAGGCGATGGAACAAAAGCAAACAGGTGACGGGCCGGTCAAGCAAGAGAGCTATACAGGCATGATGGGATCTTGGCTCAACAGCAGTCTGGTCCAAAAGGAGGAATGCCAGAATGACGCGCAAGCTTCCGACGACTTTGCCGCAGCTTCGTCTTCGAAATCACGTATGGTGGATGCGAAGGAGGAGCAACAACGTTCACCAGTATTCGGTAGCGATGTCAAGCAGGAGGAGTTCGAGGAGGATATGCACGACGGCGAAGAACAATTGTTCCTGGATGATATGGACGATGCGTTAGAGGAGAGCGACCTACAAGGTGCCGATGCGGACATGGCGCATGAAGAAGGAATCAGTCCGATCAAGATGGAAGTTCCGGATCCATTTGATTCTGCGGAGGCGCATTCATCGACTCTCGGCTTGGATGACGCTGCACTCGACATCAAATCCGACGAGCGGGAGCAAACAGATGCACTTTGCTCTCCTTCGAAGGAGAAGAAACCTTTCATGTCTTGGTTTCCCCCTCGCCCCCCGAATCCGAACGGTCGTCGTAAAAACCGACTGCTCGTTCTGGTGGGAACGTATACGATCGGCAAGGAAAAGATCGTCAAGGCGTGTGCGAGGGCACTCCAGACCCGCATCTTCTGCCCGATGGCCCGCAAGTACGATGTCTACTCAAAGGTCGAGGACCCGGAGCTTCACGCACTTCTGACGCGCGACCCTGCCGAGGCCGATGTCTTTGTCACAAATCTTTCAGCCATCAACGGGCAGGGTTTGCATGACCTTGTCGCCGAACTTCGCACGCAAGGGCATGACATCAAGCGTGCGATAGCTTTCAGACCCACAGGATGGACGTACAAGCCTCCGGCGGGCATGGACACCACCGCTCCCGACTTGAGGAGGCTCATCGCGTGGAACCAGTCGAGAAATTTTGGACCAGATCGGCTGTTCCCGACTCGCGATAGTACGCGGGAATATCAGATCTATGGCGTTCCTTACTCTGAACATAGCAGCTTTGTGAGTTATCACTGTAAGAAATGTCGAAGTGAGATGGTCCAAGCAGCTGACTCGGCTCGTTGCCCTCTCAGTTTGAGCTCACTGCTTTTGCCTTGTCGCTCGATTACGACCGCATCATTGCGACCGTGAATGTGGGCAATCCCACGTCGCGGGCCAAGATGGAGAAATGGTTCGAAAGGTGGGCGCTGGAGAAGAAGCGCCGTCGCAAAGCTGGAGAACCTGATCGCTTGCCATCACGGACCGTCGATTACTGGTGACTCCCGTCCGGCGGAGTCACGTCCGAACAATACACATAAGGACGGCAACTCTCAGAGCGTCTTGCACCCTTTCCGAGCTGTCGCAAGAGCTCGAGAATCGTTTCCGCGCTCTCACGGGCGGCTTGGTCTAAGGCAGCGACTTGCTGGCTGGATCAGGACCGTTTCTCAAACTGGAACCTTCCCGCGGTCTGTTCAGCGATAAGAACCTCGCAAGGATCCCGGCACACGTCCAAAGAGTGGGAGCTCTCATCTTTGGCATGGATACTTGTCACCCCCTGCTTGCCCTCGCCACGGACGTGAATTCTTGCCACAACCTACTCCCATCCACTTCCTCGACTGTAAAGCACCCATCCCTCAATGTATTTCACTCACTCGCAATGTACTACTCGGCCCACTATTCCCCTTCTGTGTGATATATACACATAGTTATCGCCACTACTTTGAGGGGTAGCTGGGGACGTTCTCGAACACAGCTTGGCGGGCGTGCTACCCGCTCCCACGGATGAGGAGGTCGCTGCCGATCGCGATTCAGAAGAATCTACCAACCCGTCCAAAGTCGCGGCCGATGCTGGCTCACAAGGCTCTGCGCCGACGAAGGAAGCCTCACCTTCTGACCCATCAGCTCGAATTTCTGAGGGTGCGGAAGCGGATGCTGCCGCACTGGCTCGTAGCGTTGACAAGGTCCAATTGCGATAAATAGATACACGCATGTATTCCTTCTTGCTTCGGGAAAGACGAGTCCAGCGCAGTTGTGCGTCGGCGAGAAAGGATCGTTCAAGGTTGCAAGATAATAAAAAGGAGCAAACCTAAAGGGGGGCACGGTCCATGGAGGCGGCAAAGAGGCAAGGCAAATGCAAGTAGATTGGGGCGAGTCAAAGACGGCTTCGACTCAAGAATCGACGGACCGATCGTGCTAGGGGTGCACACCATTCGTCTTGACCAAGCCGTTCGTCGCCTTCCCGTACACTGCCTTGCTGATTTGCCAGTCACCAAAGCGACGCGCTGCCATACCGATCGCCCAGATCGTGAAGGAGAACTTGAAGTTCGGGTATGAGATGGCACCTGGTACGTGAAAAGGGCATCAGTATGTGATCGACAACCGTGTCCAACAGGTCTCGCAAGCCAAACTCACAGTTTCTGAGCGAGGCGAGCAATGTAGGCAAAAGTAGAGATTCGATAAGTACTGCTCTCCTTGATTGAATGCGCGAATGTTCCTTTCTGCTCACCGGTTGAAGATGCCTTCAATGAGCTCCTGATTCCATGACCCGTCGGCCTGCTGGCGGCTCACGATGAGCTCAACACCTCGCTTGATAGGAGTTGGGTCCGGGTACCGAGCATGCAGAAGAGCAATGACGGCAAACGCAGTCTGGACGACTTGCGATTCGTCGGAGTTCACCCACTGCCCGGTGACATTGGCCTGTGAGTCAGTCCAAGAAAAAGGAGAAAGGCGTCCCAGACGATTAGCAGAAGGGGAAGTTGATCAACGTCCCCTTGACCCAACACACACCATGTACGTCTCCCCCCATCCGCCATCGTCCATCTGCTTGTTCAACAAGAAGGAACATGCGCGCTGGACCGCCTCACAGGCGTCGTAGTGGTATCCGGCCTCGCCCAACGACTCCAGGGCGAACATCATGGCGTAGGTGAAGCAAATGCCCCAACTGCCGAACCAGGAGCCATCCGCTCGTTGTGCCTTGAAGATATACCTGACCGCCCGTTCCACGCAGCGGCTGTAGTGAGAGTGGAAGGGGAAGTCAGAAACTTGAGCTGCAGACGGCCTCGACCTCAGCAACAGAACTTACTCAATGTCTTTGGATCGGTAGTCATCGATCGCCTTGAACTTCATCAGGGATGTGACCACAGAGGTTGTGCCTGATGGTGGAGAAAAGGTGCGACGTTGTGAGCATTCAGCCAGGAATGATCAAGTCAAAGTAATGCATGCTCACATTCAGGGTAGTCATACTCGATCATGATGTCACCTATCAAGAGCATGGTCAAGGATTAGCACGCGCTGAAGTGGTTATGTTGCACTGTTAGCAAGGAAATCCTTACCAAAGACTTCGGCTGGGTTGATCCACTCCAAGACGGCTGGTGATTCCAAGCGGCAGCATAATCAGTAACACATCCACGAAGGGACAACTCGACTAAAGCCGCGAGCTCACCCGGTCCATTGATGGTCTCGTAACTGGCGAATCCGCCGCTAGGATTTTGCATCGACAGAAGTAGATCGACCGAGTCGCGCAACCTCTCAGTGGAAATCTTTTTCTCCAAACTGCGGCAGAAAGGCGTAAGTCGATGACAGGGAATCCGACCGAGCCTAAAGAGAAAACTCACGCGCCTGAAGATTGCAGCAAGATTACCGCCTTCAACCCCTCGGCTGTGCAGTCGCTGACGGTGTAGCCCTGCTCCTTGGTGCTGAAAGGCCACGCACCCTTTGTGGCGAAGCGATAGCAGGAGTCGTGGTGTCTTGGGTTGTCCCGAATCTGGCACTTATCGAGCCAGTCAAGTATCTTGTTCGCGGGCTTTTTGCACGTTCGCATCCTTCAGCAAATCCGCATCCGCCAAGGCTTGGGCGATGAAGGAGGTGTCTGCAGGTGAAGAGAGAGGGTAAGGCTGCGAATGTTCGTTGCTCCTACAGGAAGCACCGGAGAGACTCACCCCAAAGCTGACTACCGTTAGTACCAGTCATCATCAGTCCCTCTGACCCCAGCCACAAGAAGTCCTTCAGCTTCTCCCGGTGAATTTTTCATGATTTCTTCGCCCCGGGTACCCGGCTTTTCGCCCTCCTGCGCCCAGCGAACAACGAAGTTGAGCATTTTGTTGACAGGACCAACACCTTGATACCCCGTGTTCTCGTCCTCTTCGACGACGAGCCGGTATGCTTCTCGTAGACCGGCGTTGCGGATGAAGGAACCAGGACCGCGAGCACAGCATGATTCGTACCCGCCCAACACACCCATGAGTGCCTTGAGGACGGAGGTGTGTGGATAGAAGGTGTCGATTTCTGCGACATTGCCGCGCTGTGAAGGCCAGTGAATGGAGTCGTAAGGCTGTACGTATAGCTCTTGTCTTAATGATTCGATGAGAGGATCAAGAGGTGCCCTGAACCGTTTGCCGTAGAGCCATCCCATGGGAATGTAGACCATGCGGGTATGGATCCACCATCGCCAAGGGTGAATAGGGACCCATTTGGGCAGGAGCCTGTGCACAAGCCATAAGAGAGTTCAGAAGGAATGAAGCTTCTGAGGGGAAAATTGGAGTAACTGGAGGCATTGATCTCACCATAGTTCTGGAGGAATCGGGTTCAGCCCCTCCCAGTCGTAGCAGTTGAGGAGGGAAAGCCAGAGCTTGCCCCAAGATGGAATCCCGGCTGCACCGCCGAGCTTGTGGAGGTGCGCACGCGCTCTAGCAGCGACGGGATGTTCTGCGTCCATACCGAGAATGCGGCAGACAACATAGTTGAGGGCGGTGCCGAAGACTGTGCTAACGCCTTCGATATGAATGCCCCAGCCGTTGTCCTCTACGTTAACCCGGTGGGCAAGGTAGCGGAGAATCTCGATACGCCATTCGTCTGGGATAGGTGTACCCGTCACATACATGCCGATGATGAGGCCGGGGAGAAGGAACATGGGTCCGCCATATTCGCCCGCGAAATGTCCGTCGGGCGACTGGATTTTGGAGTAGAATGACCATCCGTTTCGAGCGGCCTCGAGAGGCGACTTTGCCACAGGTAGCGCAGGGGGCAGACTACCGCACTCAAAGGACAAAGAGTTGAGCATAGCGATACATATTCTAAGCTCCCGGAACGACATCCACTCACCGTCTTCAGTCCCGACCAGTACTTGTCTTCGTCGGACTGGGGCCAGCGGGCGGCCTCCTCATCGTCGCGAAGGTAGATCCAGACATGGCGACCGCCTTCTTCGCCGCTGCGCAGACGCCAGCGCGCCGGGTCGGTCCGAGGCATCGAAGCTGGGTCAAAAGCGTTCGAATCCATTGTGTCTGAGGAAGAGCGCGGCCGTCAGTAATGGGGCAACGGGGAGGGTGAAGGTCAGCCCAAACGACTCGCTCACTCAGGCGACGAGGGTTTATAAATAGCTTCTCTCGCGGCTGGCTTCACACACTCTCTGCCTCGCGGTTGGCTCTGACTCTGACTCTGACTCGCGCGAAGGGTGTCAGAGATCTTTCATCTTCCCACCTTGAGTCCAACACCTTCCCCCCGCGCTAGTCTGGTCACACCAGACCGTCGACGCACGTGATGACAGGACAGATCCCGTGGTGACGGTCTGGACGCATTCGACCCGTTTTACTTAGTAAGTGGCCCGCTTTTTTACTAAGTGAGTTTTGAAATGAGACAAACGTCCTTTTGCTACCTCGACAAGCTGGGAAACAGCGTGCACGGGCCACCGTACACCAATTTTTTTTCACCTCATCTCTGTGCAGATGGGCGTCTGACACGGTCCACGCGACGCGAAGCTGCCCGCCGCCACCTGCGCTGCCCAGTACTTATCCCTGGTAAAAGCGCTCCAGGAGGTTTCCACGTGGAAAAATTGACTTTTCTTTTCTCCCCTCACCTGCTATGGACGCAAAGCAACACCACCAGCCCTGCTACACCGCCAACCTTTTTAAATGGTCTAGGGAGGGTGGCGAGCCTGAGAGGGTCTGAAGACTGTCAGTGAGCGGTATCTGAAGTCTTCTAGACCCCTTTTTCAAAAGAGTCTCTATAGTATTTTGCCAAAATAATCTTCAGACCCTCCCTGAGAGGGTCATGAGAGTGTCCTGCACATGGGAAGGTCCTCAAAGCTTCCAAGGCGGAGGATCGTGGGACTCTCCTAAGCAAATGAGGATCCTAATATGGTCCAGATGAAGACCCACAGGGACCACTCAACTCTAAGAAGCCCCAGAACGGCGCGATTCACCTGCTGCCGCGTCGTGGAGATGTTGAGTGTGTTGTGGGTGCAGTATATATTGTCGCAGTGGGAGTTACAGCATTGTGTGAAAGTCACGATAGCGCAGTGGTTAGAGGGTCTGATGCGAGAATGCAAGGTCTCGTGTTCGATCCCCGATCCAGTCAAGGAATATTTTTTTAAACAATTTTTGTCACGTATGACCACCTCCCAGGATATTTCGGGTCAGAGGGTCTCAGTCGCGGGCAGGAGTGGCTACATGGAGGGTCCATCTGTGAGACCCTCTCACGACATTTATGTGAAGGGTCCCCAGGCCCTTACGATAGGTCGGCGGTGTACTTATCGAACAGAGATCCGAAGCCTGGAGATGATTCTTACTGTGCCTGGCTATGCTCTTGCGAAGTTTCGTCTGCGTACGTGTGTGTCAAGTGATGCGGTTGGTGTGCAAAGTTGGGCTTCAAGTGGGGTTGACTGCAAAAATTGCGAGCACTTACTATCAAAATCGGGTCGAATGCGGCCAGACCGCCACCGCGGCGACAGTTCTGATAAGCGCGTGGAGGTGACTCTTTGATCACCGCCGGTCTGGTGTGATCAGACTACCCCCCGCGCTCGCACCTCCGCTCACCACGGAGCATTTCTTGCTGAGGTAAGCACAGTTCTTCGCAACGATTCATTTCATTTCGCTACCACTTTGCTCGATGCTCACGACCTCGCTGCTCGCCTCGCTGCTTTGGTTTGACCTTCATCCCCCTCTTAAGCCGAGGCAAGCACACGCCTGGCGGTGTCATGTCGGTGAAAGACTCTCAGACGATTCTGATCGCAGCGTCGGCCAACCGCGCCTCCTTTGTGGCCGACTCTGGCCTGATCTCTGCGTCGCCTCAGTGCATCGTCGCATATGCCTCGCACAAGTCGATCGCGATATGGTCGCAGCCTCTTGTAAGCTTACAGTTGATTGCGCCCGAGATTAAATGCGCCGCGAGCTGACAAGTTTTGACTTCTGTCCTGGCCGCAGGATGCACCCCATTCAGGCGCCGCCAAGCTCCTTCCCACTGGCTTCCGAGCTGAAATCACAGTGCTCCAGGCCGCTCAGCGTTCGAAGCAATCTGGCGATGCATCAGAGCCAGCAGATCAGCGCCGGATAGCATTCCTGCTTACTGGCTCGCGAGCTGGTGAGCTTGCTATCCTGCGCCCGGACTCCTCCTCGGGCAACTGGACGAACGTCACATGGCCCGCGGAACCCAGAGCAGCGCATACAGCTACTGTTACCACGGTCTGCGCTGTCGAGGAGAATCCTGGAAGTGGAGTTTTCCTGGTCGCAACCGGTAGCGCCGATGGATGTATCAAGATCTGGCGGATTCATGCGCCCTCTCCGCCCTCAGTCGAGCAACAGTGGACCGTTTCGCTCGTCCAGACCATTTCCGCAGAGCTGAAGGGTGCGCTGCCTTTGTGCATTCAGCTTCACAGGTTACCGTCCAAGGATGGATCGACTGCATTCCTGATGGCCCTCGCTTTGACCAAGAGCCATATTCAGCTCTGGACTTTCGATAGTTCCGCGTCGCCTTCAACATCCACCCGGCCTCCCTTTACCTTCGCTCTCCAGCTGTCCGGCCACGAAGACTGGGTGCGAGCTCTTGCAATCGCCAAGGTTTCTGATTCTGAGCTCATTCTCGCCTCGGGCGGGCAAGACAATTATGTCCGACTCTGGCGTATTGCGCGACACACCGATGTGTCTGCCAGCATGGAGCCAGTATCTGGCACCAAGACATCAACTGATGACTACATCGAAAAACTCATGCGCAAAATTGAGCTGGGCGATGAGGGACAAGATGACACGGGATCATTGACCGCATCCAACGCTGTGCAACCCTCCTCCCTGGCGGCCAACAGCCGCGCGTTTGCGATAGGGTCGGGCCCTGAGAGGCAGATCTGGGTAGTCACCATGGATGCACTTTTGGTAGGACACGACGGGTGGATCACGAGCTTACGCTGGCACCCAACATTCGCAAAAGCGGGTGCGTCCGATTTTCAGCCTGCGGCTTTACTTTCCACCTCAGCGGACAATTCCGTCATCGTCTGGGCCCCTGCTGCCACCTCACCAGATATCTACGTCGACCTGGCTTCAAAGGATGCTGCCTCCTCTATTTGGGCCCCGCAGCAGCGCTTTGGCGAGCTAGGAGGCGGAACGAGTCTGGGCTTTTATGGTGGACTCTGGGTCTCCCCCTCTACACCCTACGTTGCTCAAGATACGGGCTCATCCGGGATCAGCTCACCTCTCGGCATTTTCTGCCATGCATTTAACGGGGCGACCCGCTTGTGGGCACCAGGTACAGACTCTGGTGGAAGCCGCCGATGGGCCCCAAGAAATGCCATCACCGGCCATCTTGGCCCTTGCAAGAGCCTAAGTTGGGATCCGACCGGCTGTATGCTACTGTCTTGCGGGTAAGCTCGATTTGGGACCTCCTTGCGCTCAAATCCGCACTGACTCGAGAGTATGACTGTCTTTCCATAGGTCTGACCGGACTACCCGTCTGCACGCGAGATTCAGAGACTCGCAGGCCTCTGCGTCAGCCTCGTCATACACTTGGCACGAGCTCGCCCGGCCGCAGACACACGGCTACGACCTGAATAGTGTCGCATGGATCGACCAGTGGAGCTTTGCCAGTGCAGCAGATGAGAAAGTGGTCCGCGTTTTCACAGCACCGGCCGGCTTCGTGCAAAGTATCAAAGCCGCCGGTGGTCTTGACGGTGCAGAGAACGAGTCGAGTCTGCCGGACACCGCTCCTATCGGTGCAAGTGTGCCGCCCCTGGGATTGTCCAATCGCGCGATCTTTGACACTTCGGTCGGTCTAGAGGATGGGCCAAACGAGTCTGGCCAACCCATTGGGACTGCAACGACCTCTGTGGCCGATGTCTTTAAGTCTCCTCCGAACGAAGACGAACTATATGTTTCGACCTTATGGCCCGAACTCGACAAATTGTACGGCCACGGATACGAACTATTCACGCTTGGAACAAGTCATCCAAATCAACCTGATTCAAACGGACTGCGAAGCAAAGGTGGATATGTCGCCAGCTCATGCAAGGCAAACAGTGTAGAGCACGCCGTGATCAGAATACACGACCGCGAGAGGAACTGGAAGGAACTCGCGCAGCTTCCCGGACACAAGCTCAGCATCACTCGGATCCGATTCCATCCCGGCGGAGCGGGCTACGAGCCCAATCGATTCGTTCTCAGCACAGGGCGAGATCGAAGCTGGCATTTGCATGAGCTAATCGCCTCGGAGCAGCCCGCTCAATCGCAGAGCAACCTCAGCTGGCGGCTCGTCGCTTCCCAACAGGCTCATTCACGCATTATCTGGGACTGTGCCTGGAGCCAGGACGGGTCCCTATTCGCCACCGGTTCGCGAGACAAGACAGTCAAGGTGTGGGCATTGAGTAGCGCAGGTAGTCCCAACACAAGCATAGGGCTTCTCGCAACACTCAAGCTCGAAACGGCATGCACCAGCGTCACCTTTGGTCCTGAGAACCTTCTCGCGGTGGGTACTGAAGGTGGCAGCATCCATCTTTTCGCAGCAGGAGACGAGGAAAAGACACAATGGCAGACGCAGCAGACTCTGTCCGATGTCCATTCCGAAGCGGTCCAGGAGCTCGCTTTCCGTCCCGGCCACTGCTCAGACGGATTGCTCTTAGCCAGCGCCGGCGACGATGGTGCTGTACGCATCTTCCAAATCACACAATGAACGAAAGTCCTTTGTGAAGATGTTATGATTGCAGTCATCTTGAACTGTCAGGTCAAGGGCACAGACACAGTCTGCTTGCCTGCTTCTCTGACCTCGACTTCGCCGGTATTCTGCCAGTGCTTGCCAATGATGACAACCTGTGAACTGCCTATGAGGTCGGCATCTTTGAGCTTGGCACCGAGCGAGACATTGGGCCGATCGTCTATCAGCACGTCCGATTCCTGCAAAACTTGGCCCGCATCTCGATCCGGCTGAAGAACGCTGGTTGTGAGTTTCTTTATCAGGAGACCCACTGCTTCCTCCTTCTCCGGAGTCATCGGCGTCGATACCACGATGATAGCCCTGAAAGGAGCTACAGAAGGCGGCCACAGCAATCCGGAAGACTGGGCGTGCTTGTTCTCATCTCTGGCCTGTTGTGTCAGGTCGAACGCAGCGACGGCACGCTGAGCGAGAATGCCCACCAGTCGCGTGACACCGATACCATAACATCCCATCTGGAAGGGCTGTCGTCCCGAAGGTTTCGCGTTTTGACCGGTGGCGTTCTGGTTAGCCACGGGGGCGAATCCGACCTCCAATGCGTCCGAGTACCGAGTACCGAGCAGGAAAGTGTGTCCCACCTCTACCGCGCGATGTTGCACTAAAGTCCCTTGACCGCAAGATGCGCAGGTGTCGCCTTCTTCTGCAACCCGAAGATCGACGTTCCGTATCGGGAGCTGTGCGGCACAGGGCAATTCTGAGTTCGCTCGAAGTTGGTTGGGAAAGAAGTCGGCCAGTTGCGGCTGTACTTCTTCGATAGGAGGTACTGACGGAGTTTTGGAAGAGTAGGCGAGTACGGCTCGCTGGACGGCTTCTTCGATCTCCTCTGGCTCCAGACTGCTACATGCCTTGTCAAGAAGTATGTCGAGCGATGTAAAGCGCACCAAAGGGCCCTCGGGTCGTTCGACCCAGTCCCATTCCGATGCAGCTCTCTGTTCGGGCCTTGTATCTGACCACAGATGCACAGCATTTACGCCAAGGGGAATGCTGTCCGCCACGGCTTTGGACACCTTGATCTCGTTGAGCTCGTCGTTTTTACGTACTACAACGGCATGGAGAGTTCCACCGGTAACCATGTCAGTCGCACCCTTCCCGACCGAAGTTGGCGCTGGTCCGAATAGATGCACCTGTACTTCTTCGGCTCCGTGGGGAAGTGACTTGGCCTTGGAAGGGAGGGAGATGGCACGTTCGACGTTGGCTGCGTACGTGCATGCAGATGTGTTGCTACAGGAGAGCAAGTGATCTTCGCCTGCAGCATCCTCCATGTGATACTCGTGGGAGCGATGCCCGCCGATGGCACCTGTGTCTGCTTCAGCGGCCTTCCATCCGTTCCATAGATATTCTGTTGATGGTGAACCCGTACGGCAAAGAAGCCGGTCAAAGATGCGCGAATATGCGGCCCGGACTTGTTCATAGGTAGCCGCAGCATCTTCCAGAGACGCGTCGAAGGTGTATAGGTCTTTCATCAGGAACGCTCGAGTTCGAAGAAGTCCCGACCTTGGGCGAGGCTCGTCACGATGTTTGGTGGCTGTGGTCATGATTCAATGTTGTCAATGCTCCCAAGTTTGAGAATATATGCTCGTGAGACGACACTCACTGACTTGAAAGACACGGACGGGAAGGGCCCTGCCGCTGTGAACGTCGTCCGAAACGAGTCGTGTAACTTCCTCCTCATGGGTCGGACCTAACAGGTATTCGGAACCTCTGCGATCTTGAAGACGATAAAGCTATGCAATTCAAGACGCTCAGTGATGAGTCCCAGTCATCCATACGAAACATTCAGTCCACATTCCTACTCACCTCGCTGCCCATCGTCGTCCACCTCCCGGTCTTACGCCATAGGGATGAGCTGAGGAGGGTGGGCATTTCAATTCGGCTGGCGCCAATCTATAGGTAAGAATGCCAGGTTAGTTCGTCATATTGGCCGCGTGCTTGGGAGGGAAACACATACCGCTTCCATCTCCTCCTCGATGATTCTTTGGATTTTGGTCACAATGCGCAATCCCAGTGGTAGGAGGGTATATACGCCGGAAGATGACTACTGTACAGAGAGAGGGAAATCGTGAGCAATCGCTTGCAAGTCGGATACGGCATGCTGCGAGTACGTACCTGGCGAATGTAGCCGCCTCGCAGCAAGAGATTCAAAGATTGCTCAGCGGGCTCATGCAAAGGCGAGTCGAGAGTGCCCTTTGATGGGCCCGCCTGTTGAGCCGCCCTCAATGTTGGCATGAAGAGCGTCGATAGCCGCACAGCAGCTGCCTGTAAGGACAGAATATGGATCAGCAAGGCGTAGGGGCATGCAGCACCCAATCAGACAAGCCCACCTGCGTTGCCGTCGTCGCGAGCAGTCTGATGCATGATGGAGACCTTTTTCGTGGGAAAGCTGCATAGGAGCCAGCTGTGACTCGCGATGCGCCGCGCATCACCGCCGCGGCGCGCGAGGGGGCCAGCATCTGGTTGAGACTGACGCGTATGCTGGGAGAGCAGCGCAGGGCGGAAGGAGTGAGCGAGTGAGATGCGAGCCGAAAGGGGACCGGGACCTGATTCATGTCATGTTAAGTGCATGTGTTGCTCTCTTCGTCCTCCCCGTCTTCCCCGTCCACGACACGCCCGGCCCTCTTCGTCATCCATTCCCAACTTCCTCCTCTTCAGCCCCGAATCACCGCACCTTCCCTGAACACCCGCGCCCTCACGATCCTTTGATATCATACTTGCGCTCCCGGGCCGTCGACTACAAGCCGCGGCGCGCTGCAGCATTCACCGGTGTCTCGGTCCAGAAGACAGGAACATTTCAGTTTCACCTCGCGCGGATCAGTGCAATCCCGCATCGCAGCGGAAGAAATCCCAGCTACCACGTCAAGCGTGGAAGCCGCCCAGCAGGGAGTGCTTCCGACCATTCTTCCACAGGTACGACCTGTCTTCGAAACGCGCGTCAATCGCCTCGCCAGGTGCTTATTCCGACCTCCCACAGTATCGACACCGGCACGCCGTAGAACAGCAGCAACATGGCCGATTCGGGTAACATCAAGGTCGTTGTCCGATGCCGGCCCATGAACTCGAGAGAGAAGGCGCGCGGTGCCTCTCACTTGATCGATGTGATTGATGACCATCAGCTCGTCCTCAACCCGCCTCAAGAAACTGGTGCGAACGGGGCCAAGGCAGCGAAGAAGGCAACGATGCCCTTCTCATTCGACAGGTCCTACGACGAGAACACCGAACAGCGCACTCTTTTTGAATACGTCGGCGTGGAGCTGCTGGCGCACGCATTCAACGGCTTCAACACTGTGAGTCCTTTGCCTTTCGCCTAATGACGAGCCACACTGACCGACGATCTAACCTTCATCGCTGCCGTGGCCGTAGTGTGTCTTCGCATAGTGAGTATTACCCTCCTCCCGACACAACGCAGACAAATAACTCACGTCGTTTTCTTCTCAGCGGTCAAACGGGTTCGGGAAAATCACACTCAATGGTCGGATATGCGGAAGCGAAAGGTCTTATCCCTTTGACCTGCTCCAGGCTCTTCGACGACATTAACGAGAAGCTCGAAGCCGACCCCAACCTCCAAATCAGTGTGGAGGTTTCTTACATAGAAATCTACAACGAGAAGGTCCGGGATCTGCTGAACCCCAAGAACAAGGGCAACCTCAAGGTCCGCGAGCATCCCAGTCTGGGACCTTACGTCGAAGATCTCAGTAAGCTGGTCGTGGCCAGCTTCGCGGACATTGAAAACTTGATGGATGAAGGAAACAAGGTGAGTGTCATCCAGCTCAGAATACCCTGCGCGGTCGAGTGTTGATCGCAAGCTGTCTTCCCCTGGCCAAAGGCGAGAACGGTCGCTGCTACCAATATGAACGAGACCTCGTCTCGTTCGCATGCTGTTTTCACGCTGGTCCTCAGTCAGCGACGCCAAGATACCGAAACGAATCTAGACACAGAAAAGGTCTCACGTATCAGGTATGTATTTGCGCAGCGTGCTGTAGACCAGACGTGCGCTGACAGAATTTACACTCACGCGTCGAATCAGTCTGGTCGACTTGGCCGGTTCGGAGCGAGCAAACTCTACTGGTGCAACGGGTGCACGTCTCAAAGAAGGTGCTAACATCAACCGATCTCTCACAACCCTCGGCAAGGTCATCGCTGCGCTTGCGACAGCTTCAATGGACCCCCCCAAGGGCAGCAAGAAGAAGGCAAACCTCGACAACTTCGTTCCGTACCGTGACTCCGTTCTGACATGGCTTTTGAAGGACAGCTTGGGCGGAAACTCCAAAACTGCCATGATTGCAGCTATCTCACCAGCCGACTACGAGGAGACGCTCAGTACTCTTCGCTACGCCGATCAAGCCAAGAAGATCAAAAACAAGGCCGTCGTCAACGAAGACCCAAACGCCAAACTTATTCGAGAACTCAAAGAAGAACTCGATATGCTACGGTCGCGTGTCACCGGCGGAGGCTCGATGGGAGATGAAAGCGAAGGAACGTGGGATCCAACTGTTCCACCGGAGAAGCAGGTAGTCCGCTACCAAACCAAGACGGGCGAAATCAAGACGGTCACAAAAGCGGAGCTTCAGGATCAGCTGGAGCAAGGCGAGAAGATCATGCAGTCGCTGAACGAAAGCTGGGAGGAGAAGCTACAAAAGACGAACGAAATCCAAAAGGAACGCGAGAAGGCACTTGAGGAGCTTGGCATTACGGTAGACAAGGGAAATGTCGGTGTACACACGCCGAAACAAATGCCGCATCTCGTCAACTTGAACGAGGACCCGTTGATGAGCGAGTGCTTGATCTATCAGATCAAGCCTGGACGAACAACTGTTGGCAATGTCGACGGTATCGAAGGCGCCGCACAGATCAGGCTCAGCGGGACCAATATCCTGCCAGAGCACTGTTTCATCGAGAATACCGATGGTGTTGTGACGCTCCACGCAATGGCCAACAGCATGACCATGGTCAATGGCAAGCGTGTCGCACCCGATGAGCCACGTCGCCTCCGGTCCGGATACCGCGTCATCCTGGGCGACTTCCACGTGTTCCGCTTCAATCACCCAGAAGAGGTCAGGAAGGCGCGTGACCGTGTCAAGTCCACTCTCGCGTTGTCGTCCGGCGAAGGCGGACTAGACGTCACTGGCACAGACTCTTCCTTGACGCGTCCAGATTCTCCCGCGTCGGCTGACGCGGCCGATGTCGACTGGACGTACGCGCGTCGCGAGGCTGCGATGGCCCGTCTTAACGGTCAAGACGTGGACTTCGATAAGCTTGGCGAAGAAGATTTGGACAAGCTCTTTGACGACATTTCAAGAGCTCGGAGCAAGCGCGTCGGAACAGGGAGCGTCAGGGCTGAAAGCAGAATGAGCTTCTGGGATGACGGCGCTAGCGAGTCGACCACCTCGAACTTCCGACCGTACTCGCTCAGCGCGTTCACGGACGACACCAGTGTGGATCCGTGGAGCCAGGGGGGAAGCAGCGAGGCTGGTCTTCCACGCCTCAACGGCGCACCTTTCACTCCCAACAGCGACGAGCCTGAGACAGCCAAGGAGTCTGCGCTGAGGCAGAAGGTCAAGGAGTACGAAGAGCGATTCTCTCGGATTGTTGCCATGACTCCTGGTCTTAGCGCAACCGGTCTGGAGCTTCCGGCTAACTTCTCCGAGGAGCAGAAGCGACTTCTGATCTGGACGCTCGGGCGGTGGAAGAAGCTCACGAAGGTCTCGATGGCTGAGGATGTGCTGTCCAATGCCGTCTTACTCAAAGAAGCGAATGTGATCAGCAAAGAGCTCAACAAGCAGATCACATACCAATTCACGGTTGTCGACAAGGAGCCACTCTCCAACCCGACCTCTGGGGTGGAAGCCATTGCTGGTCTCTCCGATGTCGAGGACGTCGCAGACCCAGAGCTTGCCAACGCACCGAAGCCGTGTGTCGCAGTCAAAGTTCTGGATCACCTCCACAACAGCGTCTACGTGTGGTCGGTTGCCAAGCTTGAGCAGCGTTTGCAGAAGATGCGGAATCTGTACGCGTTCATCGACCGGCCTGAATACTCCCAGCACTTCAATTGGGCCGATCCGTTTTACGAGGACCCGCCACCGACTTACACGTTCATCGGTGCCGCACTTGCACCTCTGAATCCCGTGTCTCGCCAGATCTCATCCAAGTTCCGAGCCCCGATCATCTGCCGGCATACTGGCGCCCGATTGGGTTCTTGCTCTGTAGAGATCAAGTTCATC
Source organism: Tilletia caries (assembly GCA_032718865.1). Lineage (NCBI taxonomy): Eukaryota > Fungi > Basidiomycota > Exobasidiomycetes > Tilletiales > Tilletiaceae > Tilletia > Tilletia caries. Next base: position 1,552,459 of record JALUTQ010000004.1, read on the forward strand.
AGTTCATCATCCGGCTCATCATCGACGACGACATCTGTCCCTGAGGACAGTGTCACGCCCACTGCGACGCCGACGAAGGCGAATGGCAAGGCTAACGGTACGAACGGAGCGAAGAAGGCAGCAAACGGCAAGAGCGTTGCTAGCCGATTGAATGGCGCGGCCAAGCACTCACGTGCACCCTCGGTATCCTCCACCGCCACCACGGCCACCATCACGGCGTCCGAGCTTGCTCCAGGCACCAAGCTGGGGTTGCAGATCATTGTTGGTGACGTGAAAGGTCTTTCGAACGAGCAGTTCCAATTAGTACATCTGCAAATCAGGATGTCTTCCATCGCCGGACCAAGTCTGCCATCTACAGACGCATTCACCTCTTCCCCAGCAGACATGGCAGGCGAAAATGCGCTTGCTGAGATCAAGCTCAAGCGGACGGCATCCTTTGTGTTGACGCATCAAACCATCGAGTACATGCGGTCGAATCCGGTGCCGATCGAATTCCATGCGGTGGTTCTCCCTGCTTACTTGCAGAGGATAGAGAACTTCGATTACGCTGCCGAATCTGGGGATGCGTCTCCTGCGAACGGCGGGCCGCAAGCATCAAAACCCAAGTTACAGAGAAGCGAAACGTCCGGCCGGTTAGCAGAGACAGAAATGATCTCGCAGGAGCATCATGAAGTCCTTGCATCGGTGCAGCTGTGCGAGCTGAACGCATCGGGCCAATACCAGCCAGTCCAGGTTCGAGCTCAGTCAGGACTGGATCCTGGTGCATTCTATCTTCGTCAGGGTCTACAACGCAAGCTAGTTCTGTCCTTGTCGCACGACTCCGGGCGACAATTCAAGTGGACGAAGGTAACCAAGTTGCAGTTCAGCGAGATCCGATTGCTCGACCCTAAGGGCCGAATTCATACGTCCGCGAGCGCAGATCCGGTCGAGCTGCAATTTTCGAATAGGCAGCAAACTATCGATTTCCTCGCCAATGGGACCAGCGAGCTGACACTTTGGTCCTTCTGGGACAGCAGTGTGCACGACAACGTCTTCCTGAATCGGCCCACAGCAAGCGGCCAACGAGTGCTCGTTCGTCTGACCTTTGGCGTGAATGTAGAGTCATGTGCGAAACCGGTGGAATTTGGCATGGACATCGCCCTCACCATCAACACACGCGACGCTCGACCACCGGGCCGACTGCTCAGTCTTATCGACTCTGCTACGAATGGCACGCGAACATTGAGCCGGACGACAGCGTTGTTCTCCATCAAGCTCACGCCACCACTTACGAAGCGAACCAACGAGCTGTGGAGATTGGACACCGGTACCAAGTACGTTCGGGGCGAGGAGGCGTTGGATCGATGGCGGCCACGTGGCGTTACCTTGGTCCGCGAGCATCTGCGGACTACTCAAAAGCAGGCACTTCGGGCTGAGGTGGATGGCGTTCGGACGTTGTTGAAGAACAAACCACCATTGGCGCTGCAAAACGGATCCGATGGATCGTCAAGAGATGAAAGTGCTTTGCTGGAAAAAGCCTTGGCTTTCTGGCAGCGGTCTGTCTCCGACGCCAAGATGGTGAGTTTTGATGGACATGAATCAGCAGATGTGCGCACGATTTTGATGCTTTCTTTTCGCTCAATCAGCAGGATCTAAAGAGTTCCGAGGAGAGCATCGAGGCCCCGGTGGCAGCCCAGCCTGTTGCTCCTCAGCCAAAGGCATCAGCTCCAAAGGAGCCCACCAAGCTTACCGCGGAAGTGACGCTGGTTCCACGGACAGATATTGCAGCAAAACGGGGATGGCTTGGCATGCCCATCGAGGTCTTCACCGACCAGTGGACCCGGCGGTGGTTTGTCCTTCGACGGTGAGTGATCTGTGGAATAGGCCATGCTTCTATAGATCTCACTGACTGAGTTCTTTTCTGTGCAGACCCTATCTTTATGTGTATGAGAGCAGCTCCGAGATGGACGAAGTGATGGTGATCAGTTTAAGATCGGTCCGAGTCGAACAAGATGCCAACATTGAGAGAATGCTTGAGGTAAGCTGAGTCGGGTTGCGCTCAAAGAAAACCCTTGTTTGACGTTGTCTCTCTACATCTGTCCTTATCGTCACAGCGCGATAACGTTTTTGGTCTCTACACGTCCTCAAATTCGTACTTCCTGCAGGCGCCCAACGAGCAGGAGAAGGAATTGTGGATGTGAGTACCAACTCAGAGCGCATCCAGAGATCGGCCATTGACAGTTTTTCTCCCTTGTCATGTTACAGGCGAGCGCTTGACAATCGACCCCGCAATACGACATGAGCCATCGGATGGCCTCCACTGGAACCGGTGGTGATCGGCTCTGCATCACCCCCTACATATCGCTTCTTCTTGCTGTAGACACACGACACACACACTCCTTCTTCGATACCATACGCTTCTTCTTGCGCTCTCCAAGTCTGATTATCATATAGACATGAAAGGACGTTACACTCTTTCGCCTTTTGACAAGTTTCTCCGGAGAGGAAGGCTCCGTAAGCGGAGCGTTCATTTCAATCTCTTCGGTGCGGAGTGGAGCTACACGGAGACTTCGACTCGAGGTGGGAAGACGAACACGATGATGGAGCTCGGACGTTCCATTGATACATACTCGGACACCCTGCGCGCGAAGTCACAGTCAGAGAATCAGAGTCAGTGCCAACCGCGAGGCAGAGAGAATGTGAAGCCAGCCGCGGGAGAAGCGCATGTAGCTATATATAGATCCCCGCCGCCTGAGTGAGCGAGTCGTTTGGGCTGACCTTCACCCTCCCCGTTGCCCCCTTACTGACGGCCGCGCTCTTCCTCAGACACAATGGATTCGAACGCTTTTGACCCAGCTTCGATGCCTCGGACCGACCCGGCGCGCTGGCGTCTGCGCAGCGGCGAAGAAGGCGGTCGCCATGTCTGGATCTACCTTCGCGACGATGAGGAGGCCGCCCGCTGGCCCCAGTCCGACGAAGACAAGTACTGGTCGGGACTGAAGACGGTGAGTGGATGTCGTTCCGGGAGCTTAGAATATGTATCGCTATGCTCAACTCTTTGTCCTTTGAGTGCGGTAGTCTGCCCCTGCGCTACCTGTGGCAAAGTCGCCTCTCGAGGCCGCTCGAAACGGATGGTCATTCTACTCCAAAATCCAGTCGCCCGACGGACATTTCGCGGGCGAATATGGCGGACCCATGTTCCTTCTCCCCGGCCTCATCATCGGCATGTATGTGACGGGTACACCTATCCCAGACGAATGGCGTATCGAGATTCTCCGCTACCTTGCCCACCGGGTTAACGTAGAGGACGGCGGCTGGGGCATTCATATCGAAGGCGTTAGCACAGTCTTCGGCACCGCCCTCAACTATGTTGTCTGCCGCATTCTCGGTATGGACGCAGAACATCCCGTCGCTGCTAGAGCGCGTGCGCACCTCCACAAGCTCGGCGGTGCAGCCGGGATTCCATCTTGGGGCAAGCTCTGGCTTTCCCTCCTCAACTGCTACGACTGGGAGGGGCTGAACCCGATTCCTCCAGAACTATGGTGAGATCAATGCCTCCAGTTACTCCAATTTTCCCCTCAAAAGCTTCATTCCTTCTGAACTCTCTTATGGCTTGTGCACAGGCTCCTGCCCAAATGGGTCCCTATTCACCCTTGGCGATGGTGGATTCACACCCACATGGTCTACATTCCCATGGGATGGCTCTACGGCAAACGGTTCAGGGCACCTCTTGATCCTCTCATCGAATCATTGAGACAAGAGCTTTACGTACAGCCTTACGACTCCATTCACTGGCCTTCACAGCGCGGCAATGTCGCAGAAATCGACACCTTCTATCCACACACCTCCGTCCTCAAAGCACTCATGGGTGTGTTGGGCGGTTACGAATCATGCTGTGCTCGCGGTCCTGGTTCCTTCATCCGCAACGCCGGTCTACGAGAAGCATACCGGCTCGTCGTCGAAGAGGACGAGAACACGGGGTATCAAGGTGTTGGTCCTGTCAACAAAATGCTCAACTTCGTTGTTCGCTGGGCGCAGGAGGGCGAAAAGCCGGGTACCCGGGGCGAAGAAATCATGAAAATTCACCGGGAGAAGCTGAAGGACTTCTTGTGGCTGGGGTCAGAGGGACTGATGATGACTGGTACTAACGGTAGTCAGCTTTGGGGTGAGTCTCTCCGGTGCTTCCTGTAGGAGCAACGAACATTCGCAGCCTTACCCTCTCTCTTCACCTGCAGACACCTCCTTCATCGCCCAAGCCTTGGCGGATGCGGATTTGCTGAAGGATGCGAACGTGCAAAAGCCCGCGAACAAGATACTTGACTGGCTCGATAAGTGCCAGATTCGGGACAACCCAAGACACCACGACTCCTGCTATCGCTTCGCCACAAAGGGTGCGTGGCCTTTCAGCACCAAGGAGCAGGGCTACACCGTCAGCGACTGCACAGCCGAGGGGTTGAAGGCGGTAATCTTGCTGCAATCTTCAGGCGCGTGAGTTTTCTCTTTAGGCTCGGTCGGATTCCCTGTCATCGACTTACGCCTTTCTGCCGCAGTTTGGAGAAAAAGATTTCCACTGAGAGGTTGCGCGACTCGGTCGATCTACTTCTGTCGATGCAAAATCCTAGCGGCGGATTCGCCAGTTACGAGACCATCAATGGACCGGGTGAGCTCGCGGCTTTAGTCGAGTTGTCCCTTCGTGGATGTGTTACTGATTATGCTGCCGCTTGGAATCACCAGCCGTCTTGGAGTGGATCAACCCAGCCGAAGTCTTTGGTAAGGATTTCCTTGCTAACAGTGCAACATAACCACTTCAGCGCGTGCTAATCCTTGACCATGCTCTTGATAGGTGACATCATGATCGAGTATGACTACCCTGAATGTGAGCATGCATTACTTTGACTTGATCATTCCTGGCTGAATGCTCACAACGTCGCACCTTTTCTCCACCATCAGGCACAACCTCTGTGGTCACATCCCTGATGAAGTTCAAGGCGATCGATGACTACCGATCCAAAGACATTGAGTAAGTTCCATTGCTGAGGTCGAGGCCGTCTGCAGCTCAAGTTTCTGACTTCCCCTTCCACTCTCACTACAGCCGCTGCGTGGAACGGGCGGTCAGGTATATCTTCAAGGCACAACGAGCGGATGGCTCCTGGTTCGGCAGTTGGGGCATTTGCTTCACCTACGCCATGATGTTCGCCCTGGAGTCGTTGGGCGAGGCCGGATACCACTACGACGCCTGTGAGGCGGTCCAGCGCGCATGTTCCTTCTTGTTGAACAAGCAGATGGACGATGGCGGATGGGGGGAGACGTACATGGTGAGTGTTGGGTCAAGGGGACGTTGATCAACTTCCCCTTCTTTTTTTTTGCTAATCGTCTGGGACGCCTTTCTCCTTTTTCTTGGACTGACTCACAGGCCAATGTCACCGGGCAGTGGGTGAACTCCGACGAATCGCAAGTCGTCCAGACTGCGTTTGCCGTCATTGCTCTTCTGCATGCTCGGTACCCGGACCCAACTCCTATCAAGCGAGGTGTTGAGCTCATCGTGAACCGCCAGCAGGCCGACGGGTCATGGAATCAGGAGCTCATTGAAGGCATCTTCAACCGGTGAGCAGAAAGGAACATTCGCGCATTCAATCAAGGAGAGCAGTACTTATCGAATCTCTACTTTTGCCTACATTGCTCGCCTCGCTCAGAAACTGTGAGTTTGGCTTGCGAGACCTGTTGGACACGGTTGTCTATCACATGCTGATGCCCTTTCCACGTACCAGGTGCCATCTCATACCCGAACTTCAAGTTCTCCTTCACGATCTGGGCGATCGGCATGGCAGTGCGTCGCTTTGGTGACTGGCAAATCAGCAAGGCAGTGTACGGGAAGGCGACGAACGGCTTGGTCAAGACGAATGGTGTGCACCCCTAGCACGATCGGTCCGTCGACTCTTGAGTCGAAGCCGTGTTTGGCTCGCCCCCAATCTACTTACATTTGCCTTGCCTCTTTGCCGCCTCCATGGACCGTGCCCCTTCAGGTTTGCTCCTTTCTATTATCTTGCAAGCTTGAACGATCCTTTCTCGCCGACGCACAACTGCGCTGGACTCGTCCCTCCTGAAGCAAGAAGAAATACATGCGTGTATCTATTTATTGCAATTGGACCTTGTCAACGCTACGAGCCAGTGCGGCAGCATCCGCTTCCGCACCCTCGGAACTTCGAGCTGATGGGTCAGAAGGTGAGGCTTCCTTCGTCGGCGCAGAGCCTTGTGAGCCAGCATCGGCCGCGACTTTGGACGTGTTGGCAGATTCTGAATCGCGATCGGCAACCTCCTCGTCCGTGGGTGCGGGTGGAGCGCCCGCCAAGCTGTGTTCGAGAAGGAACTGGACCACGTTCTCCTTCTCTGCCAGTTGAGCTTCGGACATGGGTCCGCGCCCGGCCGCATTTCTACAGTCCCACAGCGGCCGATGGTCCTCTTCGTCCTCTTCGCGCTGGACCTGTTCGGCTGTTGCGGGACCCGCCGCTTCCGCGCCGTTGCCCTCTGACTTGGACTCAGAGCTCGATTCGCCTGCCGTTTGTTGCTTGCTGCGTTTTCGCTCCGCTTCGCGCGCTCGTTGGTCTGCCTTGATCTTCTTGACCAGCGATGCTGCGTCTGCCGTTGATGAGGCTTCTTCGATGCGCGCTGTCAAGGCTTTGACGATATCCAGGTTGCCGTTGAGGGCGGCCCAGTGCAGAGGTGTGCTGCCGGCCTGGTTGGGGCGGAGGAGGAGCTCGAGCGAGTGGAGAGGGAGCAGGTACTCCACAGTGCCTGTATTCGGAGAAAGATACTCAGCAAGTCAGAGGGAACTTCAGACGATGCTTTCGTGGACCATGACTCACTGAAATGCCCATTTGCGCAGCTGTAGTGGAGCAGGCCATTGCCTTGCTCGTTGAACGCAGCTGTCAAGACTTGCTCAGACGTCGACCCTGCACTCGAGCTGGCTGCGGCAGCGAGGGCTTCCCGGAGATCGGCCGTTTCCCCAGCGCGCGCAAAGTAAAGGAGGTCGTCGATCACGTCCCCGTCGAGATTGAATGTGGCTGCCATCGTTCGTTGAAATCTGGTCTTTATTCAGGCATTCACTGATGCTGACCTGGCCTTTGCTGGGCAAGTGGTTATAGCCCGCGCCACGTGTGGCAGGGTACGGGCTTCGCCGTGACTCGGTGGAGGCGAACAGGAAGACCATCACTTGGCCCGAGCACCTCCTGACCAACACCTCCTTGCAGAACCCACGTAGGAAAGGGAAACACAATGCTCACCTCAATCCCTTCCTTCCTACCACCACAGCGTCTCGTCTTCCTGCTCGCGCTCCCTCTTCCCGTTCGACCTCCCTCTCTCTCTCTCTCGTTTTCTCTCTTCTACCTCTGCTCCCTGTCGTCGCCCATCAAAACACCCACTGCCCACACCACATCCACCCGTGCAACAGACACGTAGATCCTCAGCAAAGGACACAGCACCTACACAACGTGAGGGACACTACCCCGATTGCAAACCGTGCAATGCTCAGGATGCTAACAATGCTCCAATTGACTACCCCACAGCAGACACATGGCGGACGCCGCAGACGTCGCCGTCCCAAACGCAAACCCGCCAGCCGCGCCGCCTGCTTTCACTCCCGCTCAAGTTGAGCTCGCTCAGCAGCTGCGCGAAAACGCCACAGCATGGCTCCAAGAGCAAGCGGAGCACGAGCTCACGAAGAACGAGCGCCACGGCGCGCTCGAAATGGCGTACAGCATCCTCCTCACCGAGGACATGGGACCGAAGGACGCACTCGAGGCGGCCGTCGATCAGATCCTCACGCGGCGTCGCCTCACGGAACAGATGGGGGTCAACCTATGCCCATCCTCGCCGGCTACCTCCCGAATCGGCCAACCAATCAAGAAGGGCAAGCGCAAGCGAACCGCCAACGGCAAGAAAGAGAAGAAGCACTCCAGAAAAGCAAAGAAGAAGGGCAAGGCGCGCCAAGCTGCAGAGGGCTCGGAGGTCATCGTCTCCGAATCCGGCAGCTCTTCCTCTTCGTCCTCCTCTTCGGACTCGGATGGAGCCTCTTCCTCGTCGGACGAATCCGACTCGGACAGCGACGACAGTGCCAGCTCAGCCTCAGCCTCGGTGAGCGGATGGCAGCGGGGCAAGACGAATCCGGAAGAGTGGGATGCCCTACGAGTTCCCCTTCACATCTCCAAGAAGGTTCAGAAAGGCGACTTCGTCGACCTCTGGTGGTTCACACCTACGACGTGCCGGGAACGACACGACGACTCCCCGGTATCACTCTCCATCAGCGGGAACACAATCAAGCGAGTGGCCAAGGACAAGCCAAAGAACTTCCTCGAGGACTGGGAGCTTTCCCAGTCGGACTTTCACTGGGCGATGGACGTTTGGCTGGCGACGATGAGGGACGAGAACGTCGACGAGGATACCGTTCAAGCTTGGAACTCGTTCAACACCGACGTGAGGACGTACAAGAAGCGCGACGACCCGGTCGTACAGATCGCCCTGCAGCAGCTTCACCACTTCCAGCGGGACAGCTTCGCCAACACGACACGCCGCGTCAAGAACATGATCAAGGCCATCGAGAAGTCCGGATCGTCCTCGAAGAAGAAGGCCAAAGCGTTAAGCAAGCTCCGCCGGTTCGACCCAGCCAAGTTCCCGAAGAAGCAGCTCGAGGGAATGGTCTCACAGCAACGCGCAGACGCCATCAAGCGCCTCCAAGCCGCCCTGTCGGCGTCAGCGAGCCAGCACCCTCCGCAGCATCACCCGATGCAGTCTGTCGCTGGCGGGGGCCAGCCTCGTCAACCCAAGCCTTTTCGGAACAAACCTGGCGCCAGCAGCAGCCAGCCGAAGGTCACCAAGGCCTGCGCGCTGTGCGGATCCAAGCAGCCATACGACGTCCGTCGATGCCGCGCACAACGTCTGGCATCCAACTTACAGCCGACGTTTGCACTCCGAGACGAGAACAGCGACCTCGTCACTCGGAACGGACGCAAAGCCATCTGCATTGGTTGGAGCACCTCTGGATGCAGAGGGGAGTGCCACCGTGCCAACGTCTGCTCGCTCTGTGGTTCCAGCTCCTGCAGCGCCCAGAAATGCGGCCTGGTCACCACCGCCGCGCCACCCAGCAGCGCTTACCCTCAAGCCTGATGGGTGGGCTCAAGAACTCCAAGCATCAGGCCTTCAACGACGATACCCCGTCATCGTCGAGGCACTTGTGGACGGTCTCAACATTGGGATCCAAGCGCCCAAGCGAACCAACATCTCCAAGCACCACAAATCAGCAACAGACCACCCAGAACAAGTTCGGCTCATCATCGACAAAGAGCTCGGCGCCCACAGATACTGTGGGCCATTCCCCACCCGTGAGGACGTTGAAACTCTCATTGGACCTTTTCAAACAGCACCACTTGGCCTTAGGCCCAAACCAAACGACAAATACAGACTCATACAAGACTTCAGCCATCCTAAAGCGCCCAAAACCTCCCACCACCCTTCCATCAACTCGATGCTCGATATCAACCTCTGGCCTACGACTTGGTACACGTTCGACAACGTCTGCGCCACAATCAACAACCTCCCACGCACAGGACAAGCCTACGTCAGGGACGTTACCTCCGCCTTCCGTCAAATACCCCTACACCCTTCTCAGTGGCCAGGAACAGTCGTCGAGTGGGAAGGCAAGTACTACGTCGACCAGTTCCTCGCGTTCGGCCTGGGGCCTGCCTGCGGAGCGTTCGGCATGTTCGCAGACGCATTCGCTGACATCTTCCGGGCACACGGCATCGGCCCAACAGGCCACTGGGTTGATGACAACGTCTTCTTCCGCGTGCCCATCACCAGCATCCCCTCCCTCAATGCGCACCGAGCCACGCTACGCGATCAGATCCAATCTGTGCCCACCCGTCAGCGAGGTCGGGTTGCCTGGCATAGCACGAATCGGGGTCTTCACGTTGAAGACTACTCGAACGACATCCTCGTCCTGCCCGGCGCCGAAGGTGGCTTCAACTGCGGCATCGAGGATGTCGTCAGGATCTCCACGGCGCTTGGCTGGCCGTGGGAACGAGCAAAGGACGCGCCCTGGTCGGCCATCTTCACATACGGTGGCCTCACCTTCAGCATCGCTACGAGGGAAGTCTCGCTACCAGAACGCAAGAGGCAGAAGTACCTCAACACCATATCAGAATGGGAACAACGCGGCTCCCAGCATCAACTGCACGACGCACAGCGGTTCCTCGGCCAGCTGCAGCACGCCACCACCGTCTACGAACAAGTAAGGACGTCGACGGAGATCTCCGCGGAGATTTTCTCCGCCGTCACGTCTCCGCGGCGTCTCCGTGCCCCTCCACTTTCCCGGAGCTCCGTCTTCTCTCCGTGTTTGCTGCGGAGATTGCACGGAGCTCCGGCCTATCTCCGCCATTTTCTGGGGCTTCTGACGGCATCTCCGTCTCCGCGTTTGAAACTGTAGGGGCTGAGCGTCTCCCTCCGCGGCCGCCATAGACTGCCCTCCTCATACAGCATCTCCCTCCGCGATTTTTTTTGGCGTCTCCGGCGTAGCTCCGCGTCTCCGCTACTAAGTGACTCGTCTGCGCGAATCAAAATCAGTCGAAAATCATTTGCATTTGGAATTTTAAACAGTCACAAACTCACAAGTCTCTTCAACGCATCTACTGCTCGTGTTCCGAAAACCTCCTCATCGGAATTCCCACTCATTCATATTGCGGTCTCGTCAGCATCCGTCCGTATATGCTTTGAGGGTCCTGCCATAGCCGTCGATTCCTCGAAACTACTCGTCCCAGTTTGGCCACCTTCAGTCGGTGACGAAGTGGTGTGATATGGCATATGGTGCCCAGCCTTTGAGAAAAGCCGCTCGACATCCACTGAGGTTGCCGGTGCGAAAAAAGTCCAGCGCCCAGATCTCCTCCTCCGCTGCTAAGTGACTCATCTCCCTCAAGTTCGACGATCCAACGACTACTCTGATCATTTGCATCTTTCTTTTGAGCATCATAGATTTAATAGAGGCCTTCCTTGACCGTTCTGAAGGAGACACAGGAGAAACGGGGGTCGCAATCCCGTTGCCAATATTGCGAATAGATCTGGGTATTGGCCGGGATTGACTTTTGTCAATACCTAGAGGTATTGATAGCAGCTGTTGAGAAGGTATTGTGTAAATTTCAATCTATTTCTCGCTAAGTTGCCCCCGATCGCACCACCGAGGTGTTGGTTGGACATCAACTCCCTCAATACGCTCAATCTTCCCAAGTATCATCCCAACTCTCGCATTACCTCCAATCATGAAAGCAGGGTCATCCTCTATCCAACGCGGCGCGCATTCAACTGCCGCAACACCCCTCTCAATACCTGGCGCGGCATGATGGAGCGATGGGGCGGTTTTCGAGGCCGTCTCGACGCGCAAGGCGGGTGAGTTGTGACTCTCTTCTCCCTTCCTTCCCCCTCTCCTTTCAACCTTTCGCCTGTCCTCTCTTCTGACCCTCCTCGCTCTCCTATTTCCTCTTCCGGTTCGTATCTGTGCGTCTCGGCATGCTTCCTTCGACACCACACATCGTCCCCGCAGCTCGCGTTCAACAGTGGACTGACCGACAAGCGGCTGCTCAGCCGGCCTACCTTCCTCCTGCTGAACAACAACTTTCTTCGCCCACGTCGTCTCCCGCTCCTTTCATCCCCGTTGACGACCGACCCGACCGCGTCGCCGTTTACCTCGACCGATACAATGCCCCTGCCAACTACCCCCCCCCATCGCAATCATGGGGCGCCGATGAATTCCGACGTCTACGGTCATCCTCTCTGGATGTGCCCCCTCGTGGAGATGAACGTTCGGCGCCGCTACGAGGAATTCTTCTTGCATCTGGATCACCAGATCGACCACGTCGACCAGTCGTGGTCGAGACACGACGTCATACAGCTTCTCCAGGACGTCATCGCCCAAGGCCTCTTCATCCTCCCGGACGTCGACGTCGACATGAGGGAGAACCTCTGCACCGGGAACTTTGGGTTAGTGACCTGCTGTGGGTTCAGTTCAGGATACGTTAAGGATAGGGTTCTTACTGACGATCTCTCCCAACCTCGTCCTTTGTTGAATTGCAGAGTCGAACGATGCTACCAGCTGGGACACTCGCCCTACCCCTTCCGTGGAGGTGCTCGAGAGGAGCTGCCGGGCATCGCTGCTTTCCCCTGCCGCCGCTGCTGGAGTTGCGCGCGGCTCCAGCACCCGATCCCTTCGCCTGTTGTCAGCGACGACGGCATCGGAGAAGACGACTCGCGGGACAACAGAGCGATTTCCCCTCTTCCTCCGCCTTCACTCGACTTCGGAGGTCTTGGGGTTACCTCCCCTTTCGCCTCGCCAGCAACTCTCGCGCTTGCTCTCGATGTTGACGAATCCGATTCCGACGTCGACAACGCCCGCTCCGCTCTTGCCGGGGACGAACAAGATGGCGTCATCGATCAGGTCCGTGCTGCGTTGACCGAGAACGTCGTGGATGCCGAGCGCGTCGAACACGACGAGGGTTACCCCCCTCTTGACTTCGAGGACCACCCACGGGGGTTAGCACCACTTCGCTCCTCTCCGGCCCAGGACCAATCAGTACACGTCGTCGACCAGGTTTGCGGCGCTGCTGTGGCGGAAGGAACCGAGCGCTCTGCATTGGTCGTGGACGGACACTCTCAGCCTTCTCCTGCTCCTCTTGTCTTATCCCAATCCTCGTCCTCGGGCAACACGTCTTCCGCGGAGGGGAGCTTGTCGAACCGACCCGGAGGTTCGAAGCGGCCTATTACCGTCGACGACTCCGACCTGGACCAAGAGAACGCGCCGGGTCCATCGACGAAGAAGAAGGCGAGAATTGACTGGAGCTACGGTCGCAGGTCTCTCAGCTGAAGGGTTATGTACCTCCTTGGGTTATTTACCTGGTTTGACCCGGAGCAGCAGCAGGTCGACCCTTACTCAACAGCGTACGGCCACCCCGACCGGTACTCCTCTGTCCTCACATACCACCTCAAGTCGCCATCCTCTCGACGCCATCCTCTCATCAACACACGCATACACACAGTTGGCAGACGCTCTGATCAACACTCCTCTCTCCTCGTTCCTCACCCATACATGGTTCACATGCTTACATGACACCGCTGCGCCGCGTTCGCTTGTAACTCTGGTCGACGTTCTTACGCCCGCCAGCCAGGACATGTACGCGTCATCTTCGAAAGCGGTAACGCTCGGCTGGAACGTTGAGGAAGCTCAGCACTGGCTCTATCGACGTTCCTTCTCTCTGGCGCTACTTCTGTCCCTCCTTAACGTGTGTGCTGTTGTTGCGTCCTCCAATCTTCTCCTATTTTCCGTCTTCCTTGTGCTTCTCCCTTGTTTCTTGTCTTCCTTCAGCGATTACTATCCTACGTCTATGAATCACGCGTACTTTGAGTTCAGATGCAGTCTGGGTGTTAGGACAGGACCTTCATTGAATTGCAATCACATCTACATGTCCTGGAACCCGTCAGAACTCTCCTAGAAATCGCTCGGCTGAGAAAAGGCGACCTGAGGGGCTCCACTTCCTCCTTTCCTGCCGTACCACCTGAGAGTCCGTCGCATCGATGTCGCCGTCGGCGATCCTCAGCAGTTCAGCGACCAGGACATCGTTGTGATCTTGTTGTGATTTGATGACTCTCTGGGCGTTGTTGATGAACTTCTGCTTCCGTTCCTTCAACTCCTTCTCCTGCACATCCCGCTTGCTCTTGACGTTGCCCAGGTCCTCTCGAAGATCGTCTAAGTCCTCCTGGAGGTCTCTGATCTGCTCCGTCAGCTTGATGTTCTGTCGCGTTCGCTTGGCCAAGTCCGCTCGCATGTCGAAGAACTCGCTGTCCAGTCTGCGTGCCGCCATTCGTTCTTGAGTCTTGAGGGCCTCCTCGAGCTTCTTGATCCTTAGGTCCTTGGCCTTCTCCGTTTTGCCGAACGAAACCGTAAGTGTTTTGATATCCTCCTCATGTCTCTTCACCGTTTCCCGCTGCTTCTGTTCCATCGATTCCTGCAACATCCTCATCTCCACGTCCTTCTCGCTTTCTGTCGTCCGTCGCGCGTTCTTGAAGATGTGCAGGCGCTCTCTCGCTCTGGCGACGTCGTCGGTGAGTTCCGTCATCCTTTCTTGATCCTGTTCTCGCTGGACGCGCTCGTTCCATAGCTTGATCTCCAATGCGTTGGAGTGGAAGTTTTCTCGGACCGTCCTTGCGCATAGATCGTCCGAGGCCGCTATGAACGGCTGTCTTGGGGCATCAGGCGCGAATTGGTGAAGGAGGAGTAGGGTTCGCTTCCGGGTGGTGGTGTAGATGTCTTCTCCGGTGTCGCTGTTGGCGCAATAGTGACGAGCGTACTCCCGTGTTTGATGGAACAGCTTGCGATCGCTGATGAGTCCTCTCCACTGCATAACATCTTGCGAGAGGTCAGCAGGGTCGAGTTCCGAGTCCGAGGCAAAGGAGAACGGGCTACCGGGGGCCTTGCGCTGCCGTTGAAGTCGGTCCTTCTCGTCTTCCGCATCCATGTTCGATCCGTATTCGGACGGCGCAGAACAAGCGTACGGAACCTCTTCGTGCAGTTGCTTCTTGATGGTGGCGAATCGGCGGGCCTGACTGATGTGGACCTCCAGGCGTTCTTCTATGCGCGACGGCATTCCGATTTGGTCTTCTGCTGGCTCGTTCTTGCCTCTGTGGTCCGCCATCTTGCTGATCAGTGAATGGGGGTGCGTGGGTGGTCGTTAACAACATCGTGTCGTCCGGAAGGCAGGTTTGAAAGGGGGCGTTGGGAGCAAGGTCGACGCGGGGGCTCTATTGGGTGAGGTATTGCCACCTTTGACGACACTGAGTCCTGAGGTATTCGGAGTGAGATTGATGGTGTTGATGCTGTTGTCGGTTATCGGGTCGAGAATTGTCGAGTTCTGCTGAAGCCACCCCGTCGTCCGAACACCTCATACCAGGATGCCAGGTATTGTACATAGCTGTTGGAACACCTCCCAATCCTTTTCTGCTGCGCTCAGCTGTTTTCTCTCCATCTCATCTACTGACTCCTGTCCGCACCTCTTCACTTCTGCCTCCCTCCGTCCCTTCACCATCGTTTCGCTCTACCTCACTTTCCTACTGCACCACTCGCCTCCTTTTCCAGCTGTCGCCATCTTCTAGATCCTCTACCCCCTCCTTTCATCCCTGTCGGCTTTCACACCTACGCTGTTGCGTCTCTCCCGCATTCCAGCCAGCCCAGCCGCACCGCAGCGGAAGTTGGGCGGTGCTCCGCTTCAGCTCGTCGATATTCGTTTTGTACGACTTCTGCACTCCAACTCACTGTCCCGAAGCGAAGCCCGCAGTCGCAGTTCTCACTCAGTATACCACGCAGACGACCATCGAGCCTCCAACAAACTCGGCACTACAAGCTTGGAACTTCGGCTTCTCAAGAGACAAGGGAGGCAACATCCATATAAGAAGACCAACCCTCCCTCAAGGCTGCCGCGGCTCGACTGGAACGGTTGAACAGGGCCTAATTGTGAGTTTCGCTGCCAGAACATGTTTTGACGTTCTGTTTCGTTCGCTGACCTCTTGTTTCTCCTCCCATGATTCGCAGCATCTTCTGGATCGCCTCCGATGTCATCACGGTCGCGGGGCAGACTGGTTCTGTGTGTTTGCTCTCGGTGCGTGCATGCGGTCCCGGGGGGCCGTCAGATTCCAACATCAGACCGCCGTCAACATCTCGGTCGGGATCTAGAGCGGGGACTCCGTGGTTCGGCTCCGAGTCGCTCGACGTCGCTCCTTCCAGCTGCTTCAACCTCGGCGATCGCTCGAGCTCGTTCCTTCAGCCCGCCGGTGCCACCATTTGGACGTTCATCAGGTTCATCAGACTCGATACGGCCTGACTCTGTGAGCATGCTTCTTGACTCTATTTCACGGTCTGTCTCTTCGTTTCTGATCATGGAATCTTTCCCCGCATAGGAGTTGTCCTCTCGGAGCGCCCCGTCGACTTCAGCAACGGGTTCTCGAATCGAAGAGCACGCTGCGATGGACGTGGACGTGGACCTGCCCGAACCGGACCACAGCGTCCGGACCGAGTCCGACGGTGTCCCATGGCTGCGGTTATTCATGATTCTCGTTTTATGGCTGTCATGCGCTCGGGGACTGTCGAGAGCGTGCGCCAACGTCATCCTGGTCTTTGTCCGGGAACTACTACTGCCGGCCCACAACGTAACCTCTCCTCGACATATCGCCACCGTCCGCAAGCAACTAGGACACAAGAACTCGATGGTGAAGTACGTCGTCTGCCCAAAAGACGCCTGCCAGGCATGTTGGATCGTCAGTCTCGCTCCGCCCCTCTGTAACTTGTGCCGGACGCCACTCTTTCATCCCGACAGGAACGACAGGCCGATCAGCTACTTCCATTACGGCTCGGTCATCAGATTCCTTCAAGAATGTTTCGAGGATAATGGATTCGAAGACCTAGTCAATCACTGGCGCGATCGGTCCCATCGATCGACTTTAGCCGACATATACGATGGAACGGCATGGGATGCGGATGGTTTCATGCACAACCGCCTCCATCTTCGGCTCACTCTGGGGGTTGACTGGTTCAATCCACACAGCTTCTCCAACACGGCGTCCTACACCATCGGCGCGGTCTCTCTGCGGATCGAGAATCTCCCTCCATCGATGCGCAATCGTCCGGAATACATGCACGTAGCGGCCGTGCTTCCCGGTCCTCGACAGACAGGCGAAGCGGGTTTGAACGCTGCTTTGAAGCCGCTCATCGACGAACTCCGGCAATTGAGCGAAGGAGTGCACGTACACACTCCTGGCTATCCCCTCACTCGCACCCTCCGCGCGAAACTCCTCATGGCCCTGGGGGATACGCCAGCTCGTGCGAAGTTAGCAGGCTTCCCAAGTCACTCGCAGTCAGGGCGGTGGTGTGGGCATTGCCTTGCCGACTCTGCGTCCTGGGTCGAGGAGCTGGCACGTCAAGAGGTTCCGGCACTTCGTAATCCAGACTCACATCGGACAGCCGCCTTTCTCGTCAAGGATAACGCCGGAGCGCGAGAGGATACTCTGCGGTCCAGTGCTGCGACATGGACGGCTCTCTACGATCTTCCATATTGGCGGTCGGTCACCGACGTTCCCGTGGACGCTATGCATGCCCTTTGGCCCAGCGCGCCTTGACCTCGTCCCTGGTTCCGTTGTGCAACTGGTTGTACCGGTCCTTCATGTGGGTCCATGAACGCTTCAGCCAACCGTTCATCAACTGCGACGGCGTCAAGCCAGGGGGCAGGCCGAACTCTTCGTGGTCATCGATCATCTTCTGAAGAACGAGGGAGATGCCTTCGAAGTTGGGCGACGCATTCCAGGCTCGGTCCGGTCGGATTCGCAACTCGCGGTAACGGAGCTGCCCATCTGCGGCGACGACAGATTCGGGGGCGGGCTGCTCGCCTGGCAGAGGCTCATAGGAGGGAGGATGATACGCGATCTCGGAAGGATCCGCGGGATACTCCAGCTCGTAGATCTTGGAACAGGTATCGGCCGCACCTCGGCCAACGGCAAGGCCGGCGGCGGTATTGAGCAAACGCTTGAACCCAGCTTGGGCGAGGACCTTGGTGTGTTCCTTGAAGACCAGCTTGACCTTCTTGGGACCGGCAGTCGACGAACCGGCGACGGCAGCTGAGGCGACGACAGGACGAGCTGCGACATCGGCAATATCGACCTTCATCGACTCCATTGCATCGACGAGCTGGTCAAGGCGGGTGTTGACGGCCTGATCAACCTCGTGCAAAGCACCGAAGTACTTCTCCAAGGAATCGTGGTTGATGCGAAGGTACACGTTCCCGTCGTCCGAAGGTCGAAGTTCGTCGCTACCATCGGTGCGAAGGACCTGCGCGTGGAAGCTGTCGACGACGACAGAGTACTTCTGCAGCATCTTATCGACACGAGTTTGCGAGACCGTCCGCATTTCTTCGTAGACGGACTTCATGCTGGCCTTCACCCAGGCTTGGATCTGGGTATCGATCCGGGCGACGACCTAGAGAGGAGATGAAACCAGATCAGTGAGTACGTTGACCACTTCCCATTCAGGGAGCACGCTGACTCACCTCTACTTCATTCAAGTATCGCTTGGCAACGGTCTTGTCCGTCGGACCCGTCTTGCGGCCGGAGGCGGCTGCAGCGGCAGCGGCAGCCGGGTCTTTGGCGGGCGCAGGAGGTGCAGGTGAAGCAGGAGGGACGACTGGCGTCGTCAGCAGTCCCTGTTGCCCAAGGGCGGCGGGGATCTGTCCATTGTGAAGGGGAAACGAGCCGTAGTGGCCAAGATGCGGACCATGCTGGTGGAGCGGGCCGTATTGGTGCGAAGGCTGGTGCTGATGATACTGGCCATGCTGAGGGCCATGATGGTGGGTACCGGAGTGATGGTGCTGAGGAGGACCATAGACCGTACTCGAAGGTGAGGACGGGTATGAGTGTGGCTGCTGATACATCGGACTGACTTGACTGCCTTCTTCCATGTAGGACCGAACGACATCAGGCGAACCCTGAGAGGGGTTGAAGCCGAACCTCGACTGCAACGACATGACGGGTGAGTCGCGAAGGGAAGGGGTTGTTGCCGGATGTGCTGTGACTGACAACGAATTGGCCTATCGCAGATGAGGAGGAGCGAGGACTGAGGAGGGTGAAAGGGAAGAGAGAGGAGACGAAGGAGAAGGGAGAGGAGGGAGATGAAGGTGAGGGTGAGTAGGATACAGTTGCAGATCGACCGATGAAGAGCGCTGCTTATATACCCTTTCAAGTTCGCAGACTCTTTCCGGTCCAACGCTCGCAACGTACCAGCCATCAGGTGAGTCGTCAGGCTCGGTAGACGACGTGTTGGCAACAAGACGAGTAACCTTGGCTGACACTATCCCACCCTCCGTAGGACACAGCAACGCAACACGCCAGTTCAAGTGAGTTCTAACCCAGCCGACTACGACAGCAACAGGAGCCTAACCTCACGCAGGTTCACTACATCATACGCAGAGTTGTTCACGCAGGACGGGGCCGGCCTCGCTACACACCAAATTCCATCAACGGCGACTGGCATTCCGTCAACGGCGACTGGAGCAGGAGGGACAGCGCGAGCAAGACAGCGTTCGTGACAGCGTTCGCGACTCGAGCAAGACGGCGATCACGACTCCTACAAGCGAGACGGCGAGAGCAAGGCGGCGATCGAGCAAGCGCGGTGGCGGGCGGGGCTGTGAAGGGAATGAACGAGGGTGGTGAGTGGGGGGGTTATCTTCATCAAGCGGAGGGCAGGCAAGCAGAGCAGGGCGACAAACGACCGTCCGACCGTCTACCCACGGATGCGGGAGCCTGGGGGCTGGGGCTGATAAGGGCAGGCGAGGAAGCGAGCCGGCGACGCTACCAAGGATGACGCGGATGCCGTGTAAGCGAAGGAGCGGTGTTGGTCGCCGGGGCCCGGGGGACAACGCGCCGCGCTCACGTGGTTTGTCTAGCTACCGTGACTGCCAATGACGAAATCAATAGCTTTTCCAATAGCACAATACCTGCAATTTCCAACCCAACAGCTATACCTATCCGGTAATTATTGGAGGTAATGCGAGCCACCTAATGCCGGTATTGGCACGATTGTCATCAGTCTAAATATGCAAGCCACAGCGCTAACGGAGGCCTAAACGAGGCAATAAACCAGGATTGGGATTTTACAACAGCTTGTCAGGCGTATCTCTCATTGACAACCCTATTGGACCCCCCCCCAATAGCATAGCTGTTGTATAGCTATTGCTCTAAACAATCCTAACCCCCTTTCTCCTCTAGAGGCTGGTGAAGATTCGGCACCAGTGAGCGGTGGGGGTGCGTCGGAGATTAGCCCGGGGCCGGGATCGGCGACCTGTCCCAGACCTGAGACCCCCGCACGTGACATGAGACTTTTCTCCAATCGATGAGACTCGCAGAAACTCCGCTAAAACTCCAGAGTCTCATGCGGTTTCACGGAGTTTCATGGGGTTTCCACGGAGACGAGTCACTTAGTAGCGGAGACGCGGAGTTACGCCGGAGATGCCGCGGAGATGGTATTTTTACCGAGCGTCTCCGCAACTCCGCGATTTTGGCAGCAAGCTAAAGCGTCTCCCTCCGCTGTTTTCCAGGCAGCTTAGCCGAGCGGAAATCTCCCTCCGCGATGAATGACTGGCGGAAAGGAGGTCTCCGCGAGCGTCTCCGAGGCTGACGGCGGAGAAAAACTCGCGGAGATTTGCTCCGCGGGGACGCGGAGACGCGGAGCTCCGCAGAAACCGCGGAGATGGTCGACATCCTTACGAACAAGGCAAGTTCCACGTCAAGGGGCTTCTTGACTTCATCAGGTCAGCTGCCGGTCAGTCAAGGCGCTACCAACTTCGCCACGAAGGCCGCCGGATCAAGCAAGACCTGCGATGGTGGAAGCAGCAGCTGGCGATGGACGCCTTCTGCCGATCCTTTGACCCCGACCCTGCGAAGGACACGGACTGCTTGCAACTGTGACGGCTCTACGTCTTATGGTGCCGGAGTTCACATCGCAGGCAGAGAACGAGCGTTTCCCCTCCATCGGCATCTGCAAGGTCACGTCGACATCAAAACTGTGGAGGCGCTTTCCCTGGAGCTCGCCGTTCTGTATCTGGCACACCTTGGCAACAATGATACTGCTTTGGTCGTTTACTCCGACAGTACCCCGGTGTGCGGGGCGTTCAAGAAAGGGAGAATGGCCGCGGAAGAGGCCAACAGCGTACTCGAACGCATCGCCGAGTTGGAACAACAACACCGCATCAGGCTCGAGCTACGCTGGGTGAAGTCCGAAGACAACAAAGCGGACCGCCCCTCCCGCGGGAAACACAGCCCGGCACACCGTCGCCTCCCACCCATTCCCCTATCCGATCCCCTACGACACTGGTTCAGCGACAGCTGGTGATCGACCGGGCGAGGAGGATCCTGATCCGGACAAGAACAAGATCCCGGAACGCACGCATGCGACCGAGGCAACGGCGGTGCCAACCAAGGCCAAACCGTGGGCCAAGCTGGCCAAACAGTGGAAGACCTCCCGGCAGACATGCACCAAGCCCGGGTCTGTCAAGGCAGGAACAAAAAAGGGACCGTCGATCAGCACTCGCACATTTAAGGCCAAGAGCCGAATGGTCAAGACCAGCGTGACGGCCAACCGTCCAAAGGTGAAGCGCGGCCCTGACCGTTTCTCCGCTTGGATTCCCGCTTCGTCGGTCAAGATCTCGAGGGCAACACGAGCATCCTTGCTGACGGTAAGGAAGATCGCGCTCGCCGGATACGCCAAGGGCACGCACAAGAGCTACAGCATCGGGCTCGCGCAGTGGCACAGATACTGCGACGAGCACAAGGTTGCAGAGAAGCGCCGAGAACCAGCTGCTTCACACCTGGTCGAGCATTGGGTTGCAGTCTATGCAGGTAAAAAAAGGGGATCGTATCTCAGCGACTGGATATCGGCCCTCAAAGCCTGGCACTTACTGAACAACCTGCCTTGGCTTCCCATTGAGGGACGCCTTTCCCTCATCCGCCGAGGAGTGGCCAACCTTCAGCCAGAGCCTCGACCACCCCGGGAGCCCATGACTGTGCAATGGCTCGACAAGCTCGTGCTCGCTGCTGACGCCAACGATCCAACGGAGGCTGCCGTCGTCGCAGCGGCAGCGACTGGTTTTTGGGGCCTCTGTCGCCTGGGCGAACTAGTTTCCTCCGCCGACAAAGCTGAGCGAGCACACCAGATTACGAGGTCGAAGGCGGTACCATCTATGGCCTTCGGCGCGGTGCCAACGTACACGCTTCGCCTCCCACGCACTAAAACCCAGCCGCAAGGCGACACCGTGATCATTGCTCATCAATCCGAGATATGCGATCCCATCAAGCTCATGCGCTTGCACCTCGAACGATCGCCGTGCACATTGACCCAGGCACAAGAGACCACCCCCCTCTTCGCCTATAGGACGGCAGATTCGCTCCAGCCGCTCACCCGATCAAAGTTCCTAAGCACCCTTGGCGCCATTGGAAAACGCGCCGGCATCGGCCTGCTTCAGGGTCATTCCATGCGCATAGGGGGATGCACGGCACTGCTCACGCGCGGAGTACCGCCGAGCAGGGTACAACTACACGGGCGGTGGTCGAGCGATGCCTTCAAACGGTATATCCGCGAACACGCGGCGGTGATGACATCGTACCTGGTCATCAACCAGGTCGCATCAGACCGGCTCCACAGCCTCTACCCCACCGAATGGCCTGCCCTTGCCCCCACCACACCCACCACAAAGTCCAAGGCCAGCCCCAAGGTCAAGAGCAAAGCCAAGGCAATAACGGACCCGTCTGGCGCCCTCGCTGCCGTGACCGCAGTCAACACCGATGGGCCAACGCCACCGACCGGACCAATCCAGCCGTCGCGCGCGCGAGGACGCAGAACGAGCCCCCGCACTCCCAAGAAACAGGGGACGCTGACGGCAGGACGGCCCGAGAGCGGCGATGTCCGACCCTCGTAGCAAATGCAACGAGAGTCTGGCCCAATCTTGCGTGAGTGTGAACGTAATCTTTCTCTTCTCCCTTCTACATAAGTCGAACGGGCTATCACCGAGTCTCTGGTGCGAAGGTTCCTGCGGGAGGACCTCAAAAAAGTTGAGGAATGGCGACACCGTGTCGCTAAGCAAAACCCTCCGAACCGCCACGGTCTATGGACGAGCTGGCAGGTGAACAGGATCAGGATTCAGGACGTTCTGGACCGCGTCGTCGCATGGACGAGCAACGCTGTCGTATGTGCCTCTATACGTTCGGAGTGCGGCCTTGTGCATCAAGGGATCTCGGGAATGGTTGATGGTCACCGTGTTGATGATGAAAATAAATATATAAACAGCAAAAGGTGGTCCAAAATTGTTTGGGAGACTGGATCTGGAATCATACCTCGTGGTAAACTCCCAAGGCGACTACCAGATACTCCTCGTCACATGCACCGTACAAGCCGACGATACGTTTACCTGCAGGTGGGACGAGGACACCCAGGTCGGCCCCGGTGAGATTCCCGACGATGTCTGTTCACTGTTGACTTGCCGCTCTCCATGACGAACTGGATCGCATCAATCCAGCAGCCGGACGTACGACGATCTTGGCGGACCCGCCGTCCTCTGGATCGAAGGTGAAACGGTGCTCGACGCGACGTGGGTTATGCCAATCTACGTATCCATCCGTCATCCAGCCGTCGTCCATAGAGCCGCCGTCCATAGAGCCGCCGTCCTTAGGGTCGTCGTCCTTAGAGACGTCCCCCGTAGAGTCGTCGTCCTTAGAGTCATCCTCCTCGCCCCCGTCGTTGGTTCCGACATTGGGGACGAATCGAAGAACATTGTCGCCCTCCCGAAGCGGTACGGTTGCCTTGAAGTGGGACTGGTTGACCTGCCACTCGATGGATTCGAAGCCAGAGCGTAGGTTTGTGTGGGCGACGATGGAGCGCACGGGGCGGTCCGGGGTGCCCGCTCGTCCGACGATGAGCAAAAGCCGATGGTAAATCGACTCGCCGGGCTTGACATTGGTGAAGCGAATCAGGTCCTCGTTCCCTTCGGCATCGCCTGCGATGGACTCGGACCCCATCGTTGAGCTTTGATGCGAAGTCTGCAGACGGTCAGCTCCAACCGCGACGATGAGGATGGTCGTGAGCGTCTGTCCAGCGTCAAGCCGCGATTGAATCCTTCTTCCTCTGTTCGAACAATGGGACCAAGGTTGTGTGGGCTGCTGTGTGGCCGGTGGCCCCAGCACTACTGCGGTCTACGGGCAACCGAAATTTCGCTGAAGCGAGGCTCGGAAAAACTGAGGCGCCATGATGAGGTTGGAGCCGGCCGCGAGCGCCTCGAGGGCAGACCCCGCCGCCCGTCCGCCGTGCCTTTCATGAGCGAGCCGCGATAAGACGATAGCGTGATCGTTGGCGGCAGCCTGCCAGTGAGTCAGGAACTCACTCAGGACGGCGAACGGTTTGGGTTGGGGGACCAGAAAACTCACTTGCCTCATCACATAACTTGGGAGAGATCCGCGCATGAGCCCATGAGCACACCATCGCCAGTCGAGGCTCTCGCTAGCTCATCTTCCCATCGTCCTTTTCCAACTTCAGAGACATACAGTACATATATAAGTCCTGCTGGAACCCCGCTGATCGCTTTCCTCTTTGGCTTCCCCTTCGTACACAGTTCCTTTCTTGAGCTGACCTTCCCTCCCAAGTCTGAACCCCCTTTCCTGAATAGTTGGCCTAGACAATCCTGAAGAGATGTCGGACCCGAACAACTCCAGCCGTAGGGAACCGGACTCGCCGGAGATGGAGTCCCCTATGGACACTGCCAAAGACGGTACCTCTGACCTTGAAGCCCGTTCGCTCGACAAGGCCGTCCTCGATGAGAAACGCGGAATCACAGCAGCGGACCGCGAGCTTCAGCCTGGCGAGCTCTCCCTCGAAGATGCCACCGCCGGTGGACAAGGCCGCCATCTAGGTCTCTTCTCCACAACGATGCTTATCACCAGCAGGATCATCGGTACTGGAATCTTCTCCACTCCGGCCAGCATCGTCTCTGGAGTCGGCAGCGTCGGCGCTGCGCTGTGTCTGTGGGCTCTCGGCGCGTTACTCGCCTTCGCCGGCCTGTGCGTCTACCTCGAATTCGCGACAATGTTCCCCCGGAGCGGAGGCGAGAAGGTATATCTGGAAGCGGTCTATCGAAAGCCCAAAATGCTCGCCACCGTCTTCTTCAGCACACAGGCCATCTTGCTTGGCTTCACTGCACAAGGGTGGGTCCTCTTGCACGAAGGTGAGGAGTGGGATTGTTGCTGAACCCTGGACGTGGTGGGGAAAACAGGTGCATCATCTTTGCGACCAATCTCGTTGCAGCTGCGGACCGGAAAGCGACTGAATGGGAACAGCGGGGGATTGCAATCGCTGTCATCACATTCGTGAGTGAAGTTGAAGCCGCTTTCAAACGTGGCAGTTCTGACTGGAGCGGGAGATTCTTCTGGGAACAGGTCACCATCGTCCACGGTCTACTGCCCAACACTGGTGTGAGGCTGATGAACGCGTTGTCTGTTATCAAGAGTCAGTGATGCTTCTCATCCTCAGTGACAATGCGCCAGTGACCCCCTTGCTGACGCATCTGTCTCTGGATCCAGTCATCCTCCTCCTCGTTGTATGTGTTACGGGCTGGGTCGTCCTGGGTGGAGGCACACGTATTCAAGATCCGAAGGCTGCATTCCGGGACGCTTTCGCGGGCTCCTCACAAGCACCCTACAACTATGCCACCGCGCTCTTCAAGGTGAGTTCCCGTTCCTCGTCGAGCTCCTCCGCAACAGAACTCAAGACAGGCATTCACATCCACAGGTGATCAACAGCTATGCAGGCTGGAGCAACGCCGTCCTCGTCCTGGGAGAAATCAAAGACCCTATCCGCACCATAAAACGCGCAGGACCGCTCGGCTTGGGAATCTGCGTTGTCCTCTACATGTTCGCAAACGTCGCTTACTTCTCGGTGGGTACGGTCCAGGAACTGTCTCATTCGGGCACGACGATCGGAAGCTACTTTTTCGGCAAGGTTTTTGGGCATACCGCGCAGCGCGTGTTTGCAGTCTTCGTGGCACTTTCGGCACTGGTGAGTTGCTATCCTTCCTCTTGCATCCTTAAACATGGGTGAGCTGACTGGAACTTTCTGATAATCTTAGGGAAATGGTGAGATGAATAGCGCTGGACGCCCGAAAGACGGGCGTCTCGTGCAACGAGGGGCTAACTTGTTCCGCTCCTTACATAGTCCTCACCGTTACGTTCGCTCAAAGTCGCGTGAACCAGGTACGTGTAGAGATGTGCAAAAACATTAGCCCTACCAGCTTACACCGCTGCCTCCCCTTCTTCCTGTGTCTAGGAGCTTGCCAAGGAAGGCGCGTTGCCATGGCCGGAGCTCTTCGCCTCGAACTGGCCGACACAGCGGAGTCCGATGATGGGTCTGATTGTGCACTTCATCCCCAGCTTCATCGTGATCGTGGCCCCACCGGTACGTATTTCTACCCTTACAAAGCGTCGAGACGGTGCGCCGAAGGCTCACCGAGATCGATTCTGCAGTTCGGAACAGCCTACAATTTGATTCTTGACATCGAAGGTTGTGAGTACTGCTGTCCTTTCACACACATATGGCTGGCATTCGACTGAGTCGTTCCTATATTTTGCTTGCAAACCTCCAGACCCAGGACAAGTGTGAGTGTGACGTTCAACCTACGTCTTCGGACTCTGGCTGACAATCTCACCTCTGTTCTGAACCCAATCTACACGCATGACAGAATTGCTCTTTTGGTCGTCGTAGGGTTGTTCTACTTGAGGGTGAAAGCGCCAAACGTTCCAAGGGCGTTCAAAGGTGGGTAGGCGCGTGACGTCGATTTCAGGAGCTCATTCTGATCTAATCTCTCTTCGTTGTCCAGTCTACTGGCCGGTCGCATCCTTCTATCTCGCAGCTGCTGTGTTCCTCCTCATCATTCCATTCCTCAGACCACCGGGAGGTACGTTCCAATTGTTACAGGTTCACATTGAAAGAACGCAAATCACTGACACGGTTCTGACTTCCCATTCTGTGATTTCAGGAAAGGGCGATACGACATTGCCGTACTGGCTTGCTCCTGTGATAGGCATTGCTGTCCTGGCCTCCGGCGTGGTCGGCTGGTTTGTGTGGATGGTCGTTCTCCCCCGGGCCCTCAAGTTCGAGTACGAGAAGCAGAGAAACGTCCTGCCGGACGGCACTGTCTTCTTCAAGTACGTTCCTCGCTATTTCCGGGATGGGAAGGCTGGCAAGATGCCTGCGCTGGCGGAGAAGACTTCCGCAGAGAACAAGGCAAGCGAGCCAGAGGCATGATATGCCTTTCCGATACGGGATTTCATGTGTATCTTTTACATGCATATGTACAATTTGATCGATCGTTTTGCATCGCAAAGTCAGACAGCAACAGCAATGAATCGATCATTACGAAGAGTTGCCAATCAATCGCTACCATTCCCAGGGATTCCTTGGAACGTACTTAAAGAAGATAGTGCCGTCGACCAGTTCGAAGCGTCTCTTCCGCCACCTGAAGTGGAAGGCGAGGGGGAGGATGATCATCCAAAAGGACCAACCGATGACCCCACCCACAAGCACTCCGAGACCCAAAACAGGGGGGAACCAGTAGGGCAAGGTTGCTCTGATCTGGTCTGAAGTGGAGAGTGGCAGCGAAGGTGATGAATGAGTAATGAGCACTCTGCTTACAAGCACAGCAGTATCGTCCACACTCACCATTTGGCGGTGGAAGGAAAGGCGCGACGAGGAGAAAGAGGACACCAGCAAGGTATAAGACAGCAACAGGCCAACATACTGGGACGGAATATACGTAGTTAGTACCCTGGCTTCTTGATAGCCTTGTCTCATGAAGCTCGAGGCGAGGACTCTCACCTTTGAACGGTCTTGACCGATATTTGGCTGACCACCGAAGTTGGAGAAATGCGACTGCGACCAAGAGGGCAATGCTATCCGCAGGAGAGGGTGGGTGGAGCTCGCTGCTCAGCATCGGACAAACGTCACAAAAGCTTGGGGAGATGGGTTTTCTTACACTTGTGTGGGATCTGAGGAGGATAAGACAATATACCATGACAAGCATGAGCACTGTCCCCCAGGCACGTTGGCAGCAAACCCTTCGACGAAACTTACAACCCTGTACGTCTCTCCAGAAACGAGGACCATTCGTTCTGAATGTAACATCGTACTGTGTAACAGGGAAGGAGATGAGGACTGGGACTTTCATCTGGCGCCTTTGGCGGTCGACTCACGGGAGGTGCCAAAAGAATGATTAGGTTGGGAACGAGGTGTACGAGTAAGCCTGCGAGGGGACTTCGTTGGGTCGGCCAGTTTGAAGCGAACAGGCCCGGCCACGGCAGGGCACCTTCCTTGGCGAGTTCCTGCGACAGTAGCCAGGAAAGTCTCGTTGAGATGTTTGGATGCTGTCGCTGAGCGTAGCCGCGTGGGAGCTCTTACCTGATTTACTCGAGCTTGTGCGAAGACCGTCGATGCGACTATGGAGATGAAGCTTCAGTAAAGCTTTGGTCAAGCTGAACGCAATGGATCGTTGCTCAGCTCACCATTGCTCTGTACAGACACGATCAGATGGCGATAACTCCTTTCTCAGCGCAAATATTCATCGTCGTAAGCTCGAGAGGGGGCGATACTCACCAAAGACGATAACGCAACGAAGACAGCAAAGACGCGCTGCGCAGTGTGCCCAAAAAGTTTGCCGAAAAAGTAACTACCGACCGTCGTTCCCGATTTGATAAGCTCCTCCTTCGTGCCCACTGAGAAGAAGGCGACAACGGCGAACTGATACAGAACGACGCAGATACCCAGGCCGAGCGGACCTGCACGCTTGATCGTCCGGACGGGATCTCGGACTTCGCCCAGGACCAGAAAGGCGTTGTTCCAGCCTGAATATGTGTTCATGACCTGTGTATATATACGGCGCCCAAAGCCGAGAGAATCAGGAGCTGAAATATGACCAGGATGAGTTACGTTCTCGAGCATTGAGGCGTACCTTCACCAGAGCGGCCACGTAGCTGTACGGAACAGTCGAGGACCCTGCGAAAGCGTCTCTGAACGAAGCATGCGAGTCTTGCACATGCGTTCCGCCGGCGAGAATCACCCAGCCGATCACGCAAATCGTGGCAAGGAGCAAGACTGCGAGGGCTCAAGATAGGTTCGTTGAGTATGTTGAACGGATCAGCATTCGCGTGCAACACGAGATTAACGTACCCTTGATCAATGACAACGCGTTCATCAATCTCACACCAGTGTTTGGCAGTAGACCGTGAAGAAGAGTGACCTGTGTTAGAGCATACTTATTACTTACATTAGCTTCCAACGTCCCAATCTATCGCTGTTTTGAAAAACCGAGCGACGTACAAAGCAAATGACAGCAATAGCGATGCCCCGCTGTTCCCAATCGCTCGCCTTCCGTTCCGCAGCCGCAAGGGCATTGGTCGCGAAGAGGATGCATCTGTTTTGCCACCGCGTTCAGCGAAACCGCCTCCTCATCTTCGTGCTCGGCAGAAGCAGCAAACATAAAACTCACCCTTGTGCAGTAAAGGCGAACAGAATAGCCTGTGTGCTGAAGAAGATGGTAGCGAGCATTCTGGGTTTTCGAAAGGCTGCTTCTAGATATACCCTCTCGCCTCCGCTCCGTGGGAACATGGTCCCGAGTTCGAGGTATACGCCCATCCCTGCGAACGAGAAAAGCGCTCCGAGGGCATACAGACACATCGTCGCCCCTACGCTGCCCGTCTCGCTCAAGATGGTGACAGGAGCGCTGAAGATTCCCGTCCCGATTACGCGACCTGTGATGAGCATTGTGGTGGTGAACAGGCCGAGGTGACGACCTTGTCCTCCCGCCGTTGCTTCGCCCAGGGTGAGCTCGGTGCTGGCTTTGGGCGGGATCACTGGGATGGCCTCGGATGCCTGCGTCACACTTGGCGTTTGGTCATAGTAGGATTTCTCCGTGATGAAGTCGTGGTGTCCTGTTGGAAAGCACACTTCTACTTGCGTTGGGTCGTCCCGGAGGTATGGATCTGTCATGGCTGCCGAAGAGAGAGAGGAAAAACGAAGAGGAGGAGGGTATCGAGGGCTATGTTACACGAAGAACTGTCAGCATATAAGCGATCAGGAGAAGGGAATTGAGAATGTTACAGGAAGAACAGTCAGCATATATCATAAGTTGCGGGATACTTCTCGAAAGGGCCCGTTCGCCGTCCGTCAAGTTGAGAAGTTAATCGGGGGTTGCCCGCCCAACCTGTAGATTCTCATCTTGATGAGGGCAACCCGATGAAAGAATCTGGGTAACGGCGTCGAGCGAATGAGCACCCCCATCTCCGTGCACCTCGGTCCTCGGATGTCGTCGTTCTGTGCCGGAACAGAAGAAGAAGAGGAGGAGGAAAAGAAGATGTCAGCGCAATCGGGATAAGAAGGCATGTATCAAGACAGGGCGGCAGTCGCCACACTTGCCACCAAGTAAGTGGCATCGGTCGACCGGAGGGGAAAGAGTCAGATGAATCTTCACAGCTATACGTGACAAGAGAGATTCAAAAGAGAAAGGAGTTATACAGCGGGAGAACGAATGCAAGCTCAGCGGAACCCCGTGATGTGATCCGCGAGAGAGGATCTCGCGATCTATGCTTCTATAAGTTATCAAAATGGCGACGATTTTCCCCAGTCCAACGCCCGTCAGGAACCTGCTTGAACACAAAAGATCAGCGGCCCCCAGCCATCTTCGGAAATCTTCCTGCCCCCATCCACGAAGGGTCGGGATCAGTTCGGAAAAAAGCCATGTATGTCACCGCTCAGCCCAACGCACCATTCGTCAAATACGATGCTACACCCGTCCCTGCCCCCGAAGAAGGAGCCCCAGCAGCCGCGGCGGACGGAGACGTCGACGAGGAAGAACTTTCAGCAGCCACTGTAGCCACGGCAGCCGCCGCGACCGCATCCCGGCATCCCGGATCCCAAGCCGCCAAGAAGCCCTCTACGGCATCCTGGGCTGCCTGCGCGTCTACTTCTTGATTCGGCTCGGGCATGTCGCCGCTTGGAGGATGGAGGTGTGGTTGGTGGGGTTCCATGGAAGGAGGGGGAGAAGGATCGGAGGTAGGCGCAGGTGTAGGTGCAGATACCGCTACAGGCGGGAGAGGTCCCAGCTGCGTCGGGTCTTGACGGAGTTGATTGTATTCCGGGGGCTGTTGCTGTTGATGTTGATGAGCAGCATTTTCGTCCTGACCGGGCATGAGGGAGGTTGACGCCGCAGCCGCCGACGGAGCATCAGCTACACCACTCGTGTCGATTGAATTATGGGAGACGACGGGTCCAGACAGCAAATGGGCCTTGTGACGTTTCTTGCCCTTGACCTTGGGTGGGGGCGCCTCCGTGGTCTCCGCGCCGCCATGTACTGGCCCTTCTCCCCCGGCTCCTCCCTCTCCGCCGGCGTCAGTAGAAGGCCCGCTCCACTGGCACTAGGCTCCTTCCCATTCAGCTTATGGAATAGCTTGAGTCCAATCCGATAGCCCGTGCGTCTTGTACCACCACAGATTGAACTCGGTGACACCATGTTTCCACTCATCTCAGATGCCAGCATGAGAGGCGCGGTGTCGAACCAGCCGGACGGGGACGAGGTAGTCGCAGGGCCAGGCGAGGGCGAGGACGAGGACGAAAACGAGGCGCGCGCTCAATTGAATCCCAGACGTGTCCGTGAGCTTCTTGCTTCGGATGCCTTGGCCCGCTCTGCAGCGGTCGGTGATCAGCGATCATTGGGGGGGAAGGTCAGGTTGAATGATCAGTTGTGAACCGAGGGCCACGAGGCCCGAAGAGAAGTCTTGCAGAGTCTTCACGACAAACCTCGAAGACTGAGAGAGACAAGAGGAAGTTCCAACGCCAAAGAAGAAGTGTGGATTGTACTCAGAAGGGGCTGAAGTACAGGCAGGATTGCTTATTGTAACAAGGAAGAAGCTGAGCTTGGGAAGAGAGAGAAAAGGTGCTCGATACCCTGAGACCACTGAGAGAAAGACCCGTCCATGAGACCCTGCCTTTCAACATGATCAACTTTGTCACGTGGAGCGAGGCAAAGGAACGACTCTGTATTTTGGCTGCAAAAGCGGCTTTTGGAGTTTTGGACCGTTCTTGCCGATCCCGCCGTTCTGTTGCCGTTCAGCGACGGCCTGATCACCGCTGGGACGAAGTGTGTTTCTTCCTCATATCCAGCCCAATCACCGAGGCATTGTATGTAGCACACAGCAGATCCAGCGCACATCAGTGAGCAGCCGCAGCTGATACCAGCGAGAGTATTCGCAGCGGCAAGAGAAGCGCTGAAGGTGAAGGCATGGAATCGCTCTGCCCTGGGCCGACGACGTGGGTGGAAGGGGGAGCATGTGCATTTCTCGCGGTTTTGTCTATTGGCCGACCCCGGTCGGTTTTGGTCAGTCGACCGACCCCAGCACTAGAGCAGTCAGAACTCTAAAACCACAAAGACTTCCACTTTTCGCCTCGTTAAGCCAAAGAAAACGGCTCCTCCCTTACTTTCAACATCAATTCTGCATCGATTGACCTCAAATTTCGCAGGAGTACGCGTACAGGCGTCTTTGACATCCATGCAAAATTTGAGCCCGCTTTATTAAGTACGTTGCTGGGACGGTCAAAGTGGGTAACTCAGAGGGGTCGGGTACCGACCGGGGTCGGCCAATAGACACGACCCATTTCTCGCACGTGGCATCACTTACAATGAGTTTTACCGCCCTGGTTTATTAGATACAAATGAATCCGTTCCACCTGCTTCCGCCCTGAGATTTCATAAGCACCAAACCCCGCCTATTCAATTCACTCCCCACTTGGTCTTTCCAGTGACACTCACCATCCACACGACGGAGAGGACGAATAGCAAGAGGTGAGCGGGCCGAGTGCGCGCGCTCTTCTCGACATACCCCTGTACAACGGCGGCTCTTGCTGTGAGTAGCCGCGAGAAAGTACGCACCCAGCCATTTAGGGACTGACTGACGGCGTGTTCGCAAATTTATGCAGAAATCACAATAAATGCCGCCTGCCACTACTGAGCCCGAGCGCTTCCGTCGGTCGAACGGCGAGCAGCGCGCTGGCAGCAGCTTCCATACAGCCCCTGCTACGCCGCCCGTCTCGCAGGCGATGCAACCCTCCCGATCGTCCGAGTCTATGGGTGTGGGCGTGCCAGCAGGGGGCGTGGTCAGGCCTGCCTTCCGACACGCAGCGACCGTTGGCGTCGGTCCAGATGTGATGCAGAGCCCGTTCCTTCAGCAGGACAGGTCGCGCTCTCGCTCTCATTTGACCACACCACCCTCGTCCGGATATTCCTTCGGCAAAGCGCCAGCGGCAGCATCGCCAGGCACGCCGTACTCGCCCAGCAATCCACCACCATCGTCCTTCCACACTCCCAACCTCAGCAAGACGAGCATGTCCAGCCTCTCCAGCGCATCAAGAACATCGGCAGCATCCTCCCCATCCATCCACGGTCTCTCGGCACCGCCTACCCCAGGCGCCGCAGGCTTCTCGCCCGCATCGCCCTTCATCCCACAAAATCGGCCACCCTCGATCCGCTCCTTCAACTCGGACCGCTCCGGGAATTCCAAAGTGTCACGTACCTCACGCGCCACCACGGCAACTTCGCGCGCCACGCGCAAATCAAACCGCTCCCGCATCCTCGCCAGCACGAGTTCAGGTATCTACCCCTCAAATCCATCGGATCTCTCTATCGACGAGGACCCTTCCATGACCGCCCTTCAGCGCGCACAGTCCTCCCTCGGCAGACACGGCTATCGCTCATCCATATCCAGCATCGGAACCACCGCAAGCGGGAGAGCAACTTCGATCGGACACGCATCAGGAAGTAACCCGCCCATGAGCCCGCCCGCAGTGCCCGGCTTGCCAAACCACTACCAAAACCAACACAACATGCTTTCAAATAGTGGCCTGCCATATAGCGCTGCCTTCTCCCCATACGAACCCTCCAACATGTCCTCGTCCGCTTCTTCCATCTCCGGCCGCAGTCGGCGGAAAACGAGTCAGAGCCCATCGCGACATGTCCACAAGCCCGCTCGCTCCGCCATCACCCGACAGGCGGATGCAGCCATCAGCAGCACCTCTCTCCTATCAAGTGTGTCCTCCTCTCGCGGAGGATCTTCACACCTGGGCCCCAGCATCGTGCTCGACACCGAACACCTCCGCGCGGCTGGTTACAGACGCAGCACCGAACGCGATCCCGGACACGGACCTAGGACACGATCCCACAGTCAAGGTTTCTCCGACGATTGGCACGATGCGGAACTGCTCGAGGACGAGGACGATCACTTTGACGAAACCTTGCCGGGTCGGACGCGCGTGTCGTCAAATTATCCGTACGCATCTGCCAAGGCATCCACGTCTCGCAACACATCTATGCCTGGTGGGCTCGGCATCCCGTCGAGCGATTTTGTTTCTTCGTCAACCTCTCCATACGGAGCGCCCTCGCCTGCCTTGTCCACGTTATCCGCTCCGCCAGAATTCCTGAGACAGCACAGTGGCGCCTCCTCTCACAGCGCCGGTGGGTCCTCCTTCATGGGAGCAGCAACCGGACACTCTCCCAGCATTCTCTCCTCGTCGTCCTCCTTTAACCTCATCCCTGCAGGGAGTTCCCCTGCTGCCCTCGATCAGAACTCGGCAAATGGTCGGAGGTTATTAGCAGCCAGCGACGCGGGTGAGATGGACACTCGCTTCTTTACACCGCCCGAGGAGCACGGGGCGTTCTCGCTCGGCACCAGTCCCTCCCGGAGCGCTGGCTCACATTCGTACCGCAGCGGCATGCCCGCAGCTGCGAATGCATATTCTTCCTCCTCCTCCTTCTCCTCCCGCCCTCAGGCTGGGACCTCACACGCGGCCAAGGACAGCGGCGCTTTCCGCAGTGCCGGCGAAGAATCGAAGGATAGTTGGACCTCAACGGACAGTGACTCGATTCGGGAGCGCGACGCGCAGCAGCAGCAACAGCATCAGCGCGGCGAAGCGCTCAGCTCAGGTTCCAGCGCCTTCCTGCCGCTTCCCACCGTCATGGAGCGTTCGGGCAGTACAGACACCAAAGCCTCCCCGGAGTTGCCCCATCACCATGGCCATCACACCGCCTCAGCGGCAGCGGCAGCCATCAGCGGTCTTCGCTCGCGTCTGATGTCTGGCTTTAAGTCGGCGAGTGGTCGGAAAAAGTCAGGATCGACGACCTCGCACGGCGGTCTGACGAGCGGGGAGGTTACTGAGACGGAGAATAACAGTGGTGGGTCGAGCGCGGCTGTCACTCCACTCCCGAGCACGGCTGTCACTCCGCTTCCGAGCGCGGCGCCGAGTCCGAGGAGACAAACAGATCCACTTCCAAACGTATCTGGCTTCACTCCAATTGAGAGCTGGACACCCGCGGTGGCGGCGGTGGCGGCAGAAGGATCGACCGCGCCCCTCGTCACGAGCTCACCCTCGCTTGTCATCCCAGACCGGAAGAAGTCACTGCCGGCCTCGGAAGTCGACGCGAAGACGCGTGCTCACGGGCGGACGAACACGAACGAAGGTGGAAACACCAACGACTTGATGCCCGTTTTGCCTGAGATTGCGCGCCAGACGGACATGCCGCTCATGGGGTCCTTCATGGACTCAGACCTGAGCAGCAGCGGCGACTCGTCTCCACCGATGCCGTCACAGCCTCCTCCGCCGCCGCCCCCGGTGCCGGACAAGAATTATTTGGCCGCAACAGCCTTGGGCACAACGGCCTTGGGCCTTTTGAGTTTGGGGGACAGTGAGGTGTATGGAGGGATAGCGACGACGAATATGTCACCGAAGACGCGTCCGCCGCCGCCACCGGCTCAGGGCACGAGCAGCGCTGACGAGGTCACATTGCCCACTACCGCTGTGACGTCGAAGCAGCCACAAGCACAGACTGTCAGTCTCACCCTGGGTGGGGAAGAGCTCCAGAAGAGCCTGAATCCCGGAAACAACGTATCTCCTAGTGGGAGGGCGGCCAGGCTGGGCGGACCTCCGCCCAACGTGGCACCATTGTTAAATCTGGACACGGCGTCAAATACGACGCCAACGACGGCTGGCCAACTCAGTCCACCTCTTACCTCACCGACGCCGAATTCACCGCGCTCGCCGACGTCTCGCACGAACAAGATGCGTCCGGCTCAAATGCCGATGCCTCCGCCCTTCTTACCGCTACCGCTGCTTCCTCCCGTACCCGGTCCCGGAGCAGCTGCGTCATCCGCTACGTCTTCCTCGAGCGCGAAGAGTGAAGGATCGGGGCATGTTTCGGGTTCGTCTACCCCCGGGACGGAGGGTGTCTCGCCTGGTGGGCCGCCTGCGGTCCCGCCGAGGCTGCGACCTGCCAGAAATCCGCTTCGAGGCTCGGGCGGGCAGGTACCTGGTCAAGGGGGTGTCCCACCTTTACCTACACATCTGGGGGTGACAGGGGGGCTTTCTTCCACTAATTCCAGTGTCAACGGGCATGTGGAGCGCAAAGTCTTGGCGCCGGAGGCGATGTCGAAGGTGGACTCTGTCTCTAGGACGACAGACGGAGCTAAGCCTGTGAGCTTGGGCCAGGGGAACATGTCGGATGTCGGTCTGCCGCCATCGACCAGCTCAGGAATGGCGGTGAGCGTGGGAAGCGAAGATCCGGACCGGACTCGGCCTGCGTTCGCGCCGACATTGCTGTCGCGCGTCAGCGAGCAGTCTACGAGGCGCAGCGAGTCGCGCGATGGTCTGATGGAGGGCAAACGCGCGGTTAGTGTGGCAACGGAGGAGAGTCAAGTTGGGGAGGACAGACAGTGGACATCCCGGCATGAGGCCGTTGCCGCTGGCAAGGGCTGGACGAAGGAGAATGCAGGCGATGACGCGAAGCCATCCAGTCGCGGCGGTGCGGTGCCTAGTAGCTCCAGTGCATGGATGACGGGAGATGGCGTTCTGGGTGAGCATCTGCTCGAGGGCGCATTTGATGCCCAAAAGCATCGGCTTGCCGGTGAGCGAGATGCTTTCCCTGGCACAGGCGATACTTCCCTCTCTTCCAGCACGGGCGAGCACCTGGCAGCCATGATCGGGTCGAATCTGAGAGCAAGCGCTAGCACGGCGTCCTTGGGGACGATGAAGAAGGGTCGCTTGGGCTTGGGCACAGCGTTCCGCCAGAGAAAGGACAAGGATCGCGATGTGAACGGCGTTAATGATCGAAAGATCGCCGATACGGACGACGAGAGCCCGGCACCTTGGCAAGGTGGGGCTGGTGAGTCATCGGGAGGGACGTTCGGCAAGAAGAAGAAGAATCGATGGCGTTTTGGGAAGGAAGGCGCAAACGACGGAGCTGTGTGTATGTCCGATGCAGAAGACTTTGACTTCCTTGGGCGGCCCCGGCGGAAGAGCAAGACCGACACGCCGATTTCTCGGTCCAGTATTCGACGAATCTTTGACGAGGGTGACCCTGCTGCGCCCACTACTGAGGATCGTTTGAATTGCGCTTCGCCGGACCAGGACACCATCGATGCGTTGCCGATCGTCGGTACCGTTGGACCCCGGAGTGGAGTCAACGGACGGCATAACAGCATCAGTGGTCCTCAGGCGATCCCGGCGCAAACTCTTCGCGGCCATCGACCTTCGTTGCCCTCGCTGCGCAAGCAACCGTCGTACGAGAGCTACTCGTCGAACCATGGCCCAGAATCACACTCTCCCAGCGCGTACATGGCCCGACGCCCTTCCACGTCTGGGCTGAGCTCGGAGGATGCGCAGAGCCAGCGGTGGCCTTCCATGTCTGCTGCCGGCACTACCCGGGGCAGTGTCCAAGAGCACGGATCTGTCTCGGACCACGGCTTCAGCGTACCCGGTAGCTTCTCGATGCACACCACGACGCAGAGTGCTCCCCCAGCCGCGAGTGCAGAGACGAAGCGGCTGTACAAGCGTGCGAATGTGATTCGGGAGTTGATCGAGACGGAACGACGCTATGCCGCGGATCTCCGCGTGATTCGGGATGTCATTCTCATCCCGGCTCGGCTGGCGGCTGGAATGCCGAGCACTCCGGTGACTCCGCTTTCGGGAGGAATGGGAGGGATGGGGCCCTCGCCTGGACTGCTGGGAGGTCAACCCTTCTCTTCCTCTGTTCTAACGCCGCCCATGTTTGGGACTATGAACCGCGGGAACAGCATCGGGAGCCTGCAACTGTCTGCCGTGTCGCGGAAAGCATCGGCAGACTCGTCCACATTTCAGGGTGGGCTCCGAGGCAGCGCGAGTACTATGTCGGCTCAGATTGCGGGCGCCCAGGCGGGGATGAACGGGAACGGCAGCGCGGCAGTGAATGGTGCGACTTCTTCGCCTTCTGCAACTACCTCCGTTGCCCCGACCAGCACGGATGCCAGCAACCGCTCATCGGTCTTCACAGTTTCTTCTTCGCAGAGCTCGGCAACGTCTCAGTCTACAGCGCCTTCAGTCCCGCCGTTGCCCACTGCACCTGCAACTGTCGCTGCAGACGATGCTCTGCGCTCCTCAGTACCGATGTCGCCGACTTTAAGGAGCCCAGCGCCGCCATTGTCGCTCAATATGACGCATCAACCATTTTCGTCGCCAGCTCCCGGCTATGCCCAGTCGAGCAACTTGCAGACTCCTCCACTGCTGCAGGGAGTGGGGTGCTCACCGGGCGCGATGTCCAGCGCCAGCCTGAGCGTGCCAGCTTCCGATGCGCCGCTGACGACGGTCGAGATTCGAGTCATCTTCGCCAACTTGGAGCATTGCTGTGCATTTGCCGAGGAGATGGTGTCATACTTTGATGCCGCAGCGGAGGAGCAAGCTGTAGCGGTCAGTGGTATCCAAGCAGACACTTCGCCTGCTGCGAGTTCGCCTGCTCTGATGCTGGATGTGGGCGCAGAAGCGATTGGTCGCATCTTCTTGAAGATGGTGAGTCTTACCATTATTTTAGCCCTCGATTGGCGCATCGGCTTCCTTTTATGGCTGACACTTTTGAATCGCATACTCGCTCTTTTTAAGATGCCGCGCATGGAGCAGATTTACGCGCACTACTGCTCCAAACACGAGGGATCCATGTCACGGTTGGCCGAGGTGCTCAAGGCGAATGGCAAAGGGGCAACTTTCATTCGCAACCGCATCGAAATTGCCATGACACAGTGAGTTACCGACGTCTCCGTCAGTATTCCCTTAGACTGCGTACTGATATACTGCTGGACTTTTTAGATCAAACGCCTGGGATCTGGGCTCACTTCTGATCAAGCCGGTGCAGCGAGTGCTCAAGTATCCCCTTCTACTCAGGCAGATTCTCGAGGCCACCGCTCCTTCTCAGCCCGAATTCGCTGCCGTCCAGGAAGCGCTCAACGAGATGATGCACCTCGCGGATCACCTCAATGAGGTGAAGAAGCGCCGAGACATCGTTGATGAAGTCTTAGGTCACTCGAATGCATCGGGAAAGAACTCGCGCAGTGCTAGCATCAGCGCCGGACCCGGGGGTACCATCTCCGGCAAAAAGATGAAGAAGAAGGGCGATAAGGACAAGGAGCGTCTGCAGCGCCAAAATGCTTCAGGCTCTGGAGGCGGTCCGAGCATCTCGCTTCTGGTCCCAATTTCCGAGGAAAGCTACCGAGCTCTGGTGATCGAGCTCCAAAAGCTGGAATTGATCTTACAGGACTTGCCGGCCCGTTGCCTAGGATGGTGCGACAACCTCAGAGAGTCGTACGAGGCGGAAGTTCGACTTCTCGACCAGTGGCGAATCGTCTATCTCGCTCAACAGAACCCGGTGCTCACCAGCGGCGAGGCTGGTCCGGACTTTGCCCCTCAGCCAGTGCCAGCTACAGAGTCTACCTTGGACCCAGAGACAGAGAACCGGATCAACGCCTACGTTGCGATCTTGATCGACGCCCTTTCCCCGAGCGGAAGCTGTCAGCGCATGTACCACGCGGTTCGGGCCAGCATTGTTCCCCAAGCTGGCCAGCTGCTCCAACTGTTGACCAATCCTCATCAGGTCATGGCCAGGCGCGACGGATTGCAACCTGACTACGCCAAATATCGATTGAAGATCAAACTTGCGACCGACACAGCCGGATCGAGTAACCAAGACTCGCCCGGCTTGACGGAGAATGGCCCCGCTCCCATGGCCAGCTCTCAATCGCAGTCCGCTCACAGCGCCGCGCTCATGACCAGCGCTCTTGCCAAGGTCAACTCTGATTCCAAGCTGGTCGAAGCTGCAGAGGCTTTTGTTGCGCTCCACACGCAACTACTCGAAGACTTGCCGCAGCTCATCTACGGTCTACAGCTCAGTCTGAATATTCTCATGCGCTCATTTGCGTCGTTGCAGGAACGGCATTACGAGGATCGGCAGCTAGCTCTCACCCGGTACTGGAGTCGATGGGCGTGGAAGCGGTCCGATTTGCAGCCCATTTCCGTCATTCCGGCGCCTGGCGGCGAAAGTGTTGCCAGCAGGGTCGCGAATGCTCGCATCGCACCGGAACTGAATGTCGTCAAATCCTACTGGGCCCAGCAACGTTCTAACCCGAGCGTTCTTGGCATCTTGGAGGGTCATCGATTGGTCGGATCGTCGGAGGCAAAGCGCACTGAGGCTCGAGAGGGAGGGCCTGGTTCTCTGTCTGGCGAGGGCTCGACGACGACAAGCGAGGCTGCTCACGGTGGGGAATAGAGGTTAACAGCCCTCCGCCCGCCCGCACGGAATAGACTTACTTCAAGGGCAGGTACACAACCGTCACATCCTTCTCACCACCAGAAACCTTGCACCGCCTTCTCTTCACCGCTCCACTTCTCAAGCCTCAAGCACGAATCCGTACACACATGGCATCTGGAATATCGGCTTCAACATCTCCTTTCGCTTTCTTCCTGCCTTCTGCATTTGCAACATCTCGACAGTCCTGTCCCCTTTTGTATCAGGTCGAAAACACAACTACTGCTCTTTCCTTCCCTGGAGATCTTGGGAAATGGACATCTCTTCTTCAATGCTATTCATGTTGGCTGGTCTCGGTTTGTTTGCACCGGCCCTCATACGAGGCCGTTGTCAAAAGTATCCGGACACTAAATTTTTAACCATACGTTTACTAAGTAATCGCCTGTTTTGGGCTCTCGATGCAACTCAAAGACATGGATATGGAAGACGCTCAATTACGGGCCATTTGGAAAGCCTCTATACTGGAGAACAACTTCTCTCTTTGGAGATTTCCCAGCTCTGACTTGGAAGACAGGTTGCTCTAAGTGGAAAGAGGAAGAAACGATTTCAATTAGTAATTTACTAGGTGATTTCAAACTCCTTCACACCCACCTTACTCAACCCAGCTCCTCAATTTTTCTCAATTTTTTTGAGTCACATATTCCGATGCTCCTGCGCTCTCGCTAGAAGGTCAGCTAAGAGGTGTATTTTTACAGATTTTACTGACCAAGTTTGACTTAAGGTGAAATAGAGGCGAACACTTAGTAAACGTATGGTTAAAAATTTGGTGTCCGGATACTTTTGACAACGGCCTCGTACATACTTTGAGGCACGTCAATAAAACGTAGGTTGAATCGTTCTGGGGACTTTCAAGAGCAGGAGGACAAGAGTCGGGTTTGACTGTATGAGTCCGTTGGCTACGCAGGAAGTTCGCGCTCGCCTGCGACTCGTCCACAGTCCTTGCACCGCCGACCTTCCTCGTCGGCCTTCCAAGCGTCGATTACGGGCTTGAGCTGGGTGCCGAGATCAGTGCAGAAGAAGCGTGATTCCTTGATGATGGTTGGGTCTGGGTGTGCTTCCTTGTTGGGACAGTACCATCGCATAGCGTCTAGGCAACACGTAGTGAACATGTTCGTAATTTCGAGCACAATTGGAGAGGAGGTCAGTGAAGTGAAGAACCACTGGCGACAAAGCCATATGGAACCGCTCACCCTCTTTGCCTTCTGGTCTTGTCCGTTCCACAACCAGGCCGACAGTGTTCTCGAAACGGACAGGAGAATGCGGCGTGTTTGCGGGCAGCATAAACATCTCCCCTTCACCGATATGGATATCCCTGAACTTGTTGTCCTCGATAACCTTGAGCAACATACCGCCTTGAACTTGGTAAAAGAATTCCTCGGTCGGCTGAGCCAAAGGATCAGATTGATGCAAAAAGATAAGAAAGCTTGTTCGTCAACTTCCCAAGGGTCGGAGCGCAGTGAAACGCTGCAAGAGGACCGACTCACCTGGTAATGATAATCCGAACGCTCATTGGGCCCGCCGACGACCATCACCGTGTAGTCCTCCGAGCGGAAGAGGCAAAAGTTGCCGACGGGAGGCTTCAGCTTATCCCGATTTTCGGAAACCCACTTGGAGAAGTTAATTGGGGCGGCGAGGACCATTGCGACTTGGTGATTGGGCAGTCAGAATCTGGAGATATGCCGGGCACGAAGAGGTGATGTCGCAGCTCGCAGTTGAAGAAAGGGACGAAAAGGGTGGCGCGATTGACCTGTGCTCAAAGAGTGCCTTAAGTCAGCTGGCATCGTCCCAAC
Organism: Tilletia caries; assembly: GCA_032718865.1. Classification (NCBI taxonomy): domain Eukaryota; kingdom Fungi; phylum Basidiomycota; class Exobasidiomycetes; order Tilletiales; family Tilletiaceae; genus Tilletia; species Tilletia caries. The sequence continues at coordinate 1,594,532 of JALUTQ010000004.1, forward strand.
TCGATCTCTATATAGACCTATCCGTCACGAGTGCACTCACTTGGCAAGCCTATATATAGAGCAGCGAGAAGTACGAGGATGTAGAGCGTCCGCGGCGGTGCAGTGAACGGTGAACAGGCAGGGTGTGGTGGAAGTCGTGCGATACCATCATCGCCGTGCGCTCAGGCCGCTGATTGACGTCTTGCCACCGTCCGTCTCAACTTTATCATGAGCGTGGGAACATCGCGGCACTTCAATAAAGCAATCGACTTGGGTCTTGGGTCCATGAGTATAAGGAAAGAGACAGATGGGAGAAAGGGAAGGCGGGAGAGGAGCGAAGGGGGAGAAGGTCGACATTACTGATGAAGAGGATGAGACAAGGGGCAGCCAGTGACTGAACCGGGATTCAGAGGGAATGGGAAACAAACGGCAAAATACGAGACAGGTTGTGAGATGTGAGATGTGAGATGTGAGAGAAGGCGAGGTCGAACGAGGGAATAGGAAGAAGCGCAAAGAGAGAAAGAGAGAGAGAATCTGAACGAGGATGTCTGATAATAAACACTTCGAGATGGGTCGACAATAATCGGATCGACACGGTCGGACGCGCTCGAGATCCAGCACCGTGGGCATGAACTGAACAGCAAGGTGAAGTCGTTGTTTGAAGAAGCGAGAGCAGGATGGAAGTCGCTGTGTCGCAGTCCGGGAAGAAGGAGCTGGGAGCCGTCTGCTGACCGTACCGGAGAGCATTTTTTTTTTCGTCTTTTTGAGTCCGGTCGGTAATTCGGGTCGATGTCCAAAGGATGTGCCGCGCGGAAAAGCTGTTGCGGCCATATTGGAGATGGTGTATTGGTTGAGGGAGTCCATTCTTGATATGTGTGCCCCGAAGCATGGGGCAGAAAGCTGAAAGATGCGAAACGAAGACGCTTAATGACCGTGGGCGAGGATGGCCCAACGAGAACCACGCCGCTTGATGAGATGTGTTCTCAAGGTAAGGGCGAGGACCGTGTGTTGAAAGCGAAGGACAGAATAGAAGATAGGCGATGTTTGCGGACGGAAAATCGTGTCGAAGCGCGTGGCGCAAGGTGACGCGGTGACGATTGGAAAAGAGGGTGATAGAGTTGATTGTATCCTCTGTAGGATCGATTAAGAGTTGAGGATCTGCCGGGGATCCATCGGAAGTTCCGCTAAAGGAATGAAACAAGAAAGGTCAACTAACTGTATTGTCAACTCTAACGGCCATGTCCGGAGATGCACTCACCCATTTTGCATCCAAGATGACATTCGAGCGTCCGAAGCATCTCGATGTCTGCCCGGGGACCGCCCGAAGCAGTCACCACATTGATACACACACCCGGTCGAGACATGCCTCCAGCAGCAGCGCAAGAAACCCTGCACTCGGAAAATGGAAAGTCGTGAGCAAAGGACGCGCCCCGGACGCTTGGACAGAGAGTCAGACTGCATTCTTAACTCACTTTTCCTTGTACTCCTCTACCGCCCGGGGCATGTCGTAAAACAGAACGAGCGGGATTTGATGGACGTCTTTCGGATTGATGGCCATATCACAGACGACGAGCGCCTTTCGCGGTTGTCCACCCCGGTTAGCACCGCCCGGCCCGCCCATGTTCGGCGTTCCAAAGTTGGAATGCTGCTGGAACATGCTCGTTGCGGTGCGGAATTTCGCCAGCATCTGATGGCGCGTGTGGTGATTCATGTCGCGATGCTGTTAGAAGTGGTCGGGAAATCAACAGCAACACGCGATCGGGGCGTCAGTAAAAGCAGTAAGATACTTTGATGTAGCAACGATTAATGCTTATACTCACAACCGCCATAGCTTCGACACCCTTGCTCGCGAGCTTGTACGTAACAGATTCCATCGTAGCCGCGTTGCCACAGTAAACGACGGCATGCCCAAAGTCCATGTCTTCAAGAAGGTCCGCAATGAGCTCCAACTTCATCTCGCGTCCATAAGCAGCCTGCCCTCCGTAGCCTGCATTAGGCCCAGACATATCGCCGCTCACGGGCACCCAGAGATAATACTGTCGCAGCCCTCGCAGAGCCGCGACGGATGGGTCGGGAGCTCCGGGTGTGCCTGGAGTCACCATACCCGATCCACCATTCTTGATGATGTTGCTGTTGAAGTATCCTCCAGGCGCGCTGCCAATGGCCGGAGAATGGCCTGGGAACGTAGCCTGCGAGGAAGGTCCAGCACTGCCCGGTCCTGACGTTGGGTTGTTGCCGTGGCCGATCCCTACTTGCACCGTACCGGCACCCGCCGTACCTTCTCGGCGCACAAGTATACGCACCGTCTCCAGGAGGCCGATAGATTGGGCAAAGTTGAGGACATCTTGCGGGACCGTGTTTGAGAAGACGGCTGTCTGCTGAAAACCCGTCGAGCCGCCCATAGAGCCTGGGCCAGGGAATCCAGGAGACATGGCGGGGCTCTGCTGGCCACCCCCTCCTCGTCCACCAGCGTTGCTACCGGAGCCTGCACCATTACCAGCAGCCGCACGCGAAAACGGAAGAATCCGAAGCATGCCCGCCACGTAGTCAGACAAGTTGCGAGCAATAAGCTGGTCGACCTCATCCAGCACCACGAAGCGGACCTCGCCTCCTGCAGGCACGTTTGAGCCGGCTTGCTGTTGGCCCAAGAACGTCCACAACTCGCACATTTTCGCAGGTGTGCCAACGACGATGTGTGGACTCGCTTGAATGAGCATTTGGGCTTCTTGCTGAGCATCAATCGACCCAGCAGCGGCCATGTGGACTCGAACTCCGAGGGGAGAACCAAGGCCGAGGGCCATGCGTTGTGCTTGCGTCGCTTGATCGACGGTCGTGCTCACAATCAGCACGTACGGACCGCGAACGGCAGGTGCGCCAACTCCAGCTCCCCCTTTCGATGGGTTCACCGCCTCGAGCACCAACTGCAGCGCCGGAATCACATAGCTCGCAATCCGCTCCTGCGTGGGAGGAGCCTGGGCAATGACGTCGTGGCTCCGCAGCAGGAACGGAAGCGCTCGCTGCTGAATCTTGTTGGGCGGGCCCAGCCCGTATTTCTGAATAGACCGCAGCAGATCCGGGTGAAGGTTGAGGTGTTCCCACTTTGTCACGGGCGTGATTATGGGCGCCCCAGCCCCGCCACCCTGCTGGCCCGAAGCGCTGAGATCGCTGGAAGATCCCATTCGGCCATCTTCGGAACTGATCATCTGAGGCGTACTCTGACCTCCGAAGCGAGAGCCAGGATTACCTGGACCCAAGCCACTCCACCGTCGCTCATCCTTGGCACTCACTGAGCCTGGAGCTCGAGCAGTCGACGAAATTGGAACGTCTGAGGGCATGCCGTGCCAGCTGAGCCGATTGGACGCATTTCCTCCGCCGCCTTGCGGTCGAGGACTCAACCGACTTGTCGCAGCGTCCAAAGCTGCGAGCATGTGCGCGTTCCCACCGAACGGACCAGGGCCCGGAGCCGGACCACCCACAAGTGGGCTGGACGATCGATCTCCGAACGGTGTGCCCGCCATTGCAGGATTTGGACTCAACTCGCCAGTCAAGCTGGGGGTTCCCAGACCCAATCCAGCCAGCTGTTGGAGCGGAGGAAGATGTGGACCAGCCCGATTCTGAGCGTTCGCAGGAAGTCCACCAAGGTTCGGTCCGGACATCTGCGACTGGTTCTGCGTCTGAGCCTGATGCACCAACAGTTGCGCCACATTCGTGTGAAGCGTGTTCATCTGAGCCCTCAGCACACGCAACTCGTCTGCATGCCCCTGTGCGTTCTGCTGATGTCCCGGTCCATCAATGCCGAGTCCAACACGCGACTGATTGTGGCCGCCCATCGCGAGAGTTGCGTCCACCTTGACGTGGAGTTCACGCATGCTCATCTCCAGCCGGACAAGACGATGAACGACCTCGCCCACAAGGGGACTGGCGCGAGACAGGCTCTCAAAGGCGGCCAGGGTATCGGAGGCCGGGCCTGAGAAGCCGACAGCGTTGGTGAGGTCAGGTGTTGCCGTTGACGGTGCACTCATTCCAGGGCCGCCTTGCTGTGCAAAGGAGCCGGGACCATGGGGTCCTTGACGCAAACCGGACGAACGGGCCACAAAAGAAGGGAGTGTCCCACCTCCAGGCCCGAAAGGTGCTCCAGGGGCGGGGCCCCCGATCGAGGGGCTGTTCCTCGATGAATTGTTCGACACGTTGTTGTTCCCACCTGGACCCATTCCTTGAATCGGACCCGTTTGGAGGGGCGGCAAGGAGCCCTGCCGGGTTGGCCCCGTGGGGCCATTGTTGCCCATTGTCGCACTTCGCTGCTGCTGTTGCATCTGCTGCATCTGTTGCTGTTGCTGCTGTTGCTGAACAGCGGGCAGATGAAGTTGTGGCATCTGGCCACCATTGCCTGCACCGTTCCCCAGGCCAGAGCCGCTGGCAGTGGGCCTGTGACCTTCCTGCGCCGAGGCGACCATAGGAAAGGGGTAGCCGCGTTGCTGCTGCTGCTGTTGCTGCTGTTGCTGCTGTTGCTGCTGTTGCTGCTGTTGCTGCTGCTGTTGTTGTTGTTGTTGCTGCTGCTGTTGTTGCTGCTGCATGTAATTTTGTCCCTGTCCGACGAAGGCAGTGGGTGAGGCCACACTGTTGCTCGACGCGGACACAAAAGAAGCTGCTGCAGGGCTGAGCATGGGACTGTTGGTGACGCCTGTGTTGCTGATGCGTTGAGCGACTTGCTGCGTCTGCAGAGACAAAGCCGGAGGGCGGCCAGCGGTCGATTGCTGTTGCTGCTGTGAATGTTGCTGATACTGCTGCAGATGGTTGCGCAGGAAGGTGGCAGAGAGAGACGAATCGTGACTGTTGTTAGCGGAGTTGGAACCTCCGAGGATTCCAAGTCCTGCCTGTTCAGTGGAGAGATTAAAGTCGCCCATGTTGGAACCGGCGGCTGCAGCCGAGCCCGACGAAGCCGTCCGAGCACTGCCGGAAGGATGGAAAAAAGGCGATGGCGATGTACCCGCCGAAGGCAAACTTGCGTTATGTGCCAGCGCATTTGGCGTGCTTTCAGACTCAAGGTCCGCTCCATTCCGACCAGCACCGGGCTGCTGGCCATTTCTGTTTTGCGTGAAGGTACTGTCACCTTTGTTCGAGTTTGGTGATGAATGATCGTCGAATTGAAGACGCGGAGTCAGGAATGTTCGCCCATCTTGCTTGTACTCGGTCTGCGCACCGAAGTGGTTCGGGCCAGGTCCCATCTCGGTCGTCGGACTGTCGGTGGGAGCAGTCCACATACTTGATCCCGTGCTCCCCTCGCGCGCACTTTTGAAGGAAGGCGCGCGCCAGATCTCCTGGGAGATATGGGCGGGCAACGGCGCAGGCCCAGACGCGACTGCACCAGAGCCGGAATTCTGCGCGGGCGCCTGAAAACTGTCCACCGAAGTGTGCAGGTTCGGATTCGGGTTGGGGCCAGAAGCACTGCGATGGCCTCCTATCGTTCCTGCGGGATTAGGGCTTGAGGTCCCCGAGCGCGAAATGTTGCCGATGACATGGGCGTTGGGAAAGGCGCCATTCTTCGCCATGACGGATGAAGGTGGGGCCTGCTGGAATGGTTCTGCTGGGCTGCTGGGGGCGGTGGTGCCTGTGAGGTCGGCTGTGGGACGGAAATTGGCAGGGACGTGTTCTGAGCCCTCGTTGAGAGAAGTGCTTCCTTGATGAACACCTTTGGCCATCGTCTGGCACGAACCCTGCAATATGTCGGCCGTCCTCAAGAGAGCTCACGAGCCAGCGAGCCAAACGACCTGGTAGAGGGAAGGAAGGCGGACGTTGACCTTGACCTTGAGGTGGGCTGAACACGGAGCGCGGGCTGCTGAGGCTCGCCTATTCAACGTTCAACCTCGATGGAAAGACCCAGGGCCAAAAAAAGAAAAACACGTGCGTGTGCTGGGCGTGCTCCGTGTCGACGGCGCGCAGAGAACGGGAGCGTATAAGGAGAGAAAACGAGTGAATGTGGGTGTGGGAAGGAAGGTGCCAGTACTATATGTAGAGTGCGTGTTGAGTTGGTAGTCGTGTGAGAGAGCAAAGAACGCAAGTGGGACGCGGAAAAGGTTCTCAACCGCGTCAGGGACTCATCCCCCTCATCCCCGTCCTCTCTATAGCCTCGCCGGGACGGGGGCGCGCATGCATTAGCGTCAACGCCCGGCGCCATCCTCGCAACGGGGGGAGCAGGGAACCGTCCAAAGTCTCATCATTCCTGACTCCCTCTTCCGTGCTTGGCTCATGCAAATTTTACAGTCAGCGTTAACCCTAAACTTGCTCCTCTTTCGCGCAAGTACACAGGAGAGCGATGAGCAAGTTGTCGTTCTTCCTCGTCGACAAACCATTGCCGTAGGCGACATCAAGACCGAGCGGAAGACACACATTCTGGCAAAGTATATGCGTGCGATAAAGTTCATTTGCAGATTCAAATGCGCCCTCATGGCTTATCGGAGTCCGAAGTCGGGGACGTGCCAGAGTCCGAAGGTGCGGCCAAAGCAGGAGAAGGCGTGGAAGTGGCCGCCGTGGTTGTCGCGGCCTTGGTTTCTTCAGGCTTCGGAGTCGATGGCAAATCGATGTATCTTGTCAGGGAAGGGATCAAAGGAAGGTCAGCATCAACGCAATATGCGGTCTGGAGCAACAAGAAGCATCAAAACACACCTGAAAAGCTGGGCCTTCATGTGCACCTCTGCCATCGGGTGTTCTCTCAAGAACGCTAAACATCGGTCCACCACTTCCGGGTTGGCATCCCACAACTTGATCGCCCGCCGATGTGTCCTCCGCTCAAAGTTCTCCTGTGCCTTCTTGTGCACGAATGGACTCTTCGGCACCGTCCAGAGCGAGGTCTTAGTCGGCAGCCGGGCAATACCGGAGTGAGGAATGCCGAGCGCGCCCATCACGCGCAAGGCAAAGGTGGAGAAGTTTTCCAGGTTGTGCAGGGTGGGACCGTAGGTCCACAGGGAGAGCGTGGCTACATGCACACCATGGGTGAGAGGCGCACTCTCCGGCGGCTTGAAGTACCGCAGCTCCTCAAAGGTCTGTGGAATTGGCGGGGGCACAAATTCGTCGCGCTTCGCCTGTTGGACTTCCTGTGCCTTTCCGGCCCCTCGCGCAGTGGAAGGGATCGCATCATGCCCGGTAGATGTCGAAGGCGGCGGTGGCGGTGCCTGACCACTGGACGCGCTCAGCCGCGACAAGTCCGACGATTCAGATGTAGCAACCTCCTGCGCCTGTGTGCGCAATGCAGAAGAGCTACAAACAGGAGACAGACATAAGTGTCAGCGACCTCGACATTCGATTCCGGAATAAGATGAGCTGACTCACCTGACCCATCTTGACGGGCCCGCACAAGAGCGAGCAGCCGCTGACTGCGAGACCGCGCTCCTTCTGACGAGCGAGAGAGCTGTTCTTGAGACGTTCATCCTTGATTCAACGAGTGCCGATAAAACCCTCGTTGTCGCCAACACCGTCTTCGAGCTCGCCGTCAAGCGGCGCCCAGTCAGTCGTTCTTCCACTCGGCGATTCGGCGTTCTGTTCGCATCACGTGACCTTACATCACGTGGCCGGTATCGCATCGGGCGCCAGGGTCCAACGATCGTCGCTGTGCTCAGCGGCCAGCGCACTTTTGGAAGCTTGTCCGCGGCGAGATTGGGGGAGCGGGACGAGGTCAACCACAAGCAGCGACCGCAGCGGAACAGAGATGGACGCACGCAGACACGTGGTGATCATTGGGGCCGGCGTCGGAGGCACAACGCTTGCCGCGCGCCTCGGGAAGCTCGGACACCGAGTAACCGTTCTGGAGAAGGTGAGTTGTTCAACGCATCGATTAAGCAGAGATACCTTGTGGGACGAACTGAACGTGGTATATTTGTGAATCTGTGACAGAATGAGGAATCTGGAGGACGGTGCTCGCTGCTGAAGCACGATGGCCATCGCTGGGATGTGGGACCTTCGCTCTACCTGATGCCAGAGCTGTTCGCAGAAGCGTTTGCCTCCTTGGGACACGACATCAACGACCACCTCGACCTTGTCCTCTGTTCGCCCGCCTACACCATCCACTTCTCTCCTGCCGGCCCGACCGCGGACGGCGAGAAGAATGGCGCAGTGGTGAACAAAGACGCCAAACGGCCCTTGGGCGACCCACTCCGTACCGCGGCAGAGCCACACAAGAAGCTCACGCTGACCTCCGATCTGGCCGTCATGGGTCCCCAGCTCGACGCCCTGGAACGTCCGTACGGCAATAAGGACGCTCTTGGCTCCTTTCTCAATTTTCTGGGAGAGGCGGGTACTCACTACGAGGAGAGCGTGGAACATGTGCTCAAGAAGGACTGGAGCGTGCCTCTCTGGCAAATCGCCACCCGCTGGGAGCTGTATCCGATGCTCTGGCGGACGAGCGTGCTGCATGTCTGGACCAATTTGTACCGACGAGCATGGTGAGTCTCACTTCTTCTGATGTGACAAAAAGGAGCTCGCTGTGCAGATCTTCAGGCTGATGGTTGATGCCGCGTTCCGAACTAGCCACCACTTCAAGTCGCCACAGATTCGGCAAGCGGCTACATTCTCGTCCATGTACATGGGAATGTCCCCCTTCCATGCCCCAGCCACATACTCTCTTCTGCAATATGCTGAGTATGCGAAGGGCATCCACTACCCCATCGGAGGCTTTCACGCCGTCGTCGCAGCCTTGGAGAAGATTGCACGAGAGGACTTCGGTGTTGACTTCCGATACGGAACAGAGAAGGGTGCGGTCAAACGGATCGTGGTGGACGAAAGCAAAGGCGGTAACCGGGTCAAAGGTGTCGAGCTCGAGAACGGCGACATGATTGAGGCGGACCTCGTGGTCAGTAATGCTGATCTTGTATGGACATACAACAAGTGAGTTCCTGCTTCCCCTGAGCCGCATTAACAACTCGACTGGCCTGAACATGTGCTGATGTGCTCGTTCCTCGCAGCCTCCTGCCGCCGTCAAAGTACGCACGTGATCTTCGATCGCTCTCACAAACCTGCTCGTCCATCTCTTTCTACTGGGGTCTCTCCAAGCCATTGCCCCAGCTCACCGCACACAACATCTTCCTCGCTCCCGCCGATGTCTACGCGTCCTCCTTTGACGACATTTTCCAGCGTGGACAGCTCCCTACCGAACCCAGCTTCTACGTCAACGTGCCGTCCAAGCTCGATCCGCAAGCTGCACCCGAGGGTAAGGAGACCCTCGTTGTCTTGGTGCCGTGCGGACCCATTGAGCAATCTCGCGAGGAAGGCCTGGAAATTCAAGGTGCGGCGCGGACGCGGGAAGGGTTCCGATCAACGAGGGAGCGTGCAAGGCAGCAGGTCCTTGACACGATGGAGAGCCGGTTGGGCATGGAACGGGGAGAGCTGGGGAAGCTCATCGAGTCGGAGTACGTGAATGAGCCACTGGACTGGGCGGAGCGGTTCAATTTGTGGAGAGGAAGTATTTTGGGCCTCAGCCACACGCTCTTGCAAGTGCTCTGCTTGCGGCCCTCCATCAAGTGAGTTCCTCTTCTTGTGCGCCATAAGGGTGGGGTTCTTCTCTGACCCTCTGCTAAACCTTGCTTTGATAGACACGCCAAGTACAAGAACTTGTACTTTGTCGGGTACGTTGCTGGAAGTGAGGCTTACAGCGCCCAAACACCCACTGACGTTCTTGACTTCAAACATATACAGCGCATCGACTCAGCCAGGAACCGGGGTACCCGTGGTCGTCGCCGGCTCTGAAGTTGTTGCGAAGCGAGTTGACCGTTTCCTCCGAGCACTCGATGCAGGCAAGACTTCCGACGATCCGATCTCGACTTTGGCCCTCTTGTCGGCGCTGGTCGCGGTTGCGCTTGCTGTTGTCCTCGTCCTCGGCCTGGCCGGGTGGGATGTCGGCGAGCTTGGTCGGAGATTTATGCCGTTTCCATGAGCGAGGCTTGCGATGGATTGGAGAATTGGAATGGTTTGGTATCGTGGATTGCAATCATAGACTTAAGTATGGACAGCCCCCCCCCCCCACCCATCGTCCCATCGTCTCTCCTTGCTTTCTCTGATCATGAGCGAGGCGAGTTTAGCCGGTGCTTAGTTTAGACTTCACGCCACCTCAATCAAGGTCCCTGAGCTTGGGTTTGTGGCGTCCTCCCCCCCGCACTGACTTGGAGGCCGTCCTCGCACTGTGTCACTGCTACCATGGGGGTTGTTTTAAGGGGTGTAAAGCGCTTCGTAATAATTTGTTTTACAATGATTTTACGGTTCTCTCAAAACATCCCTGTTGTGCAGGAGTTTTAAGGGCTCGGCAAAAACCGCAGCGTTTTTACGTGGTGCGGAATCATGTCTGAAAACAATGACGTATTGGACCCCCTGGGAGGTTGTTCTACGGCTGCTAGAACCGAAGACAAGATAGACTTTCAGTTTCTCTAATTAGAATGGGTCTGCTCGGTGGTCTCAGAGTCTCTGCCCTGCATCTCAAAAGGTTCACAGCTGCTTCCACACTCAATTGATGCTGCTCTCTGAAGACAGAAACCCTCGATTTACAGTATTGCTACCCGTGGATGACATGTTGAGGTTGGCTGGGCATGGCGGGTGGGTGTGGTGAGGGCCGTGGTGTCGAGCAGGGTGGTGGCGGTGAGGAAGGCGTCTGGAGACGCCCAGTCTCACTTCCCGGGTCGCTGCAGCAGTCACGTGATCACTATGCCTACTGGGTTTTAACACTATTAGAAAGGTGTTTTAACACCCAAATCAGCGGAACAAAATAGAAAATTATAACATGGGGTAAACACGTGCGTTCCAGAAGCGCTTTACACCCCTTAAAACAACCCCCATGGTAGCAGTGTGTGGTGTTCTAATGTACAGTACTCCCTCGTTAAATCGATATGGCTGGGGGGGTCCACTTCGTATCGGCTTAACGAGGATATCGGCATAAGGAGGTTGGCATATTTTACCAAAAAAACATTTTAGTTTTTCTGAATGGGTTAAGGCGTATTCCCCAGACTTATAGTTTGGGGTTTTAGAACCGATTCTCTTACGGCCGTAGGCTCAACAGCAACAATTCCTTGCAAACATGCATTTTTTTCAAGGAAGTATCCCCTCAAAATCTCACTTCCTCGGTCTCGATCTGCTGCCGCTTCCCGCTCCCAAAAGATGAGCTTCAACGGGCGAGAATTGATGGTGCCGGAGCCTGTTCGTCGCAAACGTGCTAAAGTAAGCATTTGGTAATTATCTCCGGCGCGTTCACGTGATGCTTTCCCGATCCGCGCTCATGCCATAACCGTTGGTTGTTCATGATCAATGGACGGAGATAGCGAATCGGTAAGTTTCCGCGGCCACCTCGAGCAGCGAGCTCCCGCGGCTGTCTGTAAGAACTGGATGCTAGAAGGCTGGGAATCAAGGCAAAGTGGAGGCTGAAGGCCGGGAGCTAACGCTCGAGCCACAAGGCAAGGTGGAAAACAGATAGAAGGGTGTGTGATTGTAGTGCAAGGAGGGCTCGATAAAACACAAGACCGGATGGGGAGAACAGCTAGAGAGAGCAGGAGAGAGCAGGGGTTTATATAGTTTCGAGACCAGGGTCGATGGAGAGAGGGAACGAAGCGATAGAAGATGCTAGAAGCGTGGAGAGTTCGCATGCTGTGTGTGGCTGTGCTGGCAGTGCGAGAGTCGAGGTCGACGAGGTCGAGGATGAGCAGCGGAGTGAAATGAGAAAGGAGGCTTCGAGAGAATTCGAGAAGTGTCGGAACGATAAGATGATTCATGACACTGTCGCATGTCGTTCCCCCACCAAGCCCCGCAGAGACTCTCTCCGCCTCCGCCTGTCCCAGTACCATCTTCGCCGCGGGCCTCACAACGTTCATTGTCCAGGATCTTTCCAAATCCTCATGGCGGAGTCCTCCTGGGGCGCTCCTCAGCGCGCAACCACCAGCGACCCTTCCCTCAAGACTCTCCTGGGAGCATCAGATACCACCACCAACACCAGTCCCACATCAGCAGCAGCAACAGCACAGCAACAACAGCGACAAGGTGAGTACCTCCTCATTTCCTCGTCTGCCTCTTCTCGCGCTCATAATCAACCAGATAAGCATCCCAGCGTCGACACAGCAGCAGCAGTACAGCAGCAGCAACATAACCCAACAACAGCAACAGAGTGAGTGCATTTATCCCCTCTTCTGCTTCTGTTGGTATTCACCATCACCATCATCATCTACACAGCAGCAGGCCAGCAAAGCAGCGGCCACAACTGCCAAAGCACACCAGCTAGGTGAGTGTGTATTTGCTCCCTCGTGCTCTGCCCGTCATCTGACGCGTCTTCATTGCCAGGCCTAGGCGCATGGTGAGCGTCATCTTTTCTGGTCACTGCACAGAAGCATTGCTGCCCTCACGCGCTAACCTCTCCCTATCATCACCAGGTTCGATGAAGTCCTCAAGGTACGTGTCGTTGACTGTTCTCTTTGATCTCATCTTTTTTTGCTTGATGCAGATGTGCATACAGCGAGTTCAAGTCTCAGTAAGGTGCGCTGGCAACGTGACTGGTTTAGGCGCATGTATTGGGCCATCAACTTACTGACCCATCACCTCCGTTCTCTCTCTTTTTCATAGACCGAAGTTCGCCCCCTAGCAGACCAGCCTTAGACCTGTGGGTATGCATGTCGTCTGCTTCCCTCTTTCACTCGCGTCCGGCGTCACTGGCACTGACACTGACTGACTGACACTGATCAACTTTCTTTCCACCCTCTCCTATAGGTCTCTTTTTCGAAGCTCAGGTGAGTTCTCTTCCTGTCATTTCTCTCTCTGGTCCGCTCTTTGCTCCTTGCTGACTACATGCTCGCAGCTCAGTCCTCAGCCTTGGCAATGCCGCAATGGTGCGTTCTTGCTCAGCTGATTCTTGCTGCTTGCTCTTCTTTCGGTTCTTCCAAGGCTCCCTTCTCCTTCTCTTCCTTCCCACAGTTTTACGGGCACAGCGCATTGTGAGTTCTCCATCCGCGGTGCTGGCCCTCTTTCGACAATGATCAATGGCACTGACCTATTCCTGCTTCTCAGATATGCAGTAAGTGATTTGACGTCCAACTGACAACTCTGACCTCGGCTTCCTTGGCTGTTCACTTTGCTTCAGGCTTGTGGATCGTCTGTATATTATCATCCCTTCCTCTCGTAATACAGTAGCATTCAATATTCAATCAATGAGATGATATTGATTCTGTGTGTCCGAAGAGGGTGTCTACCCAGATCCTTCCCGATAGCTACAGTCTTCGTGAACATGGATGTGAAGGTTTGAGCGAGTTTGAGCGAGAATTGAGCGAGTAATGTCAGTTTTCAGTCCGCGAGAACATCGGCTCTGCTCGAGTACCATATCTCGTCATAACTCGATAGCGACGCTGCTCGCGGCCGTCACACTCCACACACAGCTCAATCACATCATCACGCATCTTTCTGTAGTAGTAACTAGGTCTGAGAAATACAATCTTCTTTACTTAGTAGACTCGGACAGCTCTGATCACTTCCTCTGCCCGACCACGACCATGATGTCCGATTATAGGGGGAAACTATGTCATTTTTTATTTACAATCAATGGAAATGATAGCTAAAGTGTTCCTGGTCATGGATGTTAAGGTTTGGGAGAGATTGAGCTAGAATTGAGCGAGATTGCTTAGTACAAACTCGGCGGCTACTTAGTACCCCTGCGCGCGACGCACATATTCGGTCAGAACTCGACAACGACGCTGCCCACGAGCTTCTCACTTCACACACAGCTCAATCACACGCTCATCTATCTTTCTGTAATAGTTTTTCATTTGTGAGAAATGCAATCTTCCTTACTTAGTAGACTCGGACAGCTCTGATCACTTCCTCTGCCCGACCACGACCATGATGTCCGATTATAGGGGGGGAAACTATGTCATTTTTTTATTTACAATCAATGGAAATGATAGCTAAAGTGTTCCTGGTCATGGATGTTAAGGTTTGGGAGAGATTGAGCTAGAATTGAGCGAGATTGCTTAGTACAAACTCGGCGGCTACTTAGTACCCCTGCGCGCGACGCACATATTCGGTCAGAACTCGACAACGACGCTGCCCACGAGCTTCTCACTTCACACACAGCTCAATCACACGCTCATCTATCTTTCTGTAATAGTTTTCATTTGTGAGAAATGCAATCTTCCTTACTTAGTAGACTCGGACAGCTCTGATCACTTCCTCCGGACGACCACGACCATGATGTCCGATTATAGGGGGGGAAACTATGTCATTTTTTTATTTACAATCAATGGAAATGATAGCTAAAGTGTTCCTGGTCATGGATGTTAAGGTTTGGGAGAGATTGAGCTAGAATTGAGCGAGATTGCTTAGTACAAACTCGGCGGCTACTTAGTACCCCTGCGCGCGACGCACATATTCGGTCAGAACTCGACAACGACGCTGCCCACGAGCTTCTCACTTCACACACAGCTCAATCACACGCTCATCTATCTTTCTGTAATAGTTTTTCATTTGTGAGAAATGCAATCTTCCTTACTTAGTAGACTCGGACAGCTCTGATCACTTCCTCCGGACGACCACGACCATGATGTCCGATTATAGGGGGAAACTATGTCATTTTTTATTTACAATCAATGGAAATGATAGCTAAAGTGTTCCTGGTCATGGATGTTAAGGTTTGGGAGAGATTGAGCTAGAATTGAGCGAGATTGCTTAGTACAAACTCGGCGGCTACTTAGTACCCCTGCGCGCGACGCACATATTCGGTCAGAACTCGACAACGACGCTGCCCACGAGCTTCTCACTTCACACACAGCTCAATCACACGCTCATCTATCTTTCTGTAATAGTTTTTCATTTGTGAGAAATGCAATCTTCCTTACTTAGTAGACTCGGACAGCTCTGATCACTTCCTCCGGACGACCACGACCATGATGTCCGATTATAGGGGGGGAAACTATGTCATTTTTATTTACAATCAATGGAAATGATAGCTAAAGTGTTCCTGGTCATGGATGTTAAGGTTTGGGAGAGATTGAGCTAGAATTGAGCGAGATTGCTTAGTACAAACTCGGCGGCTACTTAGTACCCCTGCGCGCGACGCACATATTCGGTCAGAACTCGACAACGACGCTGCCCACGAGCTTCTCACTCCACACACAGCTCAATCACATCATCACGCATCTTTCTGTAGTAGTAACTAGGTCTGAGAAATACAATCTTCTTTACTTAGTAGACTCGGACAGCTCTGATCACTTCCTCTGCCCGACCACGACCATGATGTCCGATTATAGGGGGAAACTATGTCATTTTTTATTTACAATCAATGGAAATGATAGCTAAAGTGTTCCTGGTCATGGATGTTAAGGTTTGGGAGAGATTGAGCTAGAATTGAGCGAGATTGCTTAGTACAAACTCGGCGGCTACTTAGTACCCCTGCGCGCGACGCACATATTCGGTCAGAACTCGACAACGACGCTGCCCACGAGCTTCTCACTTCACACACAGCTCAATCACACGCTCATCTATCTTTCTGTAATAGTTTTCATTTGTGAGAAATGCAATCTTCCTTACTTAGTAGACTCGGACAGCTCTGATCACTTCCTCTGCCCGACCACGACCATGATGTCCGATTATAGGGGGAAACTATGTCATTTTTTATTTACAATCAATGGAAATGATAGCTAAAGTGTTCCTGGTCATGGATGTTAAGGTTTGGGAGAGATTGAGCTAGAATTGAGCGAGATTGCTTAGTACAAACTCGGCGGCTACTTAGTACCCCTGCGCGCGACGCACATATTCGGTCAGAACTCGACAACGACGCTGCCCACGAGCTTCTCACTTCACACACAGCTCAATCACACGCTCATCTATCTTTCTGTAATAGTTTTTCATTTGTGAGAAATGCAATCTTCCTTACTTAGTAGACTCGGACAGCTCTGATCACTTCCTCCGGACGACCACGACCATGATGTCCGATTATAGGGGGAAACTATGTCATTTTTTATTTACAATCAATGGAAATGATAGCTAAAGTGTTCCTGGTCATGGATGTTAAGGTTTGGGAGAGATTGAGCTAGAATTGAGCGAGATTGCTTAGTACAAACTCGGCGGCTACTTAGTACCCCTGCGCGCGACGCACATATTCGGTCAGAACTCGACAACGACGCTGCCCACGAGCTTCTCACTTCACACACAGCTCAATCACACGCTCATCTATCTTTCTGTAATAGTTTTTCATTTGTGAGAAATGCAATCTTCCTTACTTAGTAGACTCGGACAGCTCTGATCACTTCCTCCGGACGACCACGACCATGATGTCCGATTATAGGGGGAAACTATGTCATTTTTTATTTACAATCAATGGAAATGATAGCTAAAGTGTTCCTGGTCATGGATGTTAAGGTTTGGGAGAGATTGAGCTAGAATTGAGCGAGATTGCTTAGTACAAACTCGGCGGCTACTTAGTACCCCTGCGCGCGACGCACATATTCGGTCAGAACTCGACAACGACGCTGCCCACGAGCTTCTCACTTCACACACAGCTCAATCACACGCTCATCTATCTTTCTGTAATAGTTTTTCATTTGTGAGAAATGCAATCTTCCTTACTTAGTAGACTCGGACAGCTCTGATCACTTCCTCCGGACGACCACGACCATGATGTCCGATTATAGGGGGGGAAACTATGTCATTTTTTTATTTACAATCAATGGAAATGATAGCTAAAGTGTTCCTGGTCATGGATGTTAAGGTTTGGGAGAGATTGAGCTAGAATTGAGCGAGATTGCTTAGTACAAACTCGGCGGCTACTTAGTACCCCTGCGCGCGACGCACATATTCGGTCAGAACTCGACAACGACGCTGCCCACGAGCTTCTCACTTCACACACAGCTCAATCACACGCTCATCTATCTTTCTGTAATAGTTTTTCATTTGTGAGAAATGCAATCTTCCTTACTTAGTAGACTCGGACAGCTCTGATCACTTCCTCTGCCCGACCACGACCATGATGTCCGATTATAGGGGGAAACTATGTCATTTTTTTATTTACAATCAATGGAAATGATAGCTAAAGTGTTCCTGGTCATGGATGTTAAGGTTTGGGAGAGATTGAGCTAGAATTGAGCGAGATTGCTTAGTACAAACTCGGCGGCTACTTAGTACCCCTGCGCGCGACGCACATATTCGGTCAGAACTCGACAACGACGCTGCCCACGAGCTTCTCACTTCACACACAGCTCAATCACACGCTCATCTATCTTTCTGTAATAGTTTTTCATTTGTGAGAAATGCAATCTTCCTTACTTAGTAGACTCGGACAGCTCTGATCACTTCCTCCGGACGACCACGACCATGATGTCCGATTATAGGGGGAAACTATGTCATTTTTTATTTACAATCAATGGAAATGATAGCTAAAGTGTTCCTGGTCATGGATGTTAAGGTTTGGGAGAGATTGAGCTAGAATTGAGCGAGATTGCTTAGTACAAACTCGGCGGCTACTTAGTACCCCTGCGCGCGACGCACATATTCGGTCAGAACTCGACAACGACGCTGCCCACGAGCTTCTCACTTCACACACAGCTCAATCACACGCTCATCTATCTTTCTGTAATAGTTTTTCATTTGTGAGAAATGCAATCTTCCTTACTTAGTAGACTCGGACAGCTCTGATCACTTCCTCCGGACGACCACGACCATGATGTCCGATTATAGGGGGGGAAACTATGTCATTTTTTTATTTACAATCAATGGAAATGATAGCTAAAGTGTTCCTGGTCATGGATGTTAAGGTTTGGGAGAGATTGAGCTAGAATTGAGCGAGATTGCTTAGTACAAACTCGGCGGCTACTTAGTACCCCCTGCGCGCGACGCACATATTCGGTCAGAACTCGACAACGACGCTGCCCACGAGCTTCTCACTTCACACACAGCTCAATCACACGCTCATCTATCTTTCTGTAATAGTTTTTCATTTGTGAGAAATGCAATCTTCCTTACTTAGTAGACTCGGACAGCTCTGATCACTTCCTCCGGACGACCACGACCATGATGTCCGATTATAGGGGGGGAAACTATGTCATTTTTTTATTTACAATCAATGGAAATGATAGCTAAAGTGTTCCTGGTCATGGATGTTAAGGTTTGGGAGAGATTGAGCTAGAATTGAGCGAGATTGCTTAGTACAAACTCGGCGGCTACTTAGTACCCCTGCGCGCGACGCACATATTCGGTCAGAACTCGACAACGACGCTGCCCACGAGCTTCTCACTTCACACACAGCTCAATCACACGCTCATCTATCTTTCTGTAATAGTTTTTCATTTGTGAGAAATGCAATCTTCCTTACTTAGTAGACTCGGACAGCTCTGATCACTTCCTCCGGACGACCACGACCATGATGTCCGATTATAGGGGGAAACTATGTCATTTTTTATTTACAATCAATGGAAATGATAGCTAAAGTGTTCCTGGTCATGGATGTTAAGGTTTGGGAGAGATTGAGCTAGAATTGAGCGAGATTGCTTAGTACAAACTCGGCGGCTACTTAGTACCCCTGCGCGCGACGCACATATTCGGTCAGAACTCGACAACGACGCTGCCCACGAGCTTCTCACTTCACACACAGCTCAATCACACGCTCATCTATCTTTCTGTAATAGTTTTCATTTGTGAGAAATGCAATCTTCCTTACTTAGTAGACTCGGACAGCTCTGATCACTTCCTCCGGACGACCACGACCATGATGTCCGATTATAGGGGGGGAAACTATGTCATTTTTTTATTTACAATCAATGGAAATGATAGCTAAAGTGTTCCTGGTCATGGATGTTAAGGTTTGGGAGAGATTGAGCTAGAATTGAGCGAGATTGCTTAGTACAAACTCGGCGGCTACTTAGTACCCCTGCGCGCGACGCACATATTCGGTCAGAACTCGACAACGACGCTGCCCACGAGCTTCTCACTTCACACACAGCTCAATCACACGCTCATCTATCTTTCTGTAATAGTTTTTCATTTGTGAGAAATGCAATCTTCCTTACTTAGTAGACTCGGACAGCTCTGATCACTTCCTCCGGACGACCACGACCATGATGTCCGATTATAGGGGGGGAAACTATGTCATTTTTTTATTTACAATCAATGGAAATGATAGCTAAAGTGTTCCTGGTCATGGATGTTAAGGTTTGGGAGAGATTGAGCTAGAATTGAGCGAGATTGCTTAGTACAAACTCGGCGGCTACTTAGTACCCCTGCGCGCGACGCACATATTCGGTCAGAACTCGACAACGACGCTGCCCACGAGCTTCTCACTTCACACACAGCTCAATCACACGCTCATCTATCTTTCTGTAATAGTTTTTCATTTGTGAGAAATGCAATCTTCCTTACTTAGTAGACTCGGACAGCTCTGATCACTTCCTCCGGACGACCACGACCATGATGTCCGATTATAGGGGGAAACTATGTCATTTTTTATTTACAATCAATGGAAATGATAGCTAAAGTGTTCCTGGTCATGGATGTTAAGGTTTGGGAGAGATTGAGCTAGAATTGAGCGAGATTGCTTAGTACAAACTCGGCGGCTACTTAGTACCCCTGCGCGCGACGCACATATTCGGTCAGAACTCGACAACGACGCTGCCCACGAGCTTCTCACTTCACACACAGCTCAATCACACGCTCATCTATCTTTCTGTAATAGTTTTTCATTTGTGAGAAATGCAATCTTCCTTACTTAGTAGACTCGGACAGCTCTGATCACTTCCTCCGGACGACCACGACCATGATGTCCGATTATAGGGGGGGAAACTATGTCATTTTTATTTACAATCAATGGAAATGATAGCTAAAGTGTTCCTGGTCATGGATGTTAAGGTTTGGGAGAGATTGAGCTAGAATTGAGCGAGATTGCTTAGTACAAACTCGGCGGCTACTTAGTACCCCTGCGCGCGACGCACATATTCGGTCAGAACTCGACAACGACGCTGCCCACGAGCTTCTCACTTCACACACAGCTCAATCACACGCTCATCTATCTTTCTGTAATAGTTTTTCATTTGTGAGAAATGCAATCTTCCTTACTTAGTAGACTCGGACAGCTCTGATCACTTCCTCCGGACGACCACGACCATGATGTCCGATTATAGGGGGAAACTATGTCATTTTTTATTTACAATCAATGGAAATGATAGCTAAAGTGTTCCTGGTCATGGATGTTAAGGTTTGGGAGAGATTGAGCTAGAATTGAGCGAGATTGCTTAGTACAAACTCGGCGGCTACTTAGTACCCCTGCGCGCGACGCACATATTCGGTCAGAACTCGACAACGACGCTGCCCACGAGCTTCTCACTTCACACACAGCTCAATCACACGCTCATCTATCTTTCTGTAATAGTTTTTCATTTGTGAGAAATGCAATCTTCCTTACTTAGTAGACTCGGACAGCTCTGATCACTTCCTCCGGACGACCACGACCATGATGTCCGATTATAGGGGGGGAAACTATGTCATTTTTATTTACAATCAATGGAAATGATAGCTAAAGTGTTCCTGGTCATGGATGTTAAGGTTTGGGAGAGATTGAGCTAGAATTGAGCGAGATTGCTTAGTACAAACTCGGCGGCTACTTAGTACCCCTGCGCGCGACGCACATATTCGGTCAGAACTCGACAACGACGCTGCCCACGAGCTTCTCACTTCACACACAGCTCAATCACACGCTCATCTATCTTTCTGTAATAGTTTTTCATTTGTGAGAAATGCAATCTTCCTTACTTAGTAGACTCGGACAGCTCTGATCACTTCCTCCGGACGACCACGACCATGATGTCCGATTATAGGGGGAAACTATGTCATTTTTTATTTACAATCAATGGAAATGATAGCTAAAGTGTTCCTGGTCATGGATGTTAAGGTTTGGGAGAGATTGAGCTAGAATTGAGCGAGATTGCTTAGTACAAACTCGGCGGCTACTTAGTACCCCTGCGCGCGACGCACATATTCGGTCAGAACTCGACAACGACGCTGCCCACGAGCTTCTCACTCCACACACAGCTCAATCACATCATCACGCATCTTTCTGTAGTAGTAACTAGGTCTGAGAAATACAATCTTCTTTACTTAGTAGACTCGGACAGCTCTGATCACTTCCTCTGCCCGACCACGACCATGATGTCCGATTATAGGGGGAAACTATGTCATTTTTTATTTACAATCAATGGAAATGATAGCTAAAGTGTTCCTGGTCATGGATGTTAAGGTTTGGGAGAGATTGAGCTAGAATTGAGCGAGATTGCTTAGTACAAACTCGGCGGCTACTTAGTACCCCCTGCGCGCGACGCACATATTCGGTCAGAACTCGACAACGACGCTGCCCACGAGCTTCTCACTTCACACACAGCTCAATCACACGCTCATCTATCTTTCTGTAATAGTTTTTCATTTGTGAGAAATGCAATCTTCCTTACTTAGTAGACTCGGACAGCTCTGATCACTTCCTCTGCCCGACCACGACCATGATGTCCGATTATAGGGGGAAACTATGTCATTTTTTTATTTACAATCAATGGAAATGATAGCTAAAGTGTTCCTGGTCATGGATGTTAAGGTTTGGGAGAGATTGAGCTAGAATTGAGCGAGATTGCTTAGTACAAACTCGGCGGCTACTTAGTACCCCTGCGCGCGACGCACATATTCGGTCAGAACTCGACAACGACGCTGCCCACGAGCTTCTCACTTCACACACAGCTCAATCACACGCTCATCTATCTTTCTGTAATAGTTTTTCATTTGTGAGAAATGCAATCTTCCTTACTTAGTAGACTCGGACAGCTCTGATCACTTCCTCCGGACGACCACGACCATGATGTCCGATTATAGGGGGAAACTATGTCATTTTTTATTTACAATCAATGGAAATGATAGCTAAAGTGTTCCTGGTCATGGATGTTAAGGTTTGGGAGAGATTGAGCTAGAATTGAGCGAGATTGCTTAGTACAAACTCGGCGGCTACTTAGTACCCCTGCGCGCGACGCACATATTCGGTCAGAACTCGACAACGACGCTGCCCACGAGCTTCTCACTTCACACACAGCTCAATCACACGCTCATCTATCTTTCTGTAATAGTTTTCATTTGTGAGAAATGCAATCTTCCTTACTTAGTAGACTCGGACAGCTCTGATCACTTCCTCCGGACGACCACGACCATGATGTCCGATTATAGGGGGAAACTATGTCATTTTTTATTTACAATCAATGGAAATGATAGCTAAAGTGTTCCTGGTCATGGATGTTAAGGTTTGGGAGAGATTGAGCTAGAATTGAGCGAGATTGCTTAGTACAAACTCGGCGGCTACTTAGTACCCCTGCGCGCGACGCACATATTCGGTCAGAACTCGACAACGACGCTGCCCACGAGCTTCTCACTTCACACACAGCTCAATCACACGCTCATCTATCTTTCTGTAATAGTTTTCATTTGTGAGAAATGCAATCTTCCTTACTTAGTAGACTCGGACAGCTCTGATCACTTCCTCCGGACGACCACGACCATGATGTCCGATTATAGGGGGAAACTATGTCATTTTTTATTTACAATCAATGGAAATGATAGCTAAAGTGTTCCTGGTCATGGATGTTAAGGTTTGGGAGAGATTGAGCTAGAATTGAGCGAGATTGCTTAGTACAAACTCGGCGGCTACTTAGTACCCCTGCGCGCGACGCACATATTCGGTCAGAACTCGACAACGACGCTGCCCACGAGCTTCTCACTTCACACACAGCTCAATCACACGCTCATCTATCTTTCTGTAATAGTTTTTCATTTGTGAGAAATGCAATCTTCCTTACTTAGTAGACTCGGACAGCTCTGATCACTTCCTCCGGACGACCACGACCATGATGTCCGATTATAGGGGGAAACTATGTCATTTTTTATTTACAATCAATGGAAATGATAGCTAAAGTGTTCCTGGTCATGGATGTTAAGGTTTGGGAGAGATTGAGCTAGAATTGAGCGAGATTGCTTAGTACAAACTCGGCGGCTACTTAGTACCCCTGCGCGCGACGCACATATTCGGTCAGAACTCGACAACGACGCTGCCCACGAGCTTCTCACTTCACACACAGCTCAATCACACGCTCATCTATCTTTCTGTAATAGTTTTTCATTTGTGAGAAATGCAATCTTCCTTACTTAGTAGACTCGGACAGCTCTGATCACTTCCTCCGGACGACCACGACCATGATGTCCGATTATAGGGGGAAACTATGTCATTTTTTATTTACAATCAATGGAAATGATAGCTAAAGTGTTCCTGGTCATGGATGTTAAGGTTTGGGAGAGATTGAGCTAGAATTGAGCGAGATTGCTTAGTACAAACTCGGCGGCTACTTAGTACCCCTGCGCGCGACGCACATATTCGGTCAGAACTCGACAACGACGCTGCCCACGAGCTTCTCACTTCACACACAGCTCAATCACACGCTCATCTATCTTTCTGTAATAGTTTTTCATTTGTGAGAAATGCAATCTTCCTTACTTAGTAGACTCGGACAGCTCTGATCACTTCCTCCGGACGACCACGACCATGATGTCCGATTATAGGGGGAAACTATGTCATTTTTATTTACAATCAATGGAAATGATAGCTAAAGTGTTCCTGGTCATGGATGTTAAGGTTTGGGAGAGATTGAGCTAGAATTGAGCGAGATTGCTTAGTACAAACTCGGCGGCTACTTAGTACCCCTGCGCGCGACGCACATATTCGGTCAGAACTCGACAACGACGCTGCCCACGAGCTTCTCACTTCACACACAGCTCAATCACACGCTCATCTATCTTTCTGTAATAGTTTTTCATTTGTGAGAAATGCAATCTTCCTTACTTAGTAGACTCGGACAGCTCTGATCACTTCCTCCGGACGACCACGACCATGATGTCCGATTATAGGGGGAAACTATGTCATTTTTTATTTACAATCAATGGAAATGATAGCTAAAGTGTTCCTGGTCATGGATGTTAAGGTTTGGGAGAGATTGAGCTAGAATTGAGCGAGATTGCTTAGTACAAACTCGGCGGCTACTTAGTACCCCTGCGCGCGACGCACATATTCGGTCAGAACTCGACAACGACGCTGCCCACGAGCTTCTCACTTCACACACAGCTCAATCACACGCTCATCTATCTTTCTGTAATAGTTTTCATTTGTGAGAAATGCAATCTTCCTTACTTAGTAGACTCGGACAGCTCTGATCACTTCCTCCGGACGACCACGACCATGATGTCCGATTATAGGGGGAAACTATGTCATTTTTTATTTACAATCAATGGAAATGATAGCTAAAGTGTTCCTGGTCATGGATGTTAAGGTTTGGGAGAGATTGAGCTAGAATTGAGCGAGATTGCTTAGTACAAACTCGGCGGCTACTTAGTACCCCTGCGCGCGACGCACATATTCGGTCAGAACTCGACAACGACGCTGCCCACGAGCTTCTCACTTCACACACAGCTCAATCACACGCTCATCTATCTTTCTGTAATAGTTTTCATTTGTGAGAAATGCAATCTTCCTTACTTAGTAGACTCGGACAGCTCTGATCACTTCCTCCGGACGACCACGACCATGATGTCCGATTATAGGGGAGACTATGTCATTTTTTTATTTCAATGCATGTAAATGATAGCTACAGTCTTCCTGGTCATGGATGTGAAGGTTTTAGCGAGTTTGAGCGAGAATTGGGCGAGAGCTGTCAGTTTCCAGTCCGCGAGAACTTCAGTGCATCGTGAATCACATATCCTCAAACACAGTGAGTACATAGGAATTATGTGGTTCGCCAAATCACCTGTCCTTTGTCAATCAGTATATCTCGGTTTCTATTTTCTCACGACCTCAAAGGAGTATACACAATGTAAGGACAAAAAAAGAGGGGTCAGGGGGGGGGAACGCCCCCCTGTGAAGGTGAGTAAAACGGGCTGAAAACGGTCAATATGGAGATTGGAGTGAAAATGAAAATTCTTCACTTTCGAGGTCTCAAAAAAGTCTGGGGAAGGCCTAATGGCAAAAAAGCCATGGTCACTATTGAGAGGTGGGGGCCGACTGATGAGGAGTCTCTGGGTGCTTCGACTGTAAAAGAGCGGTGAATATGGCGAGTTTTTTGAAATGTTTTGGGTCGAGTCCGAAAATTTGAGGCAGAATTCTCGGCCGGAGCCACCTGAATCCCACGTGGCCCATATGTTATGCACCTCTTTAAATCGATATTGGGCCAATCCCAGCCGATATATCGGCTTAGGCAGGATTGCCGATATTTACATACGGCCCAAGCTCGTCCCACCCGGATCGTATCGGATTATCGAGGATATCGGCTTAAACAATATCGATTTATCGAGGGAGTACTGTAATCAGTTAGACAAGGAGACGAGCGCATCAAATTGGGGGTTGAGCTTGGAGCTCGAACGCCGTGTCCGCCGCTGCGTGCGGTCTCCCAAGCAGCCCAACCGGCCTGCTGCGGTGGACACGACGGACCCCAAATGAGCGAAGAAGCCAGACCCCAAGTGAGCGAGAGGAACGACTGGACTCTGGAGATGAAGGAAATGAGATTTGGGAAGGCGCAGTGGTCGGAAAAACGAAGACCAGGCACCGGGCACTGGGGAACAACGAGGGAAAAGGGTGGAGGCGACGGCTGGAAGGTGGGGACCGGGACAGAGGGAAACGCAAGGGGGAGAAAGGGAAGGGAGCAGATGGGAAAAGATGGAAATGAGCAGTGGGGACGCACGTCTACTCAGCCGTGAGTCGGATCCACATCAGCAAAGGCGCGACCGGCCGCAACATACAACCGACGGAGGTAGACGAGCATCGCATCGGACTTCCATCGGCCGTGTCGCCGAATGTCTGCTTCAGAGATCCCGGCGGCCATGTAGAAGGTGGTGCCGCCAATGCGAAGACAGTGTGCCGTGATGGGTGCGCGTCGGGCTGCGGTAAGAGCTGCATTTGCGGTATCGACGCAGAACTGTGTACGAAGCTCGTGAACCAGACCATCCTTGTCAATGAAAGCGAAAGCGCCTGCGTCGGGAGGGACCTCAGAGTTTACGTGCAAGTGCCACCGCACTGCGGCAACGGGGCAGATGGAGGGGGACGTGCGTTGTTCCGCTGCAATGAGATCCACGCCATTCGGGCCCTGCACTTTTTCCGTAGGGAGACGGAGGATCGCCGTTGGTGCCACCGAACCTTCTCGACTTCGCAGTGACCAATGACAACGTGAGCTTCGGTCACGAGGGTCTCGAGAAGCGGAGAGGACATCGACCGTTAACTCGCCCAGGCGAGCAAGGGCAAAGACGCAAAGGAGAGGCACGCCCAGATCGCCGCCGAGGCCCGGTCTCGCTCAATCGGCAACGCATTGCGAATCACGTAGAGGTCGTCCAGGCGCACCGGTGGACGCGATGGAACCGCTTCCGGCTGCAGAAGACGAGCAGCACGTCCTATGCGTTTGGAAATGATAGAGTCTACCGAAAAATCGTAACCGTGAATGCTGTGCCACAGGGCGAGCGCAGAGCGGCGTGTTGTGTAGGTAGATGCGCGAATGTCCTCGAGGTTGTCTGCAAGGTATCGAAGCAAAACTGTTTCGGGAATGGGCAATCTTTGAGCAGGAGGGATGTTGTTACGTTCGCACCAACCAAGGAAGGCTCGGACCGCACTTCCGTAATCCTTGAGTGTCTTCTTTACGACTGAAGAAGCAATGGAAACCTTCAGCTTCCCACGAGCATCCGCAGAAAGGGTGCTCCAGCGAGCGCTGAGCTGGGTGGACAGCGGCTCAACGTGCAAGAGAACGTCCTCGCGAGGGAGGAAATTTGCCAGCGCGAGGGAAAGAGGTGGAAAAGTCCGATTGCGTGTAGAGAGAGTACCAAAACGAGCCCGCCCTCGCACCGAAGAACGTTTTTGGGCTCCGGGCCGTGCAGAGCTTGAACCGACGGCGGGAGACACTGGGCCGAGAGGGCTGAGCGGGCGGGAAGGAGCGGAAGGTGGAGGACGGGAGGAGCCTGGAGGAATGGAGAGGGAAGAGCGAGTGGAAGGAGAAAGCGAGGAGGTGGGTGGCGAGGAGAAATGAGGCGCAGGTGGAGAGAAAGAAGTCGAGAAGGCCAGGATTGTGGAGAACGGAGGACGCTGGGACGCCGATGCAGAGGATGGAGAAGGCAGTGATGATGGGAGTGTAGAGAGACGAGAAGGCGAGGGTACTGGTGGGGTGGCATGGATGTTTGGTGCGGTGAAGGATGGTGAGAAGGAAGAAAAACGCAGGTTATGAGAGGGGTGCGCAGAGATCATCGTTGCGGCGGGAGTACCGGTCGGAACCCTCGACGACCTGAGAGAGGGGAACGACCGCCCGTCAGCGCTCATGCGCTAGGCAGGACGCTGGCCACCAGCGGCCAGGGGTCCTGCAGGTTGATGGGGAACGGTTGAAACCCGGACGTGTCGCCGCGCGAGACGCGATCTGCGGGGTTGTGGTGGGTGTTGACATACGATGGACTGATTTCGATTCCCGCCATCGAAGCGCTAGCCACCATCCGCACAAAAGTCTCGTTCACCTGCTCAGAGGCGGAGTGTCCCTTCAGCCAACCGTAAATCACACCCTTGTTGTCACCCAGGACAGAGAGCACGCAATCTCGCTCCCCGAGCCCGATAGCGGCCAGCACCAGGGCTTCCATGGCCCAGGCTTCTGCTACACCCATGTCCAGACCCTTGAGGTCCTTCCAGCCGACGGGAAGGGGCCAGAACTTGGCGAATGGCCCGCAGATGATTCCAAGCCCATCGTCGCAGGCATCCGACGCGTAGAGGACTGTGGTGATGCGAGGAGGAGGACGGAAGGAGCGGAGGACAGGTCCTTTCTCGAGAAAATCGGCCCATTGTCCGAATTCTGATCGAAGGGCTGTGGTGGTGTGATGAAAAACGTAGGGCGCAAACAAAGAACGTCGGAAAGCCATGATGCTGGATAGTCGGCACCGTTTGTCCGGGGCGAAGAGGCATACGCGGAGAAGCGAACCGACCAAACTATCCATTTCGGCCCGTCCGATACGCCGAGACGGAGTCGATAGGATTGCTCGAGCTTTGCTCGCGTATTTCATGCGCTTGCTCTCCGGCAGGGCCATAGTCATGGCATCGAGGTCCCACTCGATGCCTGTTAAGACGAACCGACGGGAGAAATTGAAACCTTTCTTGTCCGGGGGATGCAGCGGCCAGCCAAGGCGGGCGAACTCCGCCCGCACCTGCTCCTCCGTGATGCCAGAAGCGGGACCAGCCGCTCGAATGGCCCCAATGTCGTCTACCCACGAGCCAAACTTTCCCCAGACTTTAGTATGGGGTTATATCTGCCCCTTAGATCTTACGGCCGAGACGAATGTTGCAACATCCCTCGAATAAAATCTTTCAAAACTTCTTGAAATCTTCTCAAACTTCGCCTGGGTGTCCGTGTTCTAAGCATCCATCGACGCTCTCGATTTCTCCCAGTTTTTATTTGTGAAGATAGCAATTTGCTGTTCACATGCCGTCCTTCCGCCGTTCGTTGCCCGTTTCTGTCTCTCTTCCACCTCCACTTTTTCCCACGCCTTCGATAGCCATGGTCAAAAGTCAAAACCCTCCGAGGAAGTTCATAGCCATATGTAGTCAAAACTCAAAACCCTCCGAGAAAGTTGAAAGGTCTTCAACTTTTTGACCAACGCATTACGCAGCTACTGCCTACCAAGTACCAAGTACCAACTGCCCAACTTACTCCAGCGTTCACTAACCTTCAACCCTGACCTGCCTACAACTCACAAGTTGTGCCAGTGGTAAGTTGCTTGAGATACACGCCTACATCCAGTGTTGAACAACATACTATAGTATACTGTTTTCAGGGGCTCGGGTAGTATACTCCATACTACCTTTGGTCATCGGGAGGACGAAGGTAGTATATAGGATAGGATAGTATGGTAGTATTTCCTATAATACTACTATACTCCAAGGCCAAAAAGGGGTAGTACTATAGTATTATGATATCACTACTATAGTATGCGCAAATTTCCATCATACTATAGTAGTAGTATAATACTTAAATACTTCCTTCTCAAACACAATCCAGGGAAAGATAATATACTATAGTAGTGCTATAGTAATAGTATATGCATACTATAGGGCTACCATATACTATCGTAGAAGTATAGTATAATCGGCAGGTAGTATAGTATACTGATGATTATATGTATACTATAGTGCTATTTTATACTATCGTAGGAGTATAGTATAATTTTCAGGGAGTATAGTATACTATAGGTATACTATAGTACTTTGAGACGACGTGCTCGGGGTCTCGTACCAAAATTGGCACTATAGTATACTATAACCTCCGCCAGATTTTGAAATAGTATATAGTATGTTTTCCAAAAAATTCTCCCGGGACCCGATAGTATATAGTATGTTTTTGCAAATAGTATATATACTATAGTATATAGGAATACTCCATACTCCAATAGTATGTTCAACACTGCCTACATCTACCAGGTGATGGTGCTCCAAAATGCTACTGACTACTGAGTACTGACTAGTGAGTAGTGACTACTGAGTACTGACTACTGACTACTGACTACTGACTACTGACTAGGAGTACTGAGGTCTGACTGTCTGAGTGCTGACATTCCTGCGTTCTTTTCTATTCCGATTTTATTCTTGCTGCTGGTAGATGGTAGTCCGGACTCCGGGGTCCTGAACCCTGATCAGCTTCATTGCTTCTATTTTAATCTCCTACGTTCTACTGGACTTGGCCTTACAATATTGACCCATTGTCATATGCATTCATGCTGCATGCTGCATTCATCATCGCGGGCAGCATTGCCTATTTTCTGACTTCTCAGAACACTCTTGCAAGAACGAATGCACTCACACACTGAGCGTCATTCTATCAGATGAATGAGATACTGATCTGCTCATCAGACATCAGCTCATCTGCTCATCAGACATCAGCTCATCTGCTCATGGGCTCATCCGCTCATCATATACGTCATGTGTGACAACTTACGGCGGAGAGCTCGAAGGGTAGCGAAGCTACCCTGAGAGCGAGGCGCGGTAAGCGTCAGTTCATATCGATTTATCAACTGTGGCCTGTGGGTCACCGATCAGGTACGCAATACCAGGGCTCGGCTCCGACTATAGTCGCACGTTTTTTGGCATAGTCATAGTCGTAGTCGTAGGCGTTTTTTGAAAATCCGAAATAGTCATAGTCGCAAGTCTGACTATAGTGCCATAGTCGACTATAGTCGCAGGATTTGCGCAGCCAAATTTTGCACTATAGTGTGACTATAGCCAAAATTGGAACGCCAGTGCGCCACTATAGTCGGACTTTGGGACAATAATTTTCACACTATAGTTGCACGCCAAATTTCAGATTATAAATAATTATGGTGTAGGTCGCTTTTAATTGTCTAAAATTGGATATAATCAGGCTATGGTTCGACTATCCAACAATAATAGTCGCACTATGACTGGCTATAGTGTTTCATGGACAATAAATGTCATAGTCTGACTATAGCGGTGGCAGTCGGGCCTGCGGCTATAGTCGCAACTCCAAGCTATAGTCAGACCATGACATGCTATAGTCGGACTATAGCCGAATTGTTTGCTGCGACTATAGCCTTGACGTCCAGCTATTGTCCGACTATAGTCGCAAAATCAATTTTAGACCAGATTTCTAACGACTATGGCGACTATTGTCTTACATTTTCTGGAGCATAGTCATAGTCATAGTCGTAAGTGCGACTATCAGCGGCTATGACTATAGTCGCTCATAGTCGTATGAGGCTATAGTCGTAATAGTCGTAAAATCCCATAGTCGTGCCGAGCCCTGCGCAATACACATGTTACATTACATCTTTGGGGAGTTTTATCTGCCCATCATCTATGTTGTGTGGATAATCATGGCGGAGAGCTCGAAGGGTAGCGAAGCTACCCTGAGAGCGAGGCGCGGTGGGCGTCTATGTGATTTGAATGATTGACTGTGCAGTCAGGCCTCGGCAACGACTAATAGTCGGTACTTTTCTGAAATCCTTAGTCATAGTCATAGTCACATTGACCCGGACCGTCCGTTAGTCTAGTCTAATCGGGACTAATAGTCACTTAAGTTTCTTAGTTTGGCTTAGTCGGAAGCGGACCTGACTAGCGCAAGGCCCGGCGACTGTATAACTGTGCCCACTGTAACTGTAGGTAAGTTGACTTAATAAGTCATAACCGTAACTGTACTGTAGGCGGCGGAGCCGGAAGAAAAATTAAGTTGACTGTAACTGTAGGGCCCGGGTACAGTCAACTTAATAGTTGATTAAGTTGGAATTTATTCGGGCCCCCAACTGTTCAAACTTACTATGACTATAAATCACTGTTTAAGTTGAACAAAACTACTGGCAGCCACTTTCAGTTTGAGAAAGCACTTACAGCCACTGACAGTCGCGTACAGTTACTTACAGTTACTTCACACCTACTTAAGTCAAATCTCACTTCCTTGGCGAAAACATTTACCCGGAAATCGGAATACGCGGCGTCGTTGGGAATGTAAACACTCGACAGGACTATGTACAGACGACCATATCATTCACAGCTCAATGTTTTTCCTTCGCCATGTCGACCAGCAGCTTTGACTTACTTTCACAACAAGTCTTCACCGAGCTAGATCCCACCGACGTGGCCCTGCTGCGACGAGAAGGCCTGCGTCGTGGGTGACCACCACCAGAGTACGATTTCGGAACGGTGGCAGCAAAACTGTTTGGGGAGGCAGCCCGGGGACACAACCACCTTCGCCGAATCCGGCTCTCCGCCGGATCGATGGATCCCGACGCTCTTCCTGTCGACACGCGCGGCGCTGGCCCATACGGACCCTATGGCGAGCAGGTCGTTCTCAACGCCGCGTTTCATGAGCTGCGAAAAGTGGTTGCCGACAATCTGGCGCTGACTCTCAGCCGCCTTGTTATCCCCAAGCTCGTTCTTGAGCTGCTCGAAGTCGACAGCGGTTACGGAGCGGTGAAGAATCGGCAATCATTACACCAAGGCCAGTTCTTTGGACGCGTCTTCCATCCCCTTCGTGTCCCGCCAGCTTTCCCCGAGCTCGCTTTGAACACTTTAGCCGACGCCGCCATCTTCGACTCCCAGCGAACGGAGCACTCTCCATCACCTACCGCACGGAAGCGCCAGCGTATCGACCGTGCAACTTCCACTTCCGCAGCGGTCCTACAACAGCAGGTCGTGACAGGACTTCCGCCGCAGCAACCATCATCGGCTTCTCTTGCAGGCTCGAACTCTCAGCAACTGCCGCCCGACGATCAGATCCAGCAGCAGGATCCGCGGTTCACATCCGCACAGGTACAGCATTCGCCTACGCAAGATGCCCAGCAGCCATCCCATCCACAGGAGACAAGTTCGCACTCTCAGCAGCAGCTCCCGCAGCTCTCATCCCCCCCAAATCGCGTACATCCTGCGCGTTCACCACCCGGACCGATCCCCTGCGATGTTGTTCCTGGGACTCCGTCGTCCTACGATTCGCC
This sequence comes from Tilletia caries, assembly GCA_032718865.1. Taxonomy (NCBI): domain Eukaryota; kingdom Fungi; phylum Basidiomycota; class Exobasidiomycetes; order Tilletiales; family Tilletiaceae; genus Tilletia; species Tilletia caries. Next base: position 1,627,028 of record JALUTQ010000004.1, read on the forward strand.
TTCTCCTCAAGAATCGAACCTCCTTCAAGCCGTCGGGGAAAACAGCGTCACATCGTCATCCCTTGCAGCCCTGGTTTCGTGCACAGAAGCCGTTGAGGGCGCAATCCCTGCGGCCTCGGAGCAAGCCACGACGAATGGACTGCGCCGACCTCCTACTCTATCAGGCCCAGCTCTACGGGAAGAAGGCAGTGCACATGATGCGCCTCCACACGGTCCGTCGTTCGAAAACAAAGCAGATCCTCTCAAAGCTCTTCCACGTCCGATTTCAGCTAAAGGTATGGTCTCGCCATCCGCTCAGGGCGTCAATTCTACCGACGAACATCAAGTATTCTCGGATCAACCTCCTCAATCTCCGTTGGTACTTCCGACTGTTGCGTCGGCTCCCCCGACTGAGGTTGTCGTTGAGAACGAGGACGCGCCATCGACTTCAGTACCGTCTGCTTTGGTACCGTCTGCGAAGCCACAGGTTACGCCGTGTTATTCACCCCTTCCGGGCGAAATCTTCGGTCCACCAGCACACGTCTCTTCCAACGCGCCATACACCTCATTCCCGTCTTCGCAGCCTCAAGTTCCAACACATGCGCCTCTGGCAGACGCCGTTGTCGTCCAGCTATCCTCACCATCGGCGAATACCTTGCAGGCAGCGGTTCCTCGGACTGCAAAACATCTGCAATACACCCCACCGCCGTTGTGGCGTATCGACTTCAACCGTTACAGGAAGGGCGACTGTGTTGGCGTCGGCACCCAAGGATCCGTCTTCAAATGCATCGATACTCTCCACAAGCGTCCGGTTGCGGTCAAGATCTCGAAATGCGATTCGCGAGGACGCCCCCCTAACACCATGCTGCGTGAAATAAGCGCCCTCCGTTCAGCAGTTCACGCAAACATCGTATATCTCACCGACATCCTCTTCGATGGGACAGATATTGGCATCGTTCTTCCTCTGTGCGACAGCAGCTTGCGCTCACTCATCACCAGCAACATGGGTTTCGGTCGCAACTTCAGTCTCCAGACGCTCACGTCATTTCTTCGTCAAATCCTGGAAGGATTGCATTATCTTCATGAGCATGTGAGAACCCCCTCCCTCTCTCCCCTGGACCACTTCTTAAGCATGTCCTTCTTCTCATGTTACACTACTGATTCGTCCCGTCGTCTCTTGTCTCGTAACAGCGCAAGTTCGCACACTTTGATCTCAAGCCCGAGAACATACTTGTCGATAAGAACGAGCGTATTCGCCTTGCGGATTTCGGCCTTTCTCGTCCGCCCAACGAGCCGGATCCTCAGCGGACCGTCGTAACGTGCGAGTATCGGCCACCCGAGGTGTTCTTGAGGTCCCCTTCCTTGTCGGTGACGGTCGACATTTGGTCTTTCGGTGTCGTAACACAAGAGCTGATGGGATCGATCCCCTGGCGTCATCTGCGCAATAATCCACCCGCAACGTTCGACGCTATCATGCGTCACTGCGGCACAAGTAACGAGCTGGGTCGTGTCGGCGACCACATCTCCGAGGTGTTCCCAGGCGCGAACAAACTACCCGGTGTGTTTCCAGGGCCTGAAGAGCATGGGGACTCTGAAGAAAACTTGCTTCACGGTTACAGGACATTCCCGTTCTATCCCCGTGCCCTTCCCCATTCTCTTCCAGTCAGCATGAAGAACGTTCAACCCATCCTGGAGCTCAGGGATCGTTGCCTTGTTGCCGATCCCGTCAGTAGACCAAGGGCGAAGGAGCTTCTTCGCTCCGCCGCGTTCAGGCCATGATCTCGTCGACGCGATGTATGTGTAGGACATGGGGTTAGGGACTCGAGCAGGGCAACTGCCAATCACGAGCAAAGTAGAGCCATCTTATGTCAAATGCAGCTGCTCAACTCCTACTGTCAGTCACTTATTAAGTGAGTGAAAGCTACTGCTAGTCACTTCTACAGTAGCTGAAAGTAGCTGACAGTTACTTTCACAGTAGCTTAAATAAATACTTTCAGTGGTTTTCAGTGGCTTTAAGTGCCTCCACCAGACAGACACCCACGACCATCACAACCTCAACACCCTTCCTCCAACCACACAGAATACCGACACACTACACACTCAGAACATCAACAACCAAGAGTCATGGCTAAACCTTTGCGCGCGTCTGTTCTGGTACCTGATCCCTCGGATACTACGCGCTTGGCCCTCTCGCCAGACAGCAAGAGCTCTCGCGTCCAGCAGCAGCCCCGGCGACCTCGCTCAGGCGGCCAACCTGCTCAACGTGCTCCAAAGCGCGCGCGTGCTGCCGATGGCCCGGACGTCGCAGATACCGCAGCTGATGTTGTTTCGGAATCACCAGAAGACGCGGACGACGATGTTCCGGTTGGTTTACCGCGCAGTGAGTCTCCGTTTGCTCGCGAATTGTGAAGTTGACAGCTTCTTATTGCGATCGCTTACAACTGGCCCCCTCCCTGACATGCACAGACAGCTGGGTCGCACCGCCCGAATGGCGCGCGTGTGGGCGATATCGTCGAAGCAACAAGGCGGAGGTGCTCGGAGAAGGCGCGTACGCGCGGGTCGTTCGTGTGGTCGATACATTCGGCGGCCCTGACCGCGCCCGCAAGAGACAGGAATACGATGACGATGGACCTTCAAAACAGCTGCTCTTCGAGGTCCGGACCCTGCTCCGCTTGCAGAAGTGTAAGGGCTTCGTGGAGCTCATCGACATTTGCCATCGACGAGGCAAGATCGACATCATAATGCCGATCTACTGGGGTTCTCTCGACGATCTCATCGGTCAAGAGTTGGGTGGACTTCAACACGAAACGGCACGCAACCTCTCAATGCAGCTGCTGCTCGCTGTGGGCGCTATGCATCGCCTCGGACTGGCTCATCTTGACATCAAGCCGGGCAACATTCTGCTCAACGCCGCAGGAACGCTTCACATCAGCGACTTCGGCAAGGCCGCGGAGGTCGGAACGACAGCAGAAGCGGGCACCGTCGGCACGGTGGGGTATAGCGCACCAGAGTGCTTGATCGGTATGGCCCAAGCAACCTTCCAGTCGGACGTATGGTCAATTGGATGTGTAGTGGCAGAGATTTATCGGGGACGCTCCCTGTTCTCTGCCGAGGACGGACTTGACTCTATGAAGGAAATACTTCGCTTCACTGGCCATCACGGCGGTCGCATTTTCAGCCGCAACAGCTTCACCAAGAACACTACACTTCTCCCTACGACATACAGCCCATTCCGTGCAGATGGCCGCGAGCGCTTGATGGACCTTCCCGTTCACGCCGTCAGCTTGATAATCGTCATGCTCAGGCTCGAGCCCATGCAGCGACCTCATGTCGCAACTCTTTTCCAGCACTCCCTCTTCACCGAGGTCATCATGCCGGACCGAATGCCCTCTACCTCTCGTTAACCCTCCGAAGGAGTGGTCCTGTGGCAATTGCAATCGGCGTGAGCCTTGTTTGACTCTACTCTCACGAGCTCCGGAAAGGACATACATGATACAGGGCTACCATATCTCTGCTGAAAGCGACTGAAAGTAGCTGTAAGTGACTTCGACAGCTACTTACAGTGATACTTTAAGTTACTTTCAGTCAATCATAAGTTACTTTGAGTGAACTTATAGTAGCTTTCAGTTGACTTGCAGTAACTAGCAGTTGACTTCACTGGCTGGATCTCGTCGAAGCATCAGATCAACTCGAATTCGTATCTATTTCTTGTTCAACTACACATCGTACCACGGCTGGTCGCATCGCGATGGCTAAGCTGCACTTGCCTTGTTGGAGCGTTCAGCGGTCTTGCCCACTGTAGCGTCGAATGCGGCATTGGGGTCGCAGCCGCCGAGGATGAGAGAGTTGGAGATCACCAAATGACGGAGCGTGGTGGGTCCAAGAGGCCGCCTGTTTGACACGTATCTGCCGGCACGCGAGAAGACTCGCTCTACAGCGGAAGTTGAGGCCGGCGCGCAGAGGTACTTGCGAGCAACCTTCGACAGGATTGGTAGGTTTTTTTCGTTGTCACGCCACCACCCGAGAATGACGTCTTCGTCTGCATCTGGTCCAGGAGCAGTCCCTTGCCAGGGATACCGGCCTCCGAAATAGGCCTCAACATCCGAGTTCTTCGGAATGACGTGGGCCTCCATGCCCGCCACTGGTGCCCGCTTCCATTTGTCCTTCTTTGGGCTGGGACTAGCAAGGATCGCATGAGCAGGCTCTTTCGTGCGCGAAACGTATTGGGCTACTTCGTCCTCGATCAAGGAACGAGCGCGGGTAGCCAGCCCGGGATAGTCGCGCTCGAGTATGCTCAGCCGGTACTTGGGGTGGAGAGCAGTGGCGATGATGATCGACTTGGTGCTGGCGGCGAGAGTCTGGTACCGTCGAATCTTGGTGCGCATCTTCTCCATAGCTTGAATGTAAAGATCAGCAGCCCCGTTGTCCCTGTCCTTCGCGAAAGGATCTTTTTCGGGTCGGTCCGTTCAGCTTCTCCTTCGCGCTGTTGATCTCGACAGAGAGGACGTGCACCAATACGGCGAAGCGGGCCAGCATCTTGCAAGCGTGTCCATCGTTCTTTTCGAACTCGAGGGTGCGCTCCTGCACATACTCTCCGATGTCGTGGATGTTCTCCAGCAGAGAGAACTCGCGATCGCTCAGGGTCAGGTCCGTGTACCCGTTTGGGCCTTGACGCTTTGAATTCTTGCAGACGAAGTTGTAGCCTTCCGGGACCTTGATGGCGAAGTGTAGCTGCTCAAAACGGCTGTTCCAGCGTGTGTGGTTGAGCTTGGGTGGCATCGCCTTTGCTTGCTTCCTTGCTGTACGGCTCTTCCCGTCCCCGCTGTATATCATCTTCATTAACTTGACGAACTCGCGCTTGGACTCGGATAAGCTATGGACGACCTTTGCGAAGCGGGCGATTTTTCCGAGGGGTCCCGAAATCTGGAGGGGTTCGTCGGAGGAAGGTACTTCTTCTTCGGGTCCGGGCTGCGTCGCTTCTTCTCCGTCCTCGTCCTCCTCTTCGGCTATGGGGGGCAGCTGACGAAGGTCGCGCATCAACGACAGAGCAGCTCGAGCCTCCTTAGGGTCGACAAAGATGTCATCGTCGTCGTCGAGTCCCACCACTTCTCCAGTTCCGGCATCTTGAGTATCAGCATCTTTAGCGGCGAGGAACCCTTCTCCCTCCTCGTTCTCCGACTCTCCAGCAGCTTCGGCATCGTCTTCCTCGCCGCTACTTGCAGCTTCGGCATCCTTCCCGCCTGAAGGCGGCAACTTGGTAGCCTTGGTAGGTATGGCGACATCCTCCTCCGTGCCGTCTGGAGCAGCTCCCAGTACCCCCGTTCCATCGGCGCAAGAGACCCCCAGCACTCGGTAGAGGTCTTGCATCGCTCGATTCAAAGCATGGTTGAAGCATGGCTGACCGCTGCTCGAGTTCTCTTGAAACTCCTCGGGCTCGTCCAATTCTTCGTCTAAGACCTTGTCCACGGCCGACTCTTGCTCGACGATTGAGGACATCCGGCCGTTGGACGAAGCGGCGTCCACAACGAGGATCCCGGTCCAAAGATCGTAGATCCCATGCCTCTTGAGGGCCTTCACGAGATGAGCAGCAAACGTAGCTCCTCCGTGGCGGCCTCTGAGGACGGCGAAGTCGAGAACGAATTGGCAGTATTTCCATTCGGAGTCGAGGTAGGTGACCACGAAAGCCACGAATGTATGGCGTTGAGAAGGAGAGCTCCACGCATCCTGCAGGATGGCGAAGGGAGTGCGACTTCTTTTGATGGCGTTGAGTGCTTGGTCGAGCAGCGAATCGCAAAATCGCTCCAAATCAGTGACGATGGTTTGAGCGGACATAAGTCCTTGGACGGCGACAGGACTGGCCGCCGTGATGAGAGCCCTCAACCATGGGCTGGACGGTGCCGTGAACGGCAAGGCATCCATGATGACCCAGAGCAGTGCCTTCTGCCTGACAACGGAGGCCTGAACCTCATGGGCGCGGTGCCGTTGGCCGTTAACCCACGAGTCGAGACTTCGTTGGCCAAGACCGGCGAAAGACGACGTGCCGTCCTTGATGTTATCACCGAACGGTGCGCCGGCGGGCTGGGCCTGCTCAACCTTCTTCACGGGGGGCTTGAAGACTCCGAGAAGAGACTTGTCGAGAGGATTGTACAGTCGCTTGCAGGGGGACTTGCTGGTCTTGGGGTTGAAATGCAGAGAGAGGTTGGACCGATTGGTCGGGTGTCCGGTGTAGTGATTCCCGCAGAGTCGGCACTCCCATTTCTCGACGATGACGGTATATTGCGCTCCCGTCTTGTTGCGATGTCGATTTTGGGTGGTCGTCTTGACATGCCGAAAGAAGCGAGTGACGTTCTGAGCGTCTTCATCTTCTTCCTCGTCGATAATCTCGATCACTTCAGGCTCCGACTTGCGTGGCTTCTTCGCCTGTTGCAGGTGGGTGGCGCTTCCTGACGACGGACGGGACCCCTTGCGACGCCGTTTGCGACGGTTCGGCGCGTCGTCGTCGTTGTCGTCCTCCGAGAAGTCCGAGGAGGAGTCATCGGAACCATCGCGTCCGCGAAGGGCGTTGTTGTATTCCTTTCGCTCTTGGTGGTTCATTTTTGCGTGGGGGCTTCGCCTTCTTGACGGCGGGGGCGGGGGCAGATGCTTTCTTCTTGCCTTTGGACTTAGCTGGACTGAGATCCGAAGCGAAGATGTTGTCTTCTTCGCTGAACTCGTCCTCGTCGTCAACGTCCTTGTCGTTGTAGTTTCCATCGGCGAGACTGTCGTCAGAGTAGTTCGCTGTGGCAAGGTTGACGGCGGCGGTGGCGGCAGTGCCGCTGGAACGCTTGCGAAGTCGAGAAGGTTCGTCTTGCTCGTAATCCGAAAAGCGAGAATTGGGTTTGCGAATCCGCTTCGACTATGGCAGACGAGAAAACATGGATCAGTCAATAAGGGAGGCGTATGGACGACGGTATTGGATTGGGCACTCACCGAATCACGCGGTGCAGCAGCGGACGTGGACCCAGCGGCGACGGAAGACGAACCAGCAGCCGGGTTCTTCGAGACGACCTGAGCCGCTAGAGGGGCTCGTTGCGACTGGGAGGGATGAGTTCCGTCCAGAAGCTGCCTCAAAGTGTCCTCCGTCGCCTCTTGCTGGAAGGTTTTCCACAATGCTTCACCTTCCTGAGTGAAAGCGACTGGCTGCGGATGCAAAGAGAGATATGAACGTCAATGCAGATACCAGAAGGCATGATAAGCAGGTCATTCTCTCACCCGTTCGAGCCAGATGTCGTCTTCGGGACCAACCGACAGGTAGCTGGTCTGCGTGTCTCCTATCGTCGAGAAAATTCCCCTGTACTCTTCCTTCATGCCGAGCTGGAAGTTGTGTTCTTGGGAGAGGCGAAGTGGAGCCAGATTGAGCTCGTGAAGCTGTGTCTCGAGGTCGTCGTTGGAAAGTCCTTCGAAGCAGGTGGCGCCCATGATTTCGAGGAGGCGACGATCCTTGTCATACTGGGTGAGGTTGAATGGAGTCTTCTTGCCCGGAGGCTGGACAGCCTCGGTCATGATAGCGTGGAGCGACTGAGGTGAGGAATGCGGAATGCTGCTGGATGCGTTGTGGATGGGCGATGGCGATGGTGAGGCGTTGGGTAGGTGGACGGTGTGAAGAGGTGAAAGGGCTGAGCGGCGAGGTTCCGTGAGAACTGAAAAACTGCGGGAACTGTAAAAGTCACAGTTGTAGTCACTTTCAAGGACTGTTAGGTGACAATTTTGAAGGGCAAAACTGTGACTTAAAATACTTTTTGAGTTACAGTTATGTGACATAATAAGTTTTTAAGTTACAGTTACTTTGAGACTTTGTCTACAGTAACTGCTAGTTACTGCTACAGTGACTTAAACAGTGACTTAAACTGAGGTTGGAGGTCCGTGCGCGAGGAGAAAAATACAGTAACTGTAGTAACTTAAAGTAACTTAATTGTAACTGTAACTGTACTGTAGGCGCTGGCGGTAAGTTATCCCACCGGCCTGGCTGTTGAGCCAGAGTGTTCCCCAGACTTTTTGAGGCCATGAGCTTATAGAAATTAGAATATGAACGAGAAATGAAAAGTACCAAGAAACATGCATGTCTTGACTCTTGATGACTGATGTTGCTTAATGCTTGGTCTGAATATCTTAGACTCGAATTCTCAAAAGGCGTGCTCAATGGTTAATACTATGACCTGTCGGATGTGGATTGCATACCTAAACAATGGCCCAGAAGCACAGTCCATCATTCAAATCACATAGACGCCCTTCGCGCCTCGCTCTCAGGGTAGCTTCGCTACCCTTCGAGCTCTCCGCCATGATTATCCACACAACATAGATGATGGGCAGATAAAACTCCCCAAAGATGTAATGTAACATGTGTATTGCGTACCTGATCGGTGACCCACAGGCTACAGTTGATAAATCGATATGGACTGACGAGTAGTCAGTAGTCAGTAGTCAGTAGTCAGTAGTCAGTAGTCAGTGGTCAGTAGTCAGTAGCATTCTGGTCTTCTGAACTCTGGAGCACCATCCCCTGATAGATGTAGGCGTGTATCTCAAGCAACTTACGACTGGCACGACTTGTAAATTTTAGGCAGGTCAGAGTTGAAGGTTGGTGAACGCTGGAGTAAGTTGGGCAGTTGGTAGCTGCGTGAATCGTGATGCGTTCGTCAAAAAGTTGAAGACCTTTCAACTTTCTCGGAGGGTTTTGAGTTTTGACTATGGCTATGAACTTCCTCGGAGGGTTTTGACTTTTGACTATGGCTATCGAAGGCGTGGGAAAAGTGGAGGTGGAAGAGAGACAGAAACGGGCAACGAACGGCGGAAGGACGGCATGTGAACAGCAAATTGCTATCTTCATAAAGAAAACTGGGAGAAATCGAGAGCGTCGATGGATGCTTAGAACACGGACACCCAGGCGAAGTTTGAGAAGATTTAAAGGAGTTTTGAAGAATTTCATTCGAGGGATGTTGCAACACTTTTTCTCGGCCGTAAAAATCTAAGGGGCAGATATAACCCCATACTAAAGTCTGGGGAATAACTGTAACTGTACTGTACTGTATACCCAAAATGGACAACTGTAAGTAACTGTCCGAGCCTTGGACTAGCGTGTGACTAACATGTCACTAACCGACTATTAGTTTCCCTAGTTAGACTAAGTCCGACTATGGGACTATTTATCGACAAATAGTCTTGAGACTTACGGCCGATACTGCGGAACGGCTCAAGAATGGCCTGTGATTCGAGATCCTGAATCACAGGCCATTCTTGAGCCGTTCTCACACTGTTTTGCAGCCATTTTCGGACAGACAGTACTATAGCACTACTATAGTATCTCCCATAGCACCAAGGCTCGGACAGTTACTTACAGTTGTCCATTTTGGGTATACAGTACAGTACAGTTACAGTTATAACTTACCGCCAGCGCCTACAGTACAGTTACAGTTACAATTAAGTTACTTTAAGTTACTACAGTTACTGTATTTTTTTCGGGTGTGATTGTGTGAAGTAACTGTAAGTAACTGTACGCGGCTGTCAGTGGCTGTAAGTGCTTTCTCAAACTGAAAGTGGCTGCCAGTAGTTTTGTTCAACTTAAACAGTGATGTATAGTCATAGTAAGTTTGAACAGTTTGGGGCCCGAAAAAAATTCCAACTTAATCAACTGTTAAGTTGACTGTACCCGGGCCCTACAGTTACAGTCAACTTAATTTTTTTCCGGCTCCGCCGCGTACAGTACAGTTACAGTTATGACTTATTAAGTCAAGTTACCTACAGTTACAGTGGGCACAGTTATACAGTCGCCGGGCCTTGCATAGCACTCCTATAGCACCTACTATAGCAATTCTGTCTGTACGAATGTAATACTTACTATCGTAATGACTATAGCACTAGTACTATAGCACCAACTATATCACTGGTACTATAGTCCTACTATAGTCCTTCTATAGTCCTACTATATTCCTACTATAGTCCTGCTATAGTCGTAGCATAGCACTGACCACTGGTGCTATAGTCCTAGTATAGTCCTAGTATAGTCCTAGTATAGTACTGGCCACTGGATACTGGTAGTCTGGTACTGAGATCGTCGTATAAAGAGTATGACCCCCGTACCGTTCGCAAATCGCAAGCGGACGTGCAGAGGTGGACGTGGTACCACACCCGGAAAGCTGTGTACATAACTACATAACACATTATGTAATAGAGACTCAGCTAATGCGATGTTAGTCAGATCACAGATGTCGGACAAGTCAAACTATTTCTCGGACTATTCCGACGAATCGTCGGATGTTAGTCTGAGATATCTGTCACAATTATGTGTACCTACTAATTCGAAATGCACGACTCGAAATAGTTTGTGAATGCAAAGGAGGACCTTCCAAGCATCTCAGCCCGGACGAAAACCCAAAAAAGGGTCTGACTAACAGACTAATACCGACTATAATCGGACCTGGCGGGGCCTTAGTCATAGTCATAGTCGGATGCCAAAAACCCTTAGTCATAGTCTAGTCTAGTCGGGACTAAGGCTTAGTCGAATAGTCTTAGTTTCTTAGTCGCCTTAGTTTTGCCGAGCCCTGACTGTGCTTCTGGGCCATTGTTTAGGTATGCAATTCACATCCGACGGGTCACTGCATTGAGCACGCCTTTTGAGAATTCGAGTCTAAGATATCCAGATTAAGCATTAAGCAACATCAGTCATCAAGAGTCAAGACATGCATGTTTCTTGGTCCTTTTAATTTCCCGTTCATATTCTAATTTCTATAAACTCATGGCCTCAAAAAGTCTGGGAACACTCTGGCTCAAAAGCCAGGCCGGTGGGATGAGGCCCGGGATGCGATGAGCGACAACGTCGCACGAACAATCGACTGTGCGTCCGAAAATAGCACAAATGCCTTTGTGACCGAACGGGCTGGACGCTCGAACGTAGTTCCGATCCGCTCCCAGGCGAACGCAAAGGTGAGGGCGCTGTGAAGGGTGCGGGGATATGTTGTAGAAGGCGTCTCGAATATCCATTCCCATGACATCCGCAACTGGGGGCAAGGAACGGTACTGCGGAAGGCAACGATCAACGCGCAAGCGGGAAAGGGAAAAGACAGTGTCAACAGATATGCGCATGATAGATTCAGAAGCGCAGGAGACTGGAGAGGCACAGGAAGAGGAATCCGACGGAATGGGACATCACCCCGAGGGTGGATACGGGAGAGAGAGAGACGCGCTACCAGCCCGATGAGTGATGATCGATTGGCAGCGACGGCCACGAGAGGCGGGATCAGAGGGATAGCATAGCGACGGGGAAACGAAGCGACGAGCAACGACGAATGGGAAGCAAAGGCGACGAGGCACGACGACGACGCCGCCAGCGCGGGCACGAGAAACAAGGACGGCGAAACGTCCGAAACTCCGAACGACGACGCGACGACGAGAAGAGGCAACGACGAAGGGGAGGGAAAGCGCACCCGAGGGCCGGTCGTGGGAAAGGCAACGGGGAGGGGAGAGAAGAACGGAGGGAGAAAAAGGGGGGGGGGGGGAGACGGAACATGGGACGGTGGTATGGAAGAAGGGAGCCAGGAGTTCGTGTGACGTCTGGGAGGAAGGGGAGCGACGACGCAGGGCTCGGAGAGAGGATAGGAGCTGGGAGGGAGAAGAGGAAGCCGAGAAGCGATGCTCACCATTTCCATTTGAGAGGGAACTGTAAACCATCGGCAGAAGAAGGTGTTGCTGGGGACAAGAGAGTTGACCGAGGGAAATTGAAGAGCAAGAAGAGATTGTGACGAAGTGGGACGGAGACGTTGAAAGCGAGGGTGACCCAGGTCTTCGACGATGCGGTTCTTAGCGGCTTTCTCTGCGGTCGCGGGTGTATGAATGACGCTGAGTGGTGCCGATCGCCAAGGACCCACCGCGGCCATCTCGTCGTCGGAAAAGGGGCCGAAGGCTCGACCGAGATTGACCTCCGCCGTAATCCAATCCAGAACAACGGGAGCCTCCTCCTCGCTGTAACGGTTAGGAGGATGAAACAAAACTGCTGGCTTTGCAGGCAGGCCGAGCCAGAATCCGCTGCGGATCTGCTCGGGGAGATCAGCGTACTCCTGTTGGAGGTGTACGGGTAGCTCGGCGATGGCAACCAGCCACTCCTGGTACGCCAGCGGTGTCACCACCGCCGCATATGCCTCCGCCACTGTCGTTAAGAGCCGATCCTCAATTGGACGGACCGCTGCTGGGAGGAGGTGGTGGGGGAGGGAGGGATGACCAGAACTGTTGGAGGGCGTCGGGAAACTGGGGAGCAATGCCGGGTCCGACTGCTGGGGGGAGGATGCCCGGGTTTGAAGCAGGGAAGGCTGAACCATAAGGAGGCTGCTGAAACGACTGCTGAGCTGGCATTGGAAAGGAAGGTTGAAACGAAGAGGAGGGAGTTGATGAGAGAAAAGAGGGTCCACAGACCATTGAGACTGAGCGATGATGTAACGGTAAGGTTACCGCTACTTACTTCTATTATGGAAAGACGGTGCTGATCAGAAGCAGTGAATGCAGAGTGTGATTGAATGATGAGAGAGAGAGAGAAGTTGAGTACAACAGAGTGAGGACGAGTCTGAGAGATGCTGTTGCCATGCGGCAGCGCAGCGAGTCACGTGGCAAGAGAAGAGCGAGCGGGAAAAAGAGAAGGGCAGCGAGAGGAAGAACGGAACTGGAACGGTGCAGAGAGAATAGAGAGCAAGAGAAGGAATAGAAAGAGAGAATACGAAGAGAGAATACGAAAAGAGAATACGAGAGGGCCCATTACATCCCCCCCCCCGAAAGAAGCTCGCCGTCCCGGGCGAGTATCAGTAGCACGACCAAGTCGGGAAAGAGCGTCGACGTTAACATGCAGGCGACCTGGGCGATAAACGAACCGCAGATTGTCAAGATGCGGACGAAGGACCATCCGAGCGCGTTCAACGGCGTGCCCGTAGGGGATTGCGCCAGGCCGTGAGCAAGGCTCGGACAGTTACTTACAGTTGTCCATTTTGGGTATACAGTACAGTACAGTTACAGTTATAACTTACCGCCAGCGCCTACAGTACAGTTACAGTTACAATTAAGTTACTTTAAGTTACTACAGTTACTGTATTTTTTTCGGGTGTGATTGTGTGAAGTAACTGTAAGTAACTGTACGCGGCTGTCAGTGGCTGTAAGTGCTTTCTCAAACTGAAAGTGGCTGCCAGTAGTTTTTGTTCAACTTAAACAGTGATGTATAGTCATAGTAAGTTTGAACAGTTTGGGGCCCGAAAAAATTCCAACTTAATCAACTGTTAAGTTGACTGTACCCGGGCCCTACAGTTACAGTCAACTTATTTTTTTTTCCGGCTCCGCCGCGTACAGTACAGTTACAGTTATGACTTATTAAGTCAACTTACCTACAGTTACAGTGGGCACAGTTATACAGTCGCCGGGCCTTGGCCGTGAGGTAAGCATGCCGGGGATAGGTGCGTGATCAGTAACGACCGTGACCTTAGCGCCTTCGAGCATGTGCTGAGCGCGGGTGAATGCCCAACTCAGACAGGCGAGCTCGAGTTCGGGTCCCGCCAGCTTTGATTCCGAGACCGTCGTTGCCCGAGAAAGAAACGCAACAGGACGCTCCACCAGCTGAGCGCGCGACCCGCCCACGTCGATGATCTTCGAGCGCGGCACCGGATCGACAAACGCGTCCAACTTTGCGTGGTGGAGAGGCGAGTCCAACGGCGGACAGAAAGTGAACACGCGCTGATTCGGGTCGCGGAGGATGGGAGCGGGGCGACGGTCACGGAGGCCTCGACGGAGCCCGGGCGGAGAGGGGACAACCGGCGAGGGCACAGAATCAGCGGTTGGGGCCGTAGCTGAGCCCGGAGGTCTGCTACCCGACAAGGGTGGAGCATCCGCATCATTCGCCGAGTCCGAGGCGTCGCGCTCAGATGCGAAAGGGTCAACACCGGCGGGGTGGACGTCGAGCTGCGCCACATCGAATTCGCTCTCGATGTTGAGCTCGGGAGGCACATCGACGAGGACACGGTGCGGGGAGATCACACGTCGGATGGGGAAAGGACCCAAGCGGACAGGGTCGAGCTTACCCGTGCGAGCGGCGCGAACTGGTCTCGTGTCTAAGCGAATCCAGACCAATGTACCCGGAGCCAAAGTTGGCAGGGGGGCGTGCCGACCGTCGAACTGGGACTTCTGACGGAGGCGTTCAGCTTGAGTCCGAGTGCGAGCCTCGAGAATCCGCGCCCGCGCGCGATGGAAACGCTCCGCCCACTCGCCGACGCCATCATGCTCAGCCGATCGCAACAACGCATCCACCAGGCGAGGCGAGTCGATGAAGATGGCATCGAACGGAGTCAAGCCGGTCGTGACATTCACCGAACTGTTGACGGCCAACTCGACCGCCGGCAAGCAATCCTCATCCCACATTCCGGCCGCCGCGGGAGCCATCGCCCGAAGTATGCGTTGAACGATCTGAACCTGACGCTCGACTGGATTGGCTTGATGATGGTGTGGAGGAGTCGCGGTCACTCGTGCGCCGAGGAACGAAGCCAACTGCCGACCGGCCTCTCCGACAATGCGCATGTCGTGATCGGATGTCAGGCGCTCAGGACGCCAGCCAAAGCGAACCACACGATTCATCAGGAACCTCACGACGTCCTTGGCGGTAAAGGAGGCGGTGCAAGGCTCGAGCAACACCAACTTGGAGAAGGTGCACGTCGCGATGAGGTATGCGTCATGCCGGCGACGAGAGGTGGGCATTCCCAAGACGACGTCCACGGAGGTGTGAGCGAAGGGACGAGTAGCATCCTGGGAAACGTCGAGCGAGCCAACCTTCCGACTCCGCTTCGTGCGGAGACACCGATCGCAGTACCGGACGTACGCCTCAACCAGCACCGAGAGACGAGGGTGCCAGAACTGAGAAGACACCGAGGCGTATGTTTTGGCGAAGCCAAAGTGGCCACCGTCATCATGAGCCCGACGGAGGACTGGAAGCAGCATAGAGCGTGGTATGCACACCCGACCGTCGTCGCGCCGGATGAGGATGCCCTCACGAAGAACGTACGTCTCATCGGTCGCGGTAGAAGGCGAGGCGAGTCGCCGCAGTGTGGGCCCAAAGGTAGGGTCGCTTCGAAGTGCCGCCGCCCACTCCTCGGAATCTAGGGGTGAAGCGAGACTCGGCCATGCGGGAGCGGCCACGGCGTCGGTCGCGACGGGGCACACATGAACCTGGTGAATCGCCGCAGCGAAGCCGCTCTTACAAGCATCCGTGTAGAGCAGAAACGGGCGGTCGTAGTCGGGGTGTGCCAGCGTCGGCGGGTTGACAAGGGCGTCGCGGAGATCCTGGAACGCCGCATCGTGTACGTCAGACCAGTCAAGGAGCTCCGCCGTCTTCGTGGTGGGTGCGCCGTCGGCTCGCAACAAGCGCCAAGTGCTACCGACCTTCTTGTACGATAGACCTTTGGTGAGAGCGGTGAGAGGTGCCGCTCGGTGAGCAAAGTGAGGAATAAAGGAACGATAGTATGAGAAAAGTCCCAAGGTGTGATAAAGCTCTTGCAAGTTCTGGGGGCGAGGGAGCTCTCGAACAGCCGCCGCGCGATCCTCCATCACACCAAGGCCAAAGCCAGACACCTTCCGACCCAACAACGTCAACTCGCGGACGGCGAAGGTGCATTTACTGGGACTGAAACGCAGTCCCACGCGTTCGGCCTCCGACAAGATATAGTCGAGAGCACGAAGCTGTTCGTCCAGCGTGTGTGTGAAAGTGACGATGTCGTCTAGATAGACGAGAGCCGTGACCCAGCGGATGGGACCCAGCAGAGCATCCATCATTCGCTGGAAAAACGCCGGTGCGGACTTGAGGCCGAACGGGACTCGCCGGTACTGGAAAAGCCCGCGGTGAGTGGCAAAGGCAGTTTTCCATCGATCCTCCTCATCGATATCGGCCTGATGGTACCCGCGTACAGCGTCCATGCTGCTGAACCAGGAGTGGCCACGAAGGTTTTCGATCACGTCGTCAACGCGAGGAAGTGGATATCGATCCGGGACGGTAGCAGTGTTGAGCGACCGATAGTCGACGCAGAATCGAAGCTTCGTGCGCTGCTTGACCAGGTGTACCGGCGCGCTCACGGGGCTAGAGCTTTCCTCGACGACGCCCCACTCCAGCAATTGTGCCAACTCCTTGTCGATGGCGGCGCGTTTTTCGGGGCTGACGCGGCGGGGAGGATCAGCCTGGAGTTTGGCTGGGTTGTCGACGGGAATCCGCATCGCCACGCCTTTGATGTGACCGGGGCGACCGTCCAAGGAAAAAGCTTCTTTGTGACGTCGGAGTAAGTCGACCACCGAGGCGTGAGGTTTGCTGTGTGCGTCCAACCCGACACGGAAGCACCCATCCACCAAGACCGTCGCGTCTTCCTGGGCTTGAGCGGCCACAGGTTGTTCGTCAAATTCGAAGGGGTCGAAGGGTCGTCCCGCTGGCGAGGGGGATGGAGAAGAGGTGCTCATGCCATCGTCGAGTGGGAAAGCGTGTGCTTGGAGGGTGGAGAGCGTTCCCGGACCGCAGGCTGTAGCCTCGCCAAGACAGGTACGGCTTGGGACCTCCAACGGCTCGTCCCCGAAGTTGGTGACGAGGAGACGGGAGGTGTTGTGATCCATGAGACATGGAATAGCAGCCGCCACTTCGTTCTGCGCGGGATCGTGATGCCAGGTCGGGTCGAGGGTATAGTCGACGTTGGCGATCAGCGCCGCACAGTCCACGGGCACCCAAGTGTGGTGACCGGGAGCAAGGACGACGGCCTTCCGGGTACAGATCTTGCCGAAGAAGGTGTGGGCATGAGGCCTGTCACTCTTCACGCGGAAGTTGTAGCCCTGAAGCGACGCCTTGTTACTGGCAGGGTCGACGACCAGACTATGCCCTGAAATCCAATCCTGCCCCAGCAGAACGCCGGGAGCGAAGGAAGGGACGACGTGAAAGTCATGATCGAAGTGGAGCCGAACGGCTCCGCCAGTGTCGTCAGTGCCTTCGATGTCGAAGGGCAGCGTGACGAACCCCAATGTTCTTTCGGTGCCAATGCCGTTGATGCTCAGAGTCCCTCCCGAGGGAACCTGTCCGAGCCGTTTCGCCAGGCCTGCGTCAATGGTGGACAGCGAGGCACCAGTATCGACGAGGCAAGAGACAGGCGCCAGCTCAGCGTTGGTGAACTGAAGCTGACAGGACGTTGGAGCGTGGCGGAGGTGACCGAGACCAGAGCCCGTCTCCTCCAAGCGGGACAGCTTGACTTCCGTGTGCTCGCCTTGCGGGCGCTTTGGGACACCGCGAATGTTGGCAGAGCAGCAGGTTGTCGAAGCCAGTGTTCCGCGAGGAAGAGAACGGAATCCTGATGATCATTTCTGGCCTGAAGAGGCGACGGAGGAGGATCATCAGTAGAAATCTGGTCAGAAGCAAAGGGGAGGCAAGTATGATACTCGCCTCGGGGGTGACCCCGGGTGGTCTGAGCAGGGGTTGGCCCATGTCCTCTGTCAGGGCCCGGGGTCGGAATCGTGCGGTACCCACCGTCGACGTCCCCTTCTGGGCCCAAAGGGGGCGCGACCCTCTCGCCGGTGCTCTTGCATCCCTTGGCTGTAGTGTAGTGCCTGGCAGGGGGGTCGCGACGATCGGAGGAAGTGTAGTTCCGATCGTCTTCACCTTAAGGAAAGGCGCGGAGGAACTCCGCGCCTCCGCGCCTCCGCCCGCCTACCTCCGCCAAAACTCCGCGCTCATTTTTGGGCGGAAGATTCCGTCCGCCCAAGACAGTAGTGTCAGCAAGGCCGGTATCATTCCGTCCGCCGTAGCAGGGTGGTCCTCACCGAGGCCGACTCCTCCGTCCGAGGTGGGTAGCCGGAGTTTTTCAAGGAGGGGACCTCCGTCCGCCTTCCTCCGGCGGAGTTCCGGCGGAGTTCCGCGCCTCCGCGATCCCAACTTGCCGACCGAAGTCATGGTCTCAGACTTTGGAGTTACATGCTTAAATCGGCGAAAAAAATCATTTGAAGAGGGGTCTCAAGTCTTGAGACTCCGGCGTGACTAGCGATCACGTGATATAAAACCCGAGACTCCGTCTTCTGAGACCCCTTCAATAGGAGAGACCCTGTGTAACCCCTGGGGTTTCAGTCTCAGAGCGGAGTAAGCGCGGAGGCGCGGAGTTCCGCCGGAACTCCGCCGAAGTTGGGGCCGTCGACACCTCCGTCCGCGCTCAAGTCTGGGAACCTCGAACTCCTCCGCCCTCCGTCCGCGCTCAAGTCGTTGGCGGTACTTCTCCGTCCGCCCCTCCGCTGTCAGCCTCCGCGGTACGGAGGACATCCTCCGGAGGAGGAAAATCGGCGGAGTTTTGCGGTACGGAGGCGCGGAGGACGCGGAACTCCGCCGAGAGCGCGGAGGTGACGCCTCTCCTTAGTTCACCTTCAACCGTCCTCTCCGGCGCTGGTGGAGCCAGGAATGCCGTGGGAGGAGGCGGTTCACCCGGCTGATCCAAAGTAGGAAGAAGCTCGGGCGGTGAGCTTAGTTTTGCGTCATTGCGGACGTTCAGAAACCCGAGTCCTCAGTGGTAGGGTAATCCTCGTCCGCATCGACGACGAGGACGTTATTGACCCTATTCTTGATGCAGTAGTCATGCGCGAATCCGAAGTGGTCGCCTTGACACTGGTCGCATGGACGCATGCACCACATTGTCTTGGTAGTGAGCGGAATCTGATACGCCATCATCCTCTTCTTTGACTCAGGGTGAGTTCGATAGCTGAGGTTGGCGGGAGTGAAGTCTGAGCGGATCGACATCCCTTGTCGAGGATTGATGGGTCGACGACCAGCAGAAGCAGGCTGGGATGTCTGAGGGTAGGCGGTGACTGACATGTCCGACTGCGCGATGAATGCGCTCCCCGAAGTGGGACGAGTGAGCGAGTCGTATGCTGGAACTCCTGCCGAGGTCGAGGAGGATGACGGTCGGACCAGCGGACGCTGGAACTCCTGTCGCCAATATGTCTCCTGGTTCCGTAGCTCGGTGCGAAGAGCGGTCAGAGTGGGACTGTCGCGGAACGGAGTTTGGATGAGCTTCGCGACGGACGGATCGATTCCCTCGATCACGTCGCTTATCAGCTCGCCGTCCTTCATCTCGGGCCAACCAATCTTGAGGAGAGCAGCCTTTACGAAGGAGTAGTGGACGAGATCCTCCTCGTCTGGGCGCCAGCACCGGTCGCGAGCCTGTCGGCGAACGATGTTCGTAGAAGGCTTGAAGTTCGCGCGTAAAGCGGAGATGAAGGAGGTGAGGTTCTTGAGGTGTGACAAGCGTTCCAACTCGGTGAGGGAGGCGAACCAGAGGCGTGCCGCACCTCTCAGGGTACGTGGAAGGGCGCGCAGTAGGGCCTTCTCCCAGCTGGGGTCGTTCTCTGTTGCCCGAATGGCCTCGATGTTGGCGAGGAAAAGCGCAGTGTCTTCGGGAACGCCATCGAAGGTGCCAAGCTCGTCGGGCTTGATGGTAAAGGAGCGACCATTCTCAGTGGTGCTGGGCGGAGCAGAAGAGGGCATGGACGACTGTATGCGTATGTCCGAGGAGGCCTGAGGAGCCTTGCCCTCTGGGTAGGCCGCCGCCGCGCTGTTCCACTTGCCGGGAGCCGCAGATGACGTCGACGCGTCGGAGGTGTCGGGAGCGGGACCGGAAGTGGTTGAGGGTGCGGAGCTCGTGGTGGGAGGGGGAGGGTTGTTGAGAATGGCGATGAGCTTGTCGAACTTGTTGTGCAGAGCTGACACGCTCGTCTGCAACTCGCCGATGTCAGAGCCGTGAGACTCGATGGTGGAGCGGACGGAAGCGAGATCCTCGTCGAGCTTGATGCGAGCTGCGTCGAGCGTCGCGAACTCCTCGCGCGTAGGAGCTTCGGGGGGGCTTGTGCGTCGTGAGGCCATTGGGGTGTTGGGACTTGGGAGATACGAAGCTGTTCATGAGAAGGCAATGTTATCAGGGTCAGTTCAATCTACTCTCATCACCATGTAACGGTAAGGTTACCGCTACTTACTTCTATTATGGAAAGACGGTGCTGACCAGAAGCAGTGAATGCAGAGTGTGATTGAATGATGAGAGAGAGAGAGAAGTTGAGTACAACAGAGTGAGGACGAGTCTGAGAGATGCTGTTGCCATGCGGCAGCGCAGCGAGTCACGTGGCAAGAGAAGAGCGAGCGGGAAAAAGAGAAGGGCAGCGAGAGGAAGAACGGAACTGGAACGGTGCAGAGAGAATAGAGAGCAAGAGAAGGAATAGAAAGAGAGAATACGAAGAGAGAATACGAAGAGAGAATACGAAGAGAGAATACGAGAGGGCCCATTACAGATGATCACCTCCGCAGCGCGAACAATAGTGTCCAAAGGAGCAGTGCGCAGAGGGGACAGTGCCGGGGCGTGGTCGAGATGAAGAACATGCCACGTCGCAGTTGTAGTTGAAACAAACCTGCTTCTGCTTCCCCTGGAAAATCCAGCCGTATCCCACCCGGCAAAGAAGAGGGTTCGCTGGAGAAATGCAGCTCTTCCACTTGTGCGTGTTGGTCCACGTGCAGCACACCGGGCACCACGAGGTGGGCCCAGAGGTATACTAAACTAGAGAATGTTCTACTAGTAGTATGTGCAAGTGACAGTTGTATGAGCAGTGATGAATGACAAAGAGAAAGAACTAGGTACAAGGGATGAGCTCGAGAAGGGTAACGATGGTCGATGAGGGCGAGAGAAAAGTGTGACGTGGGAAAAGTGGAAGGAAGTGGAGGCAGGGTGTTGCTATGCGGGATGCGTGTGGGACAAGAGGAAAGTAGAGAGAAAGGGAAGGTGATAAGATAAGATAAAGAAGCCACATGGACCCTGTCCAGCACAAGAGGGGAAACTTGAAGCTGGGCCAAAGGACGTGGTGGGAGCAGTCGAAGGACCGAAGGCGCCCCCAACGCGCGGGACCTTTCGCTTTGGTGAGGTAGAGGTTGAGGTTGCGGCTGGTGGAGGAGGGGCAGACGGTACTGCTGCGGTAGAGGACCATGCACGGGCAATCCGAGCCCTGTCAGGGTAGGGCGACGCAATGAGGCGGGCCCAAGGAGTCGCAACAGCGCCGGTGATGTCGATGATCCCGTTTGCTCCTCCGTCCGGTCGAACTGCTCCTGCCGCAAGTCCGAGAAGTTGCTGTTGAGCTGCCGTATGTCGAAACCGATTCTTGACATAGACCGACGTGCTGCTGCATGCTGTGATCGCACGCGGAAGTCGTACTCGCGGAAGATGTCCCAGTTGGCGCCATGGACGGACGCAACCACCCGGAGCAGATGATTGGCGTATACGGACGCCTCTTTGTGGCCACTTGCGGATGCGTTTTCGAGCAGAACCAGGTAGATGCCGCTGGCTTGGATCCATTCCTGGAAAGGAAGGAACTTGTCGGTGTGCACCCATTCCTCCAGAACACGAGTTGCGGTTGAGTCCAGAGGCTAATTGAATGCGGGGCGATCTCCTCGTGCGTGATAAACGATGCTGACGACTGTGAGCAGCGAGAGAGGTACCTGGTATCCGGCTCGGTGCAGTTCCAGGAGGTCATTTGGAATCGGGTAATTGAAATTTTGGAAAGGGTAGACCAGTGGAGCCGAAACTGCAGGCTCGTCTGGGTTGAAATCAAGAGGATTGTAATCAACGCCAGGAGGGGGAGCAGGCCCATGCTGAGAATCGTCATTAGCTCCTTCGATGCCGGCTTCGACCGGGTTTCTGTTTTCTTGAGCTTGAGGCGCATTGTTGTCGTTATCAGCATCAGCCATGAAGAAACAGCAAAGGACACGCTCAAGTCGTCGACCGAGCGTCTGAGGGAGAGAGGCGAGGCGCGAGGGAGACGAAGATGATGGAGGGGAAGAAGCAGCTCGAAGGAGCAGAGCAGAGAATTTTCACCTGTCCAACCTGGCCGCCGACCGCAATCTCATCTCATTTCGCTGTAGAATCGCTGGAACAGTAAATAATCCGACGCCACACTCCGTCTCGGACGGCCGGCAGTCAGCGCGCCTTCACCGCGAAGGACTGAACATTCCGCTTTGGGCATCTCACGCTTCGCCCGCGCTCCCGCAGTCCCCCCACGCCGTCTCTCCCTGTCCCATACCTCCCTCTGTCCTCCAGCATCTTGTCATCGTCCTGTACACGTATCCAGTATCCATCACTCCCACTTCCTACTGATTGCGGCGAGAGCTCGTCTGCATCATTCTCCTACCGCTTCTGTTACCCGGTATACCTCATAGACTCAGCATTCAGTCAACGCGGTCCTACCTCGAACCATGCCAGACTCGGGCTTCAGATCTCCGCCCCAGCTCATCGTGAGCGACGCCGCGGCGAGCGCAAGGACGCAGCTGCCTCCCGAGATCCTCAGCGCCATCTTCCTCCATCTCGATCCACACACCCTCTTCACCTCCGTCCGTGCCCTCTCCCGTCAATGGCGCAACGAGGTCGAGACGGCGCTGCTCCCGAATCAGTTCGCCTCCGGTCGCTGGAAGGTCGGCTTGCGCATTGCAAACTCGGCTGCGGGTGGGATCACTCTGCCTGCGCCAATACATGCGTCCGGCACAAATGAGCACGCCGTCATGGAGGCCAACATCGAGGCTGCCAACGCGGCCGTGATGGACAACCCAGATCTCGCCGTTGCGCGTCTACGCGACATGCTCAATACACCCGGAACACTCGAATCTCAGCTGCCTGTTCCCGGCCCACGTCCCATCTCCATCGTCACCATTCCGCTAACTTTCGTCGGGTACGATCGCACTACGGCCTCACTCAAGTTCGCCTCGGATGCCTGGCACGCTATCACCAACAGCACTCGCAACCGCTCAGGGCTCCTCAACTGCACGTTCCACATCGTCTGGAATGAAGCCGGCAGGAATGTTCTTGAAACCGCCAAGCCGGACCCACAGAACTATTGGCTGTCGAAATTCTTCGTAGTGAGTCTTACAGCCTGGCGAAAACAGAAGCGCGTCCGCTGAACAGCGTGTTGCATCTCCTCTTTGGCCTTTACCAGTCTGAGGACGATAGCACGGCGCTCCCGCCGAATACCATTCCTCAAGGAGGATGTGATTCTCCGCTTCCTATGAAGCTGGTGGCCACGCCCTTGGCCCCACGCGTTCTCACACCACGAAACACGAATGCCGTCGCGGATCCATCTTCTTTGAATTCAGGAGGGTTGCAGAGCCCGGGTACAAACCTCTCGCGCTCCACTGCGTCCCGACTCATGCCTCCAAATCCTACGGCTCCCGATGCACAAGAAGCTGCTACAGGTCCATTGGACTGGTCTGACGCCTCTCACCACTACCTTCATCTCCGCACCCTCGCCCTCGGCATCGAGTTCTTCACTCGTCAATCTGCACGGGCCAACCTTCTTACGCGCAAGCTTGAGGCTGAGCGCGAAAGACGACTCCGAGGCGAGAGTAGCGATGAAGACGACGATGATGAGGAGGAGAGTGACAGCGACGAAGAAGTGGAGGTGCTCCAAAAGTCACAGAACCATAAGGGCCATGACTCCATGAGTTCCTCGATATCATCCCTATCCTTGTCCCGGCACGCCAGTGTTCTGAAGCTGAAGGACCTGGAGAAGGCAGCGGCAGGTGTAGCCTCATCCAATCCGCAAGCGTTCAAATTGACCAGCACGGCCTCAGGTCCTGGATCAGGAATAACGACGGCATACAGGACGGCTGTCCAAAGTGCCTCTCATAGCGGCGCCTCAACTCCCCTTCGCATGAACGGAAATGGTACATCTGCGCTCAAGCCACCGACCTATGCCGACTTTGCCCGTGCTGCTGCAAAGGGTTCTGCAAATGGGCAGGGCAGGAATACGTCCAGTCCGATTCGCCCGACAGCAATGCGGCCACAAGGCGTGCCTGCCTCCGCACGCGGGGGTAGTGCACAAGGCGGGGCGCAATCGCCTGTCGCAGGTCCTTCATCTCAGCCAAAGAAGGAGATTGACGTTGGGAAGGGCAAGGGTAAACTTCGGACTCCGTTCTCTACGCCCTTCAGCGGAACGCCATTCCCGCCTGCCTCTCCGGTTCCTTCGCGGCCTGGTACTCCCGGTCCGTCGTCAGGAAAGGGAAAAGGACAGCAGGATAAGAAGGAGTCGAGTTCCACTAGCCTCTTGAGTTCATCTTCCTCGCGTGCTGGTTCGGCGTCTATCAATCCATCGAACGCAGTCCAACGGGCAGAGAACGGATCTACATCCACCTTGGCCGTTACTCCAGCTCTACGCAACAATGCGGCTATGACTCAGACCAGCTCCAGTACACCACTGTCATCAGGTGCGACGACCTCCGGTCCGCCCTCGCTGGCCCCTCCAGGCACGCCTGACCGACAGGGAGTCCGGATTGGCCCACGTGGCCCGCGAGCCCATTTCCATGCTGTGGTCCTACCTGCCGAGCACTTTTCGCCAAGTGGATCGACGACGAACAGTCCCCATCTTGGTCCAAGTGCTGGCCCATCAAGTGCTTCTTTGTCGTCACCGGGAGGCGCTGCTGGCAGACCGGCTCCAAACGGGATCGGATCAGGGTCCTCCTCTTCTGGCGGTGGGGATGGAAGCGGGAATGGAAGCGCGAGGAGTGGGAGTGGAATCGGCATGCCACCGCCCAGTTTCTTGGCTGCGAAACGAGCCGCAAACCGGGAGAATTGGGACGACCGGCTTATGCTTCAGGCGGAAGCCGAGTTCAGACAGACCCAGCGCGAGCGGGAAGAGAGCGCGGAACGTGGAAGAGCCGCAGCTGAGAGCTCTGCAGCTCCGGAAGGCCGAGATGGCGAAACGGAAGCCCCGCTGGAGACCGGTCGTGGTCCAAGGAACGGTACTTCGAGTGTGCGTGCGAATGGCATAGGATCTTCAGCTCTCAGGGATGGCGAGCCCGACAATGACCCGGAGGTGAACCATGGCTCTGTCTGGCGCTCGGGCGACGTATATGCGAGGGGTCAATGGCGCATCGCGGACCGTGTGCCTGGCGAAGACTCGGCTACGCAGGTCTCGAATAATAGCGAAGTGGAGGAGTCCAACGATGAGGACGACGGCGAGGCAGAGGAAGCGGCCGCAGGAGGGGACGTGCCCGGTGGTATTGCCTGGACATGGACGCGCTGATTGGGTCTTCTTTGCACAGATTCAGCATGCACTCATCGTCGAGCTGGAATGCAGGGGGCCGGTCAACATTCGGACAAAGTGTCCCTTGAATCTTCACACATGTATCATGTTCCGTATCCAGCGCTCGTGTGTAGCAGAAACCTTTCGAAATTCGAGTATGTACAACACCTATGTATGCTCGTGAACGCTTGTGTGGTGAGCTGTGCCTGATTTCCTCCTCCAACTTAAGAGCAGTGACGTCTTGATACTTATCTCCCGGATCCATCATGAGTAGGAGCTGGATTCGGCTTGTTCTTCTTCCTTTTTTGGGGGGTCTGCCCTGTTGCAGTCTTCGTTGATGACCCGCCATATGTCGAGGGATACGAAGGGGAGCAGGCCCAAGGTAGTTGTGCCTTCCCTTAAAAATGAGTTACGCAAGGTAGGCCATAGGCGCACAGGCATCTGCGTAGAAATGTTACGTTCCGACAGCCGACAGCATGGAAAGCATTCGAACGAGCGTGGGAATTTCACAATTCTGAGAGTCCGTGAGCGGTAACGTTCTCCTTGAGCCGTTCGAAGCCGTTTCATCTGAGCCGTTCAACATCGGGAGGGCAGGCTGGTCTGTGCGTGGACATGACGGCTGGCACTGACTTGGCACACGACCTTCAACTGCCACTGTTGCACCTCGATATCTCTGCTCGACTTCTCGATACGCGCTTCAGTATGTTCAGGAATCCTCGCATCCGCCATCTGCGTCGCTCCAAGCTGACCCCTCTTGCCCCCCTTCTGCCTCCACCTGTGATGTCCTCTCCACCACACAGTCATGTCCGACACAGTTTCACGGCTGCTCTCCAAAGTCCACCTCGGCGGTGATTCCTCCAAAGACGCTCCGTCCGACGCTGCGGGAGGCAAAGGTGCCTCCGCGCGCAAGCGCAACAAGACCAGCGTTAACGACGGCGAAGACTGTGGAGACTTTGTGGAAGACGACTCTCTCGCGGGCGGCGGAAAAGCGTATGGACACAATCGCACCAATGTGCGCGTCTCGGAGGCAATGAGACGTGTACTGGCGCAAGAGGGAGAAATTCCTGAGGATGCCGCAGCAGCCGAAAAGGTGAGTCTTAGTGAAGTCAAAGCGCGAAATCTGACGCGCAAAATGTGGGTATCTCATCATACTCTTTCTGATCTTACACACTTGGCAGTCAGAGGCGCTCGACGCGATTCTGAAGCGGCCTCAGGTCATTGTTCCCGACTGGGTCAACGATCGCTCACACCCAATTTCCGAGTACTTCATCAGGTACGCATGCACTTCAGCTGTCGCTACGCGTATGTCAATTGCTCACACGATGCATCCGCTTCTCCAGCACATCTCACAACACGTACCTCTCCGGAAGGCAGGTACGTCTCCTTCAGGCTGATCATCTTGACTTTCGAGAGCTGACGACTGCCTGGTAACCATTTTCGTTTATGAGTAGCTCGTCGGCAAAAGTACGTCCATGACGTACACGCACGCGCTTCGCATTGGCTGCCGCTGTGTCGAGATCGACGCTTGGGACAATGATGACAATTTGGACGAGCCAGAGGTCACCCACGGTCTTACTCTTTCCTCCAAAATACCCTTCAGGGATGTATGCAAGGCCATCAGCGACCAAGTCGATGTGGAGATTGCCGAGGCGAAAGCAGCTGGAACTCCGTTGCCCTTGCCCGTCTTCATCTCGCTTGAGAATCACTGCAAGGAGCGCGGCCAGGCGGGGATGCATGATATCATGCTGTCAGTCTTTGGTGACAAACTCGTCACGCAAAGTATTGACACGGAGACGGAGCCGACTGTCAAGGACTTGGAGGGGAAGATCACAGTCATGGTGGAGTGAGCTTTTTCCTCCCGCCCATTTGCCACGTCTCCTTTTTCTGAGTTCGTTGAGCTGACCTCAAGATTTCTACAGATTCTACGGAGTTGACCTGAACGCGGATGACACGGACAGCTCATCCGACAGCAGCTCAGACGAGGAAGAGCGTGCGATGAAGAAGAAAAAGCAGGCAACCAAGCCCGCAAAGATCATCCCGGCGCTTGCGTCTCTTGGTATTTAGTGAGTGGTCCGCCCGCGCCGCTTTGTCTTTGCCATTTTGGGTATCTGACCTTGATCGCTTATGATCACTTGCAGCGCCCAGAGCATCAAACCTAAAGACATCAGCTGGCTTAGGGGTGAGCTTCGCGAGCCTCAAAACCACATGATCAATGTCAGCGAGGGAACAGTGCACAAACTACTGGAGAAGCACGACGCGAAGGCGATGATTGCCCACAATGCGCATCATCTGATTCGTGTGTACCCCGCTGGCTTGCGCATCGACAGCACCAACCTGCATCCGTGCCCGTTCTGGGCAGTCGGCGCTCAAGTGGCTGCTCTCAATACTGTGAGGCCTCAATCTATAACAGCCAAAGCTTAATTCTGAAGAGACAACTTGCTGACTTTTGAGAAATCTCGGATCCATCAGCAAACCTTCGACGCCAGTATGCAAATCAACGAGGCTTTCTTTGCGGGCACAGCAGGTTATGCGCTCAAGCCGGCACCCCTGCGACGCGATCCTCCAGTACAGATGCCTAAGGGTAGCGTGCGGGTCAAATTGCACATCGCAGGCGTCTCGGATCTTCTCGTTCAGCCCGGTCGTGAAGATGACGTTCGGCCTTATGTGACCTGCACGTTACATCACGGGCTCTCGCACCGCTCCAAGCCTGAAAAGCGGAAGACAGATGTGTACAAGGTGAGCACTGCGCTCCAAGGTACAGTTTATGTACAGTGATGTATTCAACTGACTTTCGCTCTGTCGCGTGTTTGTCTGGACAGCAACACCATCACCATCCTCATCTCGTTCATCGTCACCCGGAGATGCCACCGCCTACACAGCCGGTGTGGCACGAGACGTTGGAGTGGACCTTCGACAAAGCATTCTTCGACTTGGCGGTCATTCGTATTTTGATCAAGAGCGATGACCGCTGGAAGGAAAACCCAGTTCTCTGTGTGGCGGCCATGCGCACCTTATTCGCACCCAAAGGTGAGCTTTCGAAGTCCCCTTTGCACATATGCCTGTTCCATCGCGTCGGAATAGTCACTGATCATTGATATCCCTCCTTTGCTGCTCTTCAGAGTGGTCTTTCATCCGTCTGCTTGACCTCAAAGGTCACGAAACTCAATCGACTTTGCTCGCCAAATTTGAGATCGAGGACATCTGAAGCGGTGGGAACCCAGTGTGACCTACTACACATCCTTTTTTGGTTATTGGCCTTCAACACCTTGCTCGACCTTCGCAGTCGGACCTCATGCGCTGTTCTACTACTTCAACCATGTCCTGGCGGACCTGCTCTTTCGACTTCAATGACGCTCACTGGATAGTCCTCGCAACCTATTCTCGATCTATACTGCTTCCTTCTTCTGCACTTGCGAATCTTATCACATATGAGTACTTTTAACATGATTTTGAGAGAAAGGCCGACTACTTGGAGGGTGTTGGTCGAAGAGCAACCAAGATGGAGATGTGAAGCTGTGGCCGGGTCTCTCTTCAAGACAAGAGTTAGGCAACGACCCAGCTTAACCAAAGAGAACTGCGCCTTCGACAACCCTCTCGGGCACAAAACAAGCCGCCTGAAGCTCAAGGTATTTTTGCAAGCCTGATAGAGCCTCTTTCGTCCACGTTTCGAGTATCTATCGATGATTTGTGCACAGCGTACCGGGAAGTTGTCCATGCCTCTTCTGTAGCCAGGATGCTGCTGCTCCCAGGATAGTCCTGGAATCCCACACAATTTGCACACGTTCGACCAACTCTGTCAGGCGGGTTGCTACAGCACCCGAAACACTTCCAGCTGCTCTCAAATAATATGCTGAGAGCGAGTAACAGCTTTCCTGATGGATTGATTGCTAATTGCTTCGTGAGATCTGGTGACAAAAGCAGAAAGGCGGAAGAGAAGACACGGCCGACGGGGCGTCGCCCTCAAATCGCAACCCTCCAGCAGGCGTGAGCACAGCGTCACCTCGAACAAAGCCCAGCTTACACTCAGCAAAGTGCGCTCACAAACACCAGCATAGCACTCCTACTATTTTTCTCGACCAGCGTACGTTGTTTTCTCTTCGTGTACTGTGTCTACGTCGACTTTCGTCTGGACCCCTCCAAAACCCTAGGTTCCGTGGGGGCCAAAATGTAGGGTTGTCCGGACTCTGAGTCCAAAGTAGGGTTGAACACCATCTGCTCATCGCACAGGGAAAGATGCCACGATATGCGGATGAGGGGAGGCAGAAAAATCAGAGGCCCCAAATCCATGCTTCTTTTGCGAAGATTTGACCTGTTTTGTGAGGGTTGTCCTTGTCGTCTGTTGCAACCCCTGCGGTGAGAGCTTCGAGTTTCGGGCGGCGCGAGGTCGGTGCGACACCGCCAACGAAATCCCAGTCTTGTATAAGCCTGGGGGGCCTAATTCTTTGGAAATCATCATATGGAGGCTCGATGAGACTGCGCATGGGAACTTTTGGCAGTCTGAGCACCAAAGTCTTGGACAAGGCTCGCCCCATCAAGACTTGGGCAAACCCTGCCACGGAGCCCTGAGGGAGACTTCTGGCAGCTTTTTGCTCATTTTCCGAGCGGCACGCAGCTTCTTGTCACGTGACGTTCAAATGGCTGGTCTTTAGCGTGAGTCTCGCAGCGAACCCGAGTCACGGGTCTTTGCAATTTTTATCGAACATCGTCGCATTCGACAAGGAGCAAGCAAAGGTGCAAAGGCAACACGCCACAGCGCCGTCTTTGGCGGGTCATCGTTACATGTAGGTGACTGGAGGTGTTGAGGCTGGATGGTGAGGACGCTGCATGGTGAAGCAGGATGGCATGCGTGGGTCATGGGTGGACAAAGCCAGACGCCAGGGTCTGTTGAGACGCGCTAGCTCAGATCGGCGCCCAAAATAGAGTTGGTCAGAGTGCATTACATAAGCTGGCAAGTGCTTCCCCAAGCCGCTCCCCCAAGTCTTCCTCAAGATTTTTTTCCTGTCTTCACAAGACTTCTCCAAAAGGGGCGCTAGACTTCGTTTCACCTTTCGGGTCTTATGTTTCCCAAGGATCTGTCAAGTCTCTCCCCAAGTCCTAATGAGACTGAGATTTCGTTGGCGGTGGAGGACTGCGCGCGCTGGTGTCGCACGAAGTGGAAGTCACCGCCCAGCACCCAGCTCAACCACGAAACTCCTCAAAACAGGGCCAGTAAACATAGCATTCTCAAGCCAAAGACAACCTTGAACCTCCTGTGATTTTTAGCAGTCTGATCAGCACCTTCCCAGCCCATGTTTTGTGCTGTCATCGTCAGATTTCGTTGTGCATGTCGGAAATGGAGATGTGTGAGGCAGTCTGCGCGAGGTGTAACCAGAATGCATCCCGAGTTTCGACCAACCCGACCACGTATCACCAAACCTCTCTCACAGCATTGGAAAGCAGCTCAACTGGTCCGTAATAATATCCTAAAAGTACTGGTAGGTCTCTTGCAGGGATTACTATGGCAAATGTGGTGTCTGGTTGACAATCAAGAGGTTAGCGGTGTGGTTCGGGCTCAGAAAAACCGTGGACGGAGCTGGAATCCGCTGGCGCGAGGTGGACGCATAGCAAGACGCTACAGCTCACACGTTCCCGTTTGACGGACGCGAGCGAGACGCGAACATACATACATACATACATACAGAGAGAGAGAGAGATTCATACGGGTGCGGAAGGACTGGGCTCAGTCCCCCAGCTCAACATTCGTCCCGCTTCTAACGAGCTGCTCCTGCTTCGCCAATGCCACAATCTCAACTCTCACACGACGCTGTTTAGATCTTCGGGCATGGCGCTCAGATCCAGGTCTTCGAATCGAATCGAATGTCTATTTGAATTCTCGAGGCACCCAGGGCAAGACCAAGCATCCCTGTACAGCCGCGTCTCGTGCTTCTCTGTACCCATCCGCATGATTTACAGGCAGCTTGGAGAAGTCAGGCTGGATGTAGATCTGCAGCGGTCGCTGAAAGCCTGCGCCCTGAGAGTGGCCGATCTCGATGGGACCTTCGAGACCGAACAAAACAGTGAGGATGAAGGGAAAATCTGCAGGTGTGATCGGTGGGTATCCATATTCTTCTGAGTCTGCATGCCGGTTTTCGTCATCCACGGCCGGCTGAGCGCTGTTGTCCAGAGTTACCTCCTCTTCATCCCTCTTGCGCTTTTTCGTTGTCTGCGCAGTCGGCGTGGTTGAAAGACTTCGTTCCAGCGGTGCCGCTGACCGGAGGGCGCGGATTCGAGCGCGGACATCAGCCCCTTGTGACCGTGCAGTCTGATAAGAGGACCAGGCTTGGGGTTCAAGGAGGAAGACGCCGCCACCGCAACTCGTGCCGTGGGGGCTTGATGATGTGGATGCCACTGACGACGACGATGCTGAAGTTGTCGGACATCGTAAAGAAGCTGCAATGCGACCAAATAGTCGAAGGATACCTTCGGTGCCGTTGTTGATGTGCACCCATTTCGTAAGGGAGAGTCTAGTGAACAAAGGACAGGATGCGAAAGAAGAAGTGAGAATAAAACGGGCCAGTCAGTGCCAGTTTATCTGATATACTCTCTCTGAGTGTGGAGAAAAGGACTTGGGTGGATGAGTGCCAGTGGTCCGTGACAGGCAGCGAACTCAGAGGAACGAGAGCTTCACAACTCACCCAAGAATCAAGTCCCATCCTGGCCCCCCTACATCGGCCCGGGAAGAAGGGTCAGCAATCGAAGATCCTGATCCCTCTTTGACCCAGTCAGCTGTCCGGAAGTCGACACTTGCTGCGAAGCTGTTCTGATGTTGACCCGAGCTCGAGGATGGTGGCTCAGTTTTGGTTGAGGAGTTCAAATTTGCCACCGTCGACTTGGGAACGGCGGCCAACTTGGCTTTTACCTTCCTCGGTTGGAACATGGAGATCGAATGCTCCTGAACGGGAATAGGCAAAGCAAGGGCGTCCATCCGTCTCCGTTTGTTGAGCGGTCCTGCTTCACGCTCCCGCGCATGTGCGAGAGCGTGTCGAGCTTGCTGAGTGAGTTCGTCGTCGATGTCCACCCCGAGCACACAGGTCGGTGCACGACCGTAGATGTAAGTGACCGCTTCGGCGAGCTCGAGCGTCACTTGTCCCGAGTTGGAGCCGATGTCGAGGATCCGTTTGTAGGGCAACTGGGCAGACGAGTTTGCGGTGGCGGTCCAATTGAGAAGGTGACGGAGTCGTGGGTCGATATCGTCTCGGGTCTTCGCATTCAGAACCACGGCCGACGTGGAGGGCGTCCAGATCGTCTCCGGCCGCCGGTCGCCAGCCTGAGAGCCAGCCGAACGACCGCGGATCGTATAGTAGTTGCGGAAGTTTCCATGGATAGGTCGGAAGCGCGTGTTTGGCTCCTTGTCGACCTTGACGCTCTTCTCCACGCTGGGCTTCGGCTTCAACTTCGCTGCATCGCTCCTTGACTCTTGTCCGCCTTGCGAGCCTTTCGTCTCTTTGGCGACCTCGACCTCGACCTTGACTTCTGCTTCTGCTTCTGCCTCTGCTCCCGCTTCTGTTGTGGCCACTCGACTGGCTTCGATCTGCCTCAGCTTTCCCTTCTTCTTTCTCGACATCGGAATGTATGCAGGCTTGCTCCGACGGAAGCGTTCGCTCTCTCGTCTCGTCTCGTTCCGTCCCGTCCTGCCCAATGCCAGCGTCAGCTGAACGACGTCCGAGAGGTGGTCGTCGTATCGGAGTCTGTGCAGAAGTGAGAGGAAGAGTGATCGATCGAGAGCAACTCCGTCTGGATTCTGGAATGACCTAGCGGGGGGCACGGGGGTCAATCTTCCATCCGCGCAACCACCATCACCACGACATCCTCGGTCCTCAGCAGCGCTCTTCCCAGACAGTCTCACGCGTCGTAGTATCGCCCCCGCCCCCGAAGTCATCCTGCCCGCTGGCTCAACCGGCCAAGAAAGAATCAATCAGCACAAGATGGCGTCGCGCATGCGCTCGGCCGCCTCATGGCAGCACGACCGATACGATGGTAAGTCTCCAGATGGCAGCGCGCAGCTGCTCACGCGGGCAGAGAGGACATGCTCCACATCCACAGACATCCGACGCGCCTAACACCTCTCCGCATCCAACTCCGTCCCGCAGAGCAAGCCTTCCCGCCGCCGCAATTCAGCATCCGAGGCTCCTCGGGCCCGTACTGGCTGCTCATCTCCAACTTGATGAAGGGCACCAGCGCAGAAGACATCCGAGTGCGTACCAAGCTCTTGCTCAGGCATCCATCGTGCGTCCCTTGTGCTCATCTATCATTCCTCCACCGCGCTCCCATCCGTCTTCCAGATGACCTTTGAGCCTTTTGGTGCCATCCTGGACGTCAAAGTGAGTCGCCGAGCAAATCGTACCGCTCTCATCCGCCTTGGCTGTGCTCACATTTTGTTTTTCATCACTTCCTCTCGACTCCTCCCGGCCTTGGTGTAGTTGCGATCTCCTCCTACCGCGAACCATCCCTCTTCTTCCTTCGAAATAGCATTTGAATCGAAAGATGGGGCTCAACGCGCTCGTGAGCAATTCAACGGCGCCCTTGCCGATGGACGCGTGCTTTCCGTCGACTTCTTGCCTGCCGCCACCACGCCCGCGGGTACTAGCGCAGTCAGCACGGCCCCTGTCCCCACAGGACCTCAACACACCCACAACCCCACAGGCACCACCGAATCCAGCGTCCCTTACGCCCAATTCTCCCGCTCCGTCAGCCAAGCTGCCCAAGATCGCAAGACGGGCCCGCACGGAGAGATGGTGCCCGGTCCTGCACCGCTGGCGCGTGATATTCGTCCCTTGCCCACTGGTCCCGCAGGACACAACAATGTCGGTGCTTCAGCGGGAGGAGGTGGACAGGCACGGAGAGACTTGATTCCCACGGGTCGCGGACCTCCACCATCAGCACCACGCGCCGTCTCGGGTCAGAAGCGCAAGGCGGGCGGGGGAGGAGGAGGTAGCGGACCTAGCTATGTTGCCGCCAGCGCACCCACTCCTGCTAAGGAGCGCTCCCTCCAGAGCCGTCTCCTAGGTCCCGCCGACCAACGACGCGTCCAGAAAGCACAAGTCGCAGCGAAAAAGGCGGCTCCCACCAACACCCTCGGCGCCCTTGGACACGCGGCCAAGCGATCGGGCGGGGCGATTCCCACTGGTCCCAAGGGAGGCGTTCTCAATGCAGTTTTGGCGCCTGGTGCAGGGGCGGGCCGGGGGAATAAAGGCGGGGTTCCCGCGCCGCTGAGTCTCAAGGATCGGATTGGCAGCTTGCCCTTGGCTCAGCGACTGGCGGCAGCTGACACAAAGACGAACAGGGGTCCCAAGAGTGCTGTGTGAGTGTGTCCATAGGCTCCCCTTGAATGCTTTCTCTCTCCTTCCCTCTCTTTCTATCTCCGTCACTGACGTCTGGTCTGTAATTTCTTCCAACAGGACACAAGCGTCAACTTCGCAGAACAACAGGAAGCCGAAGAAGAGGGCCGGAGCCAACGGAGTTGTCGCGATGGACCTCAACTAAAAGCGAGCAAGCCATCCCTCTGCCGCGCGGTGATGGTGATGGCTAATTGGACCTACGGCTTCGACACTCACAACTCACGATTCTCGGCTCATGTTCGAGATTTCCCTTTCATCTCTCCTTCTCTCTCTGTTCACCACGGCAATTACTCTCGAAACCCATGGAAGGGACTGGACTCCCTTGAATTACTACGCGCTCGGCCAGATGTTGATATTTGCAAATTTGACACCTGATGGCATTGAATGTGATACAAGACTTGGAAATGCTGAAGAAAGAAGCTGTGAACGTGACGGGAAAGCAAAAACGACGTGACGCGTGACGGATGATGATGAGCAAGACAATCAGGCAATCTTGCAGACCATCTTGCCCTTGTTGGCGCCCGCGAAGAGGTCGACGAGTGCGCTGGGGGCCCGCTCCACACCGCCATCAACCACTGATAAGAGTAGGAAACGTTACTGTGAGCAAAGTATGAGTGGTCATATATGCTTCGTTGAGTCATCTCCTCACCTGTAGTGTATGTCTTGAGCTCGCCCGACTTGATGTATTTGGACATCTCCGCGGCTGCCTCGCCGTAGCGCTCTTGGTAGCTGTGACACGGGAAGAGAAAGCAAGTCAGGATATCGATACTCTTAGAAAGGTGGGTAGCACTTTCTCGAGGGAGAGACTCACTCCAAGACGATGAAACCTTCGAGCTTGATCCGCATGCCTGTGTGATGCAAGAAGTGCGTGTGAGTGAAAGAGCGCGTGTGTCGCGGCGTCGTTCATACCAGACTAACCAATGATGGACATGTAGTTCTGAAGTCCCTTGGGGTTAGGGTCATTCTGCAGGAGGGAGAGCGTGGCGCGTCAGTTTTCGAGTGCGAGGAACAGAGCGCAGAGCCCCCCTACAGTGAACACGTACGTAGCCTGAAATTGCTCCGCAGAGCGCGATGCGCGCGTGAGGTTTGCAGAGAGCCAGCGTTGTGTCGAGAAGATTGCCGCCGACGTTCTCAAAGCACGCGTCGATGAAGCCGAGGTCCTTGAGCAACTTCTTGTACTTGGGCAGGAAGCCTTCCTCCTTGTAATCCAGAGCGTGGTCCGCCTTGAGCTCGTCCTTCAACCATGCGCATTTTGCCGATCCGCCTGCTACGGCCACGACAGTTGCGCCGGCAATCTTGGCGAGTTGAACGACGATGGAGCCTACGGATCCTGCTGCGCCTGTGACTACAATGGTATCGCCCTTCTTGGGAGCAATGATGTCGTGAAGACCCCAGTAGGCCGTCTGCCCGGACGATCCGAGGACACCGAGGAAGTCCTCGACGTGTACGCCGGGGAAGACGTCGATCTTCTGGAGGAACTTGTCCTGGAGCACGGAAAACTGTTGCCAGTTCAGACGACCTGAGACATGGTCGCCTTCCTTGAACTTGGGCGAGTTGGACTTGACGACTTGTCCGACGCCCGCGGCGCGCATGACTTCGTTGATTTGGACCGGGGGCAGGTAGGAGCGCACGTCGCGCAGCCATCCGCGCATCTGCAAAATGAACGCGTTTAAGGATTTCTATTGCTGGCTTTTCCCTCGCTTTCTCGATGCAGAACTTACAGCAGGGTCTAGAGAGACGTAGAGGACTTTGACGAGGACTTCATCGTTCTTGAGCTCGGAGGGCACGGACTCTTCCTTGAGTGCGAAGGTGCCGTTGTCGAGCGAAGGGTTGATGTCGGCTTCGGGCCGTTCGCGGAGGACGATGGTCTTGTTCGTTGAGGACATGATGGCTTCTTATGGTTCGACTGGAGTGTAAGGTAAGGGATGATGTCTGTGTGTAAGTGATGGTGAGGGAGTACGGCAAGAGTGCTGTCTGTGCATCAGGCAGCCCTTTATATAGCTTCACGCTTCACACCTTCCCGCGGCTCTTCTGACACGGCGTGAGCATAAGAATTCGCGGCGCGTCCTGGGCACCGAGCAAGGCCCGTACCTCGCCCGGCCCAACAGCAAAGGAAGTCCTGCAACACGGTCTGCCTTCTGTTGGGCTTTGTGCACCCTTTCCTCAGAAGGTCCTCCTTGGGAACCACGATGACGGCGACCTTCCCGATCTCGAAACCGGCTATCGAAGCGTCAGTAGCCGGCTTTCGGCCGTACTCGGAGAAAAAAAGCTCCCAGCGAGTCAGGGAGGATTGAGGAAGCCGCAGGAAGACAGAAAGGGGGCTGGAAGAATCTCATGAAGCTCGCGTTCCGAGCCCGGCACGGGGATAAGTTAAGAGATAGTATTGCAGCTGTCCAGCCCATCGGAGGTGGACGCCCGGCCCTCCGCCCTGCGAAGAGTCGCGCCGCCTCGCCGGACAAGCTTGGCCGAAGAAGATATGAAAGCTCACATAATCCTTGTTCGTAAAATAGTTTGCTACCTTACAGGTCCACATGGATGGCGGAGGCCACCGACTCGGCTGGCTGAGAGACACTGCTGCTCGCCGCAGTCGCAGCCTCCGCGGCGGCTGTGACGGCAGATGAAACGGCTGTCTGCACTCTGGAGGCCACCGACTCGGCTGGCTGAGAGACACTGCTGCTCGCCGCAGTCGCAGCCTCCGCGGCGGCTGTGACGGCAGATGAAACGGCTGTCTGCACTCTGGAGGCCACCGACTCGGCTGGCTGAGAGACACCGCTGCTCGCCGCAGTGGCAGCCTCCGCGGCGGATGTGATGGCAGATGAAACGGCTGTCTGCACCCTGGACGCAAGCGGTGTTGTCGAAGATACTGCCGACGTAGCGAACGAAGCTGCCTCCTTGACGAGATTGTCATGCTTCTGGTTCACGAGGAAGTAGCTGTCGAGTGAGGGGCAAGTATCGTATGCGTCAGTCACATTATTCTTCCAGGAGCGCAGTTCGGTGATTTCTCACATGACTGTCGCCGTCACGAGCACTGTTGTAAATGCGAAGCAAGTAACAAAGAGTGGAGCACTGGTCAGTGGACAAGGGCAGGATTGAACACGATGACGAAACATGACTCACTTGCGATCATGGCGAGGAAAGGGCCAAGGACTGGCATCACTTCCACACGACCAAGCGCGACACACTGAAGCGCAACATCCTCCAAGCGCTCACTGAGCACCTGCAGTCCAAATTGCTCACTCACGCGACGCTGCGCAGACGCAGCAACCCGTGCCCTTGCCTTGCCCTCATCCTCGCCCAGCCAGAGTGCAAGCAGACTCCGCATGCCCGCGGAGAACTCGCTAATACGATTGTCACGGAGTAGACCGGTCCCGTCCTCGTTCGTCCATGCTTCGAGAGGCTCTCCCTCAGCGCGCTTCAGACACGCAACCAAAACGTTGCGCCGTTGACGCTCGTCAAAGAGTGGGCTCGGAGCCGACACCGCGCTCGACAGGGCAATCTCGTCGTCTTCATCGCGATCCGTCAGTGTCACTGGTTCGATGTTCGAGAGCGTGTCCGTGTCACCGCCGATCTTGAATACGGGCCGAGATCCGGTCATGCTGCCCCGCGGTGTTGATTGATCTTCGGCCTTGGCCGTGTCCGGTCGGCTCTCCGTCCCGCGCTTCGTGCGGACCGACGAGCCACTCGAGGAGCTGGGCAGAGAACCGCTCGAAGTGCTCTTCTTGTGCGCTTTCGTAACGCGACTGTCAACCACGCTCTCCCGCGGTCCGCCATCATTCACGGCCAGAACAGGAAGACCACAGGCCGCCGCTTCGAGCGGAACAATGCCAAAGTGCTCTCCCGCTGGGGTGTACACGAGTCCGATAGTAGACTCATTGGTCAGGAGGGCGCGCAGGCATCCGACCGGAGCAGACTGAAGGAAGATGACGTGCGCCGTGCTAAGATCGTCTGGCATAGGTGGGGAAACCGGAGGCTCGAACGGCTGTGGGGTGTACGAAAGCGTAATGTGTCGCAAGCCAAGCTTGTCACACTGAGCCTGTAGAGACTGCAAAGTTGAAATGTTGTCCCGCACCCTAGGGTCATATCCGCCAGCGACGATGAGCCGCAAGCCGCCCGCCGGGCGAATCGGCGATGGGCGAGCCCGAGAGATCTGATTCGCTTGCACGAATCGCCTAAAGCTCGCAGCTGAGCTGTTCCGCGACGAAGACGAAGATGCCGAATGAGAAGTGTCAATGCGTAGCCCGCCAGACGATTCCCGCGATCGGCCACCGCTAGGCGCATCGGTCTCATCAGGGTTTGAGGTAGGAGTCGACGAGCCTGCTGGCGAAGATGGTGTGGGGGACACCATTCCGGCCTGGTGGTCGGTGGCCCTGGAGGAGTACAAGGTATCACGAGCGGCGGCAGCGTCCAAAGCTTCCTTGGTGGCCTTAAGCTCTGGTTGAATCAGGTGCGCGAAGGAAGCAACAGCGAGGGCAATGTTCTTCTTCGCCTCGAAGCGATTGATCGACACAAAGGTTGGACGTTCCCTAGAGGAAATGAAAGCGCTGTATCAGTGCCGTTCTTCCAGTCGATCACTTGCAAATGCTCAGGACTCACTTTGAGGTGCACAGATCTCGGATAGCTCTCCGCATATCAAGCACGCCGCGACTACCATCCTTCGTGATCTTCGCCTTCTCTTTGAAAGCAATCGTGCCCGCCGGTGCCGAAATAGCGGCCGAGGCTCGATCCTTTGCCTTTCTGTCGGCATCTTGCAGACGCTCCATTTCTTTTGTCACCCATTTCGATGTGAACTCGGAAGTGTCTACGGCCGGATGAATCACCTTGGGAGCATTGCCGACTCCTGGCTGAACATTGTGCTGGCCGCGATCTTTGGCTTCCCGTAGCAGACGCGAGGCAATAATGGGAAAGGAGTGCAAGAAGTATCCCGCAGTGTAGTATGAGTTGACCATGGTACGGTCCGCGGCATCTGTCAACGGTCATGAAAAATTTAGCGACAGAGACGCGGCTTGAACAGATGCGGTCCTTGCTCACCTGTTGTTACCTCTTCGAGCAGGTCGAAAGGCAACCGGTACAGAGTCTTGAGTGCAATCCTTGCACCAGCAGCGACCTGGTTCGTGATGGAGTGCGCGTCCGCACGCGCCTGTCGGTCCAGCGCCTTCGCGATCTCCTTGTCAGGGAAGTGGCAGTAGTATGCGACGCGAGTGCGTGAAACAAGTTTGAGCAGAGGAATACCGACGGAGAGCTGATCGAAGATGAACAGGTCGAATGGCTGCAGAGGGAGGGAAGGCGTGCCTGCATGCACCTCAGGAGCGCCGTCGATCACAGAAGAGCCGGCCTTCCGAATGGAGGTGGCACTGGCTAGCAGCGGGACGTTCTCAAGCCAAGGGAATCGAGTCAGAGCGAGAGCGACGAGGAGCTGGATGACCAGGGACACCTGCTGCAGGATCGCGAGCGGCAGATGGAACGCGTGAAAGGGAGGCAGAGAACGAGGGATCTTGGTCTGCATGTGATACACCTTCAAGGTGCCTTCAGAGGTGCGTCTCGGAGCGTCAGTATGAGTGGGGGTTTCCTCACAGAGAAGATGCTCCTCGACTCACCATCTCGGGTAGGTTCAAAGCAGTGCTTGGGATCATGGTGACTGGTGAATATGGACACGTCATGGCCGCGAGATTGCAAGCCGAGGGCAGCATCGACAACGAGTCGTTCGGCTCCGCCTGAGAGAAGCGCAGAAAGAAGGAAAGTAGGTAGGCATGAGCATGCTAATTCTATTGTATTTCACGATGGAACAGGGTAGGGTGGACAAGGAGGGGGGGAGAGACACGCGCACAGCATGAATGTGGGTGGGCTCGCGAACGCATATGCGCATCGGCGTGGGTCTCGTACAGGAAAGGTTATGGACTGTTAGGGGACCAGAGCAGAAATCAGAATACTCACCGATGCCTAGGTCTGGGTGAATGAAGCCAATCCTGAGCTTTTTCTTGGCTTCCCCGAAAGGCGCGTGGGTAGGCTTCTCCTCCGAGCCGGGCGCAACGACATCCTTGGCTGCTTCTGCCAGCCGCTGACGCAACTCTGACTGAGGGAGTCCTGGCTCGGATGCAGATGGAAACCCACGTTCGGTATGCCCACTGCTGTGGGTGTCCGCGCTTGCATATGAAGCACGGCGTTCAGCAGGCATGAGCCCGTCGGCGGCAGAGTGGTGTGCAGACATGTCTCTGGTAGGTGCGTTCGGCGGAGAAGGAGGGAGAGAGTTGGTAGAGAGTGTGAGTAATTGGATCGTTCGCAAGAGAAGGAGATGAAAGGGGAGGGAGGTGGCTGTGATGCTGGCGGCGGTAGGGAAGAATCAGATAGGAGCGAAAGACGTTTGAAAGATTT
This sequence comes from Tilletia caries, assembly GCA_032718865.1. Classification (NCBI taxonomy): domain Eukaryota; kingdom Fungi; phylum Basidiomycota; class Exobasidiomycetes; order Tilletiales; family Tilletiaceae; genus Tilletia; species Tilletia caries. The sequence continues at coordinate 1,667,857 of JALUTQ010000004.1, forward strand.
GCTGATTGTTCTCATCGACCCATGCAAAGGGTCGTCGAAGTGAACTAATGGTATGTTACTCATCATAGTAGTGCTGCCAGCATCGGCGGGCGAAGGGCAAGAAGAAGCAGGAGAGGAATGGGGGAGAACCTGGCCGTGCTGTACTCACAATGCTGGCGCGCAGCCCAAAACTGAAAGTAGTGATGGACTCCGAAGTTCGAATCACTTCTCTTGATGGTTCGGTCGTTGGTCCGAGGTGGTGGACGTGGAGCAGAAGGTGGACCAGAAGAACGCGCGAAGGGCAAAGCAGAATTTCCGGCGCGTTCGGCCCGCTCGGCCGTTGTGCTTGCCCCCATCGCAAAAGAATTCGCAAGCACGGCAGCGGAAGAGGTGGCGACCGAAAGCCTACCCTCGATTCATTGGAAGAAGACAAGGCTGGCAAGAAGGGGCACAGCGTGAGGTCAGCGCTATGGAAGGAGGAGATTGAAGGGCGAGACGTGGTCCAAAGTTTGGGGTGAGAGTGAGCGTTTGATGCTCTGCAATTGATGAAGGAGCGAATCAGGCGATTGCGACATGCGACAGAGCAGCAAGCAAAGCTGTTCGTGAGGTCGACGTCGTGGTCGAGGTCGAGGTCGACACGCTTCTGCGGGATGGATGCTTGTACTGCAAAGCGTGGGAGAGTGAGGTGAAGTTGGATGCGCATATGTACAAGGCTGACCGCTGACCCGTCTTTCCCTTTCCCCTTTTTCTTCCTCACCCTCTCTCTTCTCTACTCATCTCTTCAACCATCCCCCATAGGTCACTCTCTCATCGCATCCTCGTTCTCTGTATCCCTGCCATCAAACAATCACAGCTCCTCTCAGCTTCAGAAGCAGCAAGTACTGTACATCATCGTCCAACAGAGAGCCCCGTATGAGCCAAGTCAGCACCACCACGTCCACATACTTCCTCACCAAGTTCGCCAGGCAAGACAGCAACCCGCATGCTCCGGAGCAAGGCCTGACCTGGTCATTCTTCGACAAGCCATCGCTCATTCTCAAGCTCTTCCGAACAACGACAGCGCCAGGGCCATACCATGAGGCACTGGCCAAGCTCGGGGCTGCTCGGCTGGGTCAGCCTCATCCCAGTAGCATGCGTCTCGAAGTTGAATGGCAGGTCGAAAACATCGGATCGAGCCAGACCCAGGGTGGTGAATCACCCTATACGCCCATCTGTCTGGTGAGTGTTGGACAGTACCGAATACGAAGAGTGGGAAGAGATGCATGCTCTGAGCTTCGCGTGAATTTTCTTCCACAGCAAAATCTCGACTTTGATGCGCAAGCTCGGATGCTGACGGGGACAACGCCGCGTTCAGACTTGCCGCTCAAAGCGACGTTCCAAGACGACATGGTCGGCTTCCGATTCATCGATACAACTTTACAAGCTGGGGTGAGTGGGCTTCTGTACTTTTCAAAGTATTTCAATAACTGGGAAGAGCATTTAACAGCATGTATGCGGTGTTACTCTACATTTAGGGTCCCTACCGTCGTTTCCAGCTCAAATTTCCGAATCGAGCTGACATGTTCCGCTTTCTCGGAGAGATTGAGGTGAGCCGCTGCGTGTCCAGGACCGCTTCAATGCGAGGGCTCGGTGCTCACGTAGACTTTTGTTTGAAGAATGTTTGCCCATGCGCAGAGGCTACCTCTGCCCCTATACCACCAACAGTAGCAAAACAGGGTGGCACAGGAGCAGGTAGGTCCGAAAGCGATTTCTAGTTTGTCAGCAGAGTAATCTTCACTATGAAAGATACTCATAGACAAGCTTTGATCTCATCCTCGCCACTCCAGCACCAGACAAGATCGCCCCGACGGCTGTTCATCGAGACGAGCCAGCTGAAATAAGCCAAGCAGAAGGTCAAGCTCCTGTCGTCGAAGCTGCGTTGCCGCCCATGAGCAATGCTCCTAAAGCTCTGCCGCCAACGACAGATGCCATCGAAGAGCTCCAGAACGATGATCGCACCCTCGTGCAGAGAGACGACCGCAGCAAAGCTTCAGATGGAGCGGACAGTCGAGCTCATGACAGGACGATTCTTCCACGCCCTGCAGATACCAAGCCGAAGACCAAGGGGAAAACGAAAGCAACAAAGCAAGCGTCGACTCAGCCTGATACCCAGCAACGATCGGCGCAGGGGTCTTCGACGGCTGATGCTGAAAAGACAAAGAGCTCAAATCCAGCAGCCAAGCCCAGGGCAAAAGCAAAACCGCCTGCGAAGCAGCTTGTCGAGGCAGGTTGTCAGACGGACGCTTTGCAGGCACCTCCGGACACGGTCGAGACTACAAGCGAAAGAATACAGGCGCCACCACACAGAATCGACGCGACTACACTCAATGGCAATGCCGACGCCTTAGCTACGCATGCTGAAGTGGGCACGTCAACGAATGCACAACCGGCGAACACAACTCCTCAGCAGGTGGCCGCATATGAGCTGGATCTTCCTACGACCGAAGAGGCTAGAGCCAGACTACGGTGGCTGTCCGGCGGCGAGATGCTGGCCGCGCTCCAGGAACTCATGGAATCTCCATGGAGACACCTCGCGGTGAGTTGGACGGCCATATCTATAGGCTCGTAAGCAGGGAGTGTACAGGCTAATCATTTCCAGGTCTGCAACGTTCAGATCGAGCGCCTTCCAACTACCTTCCTGAACCTCGAATAATCATCAACTCTCTTCGAAGCTCAGACTAAACCACGCAGTTCTGAGTATTTCCTACCTTCACGTATCGCTTGGCACCTGCGCGTCGCTCACTATAGAAGCATCGGACATTCATTGTCTTGGGGACCTCGCTGAACCGCTCGGAGCATCCACCTGGGGAATTTTGGGAGACGGCGACTGTTCTCTCGGCCGTAAGCGATATGGATTAAGTTAGATATCCTCCTACTCCGGGTCCGGAAACCCCGGGTCACCCGGAGAGGACTGACCTGTATGAAGAGTCTTCTTGTTCTCAAAGGTTCACGACGTTCAGCTGATTGACCGCTTGTGGTAGTTGTATTCATAGAAGCATGGGTACAAGGGGCAAAGGCATGGGGTGGAGAGAAACGGAGGGAGGCCCTGCAGAAGAAATCGGGAAGAGAGACTAAGTAACTGTGCTTGCCAGACTCTCGGTTTCCAACTCTCCCACCTTCTAAGGGGCCGACTGCCCGCGCGAAGGGCCTATTCCTTCTCGAGCTCGACGACGTGCAGTTTGAGTCACGCGTCGAAGAGTTTGGGACCGGGCAGATGCTTGGTGAACACATCTGCCGGATTGTCGTCGGTATCGACCCGAACGACTGCAATCTCGCCCAGCTTCACCCGTTCCCTAACGGCGTGATAGTGGAGCGCGATGTGCTTTGTCCTCTTGTGCGCCTCCGGGTTGTCTGCAATAGACCGAGTTCCCTCGTTGTCCGTGTGCAGCTCGAATGGCGTTTGAGCCGGATATCCGAGCTCGGACAGGAGGTTCCTGAGCCAGAGACCTTCCCGCAATCCCTCCGCCAACGCAATATACTCCGCTTCCACCGTGCTCATAGAGACGGAAGTCTGGAGCCTCGAAGCCCAGCTCACTGGGTTGCCTTGAACGTAGAAGACAAACCCAGTGGTCGATCTTGAGGTCTCGCTGTCGCCAGCGAAATCGGCGTCGGCGAAGCCTGATAGGCGGGGGATGCTGTCGGTGCCCGGCTGGTAGACCAGGTCCGCCTCAGCGGTCTTGCGTAGGAACCGCATCGCTCGTTTCGCCGCCTCCATGTGAATCGGCATGGGCCTTGCCTGGAATCGGCTAAGGACACCACAGATGAACATGAGGTCGGGCCGAACCGTCTGAGCGATCCACTTGAGGCAACCGATCATTGAAGCAAAGACGCGAATGATCTCACGACTTGGCTCGTAATCGGCCGGAGCGCGTTGAGGGGTCTTGTCCATAGTCGGTGTACTTGCGGGCTTCTCGAAGCTGAGGTTGAATCGCTCGAGCACTGCCTTGATGTACGACCGCTGGGACAGTATGACCTTGCCGTTCTCACGGGTGATCTTGAGGCCAAGGAAGTGACGCAGAGGGCCGCCGTCGGTGACATCGAAGGTGGCTCGGAGCCATTCCTTCTCGACGTTGACCTCCGCTTCCGTAGGCGCCACAATCAGGACGTCATCGACATAGATGAGAGCAATGGAAATGCTCCCACCCTTCCGGCGCACATACACGCACGGCTCTGACTTGCACTGAGTGTAGCCGCGCGCGATGAGCTTGTCGTGGAACTTGGTGTTCCACTGCCGTCCGGACTGCTTGAGACCGTAGAGAGGGAGGCGAAGTTTACACACCATGTTCTTCCTTCGCGACCCACCCTTCTCGTAGCCCGGTGGCTGCCTGATGTACACCTCCTCCTCCAAATCTCCATTGAGATACGCCGTGACCACATCAACTTGATGGATTACCCATCCAAAGTGTGCTGCCAAGTGCCAACGCCAAAATGACCCGCAGGCTGTCCAAGCGAGCGACCGGAGCGAACGTTTCGAAGTAGTCCACACCAGCCACTTGAGTGAACCCCTGGGCCACCAACCTCGCCTTCCATCTGTCAGCTTTGCCCTCCTCATCGAGCTTCAGCTTATATACCCACCTGGAACCAATAGCCTTCCTCCCTGGAGGGAGTTGGACCAAATCCCAGGTGTGCATACCGACCAGAGCATCCATCTGCTCATCCATAGCCTTGTTCCACTTCTCCCAATCCGACCGCCTTCTTGCCTCCGCATAAGTCGCCGGCTCTAGTTCTTGACCGTCCGCACTTAAACGCATCTGTTCCGACTCCTGGAACGACACGGACAAGGCTTGAAACCCGGGAGTGAGAGGCTGCTTGAACCGCTTGATATGTCGAAGCTGTGCACGCAGCTCTCGCTCCGTCATCGGCCCTATCCTCTCGTTTGATCCGGTTGCGGGAGCAGGTGCTACCGCTGGCGTGTCAGGAGCCCGAAGTTGGGGGGCTTGGGCTGAAAGACTTGGGGAAGCGACGGACCTCATGGATGGGATGTCCAGAGTCTCGTCGGGCAAATGGGTGGCGAGGATCTCCCTTGGTGAAAGGAGAAGGTCGATATCCAGCAGACTCGGCGACATTGGTGTTGGCTGCGGTGTGCTTGACCTTGGCGCATCCATCTGTTGCCATCCCGTGTCGGAACCAATCGACTCCGGGATGATGGCTGGGGCTTCCTGGTGCAAAGGGGGTTCTTGGACGGAAGGGAGATCAGAATCAATCACCGCAACCTGGGGAATATGGGGGTTATCCCATTCCATCTCCAGCATATCCTCGTAGCTGTGTGCACGAGGCATCATCGGGTTCTTCTCGCTGAGCACCGTATCAACAAATCTTGTCCCTTCATCGAAGCGCACATCACGGGAGTAATGCACCTTCTTTGTCGGATGCGAAGGTGTGAGAATGGTCCAGGCCTTACGATCACCGGCATAGCCGATGAACATTCCTCGCAGGCCTCTAGCAGAGAGCTTGCCTTCTGATCGCTGCTGATCATGGATCTTGATCCAGGCCACACATCCCCAAACGCGAAGGTGGGACATGTCGATCTTCTGTCCCTCCCAGCGCTCCTCGGGGATCTTGCCACCTAGCGCCTTCGTTGGTAGATGGTTGACTAGGTAGCTCCCCGCTTGCATCGCACTGGGCCAGTACTCATGACTGGTGCCAGCTGCATGCAGCATTGCCCGAGCCTTATCCTGAATCGTGCGGTTCATGCGCTCGGCAATCCCGTTCTGGATGCTGGAGTAAGGCGTGGTGTATTCCCACTTGATCCCTTTGCCCTTTGCCCATTCCTTAGCCACATTGGACGTGAACTCTCCGCCGTTGTCCGAGCGGATCGTTCGGACCTTGTGTCCCTTGTGTCGTTCCATCGCAGCACAGTGGTCGCGTAGGAGCGGGAAGGCTTCCGCCTTTGACTTCAGTAAGAAGACCCAATTCTTCCTCGAGTACGCCTCAACGACTGTGAGGAAGTACTGGAACCCCGCTATCTCCGTGAACTGGCCGACAATGTCGACGAGGACAAGCTCGTTGGGTGTCTTGAGCCGGCTCTTGCTTTTCTCGCTGAACCGGGTTCTCGACATCTTGGTCTCCACGCAGGTGTTACACGTCTGCAGGTGTTTCCCAAACGAGCGAACTTGCGACTCCGTCAGGTCGAGTATCTTGCCTTGCTTGGCGAGCGAGGCGAGGCACTCGTTTCCGGAGTGAGCAATGCGACGGTGCCAGAGGAGGTGTTTGCCGTATTTTCCTCGGGCCACTTGGACGGTGAACTTTACCGTCCTTTCGGCGTCGGCGGGATGTTTGCCGATCGCCTCAACACTAACGCCAGATTGAGTAGGCCCGTCGGCCCACCCTCCTTCAGCGCCCGGAGCGACATTAGCTTCACCATTCGGCAAGCCCCCATTGTCGTCCGTATCGATGCCAGCGGATGTTACCGGCCCGCTGCCAACATCAATCTCGTCGGTACTAGCTAAGCCGCCAGCTTCGCTCAATGCGCCGACCCGTCCAGCAACCACGGTTGTTACTACACCGCTATCGGTCGCCGGGTCCCGACCCAGGTGTCCTGCGTCGGTCGCCCGAGGGAGAGATGGTTGCGATCCTGCTGCTCCTTCCCGGACTACATAGGTGTGCGGACCTCGTACTGGTACTTCGATGACTGTCGCCTTGTGATCGGAGTCCAGCTGTGCGTAAATTTCGTTATGTTTCATGTATATTGTTGCTCCCTGTCTCGTGAACAAGACTGGGACATCCTGGACTTGGAGGACCGGTACCGATATCAGGTTCACCGCGAGTCCAGGAACATGGAGGGCGTTGCCGAGTGTGAACGTTTCGGTCTTGCCTTTGATGGGGAACGACAGTTCGATCGTCCCCATACCAGCCACCTTGAGGCTGGCTCCACTGGCCACTGCGACGCTCCTCGTGTCGCTATCCGCCATCTTGCGGTAAGTCCGGAATGATGCCCGGTCGGGGCACATGTGGTGCGAGGCGCCAGAGTCGAGTATCCACCTCATCGAGTTGATGAGTAGGGATGGACCCTTTCCAGCGCACAAAGCGACCATGGGCGGCATTCCGGCCTCATCCTACTGCTGGCGTGTTGCCACAACCATCGCCTGCTGCTCCTGGGCCGCCAATGCCGCGGTAGGTGACTGGCCCTTGCCGCGGTTGACCAAAGCATTGACTTCCGCCCAGGACAGTTTGCATTCCGATGCCCAGTGTCCCTTCTGATGGCAGCGATGGCATCCGTCGTGAGGCTGTCCACCGCCGCCACCGTTCTTGGAGGAGCCCTTCTTCTTAGCCGCGGAGAACTTTGGGCCAAGCGAGGGGTCCTTTCCTTTCTGGGACGACGACTGCGGCTGGTAGACGACGAGTGCTTGCGCCGAGGGGGTTCCTGACGCCTGCATCGCGACTGCGAAGGCGTGCTCACTGGTCGATTCGCCTTGCATGTTTGACTCTTGAAGTAGCAGCTGCTCGACGAAGTAGTCGAAGCTGGCGTTCCTACCTTCCGAGGTGCTGCGGTGGAATGCCGCTGCCTGCTTGAAGCTGTTGTAGCGCGGATGAAGGGACTTGAGGAAGTAGCGCACTTCGTCGGCTTGACCGACTGGGTTGCCGATGAGCGAGGAGTATGTGAAGTAGTAGCGGAAAGTGTCCGCCAAGGTGGTTACGTCGTGTGTGTTCTGTTTGAGGCCTTGGATCGTCTCGGCGACGCGATCCTGTGACGCCGGGTCATCGCGCAGCAGCTGCTTTCGCAGCGTACGAAAGAGCACCGATGCTCGGCGTTCACCCGAGTTGTGATGGGGAACGAGGATTGTCGATACCTCGGGCTCGAGTGTCTGTAGCAAGACCCGAGCGAGTTCCTTGTCCAACTCGTAACAGTACCTCTCCGTGCGGGGGGACAGAGGTGCTCCCGGGAACCCGACATCGTGCTCCACTCCCTCCAAGTGTTCTTGAGCGAGCGGGACGTTGTCGATGAGGTTGCGGAACCCCATGAGCCACAGAACGAAGTTCTGCTTCGCCTTGCTGAGCTTGAGCTGGTTGCCGGCAATCTTCTTGTGGGTGCTGAATTCCGCATCCCAGTCTTTCGCCTTCGGGATCGGAGTCGGCGACAGACGAGGGCTGCCCGCCTCGGTCTTGATCTTGCCCGCGATGTACATCTGGGCTGCCTTGTCGGCTGCCTCAGAGCGGGTGAGGCCTTGAGAGCGCTCAAAGAACGAGGCCAGGGTTTCGAGTTCCGAGAGGCCGCCCGAGTCTTGCGCAGCGTTCGTGGCGCTTCGGCTGAGGGCGCCTTGGGCCAGGGCGTCGAGATCCTGGATGAGGCTGTCTTGAGTGCTGTCCATCATTGTTGGAGAGTCCGTTGTTGTAGCTGGGGGAGGATTGAGCTCATAACCAGTTAGATATCCTCCTACTCCGGGTCCGGAAACCCCGGGTCACCCGGAGAGGACTGACCTGTATGAAGAGTCTTCTTGTTCTCAAAGGTTCACGACGTTCAGCTGATTGACCGCTTGTGGTAGTTGTATTCATAGAAGCATGGGTACAAGGGGCAAAGGCATGGGGTGGAGAGAAACGGAGGGAGGCCCTGCAGAAGAAATCGGGAAGAGAGACTAAGTAACTGTGCTTGCCAGACTCTCGGTTTCCAACTGATTACCACACACCTGCACCACTCAAACGTTTCACTCCTTGATCGATTTGGCCTCAATAACGTTGGCCGCCAGATGCCGACTTGACGCTTGATGTCCACTTGGCCTTCCACGGGAACTTCCAGATACGTTCCACATTAACGTGGGACAGTCCCGTTATTGTCCACCTCTCACACCTTCCTTGTTCCTTCGGACTCGCCAAGTTGGTTCCATTTCCCAGAAGCCACTTCACATTTGACACGAGCTAACAAGTTCTTTGACCTCCAGCCGACTTCCTCCCCGACTTCCAGGCGCCGGCGCAGCTGACTTCATGCTTCATGCAATAGTCGATGACATCTTGCCTTTTTATCCGTGTCGTCCAGCGTCCAGCTTCCAGCATGCATCCACCATCTTCGCCTGTAAGGGGTTCTGTTCTCCGACCTCCACAGACGGCGCCGTTCCACTTGGACCCCCTTCTCGCACTTTGTATCGCTCCACCGCCGACTATACGCGAACAGGCCGGTCAATAACGAGGGTGAACTTTGAGTTCATTGGTATCATGCTGCTCTTGCTCACCGCTCGGTGTCCAGCGTCCAGCATCCACCATCTTCGCCTGTACTACAGGGTTTCTGTTCTCCGACCCATTCTTCGTTATCAGGCTCTCAGCCTCGCCTACTATTCTGGGTTAGTGGCCTTCCCAGGGACGATGAATGGTTATTGGACTTGCGCCGGTCGGCCGACTTCAATCTCAACCAAAAGACTGATTATGGCCAGGCATGAAGCGAAGCACAACACCATGCTTCCTTGGCTCTGTGTTCTAGCCGGTCCCACCTATGCCCCGTTAACGTCATACACCCAAAGCAGCTTATAAAGGCCTACTTGGACTCATCTCGTTGCTAATTCCTTCCTCCCTTCCCATCTGATCTGCACACCCTTCTACCCTCCTTATCCTTTTTTCCCAGTCTTAGAACTTTCAGTAGCTTCGACATCGAACATGAGCTCTCCAGAGTCTTCTTACGCTTACCTGCGGGCCCTTTCAACCACTCTCAACCGGGCGCTCGCTAGCTACGAATCTCACTTATCCCCTGGCAATGCCGGCAATCTCGACTTGGAGAACCCTGTGGCCAAGCGACCGGACGATTCAAGCAAGAGTATGGCAGAGGCGCGCTGGGCGTGCCTCAATGCCTTGGATGTCTTGCGGGCCACCCTACAGAGTCCGGTCGATGCCATGTATCAGACCTACACCTCCACGCACGAACTCGCCGCCCTCGGAGTGGTCATCAAATTTGGCGTCGTCGATTCCATGTACGATTCGGCAACACAGTCAGGAGACGAGATGACTGGCGTCCCCGTTCAAGTTCTGGCAGAAAAAGAAAAGCTTGGTGAGAACGCCAGGGTGACATGAGCGTTTTGGCTTGTCTTTGGGATTTGGCTGACATGAAATCCCTTCTTGTAGAACGTTTGTTGCGATTGCTTGCAGTTAGGCACTGGTTCCGCGAGACATCTGAGGGTTGCTTCCAACCTACTCGTCATGGGGCCGCCCTGCGAGCGGGTCAGCCAGTTGCAGCATATGTGAGTCACGAATAGACCATCACGTCCAAGAAGATCTGAAGGCACTGACATTCCTAAACCTCAACGATGGGCGACACGGTTCAGATCGCAACGCACGCTACCACAATCTTTGCCAGCATGCACGAATTCCCCATCACACTGCGTGATCCGATCTCGCGCGACAGCGACTCTGAGCATCAAACTGCCTTCGCACGTGGACCGGGACAAGGTACTTTCTGGGAACACCTCACAGCGCATCCAGACGCGATGCGCGACTTCGGTCTGAGCATGCAAGCGTCCGGCGAGATTCAACTCGCGGCCTCCTTGCGCGAATTTCCCTGGCGCAAACGTCTGCAAGACAAGATGCTCGTAGACGTCGGAGGCGGTGCTGGACATTTTTCCGTCCAGTTCGCGAAGATGAACATTCCTGGGCTGAACATCGTTGTGCAGGACCGGCCGGGAACGTTTGAGCTCGCCCAGCAGCATTTCGCAAAGACGGTCCCGGACTTTGTCGCAGACGGCCGAGCTGAATTCGAGCAGGGTGACTTCTTCGCACCGAATCCGAGAAAGGGCGAAAATGTCTGCTACCTGCTCCGTTCGATCCTGTGAGTCCACTGATCCTTCCAAGTGCCCTTGCTTGAACTCTGGAGCATGACTGACTGACTGCACCTGTATTTCTGGCCATCCACAAAGACACGATTGGAGCGACGAGCACTGCGTCAAGATCCTGTCGAACCTCGCAAACTCAATGCACCCATCGTCCTCCATCTTTGTCCACGACGCTCTCCTGCGACCCTGTCTCCCGCCAAACCCCGCATCGCGGCCCTCGTCCCCGACCAGCCCCGTGCTCGACCACGCCAAAAACGCAGGTGTCTCTCACAATGACATGCTCAAGCGCCATAGCATCATCACCCCGCCGCTGAGTGACGCCGGGAACGACAGTGGCGACGCGGCCGGCTCCAAGTCGTATGACGCTGGCTCCAGCGGCGGCGGCGGTGGGAGCAACGGCACGGCCGAAGCTCCCTGGCCGATCCCGCGCAACTTCGGCCCAAACACTAGTCAGGTCTGCGGTCTCGACTTGCTGATGCTTCTCGAGCTGAGTGAGTAACCTGTCATCCAGGTTCCAGGCGTCGAGCGAAGGCATGCGAACGAAGTTCAGGAGCGAAGAAGATCTGACGATTGGCTTCGTTCCCTCTGCTGCGCATTTTTAGACGGTCGGGAACGTACGGAGGCTCAGATTCGAAGCATCGCGGAGCGAGCTGGCCTTGAGCTTGTGCACACGACGTCTTTGACCTCGGGCCGTGGCATTTTCGAGATCCGGCTTCCTTCCTGAAGCAGGCAGCGCATCCATCGGATCTTTCTCACTTATCAGTATACCACCTCCACAGTAAAGTATGTATAGACACCACTCTTGCCTTTCGGCGCGTCACGGCATCGTGCCTGTAGCGTTGGCCTCACTTCCATCATACTCCTAGACTCAGCGCGCCCGAATTGATCGAAGCATTTCCGATGGTATTTTTTCGATTTCGTGTTTCTACCAGGTTGGTGTTGGGAAAGGCAAGCGAAAGCGTGGCTGTTGCGTTGAGTGGGGGATGTTGGATTGGCGTTCAAGTCAAGAATCGAGAGAAAAGTAGGCGTTTCAGAGAAGGAAATGGGGAGGTGGAAGTATGGCAGGTGAAACTGAAGGGCGAACGTGAAAGGGGGGAGGGAAGACAAATAAGGAGGGGAGAGAAGTTGAAGGAAGACGCCGGCTAGCAGGACGTACTGTTGAATGGCAGTGGAGGCGAGCTGAAAACGAAGGAGCTGAGAGAGGTGTCGCATCGAGGCCCTCGGCCAGAGTTCAAAGATGGCGGCCGCAACGCGAGTATCGGGCAGGCCATCCGCGTCCCCTCAAAACCCAAGCCCGGCTTCTCAAGGCATCTGATTCGCAAGCGAAGTCAACGCCGGCCCAGCCTCTGGGAAGTTCTCGATAAACTCAAGCTGGGACCGCGACGCATATTCGTACGTGATCGCATTGATCAGCTCGTTCTCCGTCCGGGCCATCTGCGCACTCTTCGCAAAGTGGCCAATCGCATCCTTCATCCGGCCCTGTTGGAGACTGAGCTGGGCCAGCGTGGCAATGGCCATGTCGCAGTCCGGGTCGATCTTGAGGGCGCGTTCGCAGAGCTGCTCGGCCGCGGGCAGGTCTTGCTTCCATTGGAAGACGGCGAGGGCCTTGTTGATCATCGGCAGCACGTTTGACGAGCCTGGGTTCTCAGCCTCGATCTCGATACCCTTGTCAAACTTGGAAATCGCGTCCTCGTAGCGACCCTGGTCGAGCAACAGCTCTCCGTAGTAGTTGTACGCCTCGGAAGAGGAGTTGAACTTGCGCAGCACCTTTTGGAAGGCGGATGTCGACTTTTCGACATTGCTCATCTTGTACTGAGCCACGGCGTATTGTACTTGCGAGAATATGAAGGAGTCGTCGAGCGATGTCGACTTGAGGTAGTCCTCACATGCGGCATCGTAGTCGCCCATGATGTAATACACTTGCCCGCGGTGGTAGTAGATGTCAGGGTCGTCAGGGTTCGCCTCCACGGCGCGGTCGAACACTCGGAACGCCTCATCCTTGTCGCCTGTGGAAGGTATCAGGCCAGGGGTTAGGATACGCCACAGAGGAGCGGTGACAGGCTTTTATACTCACTCAATTCCATCAGTACGCTCGCCTTCTTGACCCAGCTCTGAACGTAGTCGGGCTTCAACTCCGTTGAGCGGTTCAAGTCTTCCAGGGCACCTGGTGCGTCGCCGATGATGAATCTGCGAGGGGAGATGAACGTGAGTAATCCAGTAGGAGCATCTGGAGACGCATACATGCATACTCACTTGAATGTCCCGCGCATGTTGTATGCATGTGCCTCCAATTCCTTCTCGCTGAGCCCGGCCTTGAGAGCATCTGTGAATTTGGTGTTGGCCAGAACGTAGTCCTTCTTCTCGATGGCCTGGTATGCCTCGAGGAGGATGTTGTCGCCTTCGGAGGGCTGAGCGGGCAGTGCGGGAGGCTCCTTGTAGCGGAAAGCGTCGAGGTAGGCGGTGATGAAGGTGGAAGAAGGCAGCTTGGGCTCGCGTGTCTGTGGAAGAGGTTCACGTCAGCATGTGTCGCGTGCACATGCTCGTGGGAGGAAGCATGGACGTACTCGGATGATCTCCTTGGCTTGAGCCTGCGCGAGCTGCTTGAGGACACGCTCCACAGACGCAGTCGCTTCCTCATTCTTGAACTGCCCAAGGATCGCTACTGCAGTGAAATCTGGAAGGTGATGGAGATGGACGGAACGTCAGCGAGCAGGCGCATATAATGACCCGGGTTGGGAAAGCAAACATACCTGTGAGCGCTTGTGTGAGAAGCTTGCGCTTCGCTTCCCCCTCCGCTCCCTCCTCCGGGTCTTTGCCGAGTGCTTCCCTTGCGATTGCTCTCCGGTTGAGGGCCTTGATGTATGCCTTGTCCAGCTTGAGAGCCTCGTCGCAGTCTGCAATGACGTTCTCGTACTGCCCGCGGTTCGAGTAGCAGGCCGCGCGATTGGAGTAGAAGACGGCTTGTTCCTCCGCGGCGAGGGCCTTGGTGTATAGATTTGTGGCATCCTCGAACGCACGCGCTTGGTACTTCTTGTTTCCGGCGATTTTTAGTGCTTGCGCGAGGGATTTGCGGCGCTGGAGAGTGGAGGATGGGGAAAGCATGCAGAAAAGATGAGCTACCAGGGCAGGTGAGGCGGATCTGAAATACAGCGGTGTGCAGTGAAACACGTACATCATCTGGCAGCCGGCGGATCTCGTCTTCTGACAGTGCGAATAATTGTTCTGTGTGGATGAAGCAGCCTCCAATCAGCGAATCCTGCACAATGGGAAGCCGGTGCGAGAGTGACGAGCGAATGGGCCGCAAGCCAAGCCACTACTCTGTAAGAAAATGACACTCACCATCCGAAGCCTCCTCCAGCAGTGGTCCCTCGGGGTCTCTGAGCGCATCCCCAGATGCGCCCGCGCCGCCAGCCTTCTTCTTCTTGCCGTGCTTCTTCTTCTTGCCCCCGGCACTGGGCTTGTCGGAATCGGAAGAGGATGCATCGCCGCCACCGGCGCCGCCTTTACGCGATGCCGATGCGGAGCCAGGGCCGAGGAGGAAGTAGTATGCTGCGCCGAGGGAGATGGCCGCGCCGGACGCGATGAGGATTGTGCGGTTCTCGTCGACGAACTTGGCGAGCTTGGAGGTGGAGGCGGACGCGGACGAGGATGCGCCGCTCATGGCCGAGGAGGACGAAGGGAGGGGAGCCATTCTGTGTGCTGTTCGCTGTGGACAACGTCGAGCCTGTCGTTGGCGCGGTCAGCAGCAGCGCGATCGTTGTTGGATGCGATGCGGTCAGGATTTCTTCTCGTTTGACGGCCATCCATGATCCAGCGGCTGCTCGCCGCCCAAGTCCGGAACAGACCGGCCCGGGGACCCGAGATCCGCCGCAGCTTATTTTCCCTGGTTAAATACGGGAGACGCGTCGTCGCGTGTCGAGACTCGAGCGCGTCAAGCGTTTCGAGAAGCTCGAGGCCCGACAAGCGAAACGCGGTGCTCTTTCTCTGCTCCCTGCTCAACGCATCCCTCGAGCACAGCGCGTGTTCGTGTTCGCCTGCAATGATGTCGAGTGCGGCTTGCTGTCTCTGATGCGCTGGCTGGTCCGCGTGGCGTGAGTGGTGTGTGAGCGAAAGAGAGCCGAGAGAAGAAACAAGAAAAGAAAAGAAAAGGAAATCCAAAAGTCGCCCTTGCTCGTCCCCGTCCTGCTCGTCCTCATCCAGCCAACAACATCCCGCCAATCTCATCCACCAGCACACTCACACTCACACACAACAACGACAACAACAACAACAACGCCACTGTCTGCAGCAACACTTCCCATACACCAGCCACAATGTCCGACCAAGAGAACGCCGACGGAGCCCCCAAGCCAGAGCCCTCTGAGCAGCTCAACATCAAAGTCAAGGACGCAGACGTGAGTGCCACACACCCACACACACACGGGATGAGCCTGGCCAGGCGAGTGAGCGCAACGAGGGTGATGATCACACATCGACGCGACGAACCACGAGCCTTGCTCTCCAACACCTGCAGCCGCCTCCTCACACATCCACGCCCCTCCGCAACCCCGCACTTGAGTTACATCGTACTGACGCATCTCGCTCCCCCTTTCTTCAAAATGTAGGGAAACGAAGTCTTTTTCAAAGTCAAGCGCCACACCCGCCTGTCCAAGCTGCGCAAGGCGTACGCTGACCGGATGGGCAAGCAGGAGGCCCAGATCCGATTCGTGTTCGACGGAGACCGCATTACTGACGAATGCACACCAGCTTCTGTACGTGGATTTTCTGCACAGGCCTCGGTCTCGAATCGACTGCGGAACGCGTCGCTGATCAAGGTACTGACTGCTTTTCCCATTCTTCTCTTTCTCATGTTCTCTTCTCGCAACAGCTGAATATGGAGGACAACGACGAGGTCAGTGCCTCTCCCCATCCAGCTTCCGTCTCCCAACGCGTCTGCCCTGCTTCCAATACTGACCTTTCCTGCGTTCACATCCCCCACAATAGATTGACGCCATGGTAGAGCAAGTCGGTGGCGCGCGGACATCACGAACAGCATGAGCTCTTTCCGAACTTCGAACCCCTTCATGATCCACTTCTTCCCGCCGCCGCCACGGCGCGGAGATCCTTTTCCCAGCGACGGCGTTCGCATTTCGATCCATTGCAGCGCGAAACATTCTTCTAAGACGGGGTTTTGAGGGCGTTGACGGAGCCGGGCTTCGGATTCGGACGATGACGCGGCGGAACCAGAGGGACGCAATCACGACACACGCTCGCGTCTGGTTCGCCCCCCTTCCCTCCTCCCGTAAATGCCCCCCTGGCTACTCGATCCATTCTGCGTCCCCGTCCCCCGATTCCTTGTAGACCCTGTTTTCGCAACCCGTTATCTCCATTGTCCATTCTTGCAAGTCCATTCGACTAGCATGTATACGATTGACACTCAGTGGGCAATTCTCTCGTACTCCCGTCGCATGCACTCGCTCAGAGACCTAGAAAGTCGCCTTCCTGGGCTTGACAACTTCGGATTACTGTGGAGAGATAGGGATATCGAGCTTCCTTAGCGAGAAGAAGCTACTCCTCATGATGACTGTGACGCGCCGGCACCGATAGAGGCACCAGCCAGTTGATCTGCCAATCCGTCCGCATCGCCTGACGCCACGCCTTTTGCTGCTGACGGTGGTAACGATGCCTGTGCCGCGGTTGGTTCGGCGGCGCCTGTCGTTGTTATTGTCGTTGCTGCGGCCGCTGGCGTAACCTTGGGGTCTGCTTGATCAGGTTGGGCTTGTGCGTCCTTGACATGGCGAGGGTTGACTGGCACACAGTGAGTTGGAAGACGCGTAAGAAGTCATATTTCGTCACACACAACACTGTGCAGCTCGAACAGAAACTCACCCTTTTTCTCCTTCTTCTTCTTCTCTGGAACCGCTTTTGGGTAGGCGGCCTCCTCTGCTTTCCGGAAGGCCACGTTGGTTGCAAATTCTTCCCGAATGGGAGTGAGCAAGTGATTAATGGCATCGGCCACACCGAGCTTGAGGTCCAACGGGTGTAATGACTTGGACGCAAAGTCGGCCTCGAGCTGCTCGTACGAGGAGAAGTGCAACGTCCCTCCGTACTTCTCTGGTCTGACGATGGAGAGCACGGTACCCTCGGGTGCTCCCTCGGCGGCGAAGGAGCGCATGACGCCTGGAAGTTGCGTCTGACCCGCTTCGCGCGACTCGCGTCGAAGTCGGTCTACCGGGAACAGGACGGCGCGGGCAAAGGCAAGAACACCGTTACCTTCGACCACACCCTCCACGCAGTGTGCGGCATTTAGCTTCTTCTTCACGTCCTTTTCCGAGTCGAGGAAGTCGATCTTCGAGTCCGCGTCCGAGGAGCTCATCTTGGACCCTTTGAGACCGGGCACCATCTCATTCATCAGATGGGCGCGCTTGGCGTAGCCGAGCTTGGGCAGGATCTCCTCGGCGAGGACGAAGATCTTTCGCTGGTCGACACCTCCGAACTGGAAATCGACGCCGAGGTACTGCTCGTCGAGCGCTTGGAGACCCGGGTAGATGAGGCCGGAGAGTAGCGCGCTCGAGACCTGCTTCACCACCTCGGCGCCGGCTTTCTTGGCGTCGTGCTCGGTCACCGTGGCACAGAGCCGGTAGTTGTCCATGCTGTACTCGGGTGTGAGCTGGTAGGAGGATCCGACGACGAAGACGAGTCGGTCAGTCGGCACGCCCACGGAGGCGAAGACCGCGCGGAGGACATGGCTGTAGTACTCTACCCGGTGCCGGACGAGTTCGATGGGTGCCTTGAGGTTATCGAGGAAGGCGTGAATGTCGGCAAGGAGGACCTTCACTTCTACGCCTGCGCGCAAGAAGTCGGCGATCTTGACCAGGGGAACAAAATAGCCGAGGTGCGGGCGACCAGTGGGAGCCGTACCCCAGTAGCACACCAGCGGCCGCTCGTCCTTCTCGAGGAGGGCTTTGATCGAGTCTCCGCCGAGGACCTCTTGGAGGTTTCGGGTGATGAGCTCGAACTTGGCTTCGGATGTGAGCTGTTGGGACATTGAGATGTGCGAGCGCGTGTGCGAGGCGTGAGTGCGTGCAGAGCAGGAGGTCGCAAATACCGAGCGGCGCGCGGGGGGGGGGGGCAATGCTAGGGCGAGAGCGACGGCGCGGCTGTATGTATGTATGTATGCGATTGACGAGACGGCTGTTGCTGCCTCTTGTGCGAGGTCGGAGGGAGTCAAGAAGAAGTCGGCTCCAGCGGCCCGATGACCCGGACCAACCGACATCTCGAAATTGGCCTCTCGCAGACGCTCTGAGCGTCGACCGCACTGCGAGTTGCGACAGTCGGCGACGGCAGGAAGGTACGCCTGCAAGGAGCGAAGGAGGCCGGCGGACGGCTCGGACTGCCGGCTGGTCGAGTGGCATGGCATTCTCATTCTTCCGGTGAGAGATCGTTATCGACCGAAGGGAATGCTGCATGCCTGCATCCGATCACGCCCAGCGGACGCAAGCCGATGGGGCAATCGATGCCAACGGGCGGCTGGGAACGACGAGCCTTCAGGCTTCAGGCATTGAAATCTTCAAACACTCGGGACTGTCGCTTCGTATCCATGTTCGATCGATCATACATTCATGGCGGCCGCGCCGTCCATTATTGACTCCGCTTCCATTTCGTACAGGTCCAGCAAGTCACTCTCTGCCTCTCACATTGAAGGACAGTTCTGCATGCCAGCTCACCTTTGCCTCCTGCTCTTCTTTCTCGCGGCTGCCAGACAAATTTCCCTGACGTGCTGAGAAGAGCATTCCATTCCGAATCGCTAGGAATCGCTGATGCTCTGCTCTCCCTTGTGCTCAGCCTCTGTGTTTACCTTCAGGAATCAGGACTGCGATCAGTCTTCTGCTGGCAAGAGTTGAACGCTCTGCATCCTGGCCGCCTCGTTTCTCGCTCCCTCTGGTGCTTCTGGTGCTGCGTTACCCTTCCTGTCAGCGTTTTGCTTCGTAGCAGGTGACAAGACAAAGAAAGGCTCCTCTTCACGCCTACAAATACGGACCAGATTTTCACCTGTCCTTCATCCACCTCTTCCCCACTCTCATAGCATCTGCACTTCTCGCATAATCTCCACCATCACTACTTCTTGATACCACTATCATCCTTACATCTACTACCCTCCACCTCCATCTTATCACCATGCAGCTCCCCGTCGGTTTCTTCACACTCGCCGTTGTCCTCTCCACGGGCGCGATGGCAGACCTCTCCCACCAAGAGAAGGCCAACCACAAACGATTCGTCGTCGCACGCAGTCCCCTCGCAGGCATTGCTCCCGTCGCAGGACTTCTCGGCGCACCCGCCGCTGCTGAGCAACCCGGCGGCCCCATCACTATCGATTCCGACGGAAATGTGTACCAGCGCGACCCACTCGGCGCGTTGCCTTTGGCGGGAGGCCTGCCAGCCGGCAAGGAAGGTGGCCTGACCAATTCGCTTCCTGTCGCGGTCAACCCGGGTCACTTGTTGACTGGACGCGCACCCCTCGTAGGCGTCCCCGTCCCAGGTGTCTCCGGCCTCGGAGGTCTGACTTCGGGACTCGCACCGGTCAAGAACCTTGCACCTGCTCCTCTCGGAAGCCGCGATTCGGTGTCCGAACGTGCGCTTCTTGCAGGCATCCTGCCAGGTGGTCAGGAAGGCGGTCTGAACGGTCTCCCCGTCTCGATCAGCCCTGGTCACCTGTTGACCGGACGTGCACCCCTCGTGGGCGTCCCTCTCCCAGGCGTCCCAAGCGTCGGAGGCCTGACCTCGATGCTCGCACCGGTCAAGGACGCTGCGCCCCTCCCTCTCGGAAACCGCGGTGAACTCGCCGGTCCAAGTGGATCGCTCGGCGGCCTGACTGAGAAACTCGGACTGAACCAGGAGGGAAAGACGGGCAGTCTCGTGCCGCTCTCGCTCGTCGGAGCCCGGGATTCGACGGCGGCTTCGTCGACGGCTCAACTGGCGAAGACGGTCCAGGGCACGACGGCGAAGCTCGGCGCGGCTCGGAACCAGCTCAAGAGCGTCTTTGGGGGGGCGAAGCCTGTGTCGGAGAAGGTGGCCATCTTCACCTTCAAAGCTATCACCGACGACGTCCGGAAGGTGACCGTTCAGCTTTCTGCCGTCAAAGTGTCCCCCAGGTCCAACACCGCCGCCGACACAGTCGCAGCTCGTGAGCTCACCCTTCCGGGCCTGGTCGGCGACCTGCTCTCGACGGTGGACGGTCTCCTGCTACAGCTCGAGGGTCCGCTGAAGGACATCTTGGAGGGCGTCCTCGGCGCGGTTGGCGATGCCCTCAAGCCTTACGCCGGTTCGCTGCTCCAGGCTGTCAACGGCCTGCTGCTGGTGGTCGAGGACATTGTTCAGACGCTCGGCTTCCAGCTCAGCCCCTTGCTCCAGCCTATTCTCGACCTCCTCAGCAACCTCGCGGATGCGCTCGGCCTCGAGTTGGTCAACTGAACGGACTGCCAACAGGGGACCTCGGACCCCGGCTCTTCAACCGATCCATGCTGTACCCGACACCCACATATCCCCAACTCTCGCCTACGACGTCCGGAATCACGACCTCTACGCAAACTCACGCCCTCTTTAGACTTAACGTCCTTTCAGCTATACTTCCATTCCCACACATAATCACACCCTTACATGCTGCTGTTTCCTCCACCTTTATGTCCAGTTTCTCGTGTGCTTGGCAGCTCAAACGCTCATCATCAAGGGCAGAGTGGGCTGAAGCGCCAAGGAGGAGAAGTGAGACTGGAAGACTCCGGCTTGACCCGGGACTTAGCCGCAATCGGTGCGGAAACCGGTCACAACACTGCTTTTAGGGAAGAGTCTGAGCGTCTGAGAGGGTCTAATTGTCAGCATAATAGCACAAACCCTTGGGGGCGACATTTGGTGAACCAAGCATCATCGATTTCGGAGTCCGATCCCTTGACCCAAAATCCATTCCTCACTCACTCCAAGGCAGTCAGAACACCGGCAAGCTCGAATCGATACGGAAACGCGCGCGTCGCTGCCAGCACGAAGTCTCCCACAAACTCTCGCATCCTCCGGCGGACGTTCCGTGACTTGCAGAGGCGACTTGGACGGTCGATCTCGCTATCAAACAGGGCAAGGCGCGGTCGTGATCGTCCGCGCGTCGGCAGACAGAGACCATGTCACAATTCCCCAAGAGCGGCTTCCTGGCACGCGCAGCCACGTCCTCGGCCGCGGCGCGTGCCTCCCTGCGCTCCAAGCCAAGCGCGTCGACGGTGTCCTCACTGTCATCGAGCAGGAGGACATCGCACTCGCATCCAAACTCGCCCACAACATCAACACCTCCGCCTCCTCCCGCCCCTGCCTCCCCTCACGCATCACAAGCACAGTCAACAGCGGCGACAGCGGCAGCGGCAGCGGCAGATTCGACAGCGGCATCCTCGCAGTTTGAAGTCTATGGCCCGCATTTGCCAGGTCACTCGGCTGCGTATTCTGCCTCAGCCTCGGCAGTCGCGGGTCCTTCACGTGCCTCAACTTCGACAGCGCTGCCTCTCCCGATTCCTGCATCTTCAGGCCCATCGTCATCGACATATGTGTCAATAGGTGTCCATGTCGCGACATCCTCAAGTAACGTCTTCGGTCCCGCATCCGCTCCAGTATCGTCGGCTTCGTTCGCGTCCGCCATGACCACCGTCGCACCCGCAGCACGGAGACCCTTCAACTTCTGGCCACAGGCTGTCGTAACAGCCAACACCGTATCTGCGCCTACACCGACGGCAGCAGGGTACGCGGCGGCCGCTGCTGTTGCCGCAGCTGCCACTCATGTCCAGACCGTGACATCACCTCTTATCGGTGCTCAAACCGGCTCCTCTTCCTCAACCTCCTCGTCACAATCGAGCGCTCGACCTTCGCCTGCAGATATCTTCCTATCAAGTCTGTATTCCGACTTCGATCCGTCTTTGCCATGGTCCACAAGCACTCCGACCGCGGACTGGCTCTCTAGCTCCCTCGCATCCACTAGCATTCAGTCGTCCGTCTCTTGGGAAGGTCGCCTTTTGGCGGCATCCAAAGCGCCAGAAGCGACCCCTTCGAGTCCAAAGAGAAGCCGCGCGGCATCTTCGGCCCCATGGAGCAGAGCGCCGATCACTTTTGATACAACAACCCTCCATGGCGAAAATTGGAGCGCGTCCTTCTCTTCGAACTTCCACCGCACTGCGGATGGTTCCTTCGCCGAAGGCTCTGGTGCGAATGGGAGTGGGTCCCGTACAGGATCTCGCGACCAGTCGGCCAAGTCGTCGTCCCATCAACATCAAAATCAACATCATCAACAACATCAACAGCATCAGCACGGACGCTCTCCTCCACCCCACCCAAATCCATATCCATCCAACAATCCCCCTCTCAGCTCCACAGGAGCGCTCATCACCCGACCGCCCTCGTCTGGATCAAGTTCCAGCTCGTCTTCAACCCTGCATACATCTTCCGTCCTCTCCCAAACTTCTGCAGCTGCGGCGTCTTCAAATACAAGCAGTGCTCCACTGAACGGAAGTGGCTTTGGCGCACCAGGGGGCATCTCAGCCCGCTCCCTGTCCATACCGCCCCAATCACATACCTTTGACCGCTCCTTCAATCCGCACTTTCACTTCCAACACGGCGCCTACGGAATTCCCAAGAGACATCCGCTTTCCTCCATGCAGCGAACGAAGCGACGCAAAGCCACGGACGCGTCGAAAGGGGCCTCGAACGGTGGGAGCAGTGGAGGAGCTGCGGGTTTCTTTGCAGCGGCTGCTAGCTCATTAGTTGGCGGTGTGAGCGGGTCCAGTACGTCGAAAACAGGGTCAGACGCAGCAAAGGAAGTACCCATTGCCACCCCTACTTTCACCAACGCGGCAACGACTGCGGTATCGACGAAGGTGGGCGAGCGAGACAGTGCAGGCGCAGCAAGCGCGGAGAGTAACGGCAACGCAGATGCTTCCGCCAAACACGGCAGCGAGGCGGCTTCTGCGCCTTCTCCTCCGTCGCCGGAGCCCTCTCGACCGCGAGGGATCTGCCAGGACGGGCGGATCGTACAAGACCGGTTACGCAGCGTCCCCGTGGGCGAAGACGCCTATTTCCTGCGCGAGGACGCGCTCGGCGTCGCCGACGGTGTAGGAGGTTGGGCCTCGCGACCGGGAGCCGACCCTGCCTTGTTCAGCCGGTTACTGATGCACTTCTGCTCGGTCGAACTGAGCCGCTTTGACTCTCTCTCGTCAGAAGAGCTCGCAGCGAAGGATGGCGCCATGCTCCGCCGATGGGCTCAGGTGGACCCTGTCGAGATCCTGCACTGCGCATGGCATCGGTGTGTGCGGGCGGCGCGGCGTGAGGGCATTATTGGGAGCTCGACGGCTCTGGTGGCGGTGCTCAGG
Source organism: Tilletia caries (assembly GCA_032718865.1). Taxonomy (NCBI): domain Eukaryota; kingdom Fungi; phylum Basidiomycota; class Exobasidiomycetes; order Tilletiales; family Tilletiaceae; genus Tilletia; species Tilletia caries. The sequence continues at coordinate 1,690,994 of JALUTQ010000004.1, forward strand.
GGTGACGAGCTTAGGATTGCCAATGTCGGCGACTGCGTGTTGCTCATCATCCGCCAAGGCGATCTGCTCTTCCGCAGCACGGAGCAGCAGCACAGTTTCAACTTCCCCGTCCAGCTCGGCATGATGGGTGACACGGTCGAGAGCGTGGCGGAGGAATTGCAGAGGAGGAAAGACGTGAAAGAGAAGGCGGCTGCAGCGGCAGCAGCGGCGGCAGAGGCTGGTGCAAAGGAAGATGGGGTTGAGGGCAGTGAGGAGGGTCAGAAGTCGGCAGCGAAGGTAGACTCGGAAGACGCGGATGACGAGCCGATTCCTGATGGCGTCGACTACACAATAGACGGGCACGGCGCCTCCACCTCTACAGAAGCAAATGGTCCGAACGGCTCCGCCGCTTCAGTAAATGCGAACGGAGATGCTCAGCATCTTGATTCAGCTGGATCGACAAACTCGGCAACAGCAAACGGTGGTGGTTCATCCGCAAATGCAGCTTCAAACGATGTGGACGGCGAAGAATCTGAGGTGGAATGGGACGAGCCCAGACGCGATGCCGGTCGATGGTCCGTCAAGGTTGAGCCTGGGGACGTGATTATCATTGGCAGCGACGGACTTGTAGACAATTTGTTCGACGAGGACATCTTGGAGGAAGTTCTGCGATTTGCCCCAGCCCCAGCGGCTGCTGCCTCATCGGATTCGGAGTCTGTCTCGCCCCAAGCAGCAGATGGTCAACAGGCTGAGGGAGATCAGGAGGGGTCCGCAGGCGGCGCGGATGAGCATGCGCCGTTTGGGAATTGGCTTCCTGCCGACTTTTCACCCCAACTGGTTTCCGAAGCTCTTTGTAGCCGCGCCAAGGCAGTCAGCGAGGACAGCCGGGCGTTGTATAGTCCCTTCCAGCAACGTGCTGTCACCGAAGGCTTGGTGAGTACTTGACTTGTTCCTCTGCTCAAATATCGAAAAAAAAAAATCAAGTTACTCACCCATTTCCTGGTCGCCCCGTATTACTCTTTCAACCAGCACTATGTGGGAGGCAAGCACGATGATATCTCGGTTCTCGTCGCCGTCGTTGGCGCACACCAGGGTGGCGCTGACAACGAAGGCAAGCTGTTCGTCAGCCAGTCGCTGCGAAACCACCAACAATCGTCGCAGGGTCCCGAACCAACATCAACATGAGCCCAAAGATCTCCCAGTCCGATACAGATTTCATCCTCGAATCGACCTCGCAGGCTCAGCCGCTCCAGGGACAACCACGACCGTTCTCCTACTCAAAGCTCGCCCTGCATTTTCCTCCAGGCCTCAAGACTCGCGACCGTCATCTATCGAATCAACATTATTCAAAATAAGACACACACATGTCCTTCCACCCTTCGAAGGTCCTCACGATTTGCCTCCTTGGTGTGATAGGCTTTCCTTCCTGGAGGCCACCCACGACCATCGATTCTACTGTACAATTCCTGCTCAAGCATTTCTGTTTTCCGACCCTTTCTTCACGCGCCCCACTTTGTCATCCTTCCTCGCCGCGCCTCTTCCATCTTTACACGCTTCCCGTTCCCATATCCCCAACCTACACGTCCGAAGACTTCTCAAATCACACGGACCCAACAAGTCACTTCCTACCGCTGTCCTCAAGCCCTCCATGTCACTCACATCATCGTCTACATAATCGGGTCTCACTCGGAACAGTGCCCTCCCAATTGTCGCCCCTACTTCACCGCTTCACCAATGAAAGCACCGTTGGCAAACAAGAGATCTTTATGAGCCTTTGAGGATGTGAACCTGTGACATCGTTTCTACAAGCTTTCGCGAAGTCTAGAAGGAGAAGCGGAACGAGATGCCTGCTGACTGGAGCCCTTGAAATTGCTGCGTGAGAAGTTGACGAACGGTAGGTGACGAGGTACACATGTGTGCTTGGGAGGCCGGGTCGAGATCGATCCGGGCAGAAGTCATCGTCACGGACGACGACAACGCCCGTGTTTTGAAGTGCGAGAGAGAGTGAGAGAAAACGAACGCAGAAATCCGAAAGTGCGATCGTGATGGGTTGCTCGTGAGGTGCCAAGTCGCCCCTTCGTCCCGGGAGATAAGTTAGGCATAAAAGTCAGGCGGACCGGAAGACTGCAGTCAAAGCTGGGATTCGATGAAGGCAGATTGGTTTGGACGATCCGTGTGGATCAGTATGGGCCAGTGGCGGCGTCGATGGACTTGTTGGTGCAGACTGCGACCGTCAAAACCGAGGCGCAAGGCTGATCGAACAAGACCCGTGTCCGAGAGAGGAGTGCGGAGGGGAAACCACGGGTCTCCATCATGTTGAACACTCGTTGAGCCCTGTCGACATGGCCGTGGAAGAGCTCGGCTCGGATCATGCTTTCGTACGAAGATGGTTCGCGGTAGATCAATTGGAGCGAGCTTGATCCGATGTCCGCTCCTATGCTCGCTCGCCCTCTTCGAGTAGCGCCGCCTTTTTGCGCAGACACGGAAGTGGGCTGTACGCCTGATCGAGTCTTGACACCGCCCGCTCCATGTACGCGAGGAGAGTGGTTACCCACGGCAGCCATACCCGCCGGTGGGTCCTGCATCTGTTCAAAGATGGCTCGAGCCGCAGCCAACGAGTCGAGAGCGTAGCCTTTGATGAGCAGATTGCAGATGTATGCGGTCATCCGCGTTCCTGACGATTGGATCGCCTGCTCTGCGTATTGACGCATCAATGCGGGCTGCTGCAACTCGAAGAAGACCAGCATCAGAGCCTCCAATGCAACAGGGTCTTGGTTCCCACTGGCCTGCGCCCGGTGGTAGATCTCGATCGCCATGTCGAGGTTCTTCAAATCCGTTCCGTAGCTTTGGATCAGCGAGGCCCAATGAGCACCGTTGATCTCAACACCGGGATCGTTTCTCATCCTGTCGAAAATCATCTCCATCTGTTGTGGCTGGACCGGCTGCAAGAAATGCGATGGGAAGATGAAGGCGCTCAGTATCTCTGAAAAACATAACATGATCTGGAGTGGGTACTCACCTTGACTGTGCCATGAAGGTCCAACAGAAGCTTGTAGGTATGGGCACTAGGTTGGACACCCGCGCGTTGCATCTTTGCGTAGTAGAAAAGGGCCTGCTTCCGATCCGGCACTGCATAAGTGAAATGCTGAATCATGGTGTTGTATGGAGGAACACGGGGCTTGAACGACGGGTCGGCCTCCATCTCAGCAAAGTACTTGGCCGCCCGCTGCGCATCTCCCCCACGCACACATGCGTTGACAATCGCGCCGTACGTGACGCTCGTTGGCCGGAAGTTGTATGGCGGCTTCTGCATCTCCTCAAACAGCTGCAAGGCTGGATATGCTTTCCTAGCCCTCGAGAGTTTCGAGATGATGGTGTTGAAGAGGTACACATTGGGAACGACCCCGAGACTGCGCGATTCCTCGAACAATTTGCGGGCTGCTTGCGAATCGTCGGTTGTGTCTTTGACCGTCGCGATGAGGGCAGCGTACGCGTTCGCCGATGGTACCTGGCCTGCCTCCAAGAGTCGCTGGCGATGTGCATTTGCAGCCACAGTATCGCCTGCATGGGCAAGAGCCGAGAGAACAGCGTCCTCGATGTTGTACCATGCATAGCTTTGGTCTTCCGAGCCTCGTTCCATGGCTGAAACAACAACTGAGGCGATAGCATACGCTTCTCGGATCAGTTGCAGATTGTTGACCCTTCCGCCGGTCATCAGCAGGTCTTTCAGAGCAGCAGCGTCCGGGTAGATACCGTGTGCGATCTGCTTACGAAGGACGGCCATGCTTGCCTTGATGTCGATAAACGTGCCTTCGTCTCGTCCCTTTTTAGGCCGGAGCAAGAATTCCAGGCGCCGACCCAAGCCGGCATCGATCTTGCGCAGTGGTGGCAAGTCAGGTATGGTCACATTCGCTGGCATCACCGCCAGCCTGGAGCCCGCAAAGTTCGTCCTTGTTGCGCTCTGATGTACGGATGTCACATTCGAAGGCGGTAAAGGCAAAACTTGCGGAACGGCGCTTTGTGTAGGGAAGCGACCTCCATCAATATGCGATAGAGTCTTGAGCTGCGGCGTTGAACGCCTCGAAGGCAGCTGGACCTCCTGAGCGCAGAAAGACTTCGGTTGCACAGCAAGCACCTGTCCGAATGACAAGATTTGACCGACCCGGGCAGCCAGCGCTGGTGGCAAGACTATAGAAGACGCCTCCATCCGCTCGCGCACGACGGGCAGCAGTTCGAGGACGGCGTCAAGAGGCTCCTGAGCTTCTGTCGTGCGACAAGGCGGCAAGGTATCCACAAGTGCGTCCAGAATCTCCATAACGATGAAGTCCGTGGGCTCGGGGAGTAACTTTGCCTCAACTTCGTCCGGGCTAGCTCCAGCGAGTTTGACAAGCTGGTTGTGCTCACGCAGCTTGAGAAGCCAATTGACCGCTGTTGTAGGCTCGCCGACCCTCAGAAGTCCCTCAAACACAACGTTGATGGTATGAGCGTCGATCGAAATGCGAGAAACCTGTCGTCCATGGGTCAGGATTCGTTCGAAGATTTCCAAGGCTCGATCGGGATAGCCGAGGCGGAAGCATGCCTCCATCGAGGTATTATAGACGAAGAGAGCAGTTCCTGCCCGGCGACTGTCGGAAGTGGGCTGCCCGGCGGCCAGAGCTAAAGTATCCTCTTCAAGGTCTTGTTCGAATCTGTTCAGGGTGTTGGTGATGATTTGAAGGGCAGCCAATCTCGCGGACATTTGCTCCTGCCCGCTTGGCGACTGGGCCTTCGCAAGGGACCCCTCCATCTCCGCCGAATCCGTCACGGCTTGAATGACGGCATGACATGCTCGGCCAGCGGATTGTTGAAGGCTCCCTTCATCAGACTGCAGACACGAATCATCGCTTGCAGGCAAGGCCACGGAAAGTCGAGATCGTAAAACGTCGAAGAATGACCCATTGCACGGGTACTTCGACTTATTGGCAGTGAATATCAGTATCTATAGCATCGAGAGGAGCTCAAAATCGCATCGCAGGACTCACTTCTGAGGAGAAAGCTGTGGTCTCTGATTGAGGCGATGATATTGCCAAGGTGGCGAAGGTCAACATGGTAGGAATCTCCTTGATTCCTACCAGGGTACTTCGAGGTCGCAGTACTCGATGGCCAAAAGAATTGCGATCGAGCGAGCCAGTCTCGACCCTGCGACTGGTAATGAGCATCTGGTTTCGCATCCGATTGAATGCGACTCTGAAGCGAACGTGTGCACGCGAAGGGAGCGGGATGAATGACTGAGTCTCTGCCGGCAATGCATGTGTCGCACGCGGCGTGGCGCTGAGAGCTGGCTCGTCTGAATGAATCTCATCGCCACGGCTCGGTTCGAGGATGCTGGAGGTGATGAGCATCTGGGAGCGGACTTGCTTGAATGCCCGGCAGTACCGAGACTGTGCTTGCTGGGATTCGATCGTGTTGCTGAATGGGCCGGCCATTGCAGTAGTATTGATTTTGGATGGACGTGGGGGCAGACGACCGCACTCTGATGGCACGTCTGACGAGGGAACATGTCTTGATATGCCTGGATATCCTGATGAGGGTGGCGAAAGCGAAGGTCCGGGTACCCGCTCCTCAATCTCGGCCTCGACTGCTGTTTGACCGGGCGTGCTCCGAATTGAGAATGGTGAGCCAGGCTCGCTCGGCGACTGGTGAGAGCCACAATTGAATTCTTGTCAATGGTGTACCATGTGTAGCGGCGCAAGGAATGACTTACCCTGTGTCTCGAGTCTTGCGAGGAAGCGTACGAGATGAGATCGGTGGACTCAGAGATGGCACCGGTGCCGCCAAATCCGGTACGGACGGGAGACGCGTTGCTGTTTTGCATAGGGCGTCGTGTAGAGCTGGACCGGCCGACGACGGCGGACGTACAGGAGAATTGGTTAGCCAGCGTGGAGACGCTGCTCTTTTGGATTGGCATATGTAACGCCGACGAGCACGGGAAGTCGGACAGAAAGATGCTGTGGAGGGTGGAGAGGGAGGGCTATGTAGGAGGAGAGAGTGAGGAGGAAGGCAAGGGGTGTGAAAGCGTCAGTGTGAGAGTCAAGAGGGGATTTATATTCGCAGAGAGATGGCGAGCTTGAGAAGACAAGCCTTCCGCGGTCAGGCCATGGGAAAATTCTCTGGGAGGACGGCGTGGGCAGGCAGCAGGGCGCTCCAAGCTGAAAGCGTGGAGCGTGTGAGCTCAGGTGTTTGGAAGTCAGTGCCGGCGAATGCAAGGGGCCTGGATCCTGACCACTGGATGCGTCGCCAACAAGCAGCGGACAAAGCGGCCAGCAGGCCTCATCAACAACGGGGGGACGGGGGTTTGTCTCGGCCGAGACCATCAACCCTTCCCACCCATAAATTATCGAAGAGGTGGGATTTCTATACGTGGTAAACAGTTAACAGGGTATGTAACTTCCAAGGGACTACATCGCTATTTCTTCTCAAGCTGCTTCTTGCGGTAGGCTGAAGGAACAGGCGGGAGGAAGTGTTGTCAGAAGGCAGCAGCCGAGGAGCAGATCGGCAGACGCCGACATGAGATGCTCACCTTCGATCATGTCCTTCTGGATGTTCATCATCACAGCCTCGTGTCTCTTGTACTCCATGGAGAACTGAAGAGCGCATGAACAGACAAGCATCAGTTTCCTTGTAAAGTCTGGAGCGGTATCACAGATATGGCTCACCTCTCCTTTGCCTTGGGTCAGACCACGCACTGAGAAGAGGGAAGGGGTAGAGAAAGGGCATGTGAGCTCCAAACTGCGAGCAATACAACGAGGACCAAATCCATACTCACGTTGGCTAGAGTACCCGAACATGTCGTTCAGGCTGACCTCGGCCGTCAGCGTGAACTCGTCCTCTCGCACCTCAGTGTTCTCGATGGTGCCCTTGCGCTGGTTCAAAGCTCCGATCACGGCGCCCTGGAACTCGACAGGTGCAACAACTTCGACAGTCATCTTCGGCTCAAGGATGACTGGACCGGCTTTCTGGTACGCTTCGCGGAAAGCTCCCGCAGTCGCCAGTCGGAAGGCTAACTCCGAAGAGTCAACGGAGTGAGCGAGACCGTCCTCCAGGACGAAACGGACACCGGTTACTGGATGTCCGGACAGCTGGCCCTTCTCCAAAGCATCGTGGAAGCCCTGTCAATGACGAACGTTATTGGTCAGTGAAAGTTAGCAAGCAAAGTCTTGGCATCCGCACGTACCTTTTCACACGCCGGGAAGTAGCCATTAGGAATGGAGCCTCCAACGACACGGTTCTCGAAAGCGACATCCTTCCCAGTCTCTTCATCGACACCCATGGGTTCAATGTAGCTATACACGCAGACAAAGATGTCAGATTTTGGCCACAACAGCAATCGTGTGTCACCGCACCAGAAGACTTACCCCATGACCCGACCGAATTGACCGGCACCACCAGTTTGCTTCTTGTGCGTGTACGAGAATGGACTGTTGCTTGTAATTGTTTCGCGGAACGCAACGCGAGGCTTGCCCGTCGCACATGGCACGTTGTACTCTCTCCGCAACCGCTCGACGTAAATCTCGAGGTGCAGCTCGCCCATCCCGCTGATAATCGTCTCGGATGACTCCTTGTCGACGTGAACCCGGAAGGTAGGGTCCTCCTTCTGGAATCGATTCAGTCCGCGGGAAAAGTTGGCAGATTCCTTGCCTTCCGGCTTGATGGAGAGCGAAATGACTGGCTCCGGCACGAACATGCTGCTCATGCTCAGACTGGTGCTGCCGTCCGTGAAGGTGTCGCCAGAGCTACATTCGACGCCGAACATGGCACAAATCTCACCGGGTCCAATCTCCTCAACGTCCTCCATGTCGTTGGAGTGCATGCGAACCAAGCGTGGGACTTTGACCTTCTTGCCAGTTCGGGAGTTGTAGATGAAGTTGCCGCGTTTCAGGGTGCCCTGGTACATCCGCATGTACGTGAGCTGACCGTATTTGCCTTCTTCGAGCTTGAAGGCGAGACCGACGAGAGGGGCTTCTGACGCGGGCACGAGATTGACCACTGGAGGCTGGACAGCCGGTTTTACGAACCCGGGCTCGTCCATATCGACACCACTCTCGATCAGCTTCTTGTTCGCCGCTTCAGCAGCAGCCTTGAGCGCGCTTGGACTCGTGTCCATCGCGACAATGGGCACCTCGGAAGGAGCGGGCAGGTATGCGCACACGCCATCCAACAGTGCCTGGACACCCTTGTTCTTGATGGCGGTGCCCAAGAACACGGGAGAGAACTTGCATACGATCGTCACGCGTCTGATGGCAGCGCTCAGCTCTTCAGCCGTAGGGTCGCGCTCCTCAAGGAAAATCTCCGCAAGCTCATCGTCAACTTCTGCGACCTGCTCAATAAGCTCAGCGCGCTTCTCCTTGGCGAGCTCGAGAACGCTTTCCGGGATGTCGTCGCTTTCGCGAACAACCGTTCTTTCGACGCGATAAATTCGTGTAAATGTGAGATCATTGCAAGTTGTGGCGTTCAGCGAGACTCACCCCTTGTTTCCCTCGTTGTAAAGGGCCTTCCATCGGATGAGGTCGACAACACCCTCGAAATCGTCTTCCGCGCCGATTGGTACCTGTACGGCGGCGGCCGGCATCCTGAGCTTGGTGCGAATCTGGTTGATCACACGCCATGGATTTGCGCCTTGACGGTCCATCTTGTTGATGAAAGTCAATCGCGGAACGTTATACCGCCGCATCTGGCGATCGACCGTAATTGTCTGTGACTGAACGCCACTGACAGCACAAAGAACCAGCACAGCACCGTCGAGCACTCGCAAGGCGCGTTCGACTTCGATAGTGAAATCTACGTGACCGGGCGTGTCGATGATGTTAATGTGGAAGTCCTTCTTCTTCGCGAGGAGAGCCTCGTCCGACCCGCCTACGTCTCCTGTCATCGATTGCTTCTCCGTCGGAGAAGTTGCCTTCCAGTTGCAGTACGTCGCCGCGGACTGGATCGTAATTCCCTTTTCGCGCTCCAATTCCATGTGGTCCATTTTTGCCCCAACATTGTCGCGTCCGCGGACTTCGTGGATATCCTTGATTCGACCCGCGTAGAACAAGACGCGCTCGGTACATGTTGTCTTGCCAGAGTCGATATGGGCCGCGATACCGATGTTCCGTTGGCGACCAAGCCGTTCTAGCTCAGCCTCACTTAATTGGAAAGTCTCGGATATGGATGCAGACGGATCGGAGACAGCCTCCGTGGCAAGGTGGCGGACTGCCACGCCGAATGGCAGTCTACCTGGTCGGAGTCGAGACGTTCTTGAGCTGGAATCCGAAGATGGGCTTCTTGAGGACCCGACAGAACCGAGCCGCGTGCCAGTTATTGACAATCCTGCGCTCGTATGATTTGCTCGCCTTGCCACTCTCGCCAAGCGCTGGGCTGGGCTCAAGACGGACAAGAGCCTCGACGAGGGCGACGCTGTTCTTGCAGTAATGGCCAACATCTTGCCGAGTTCTTGCGATGCAGATTCTGCAAAAAGTAACAGCTCTCACTTGGTCAAGATGCTCGCTGACTGCAGACACCGCGCGAATGGAAGCGCAGGAAGAAAATTGTGTGACCGGAATTAGATAAGCGCTCCTCGGAAGTGCGGCGAGGAGCGCGGCGTCCTTCTGAGACACGGACGAACAAAGGGAAGCATGGTCCCCCCCGGGTCAGCGTGAGGACCACCTACAAGTCCATGATCCACGACCCACGCTGAACGCTGAACATTGATTACTCACTCGTATACACGACAACGCTCTTCCGTCCAGAACGCGGTATACACATGGCAAGAATAGAGGCGCGGAAGAGAGGTGATCAGCACCGCCACACCGCCAGTCAGTCGTCAGCGTTCCTTGACGTTCTCTTGCCGCTCTCCTTGCCGGCGGCCCTGGGATTCCGCAATCCGAGGTGGACACCCCCCCGAAAAGGAAAAGGGTTACTCGGGCCCAATGATGACCAGACTTTCGTTGGTAATTTTAGCGTTACACCGCTGTCGGCCCACTGGCCTCACAATAAGCTGTACCCACAGGCTTGGAAAAGGCTGAAGATGCCAATTGATTAAGCCTTTTGGGGGGGGGGGGGGGTTTAAGATTGCTACCACTCTGACGGGGCTCGTCGCTTTAAAAACATGTGAAGAAATCGCTACGCAATGAAACTAGCCTTGTGCTGGCCCATAAGAAGGGACGAATAATGCATCAAGGGCGCTGATCACCAGCCATTCAACGCGACTCGGGTTCCGCTTCATCAGGGATAGGCGCGAGAGAGAGAGACGAGGCCCACTTGTGCAAGAAGTCCGTGGCGATGCTGCTCCAGGTTTCCTCCTCCTGACCCAGAGCGAAGTCAATGACGTTGATGTTGGCCGTAAGGTGGTGCTCCCGCACTCGTCCTTGCCATTGCTGACGACGAGTCGCGAGAGTAGGCGGTTCGGCGATGCAGTGTGCAGGAGATGACTTGAGGCAGGGGTAGTGGTGCCGGTTGAACCTTTCCCCGCAGATGCAGAGGCGCTCCAGCAGCCAAGCTCCACAGCGCCAAGCGGCCGCCTCCCGCCGCATGGGACCCGACGCCAGCGCTAAAACCCTATCCGCCCCCGGTAGTTGTACTGGCAAGGGCCAATAGGTAGCAAAGCTGTGCAAGTAAGAAGAGTGAAGTATGTCTGAATGGCTGGGAAGAGAAAGAGCTAAGTACAATGATGAGCTCGACAAGGGTGAGGATGAGAGCGAGGGAAAAGTGTCGTGGGAAAGTGGAGGCAGGTTGTTGCTATGCGGGATACATGAGAGTCAAAGGAGAGAGAGATAAGGAAAGGAGAGATAAGATACTGGCCACGTGGTTGTGGCCACGTGTTGCCAGCACATCCCGGCACCAAAAAGACGACTGTCCACAGTCGTGATGGGCAAGGTAGCAAGGAACTGCAGCGGATATGGCTCGACGGACGTGCAGGGGCAAGAACCGGTTGAAGAGATGTGAATGCAGCTGCGCGTATTGTGGAATGTAGGAATGGAATGGAAAAGGGCGATAGCGAAGTCGGTACCGAAGTGGCTGAGATACAAGGAGTGGCGCGGCAATCAAGCATAATGAGACCTTTTGGACTGCTAGAGAGTCGTAGAAGAGCGGGCCGTGAACCGCTGGTGGTCGGGGATGGAGGGATCGCTCGACCTCAACACCGCGTACTGAATTACTGGTGGATGAGTTGCCCGTCACGCCGAGCTCGCAAGCGGCAAGGGAGGAGGATCGGTATCCGAAGCCGTTGTCCCGTGCGCGAAGCGGACAGAAGAAGGTGGTACCGACTCGCCGAGTTTGGAGGGATGGTCGACGGCTTCAGCCTCAGCGCGCACGCTGCCATAGAACCGAGTTGCTGAAAGAAGAAAGGAGAGTCGAAATCGAGACGGGGACTCAGGGGAAGTGGAGATGCCTCGACTCTGATGGACCGAATGAAAGGCCGAAGTAGAAAGAGGAAGAACGTAGGGTGTGACCGGATGGAGAGCCTCGATGTGCACGCGGCCAGGAGAGCGAGGGGGGCAGCCGCTCCGAAGACAAGGAAGAGGTAGGTCGTAGTTGGAGAGGACTATCCGTAGCCGTGCCTTGTACTTGTAGACCGCTCCACTTAACGCGGAGGGAGTCTCTCAACCTACAACGCACCTATTGGAGAGCCGGAGGGCGGAGAGCAGAGAAGGGAAGCCGATCGACGTGCTCGAGTTGGTTGGTGAATGGTGAGACCGAAAAGGACCGAAGTCAATGGAGAGACTGTGGGTGGGTGGCGAGACCGAGAGCTGTTGGACAGGCGGCGCGCTGCGGTGAATGGTGCTGCTGGTGCCGCCGAGCGGTGTTAATGGCTTGCTGCTGCCTGTTCTCGTCGGAGTGGGTCATGGCGAGGAGGGTGCCGGGTTCGTTCCGTTGTACGTGCATGTCCTCTTCTGCGGACTCGTTCCTCCTGCTGTCTACCGCGTAGTGGAGTGGCAGAGGAATGGTCGCGACGGAACGTTCAACGCGCATGCTGCTCGAGAACTGGGCTTGCCAGCTGCCGCAAAGAAGAAGGAAGTGGAAAAGCCGATCGAAGAGGCTTTGGATGCGGTATAGAGATGGTGGAACCAAGACGATGGTCGTCGGCGGAGGGCATGCTCAACCTCAACACCTGCACGCGTCTGGATCCAAGGTTCCTACAACGTACTTGCTGGCTGGCTGGAGATCGGATGAGTCGTGGTCGAACGATGGTTCTTGGCGGAGGGAATGCTCAACCTCGACACCTGCACACGCCTGCACTGAGGCTCCTCCGAGTGTTGAAGGTGAGAAGAGGATGGAAGCCTACGGTAGGCTGGTTGTTGGTACTGAAGACCACTGGGACCTGGGTGTGGGTATCGAAGACCGCTGGCTGTGGGTACGACGACCGATGACTGTGGGTACGACGACCGATGACTGTGGGACGAAGACCGCGAGCTGTGGGTACGATGAGTCGATGACCGATGGGTGGGTACTGAAGACCGAGTGGTACTGAAGAGTGGAGCTGATCTTGAGCCGGATGTGACGAGCCGGTCCAAGGAAAGCGGAGGATACCTCGACGCAGAGCCTGAAGATAGAGAGAGGAAGGCGAGCGACGGGAGAAGGTCGATAAGACCGAGTTGGTTGATGAGACCGAGTTGGTGGGTGAGACCGAGTTGGTGGGTACAAGGATCGAAGTGGGTGCGTCGACCACGGTGGGTTCAGAGACCAATGTGTGGGTGCGACGACCGAAAGGTGGGTTCAGAAACCAAATGTGTGGGTTCAGAGACCGGAGGGTGGGTTCAACAATCGAGTGGGTAATGGCGACCGTGTGAGATTGCTGACCGAAGAGTATGCTTGGGGCAAGGGGTGGGATCTGCAGAGTCCGAAGCTGGTGGGCTCGAAGGCCGAGTGGTATGCGCAGAGGCAAGGGGTGGGAACTGCGGAGTCCGTCCGTCGGTGGTCAGCAGAGATTCCCTCTCATCACCATGTACTGGCAAGGGCCAATAGGTAGCAAAGCTGTGCAAGTAAGAAGAGTGAAGTATGTCTGAATGGCTGGGAAGAGAAAGAGCTAAGTACAATGATGAGCTCGACAAGGGTGAGGATGAGAGCGAGGGAAAAGTGTCGTGGGAAAGTGGAGGCAGGTTGTTGCTATGCGGGATACATGAGAGTCAAAGGAGAGAGAGATAAGGAAAGGAGAGATAAGATACTGGCCACGTGGTTGTGGCCACGTGTTGCCAGCACAGTAGTCCGCTGCGAGGGGTTAGGGAGGCCTGTGCAACGCAATTATGTAAACAATCCTGCTGGAAGCCTTTTGCTCAAAGGGGCAATAGAGGTCACGTGACGGATGAGAGACCCACGTCCGGTGGTGACCCGACCCCGCACGGTCCCAGGCGCTCTGGCCTCTGCAGCATGGTCGTCTGGTCACCACCACCATCGTCATCCTCACCACCCTCCACGACGTCTGCACACACCTTGCTCACCAACACCATCCACTCTTGCACATCCCCGGGTAGCATTTCATCGAATCAAAGGTTTCTGTCTTCAGAGAGGTGCATCGTTTGAGCCTGGAAAAAGTTACGAATTTTTTGAGATTCACGGCGGTTATCTAGAAACCATGAAACTCTGTCATAGCGTCACGCCAATTGGGGAACTTTCAGGGTCTACGTGGTCTTCGGAGCTCTGCTCCCCAACCTCGCCAGCTGAGTGATCTGCCTTCTGGCAGCCTTTTGAACAGGCTGCTGACAGGATGAGCCAACAGTCAAAGGCGGGACCTCTCAGCACAGGCCTCATATAAGCCTTCTAAATCAAAAGTAGGGGTATTCAGCTCAACCCTGAGGCGTTCAGGGCGGCTTTTGGAGAAAACTCATCTGAGCGCCTTGAACTGAATGAATACCCCCACAGAGAGCCCCTTCAGACTGTACCTTCAAAACAGGTCTGATCATTTTTCCATGAGATTCCAAACCCAGAGAGAACCTTTCTGACGTTCAGAACTTTTCTGAGGGCTCCAAGCTCCAAGGTGCTCTGGAAACTTCTGACCGCTCACAGGAAAATTTGTATGTGAAATGAGACGGCATCTTCCAGAAGTTTTCTGGGTCAGAAGACTCCTGAACGCCTTATCACAGGGTTGAGCTGAATACCCCTAGTGTGCTGCTAGTCTTTGCGCATAGCCACCCTGACCCCTATTTTGAGAAATCCTCATGAAAGACTTTATAATTATGACCGCACAAGGCGATTTCCTCTAAAGGCTTGTGCTACCCTGAAGATGCCACAGCGGTGTACTAAAAGCCCTCTCCTGTGGAGAGGGCCTCCAGGCTCAACGAACACGACAAGCTCAATGAACAATCGCCTCTTTTTCCTATGAACCTCACACAGAAAACGGCAGCTACAGCTTCAGCCTGCCTCCCTGATGTCCCTCCCGGTGTAAGCATGTCAAAACATTCAAAAATGAAGGCGCACCAGGTGGATGAAGACCCCACCACGTGGCGTTTTGTATGGCTGTTCATTGAGCCTGTCCTGTTCATTGAGCTTGGGGACCCTCTCCTGTGGAGAGGGTTTTTTAATTGACAAAAAGGGGTTTCGTCAGATCCACGACAAGTGTGAAGTGAGATGAAAAAAAGGTGACTCGCTCCCGTTGAAATGAACACCCCCGAATCACCGCGTCCACGACAGACACGAAGTGCACGAAATGAGAAAGACAGCCATACGAGCTCCCTTCAGCTCCGCGTCGGAAGCCTGCTCTGCACAACCACGTCCTCGCCATTAAGCGCTCTATGGAACATGCCACGGACATCAGCAAAGCAGCAGGTCCTCAAGCAGACGGCGGAGGCCCTCGTCGAGTCCTGCGCCTTGCGCCGTCGCGTTCAAGATTGGCTCGAGAACAGCAGCATTGGTACCATAACCCCTCCAAGGTCGACATCGGGACTCGACTCCGAGTCGTCTCCTGTCTCCGTCTCAGTCACCGTCACCAGCAGCAGCGAATGCTCGCTCTCCCTCTCGGCCCTCTCCGGATCCGACTCCGTCGACAGCGATAGCGACGGCGCGCGCTCCAGTGTCTCGGACATGAGCACCATGACGGACAGTGATGGCTCGACGGCACGGGAGCTTAGGCTCATACGAGACATTATTCAGCAACTGGAGCAGCGTCGCGTCTTGCTGGAACGGCGGACTCCTCGAAACGCGCCCACTCTCGTGCAGCTGCTGGACAAGTTACGCGACTCAGGGCGTGCGACAGACCTGGCCTACTTTCGCCACCTGGTACGCGTCCTCCCTCCCGCATTCGATGCAATCGTCAACCTCATATCGTCGCACGAGGCCTTTAAGGTCAATCCCAAGCGACCTGGAGCATCTGCGCGGGAGCAAACGGCAGTCGCGCTGTATTGGATGGGACGGTCGGGCAACGGAGGAGGTGTGAGGGATGTTGCCTTCGCATGAGGTTGCTCAGAAGGATCGGTACATGCGTACACGACACGGGTCATCCTGGCCTTATACAGCATTCGGTCTCAGGTCTTGTGTTGGGCCAGCGAGGCGGAAAAGGAGGAAGCTCGCGCCTGGGTGGCGCAACGGTCCGGCTGCACCGCGTTCGCCAATGGATGGTCCATGGTAGATGGGAGCCTCATCCCATTGGCGTACACACCCAGTCGCACTGCGCATCCACGAGAATACTTCGATCGCAAGGCACAGTATTCGCTCAACCTCCAAGCCGTGGTTTTGCCGACGACACTCCGCTTTATCGACTACGTCGCGGGATACAAAGGATCCACTCAGGACTCTCGAGCTTTCGCCGCTAGCGATATCGTCAAGCAGCCTCGAAAGTACTTGGATGAGGGGGGGAATTCGTTTGGACGGACAACGGATACGGCCTCTCGGAGTTCACCTGCGGCCCATACGATCACATTGTGGCTGCTAAGTCCCCCGACTTCAAGGCGTACAACAAAGCGGTCAGCGGGGTGCGAGTCAGGAGCCAGCATGCGTTCGGCTACTTCAAGGGCCGATTCCAATCCATGAAGGGCCTACGAGTGCAGATTCAGGACTCTGAGGATCATCATCGAGCGGTGCAAATCATTGTGGCTGCAATGGTTGCTCACAACATTGCTCTACGATGGGATGGACCGGCGGAGCGCGACTGTTTCGTGGACCTGAGTGGTGTTTCGAACCAGGCAAGGAAGGCGTGGCATGAGCTTCAAGAACCTGATGCAGAGACGGAGACGGTGCAAAAGGCGGCTTGGGCTCGAAGGATCAATGCTCAAAGGAGACACGACCAGAAGGAACGCAAACGAGCAGCCCAACTTTCCCAGTACCGTCTCGACACAGACCGAAAATCGAAGGCAAAGGAGCTGCGAGAGAAGCTTCACTCCGCGCTTTTCAACGCCATCGAGCGGCCATTCTTCGACACTACGCCCGAGTCCCGAAAAGCGGACAAGACGGAGAAAGAGTATCTGGAGATGTTGGAGAAGCGGAGAAACAGATGCAATGCATCGCGGGGACGAGGAAGGGGTCAAAGTGCGTGCTCATCCAGAGGTCGTTGATAGTTGATGCTCAGGTTGCAATAGCATGACACTTGATTGATAGACATGAATCATTTTGAATTTCAGATTGAGTGGTGGATTGTGAGGGGGCTTAGGGCGTTTACATTGGAGCAATGGGCCAAGGGCAGAGGCAGACTAACGCCTTAGGTCTGGCTCTCAGCGACCGGCGAGCTTGGACATGACGAAGTCGAGCTTGACATTAACCGTGGAAAGGAGCGCCAGGATATTGTCGATGCGAGACTCAAGGAGCGTAAAGCGGGCGGTCTGAAGCTCCATGTCCCGCTCGCACTGCTTGGACTTCAGCTCCAGTTCCTGCGCTCGTACGTCCAGCTTGCGCCGCTTCGTTTGCTCTCGCTCCGCGATAATTGCTGCCCTTTCCTCAGTCGATCGCTGCGTCAGGTCCTCGATCGCGCTGTCGATGATGCTGCTTGTGCTGGGTTTGGCGCGACCTTTTCCTTTGTCGTGGGTCCGGCTCGTCTTGATACCACCTCGACGGGCGCTAGAGGAAGCGCGGCTTGAGGATGCGTTGGAGTCGTGGGCACTGACAGCAGACGCACGCATTCCGTCGGACGATGACTGAGCCGCAAGGCGCTCGAGACCAGGCAGAGAAGATCCGGAGCGGTTCCCTATGCGAGGAGTTTGGAAGGACTGAGAGTCGCGTGCCACAGAAGCGTCGTCGTCATCCAGTTCATCGAAGTTGTCTTCATGTCCGAGAAGTCGGCGCGCGCGTGAGTATTGCGACAGACCAGCCAGATCGTCGTCATCGTCGTTCGAATCCCCGTTCTCAGATTCGTCCATATCTTCGTCGTCCTCGGCTTCGCCGCCCTGTGTGTCGATCTCGCCGGCTCCTGTGACGACTATGTCCGGATCAGACGAAGCTCTGTCCTTCATCATTTCGTGCATCAGGTCCCACCACGGCACGCGCTTGAGAAGGATCTCCCCGTGAGTCTTGACATGGCCGTCCCTCATCTCCGACAGGAGAAGTCCCTTGCCCGTTTCGCTCATCGCTTGTAGCTCGGAGTTGTACTTCTTGACCAAGCCGGTGATCTTGGCGCGAATCTGGTCGGGATCTTTGGCCTCATCTTCGTCGAAGATCTCCTTCGAAATGGCCCGCAGCATGGTGTTGCCTTTCATCTTGAGGTTGGCGTCCAGTTTGCTCTTGCTGTGGCCGGGAAGGAAGGAGGTCTGGTAGGCGGGGTTGTCCTTAATCAGCCGAACGAGGTGTACGGTCTCTTCTACGGTTCATTGTCGATGCGGACGCGCGGAGCCTACTGGACGTTGACGTTTGCCGGTGCCTGCATGCACGAGGCCCGGAGACGAGGAGTGAACTTGCGACTGGGACATTGAAGTCGAGGTGGATTGAGAATGAGCAGGGCCCGTCGATTGCGAAGAGTATAGCTCGATCGGATTGGCCAGGGAGCTGCCAATGCCCCCTGCCGAGTAGACCATGATCGAATCGTGCTTTGGATGGGCTGACGGGCAGGAAACGAGACTCAAGAGGCGTCTAGCTGTGAAGATGCAAGAGAAACAGGGGAATGAGAGGTAACTGTAGAGGCTTGAGAAGAGGAGGTATTGAACTCACTGTGATTCTTGGACGTTGCCTTCTTATCGTGCACCTGCTGGACGCGCACCCCGAGGAAGCGAAGATCTTGACCGACGTCGACGATCGTCGAAGGAACCAGAAGAGTATGTTGGAAGCTGATAGAATGTCATGGATGCAGGAAGAAGATGAGGAAGATGGACGCGGTGCAGCCGGTTGACGTGAAGTACGATGAAGATGAAGTGTGCCAAAATGGCGGTCCGATCAGCGTTTTGGCACACACGACAAACTTGACGTACTCAATTAGGGGAGACGCCGAAACGCCGACAAAGACCTCATCTCCCACGATATCTCCGAAGTACGTTTTCGTACTTCATTTTCTCGCGAAACCCCCTAAACTAAAAATGGGAACGACGTTCACATCGTTGGGCCCGAGTACAGGGAGAAGAGGGCCGGGCAGGAACAGCATCGAGAGCATCACCGCCTCGATGCGTGTACCATTAGTGGAGGAAGGGGAGCTATCGAGGTGGTAATTTGATGTCGGGGTGCTGGTTCCCACCGATGGTTCATTGCAGAGAACCGAATCGGATCACGCTGAAGTTTCGACAGCAAGAACCTGCAGTCTTGCATGCTGATCATTTCTTCTTCTCAAATCACTTTTTTCGCACCCCCGGCCACTCCATGCGTCCAGATCTCCAGGTCCAGGGCGCGCCATCCGCTCCATGCGTCCAGACTCCAGATCTCTAGGTCCAGGGGTCCATGCGATTCAAGCGGCACATCTCGCTGGGAAGACTTGCTTTCATCCATGATTCGTGCGCAAGTATACAACCAAGGGCCAAGGCGTCAAGGTATCAAAGCATCGGGCCCGTGGGTAAGAGCCACTCATACGATGCGAGCACAGCAGCACGGAGCACAGCATCACAGCAGCGTGCAAGTCTCCCCGAGGAATCACGATATCGACTGGCAGTAGGAACGAAAGTGTCGAGGGGGGAGCACACTGATTCCTTTAAAAGGCGCTGACAGATTCTGGTCTGCTCCTCCCAATCAGCATCCTCACCCCTCTCCCCTCACCTCCCCTCACCTCCCCTCACCTCCCCTTGCCTCATACCTTACTGATACCCTCTTTCCGCTCACTCTCCTCTCCCACACTCATCACTCTTCACACCCACATTCCTCACACTTTCTAATCCAAGATGCAGCTCAAGTTCACTTACCTCGCCGCCGCCGTGGTCCTTGCCACCTCGGCCTTCGCCGCCGCCGACGTCCAGTCCAACGAGAGCATCGTCGTTCGCTCTTCCGCCGGTCTCCGCGCCGCACACGGCGCCGCTGCTCCCGATCCGGTTGCCCGCGCCTTCGGAGCCAGCTTCGACACTAAGGCCGCCGCTGCTGTCACGCGTGCCGACAAGCAATTCCAGAGTGACCTGGCCAAGTTCACGGAGCTCAACGGCAAGGACCACGTTACCAAGGACGAGGCTTCTGACGCCCTGTCCTCCTTCAACGATCACCTCTCTCAGCTCGGTTCCGCGTTCCAGAAGCTCGCTGCCGAGTCCAAGGGCATCCAGACTCGCTCGCTCGAGGAGCGTAAAGACATTCTCGCGCCCACAGTGAGTACTGTTCTAAAACGCTGCTCACTTTATCCTTATGGGCTTATCAAATCTGTTTATTGTTCTGTCTGCGAAGATCCAAGCCCTGGCTTTGACGCTGAACAGGATCTTTCCCCAGTCCCGCCTTCTTGTCCGCCATCTGATCACTAACCTCGGCGTCGCCCCGGTCTCGGAAATCATCAAGCAGATCACCCCCGGCCTGAAGAAGCTCAACCTTGGCCTCGAGGCCGTCGTCCACACGTATGGTAAAGTCGTTGGCCCGACTATCTTTGACCCCATCCTCAAAGGCTATTACCTTGTCCTCAGTGAGTGGCAAAGCTCCGATGACCATCAGTAAACTGTCACTCACCATCATCTATCTTTCACTTGCGCCCTGTAGAGGCATACGGACTTGAACTCAACGGCCGCGACGCCCTCGTCGAGCGTGCCGGAGGCGATCTCTCTGCATCTGCCACGCACGAGGTCTCTGCTTTGCTGAGCCACGCCGGTGACAACTTCGCCCTTGACGCCAAGCACTTCCAGGCCCTCCTCGACCAGGACAAGATCACCCTTCCCGAGTTCAAGCAGGCTATGGAACAGTTCAACGGACACATGACCTCTGCCAGTGCCGCCCTCTCCAAGATCCACCACCCTCTCGTGAAGGAGGGCGACCTCGACCGTCGTGCCCCGACCGGTGAACTCACGCTCGCTACCAACAAGTTTGTCAAGGACATGAGCATCGTCACTCCTCTCCTCTACCGACTCCTTCGCAGGGGGCTCTCCAGCCTCGAGCTCAACTCCGTCAACCAGATCCTGACCGCGCTCGAGCCCACTGCCCACAACCTCTACCACGAGCTTGAGAATTTCGTCCGTGGCCTTGGTGGTGTTTACGCCCCCCTTGTGAACCCCACCCTTGCTTATATCACTGCCTGGTCCAACGGCATCAGCAACGCCCTCAAGCACTTGCCCATCCACTAAACAAATCCGCTATCGTCGTCACACTTTGGACAATACTCTCAGGATCCTCCACATTCTTCCTTCGACCTGCATGGTCAGGGCAGTACACTCAGGATACTTCCCCTTCTTCCTTTTCCTTGTGCCTTCGACCTGATGGTCAGGACATTACACTATTCAGGATTCTTCCCCTTCTTTCTTTCCTTTTACCTTCTTCCTTCGATAACCACCCCACTCAGGCCCACGCAATAGATGTTTACTTGCACGTCTACATGCAAAGCAGTGTGCAACGAGATGATAGTGAGGACATCGATTCGCAGACGCAACACAGGCAAGGCAGACATAATCCGTCCGGGCTCTGTTCTGTGCCAGAATTCGGAAAGCAAGGGTGATGCGGTACTGTCCATTGATTGTAATGAAATTTGAAACAGGCGAGCACAGAGAATCGAGGCCCATCGTCTTCTACAAGAACGTCTGCAGTCGTTCCCGGACCTCCTTCAGACCTAGCGGCTGGATATCCGCCGTCCCTTCCGACGAAGCTGGAGAAACAGCAACCCCCGCCCCGCCTCCTTCCCTTCTCCCAAATACGAGGGTAGCCCACTCCGCCCCTCCCTGCCCTACTTTTCGAATCTCCAAAAAGCCAGGAACGAACTCGATGAGAAGGTCCAGCGAGTCGCGCAGCTCGACACGGCTAAGTATCGTCCTTGATGAGCGAGTGAGGGAGGTGAGGACTTCGGAGAGCGGCAAGACGGGCACCCGGGGTGTAGCCGTCATGGATCGGATTAACGTCGAGCTTGAGCTGGACGCGTCGGTGAGCTCGCCGCTCGCTTGCGGAGTATATGCTTTGCTGGGGGAAGTGCGGGCTGTAGTGCTGCCCATGCCCTGAGCTGCAGCAGCTTGCGTGAAGAGCATGTAGAGCGAATCGGCAATTTCTGGCAAGCGACTGATCAGGCTCTTGCGCTTGAGGACGTCCATCAGGATTGCCGTCTGACGCTTGGTAGCGCTGGGTTCTCGACGTGAAGACGAAGACGAAGTCTTTAAGCGTGGGGATGAGGACAGCTTGCTCTTCGTCAACGCCGTTGTTGATCGGCTGTTGTTGGCGTGGGAGGAGGATGATGCGAGAGACGATGCGGAAAGCTTTGGGGGACCGAGCAGAGCAGCTTCGTCCGGATCGATGAGTCCGAGCCTGACAGCTGGCGGTACTGGCTCCGTCGTACTACGACCAGCCGCACGAGCAAAGAGAGTATTATGCCGTTTCGTCAGACCTTGCAACTCCTTCAATCGCGCCTGTTCCTTCGCCTCGATCCGTTCCCGTAGACTCAAGGCGCGGTTCGATGTCGAAGTAGAGGTGCAACTGCTGTGACTACTGCTGGGGCTGCTGCTGCCAAAGATCGGACTACTCTTGCTGCTGGGGCTTGAGTATGCGCTTTTGATCGAGATGGTGACTCGGCCGCTGCTGGAGTTGCTGGATGTACCTGAGAGCGACCCAGACGGCTTCGCTGGCGAATTCTTCGGGACCTTTCGCCTGGTGACGCTGCGCGGACTTGATCTGGGTGGAGTGCCCAGGAGATCATCGCTGTCGATCTCAGGGTCGACGCCGGCCAGAACGGTAGCGTTCGAGAGACGCCGCTTCTTGACAGGTGTAGGTGACGGTTCAGGTGTGATGGGTCGCGCATGTTCGAGGATCTTGCTCGACTTGATGGTCAGCGTCTTGGTGCTGCCGATCCCGGGCTCGACGCCGGCGATGATACCGGTCAAGGTGAGCTGCTGCTCCTTGGCGGAGGCGGGTGATGGTTCCGGGGTGGAAGTTGAGGATTGCATGACGGTCGACATTGTGATGTGCTGGAGTCTGGTGAGGGTCGTCCGGATGGTTGGGGGGGTTCGCCCTGTCCTTCCTTGTGCGGATCGCCCGCCGCCTCGCGCTAACGCACCCAGTTCTGCGCCTCTTCCGCGCTGGCCCGGATCGAGCGCGCAAAGGACGCGACGCGTTTTCGTGTCACGCGACGCGTCAAATGGGTCAC
This sequence comes from Tilletia caries, assembly GCA_032718865.1. Classification (NCBI taxonomy): domain Eukaryota; kingdom Fungi; phylum Basidiomycota; class Exobasidiomycetes; order Tilletiales; family Tilletiaceae; genus Tilletia; species Tilletia caries. The sequence continues at coordinate 1,713,570 of JALUTQ010000004.1, forward strand.
CATAAAATTCTTCGGAAATCACGGCATTTCGGACGAGGTGGGACGAAGGCTCGCTGAACACGCTCGTCGCAGCAGTTCGATGTCGACGATCCTTCCCATACATACATCTGCAGGAGCCAAGCCTTCAAAACTACCCCTTCGCCGCTGCGTCCAGTACGAGCCCTGGTCCGACAGCTTGGCGCTCGTCAGCGTGGAGCGACATCAAGACTTTGGATAGATGCCTCTTTCAAAGCACGTTCAGCAAGATCAATCCTATTCATTCCTACGCGGCTGGAATGACGAATGCAGCCTACCGCCCGAAATACGTGTGCTTCGATTGCCGAAAAAAGTTCAAGCCGACGGTATGCGAGGGAAAGCGGGTCGTTCACAACGCTCAGCCAGACAACCATGGAATCCTTGAGACGACGGATGGTCAACTTTATCTCGCTCCGAGGAGATCTCGATCGCCAAAAACGGAAGGGCAGGCAGCGGACACTTCCTTGACCTAGGTACGGCACCCTTCGTCCGATCCACGAGAACAGACGGTGTGGGCTGTACACGTAACACGACCCTCCGACTTCCGCCCAAACGCATCAATGGATGACACACGGTGCATCCTTTTATTCGCACTGGGACTATAAGTCTGGAACGGGGAGGAAGCTGCGATCAGAACATCAGCGGAATCTTCTCAACAAGGTCGGAGAACTGTACGAGCCGAGCCAGAGCCGGAGCCAGCCGGTCTACCCACCTGGGTGTACGACCCAAGAAGATACGGATGCATGGCTTTCAAAGACGAAGGCTTCCCTACCAGGAAACATGATGCCTCCACGAGTCGTGGTGATGTGCTGTCCATCCTGCGGGAAGGTCGGGACGCGAATTGGATCCAATTTCCGAGCCCCATTGTACAAGGACATCAAAGCGTGGAAGGAAGCGAAGCGGCGGACGGAAGAGGAGGGTGATCACTGGACGTTCTGCCTCAGCAAGAAGGATGTCGGCTGGATGGCGGAACTCATCGACCTCGCCAAGGCTCGACACGCGATGGAGCGCACTCCTACAGACGGCCGAAAGACAGTTCGGCGTGTTCCTGGCAAAGAAATGAGGAGGAAGAGCTCAGAGCGAAGCTTGGTCTGAAGAAGAGCAAGGTCAACCTCGAGGCGCTTGAGGACGGTCTCAAAGACGAGCTGTTAGGACGCAGAGTTGTGAACAGAATCTGATACACTCCTACCGCCGTCGTCACCCCCTGGAGTCTTGTATGGGCAAACAATTGAAACGCTACAGATTGATTCTCTTGACATTATTGCGGAAGAGAGACAAGAGAATGCGGTATCGTCGTGATGGGTTTCTTTGCACATTATGGTGGAAATTTTGTTGTTTAGGCTTTCTGGATCTTGCGGGCCAGGTTCAGCTCGTCTTCAGTGATGGTGATCAGCTGACCACCGGCGGCGGCGTCGCCAGAGACGGCCGCCTTTGCGGTCTCGGCAAGGAACTTGAGCTTGCCGTGAGCCTTGAAGGCGCGGATCTCCTCGGGGTGAATCTCGATGAGAATGGCGCGAGGGTCATCGTGCTTGCCGGTGTGCTCGGGCTCGGAGCCGCGGTCGAACCAGGCCTGTATTCCAGACGACCAGTGCTTCTTCTTGGTCTCCACGTCCGAGTTGATGGTGGCCTTACCGGCGACCGAGACCCAGTCGCTCGTCTTGTGGTCGAGGAAGCTGAGGTTGACGTGAGAGTCGTTCTCGATGTCGTCGGTCTTGCCTGACTCGATGTTGGCGAAGAAGCGGATGACGGTTGCAAGGGAGTCAATGTGAACGGGCTGCATGGCGCGTGATGCCAATTTGCCGTCGGCGGCGCGAGATGTGAGCATGGCAACCTTGATGTCCTTGATGATGTCGACAGCAGCCTCGAGCTTCTCCTGGGGAGTGTATGAGGGCGCGTTCGCCTTGGCCTTGACAACGGTAGGCTGCAGGATTCGAAGCGCATCTCAGGTCAGATCAGCGGTTCGTTCCAGTCCGCTCAGGAGCTTGTCAGGGAGGCTGTCAGAGCGCCAGCACTCACGTCAGTCATGTTGGAGGAGGTGTTGGGTAAGTATTGGCTGGGGAGTAGTGAAGGAACCTGTGAAGATGGTGGTGGGGGGGAAGGCAGAAACACGGCGGGCTTAGAAGCGGCATCAGCGCATTTATACCGAACGGGCCCATGCGTAACGTCGAGCATCGAAGCATCGTCCGCATTCAGCATTCATTCCATGCTGAGCTGTGCAAATGACGCTGTTCCTCTCCTCGGCGTCCTGCTGAGATAAGGCAACCCTTCTTTCGGCCGAGTAATCAACGACGTCACGTGCGTGTCGGCGTCGGCACTCTCAGGAACATTTGCTCAAATTTAAAGACCCGACTTTCAGTCTTTCATGATTAACGCTCCCCCTCCTTCGATTCTGCTTCCGTCCATCCAACCGGAGCCAAGCCAGACTTGCAGCATTATGGGCCTACCTCCCGAGTTCTGCCTCACTCCGCCTGTATCGCCATTATTCGCTGCCTCAGACTTGCGGCAAGTGTCGAGAAGCCAGAGAGCATCCAGCAGGATAGCATGGTTTGTGACCGACGGCCCCTCGTTCCTCCCGCTGTGTACAGCATCCCCCTCACAGTCTGACCTCACGCTCACGCGCTTTCTGGCTCACATGCGAAACTTACTCCTACATACTTCCCAGTCGACGATGTTGCAGATCAATTTTCCATGTATGACCTTCCGTTTCAAATTTCAACTTAGACGCGAGAACAGGAGGCATCCCAAATTCCCAAGCCGATTCTCGAGTCGACGACGTTCGACGATCGGAAGCTCGGGCCTCGGTGCAGATCTTTAATGATCTGCAGGCTCTTTGTTCTGGCTCATCGGCGCCAAGACCTGGCGCGCATCCACGAGTTCGCACCAGTTTTACGCCGGGAGTGTATACGAGTACACACCTCCGCATTTATGTACTACCCTCTGGTTTTCTGAAGTCGACTGCCTGCGTGCCTCGCGAGGCGACCATATTGTCCGCCGCGACTCGGCTGGTGAGTGGTGGACCGTGGGCAGCAACGAGCGAGCTGCGAGCCGACCATAATCACCTGCCATTCCTGCTGTCCGTCTCGACGATGCTGCTCAGCTGCCTGCTGCCTGGCCATGATTACTGTTTTGCTTTGCTTGGCGAACGCCCACTTCTTCACCTCGCCGCTGTGCACCTATTTTAGGCCTGTGCCACACTGCTACTCCCACGCACATCAGTGTATAGTCACTCTGCTATCTAATAAGTGCTACACACCCGCTACCCCAGTTCCACAGCAGCATGATCTACTACTGACGTCTGTGGATCTGTTCTGGGGAAGGGGCCTGAAATATGTGTAAATAGACTGACCCTCCCATCTATCGCACACCCTCTCTTCTTTTCCCTCAGGTCCACCTCTCCATCTTCACCCATCTCTCCCCTTCTCCCTCGTCACACAGCTCCTACCCAGTCACTATGCTTTGCAAGTCTGTCTTCGTCCTCGCCGCCACGGCCTCCCTCGCCGTCGCTACTGCCGTCCAGAACGAGTCCGCCCAGCCCCGTCTGTTCGGTTCCCCCTCCAAGCCCACCGGCACTCCCCCCGCCGGCTTCGGCTTCTCCGGCAAGGGCTGCTTCGACTTCTTCGAGGTGAGTCACCTTGATCGTTCGCATTCGAATCTGTCCAACCTACTCACAATCCGAATCGTGTTTCTGTTCTTTTCCTTCTGCAGTGCTTCTTCGCCGGTGACCCCCAGGGCGTCCAGTGTGTGAACATGCAGTGTGTCACCCCCGTCAAGGGCGGCGCCACCTCCACCAAGTCCTCCACCAAGTCTTCCACCAAGACCCCCACCACCCCCCTGCCTTCCGGTGTGCCCGCCGGCTACTCCGCCGTCGCCGGCCGCAAGTGCTTCGACAGCTTCGACTGCCTCCTCGGTGACTTCCAGGACACCGCCCAGAAGTGTGTCTCGGGACAATGCTACTCCAACAAGAAGTAAATTTTCCTCAACTTCGTAGCGGAATCTCTTCTTCCTCGCCTTTGAGGACTCTCTCCACTCGAGGGGTCTGTCGTATGGGCCAGCCCGCGCCCGGCCCATTGATTCGCACCCCGCCCCACCCTCCCTGTTCATCTCCCCTCCCACCCTACCATACACAGGTGTATCATTATTCACCCATCCCATAGGCCAAGGATTCTTCATTCAGGCATCCAACATCTTTCATGGCGCGCGAGCGCATTGTATCCCCACCAACCGAGTTTGATCGTAAGAAGCGGGTGAGGCGGTGAGCGAGAGATGGCGTTCGTTTGAACCCAGGTCCGATTTGCGAAGCGAGGGAGCAAGAACAAAGGGAAGGAAACGTTCAACCACAGCCGCTGGAATTTCTGACCATCGTTCCTCATCACCATCACACCTCCAACGCGAAACAAGATGTCACACGATCATCAGCACTGCGGACACGAGCACCACGACCATGGCGGGGACGACGATCACCTGAAGCCGGGCGAGGTAAGTTGAGGAGAACTTAAGCCTCTAGAATTCACTTCAGGGCCGGCAGGATTTCAGTACGAGCTTACGCGCACGGATCAACCGACCATCCTCGTTTCTCTCTTTTTTCTCTGTCTTTCTTCGCTGGACCTCGTCCTGGCTGAAGGGTCAGCAAGATTTCCTGTATGCAAAGATCGACCGGGAGGGCGTCACTGCCCTGAACGAGAAAGAGCCGGTATGTTGAGCCCTTCTCCTGTGAAAATCATCAGCGAGATCGCCCCCACCCCTCATCCCCATCTTTCTCTCCCTCTCTCACACTTCCCAAAAAAGGGAATGGGCGCGAAGACGATCAAGCCCTGGGACCGCCGTCAGGACGAGACAGCCTACCTAGAGACCGACGCAGACGACCAAACGATCATCCGAATCCCCTTCACAGGCGTCGTCAAACTGCGCTCGCTCTTCCTCAAGGCAGGCCCCGCGACCCATACCCCAGACGCGATCTACCTGTTCCCGAATGTAGAGACGATGGACTTTGCCGATGCGGAGGCGGCTGTGGAGGAGAGTGGTGGGGGGAAAGGGCCCGCGCAGAAGTTGGAGAGTATCGCGGTTACGAGGGAGGTGGTCGAGTACCCGCTCCGCCCGGCCAAGTTCTCCAACGTCCACACGCTCACGCTGTTCGTCCCCCGGAGTCTGGGCGAGGAAACGACGCGGATCTACTTCCTGGTGAGCAAGCCTCCCCCCCCGGCCCCTTCTCTCGCTGACTGTCTTCGGATGTGGCGATACGGGGCTAATCATGTTTTCTGCATATTTCAGGGCTTCAAAGGAGAGTGGAGCGATGTCAAGCGGGAAGGTCCTACGAACATCATCTACGAGTCCGCTCCGCAGCTCAAGGATCACACCAAGGTTCCCGGCACCGGGTCCGGCGCGTACGACTTTGGTACAGGCTGAAGGAAAAGCATCAGGTTCCAGAAGAAAATGAGAAAAGAAAACCACCCGTCCTTGTGCATCATGCAGTTCTGTGAAGTCTCTGACGACAGGTCTACTATGGTGGCTGAGGCGAACGCAATGATGGTTGCTTGAGATTTTTTGAATGGACTGAGGACCTCTCCCACGTGTGAAAACAAAGGGAGGGGCAAACATTGGGCGAGAACGAGAGCTCTGGGAGCGGCACCCGCGGGAGACTCGATGAATACGTCGATCGTGGATGCGATCAGCCCATCTTTTTCCTCTTGGTAGTCTGCGCCTGGAAACCGGTCTTGATGGCGGAGACGGAGCGTTGAGATCCGCATGATTCGCATGTCATGAAGTAAATGCGGTTCTCCTTCGTGAGCAGTGTCTTGGGCGACTTGCACGTCTTGCAAGTAACGTATTCGACTGAAGAAAGGAGACGGACGTGAGTCGGACGTGAGTAGATGAACTTTTGTTCCGGATCGGAGCAAAAAACAAAGGGAAGGTGCATCCCACTCACCGATGTATGTTCGCAGCACATGCTCGATCTGCTTCTGGGTGAAGCGACCCTTGATGATAAGCCGTTGAGAGCCGTCGAGGGAACCAAGGGTACCCAACTCGGCAAAGAGATACTGGATGACGTGCTCAGGCTGCCGGTGCATGCGCTTGCAAATCTCATACAGATTAGCGAACATGGTCTTCTTCGAACCATCACGCTGGACCGCAGGCGGTGCGATGGTGTACTTCTTCCGGTCCCCAGACAGGGCCGGGTTCTGTGTGCGGAGCGTCTTGAAGATGCGAGCGAGAAGTTCCTGGTAGGTGTAGTCGCGGTCGGAGCCGAGCCATGCTTCGGGCGCGTCTGCGGCTGGGTCGGCGCCGTCTGCGGCGCCGTCGTCGTGTGCGAAGGGGTCGTCGCCGAGGTCTGCGTCATCGTCCAAGCGGGGTGCGGCTCCGGCTTCACCATCGGCTCCTTCCCCGTCGGCACCGTCGAGCTCCTTCTCGAAGGCGTCGAGATCGAAGGTCTTCTTCTTCGACTTTTTGGTCTTCTTCTTCAGGTCGCCGAACTGAGGCGATGGGAGACGATCCGCGTCAGAAGTGAGTAAAATACTGAAGGACCTTGGCCTGGGAAACAGACGAAGATACTCACGTCTAGATCGCCCTCGGCACCTCCCTCTGCGGCGCCTACTGCAGGCTCTGCGCTCTTTTCTCCGCCCTCGTCCTTTGTGGTTCGGGAACCAGAGTCAGCACGTCGAGATGCAACAAGGGAGCATTGGATCAACCAGGAGGGGAAGAACTCACGAGGTCGAGCAGCATAACCTTCTTCTTCTTGCTCTTCTTCTTCAATCCATCGAAGAGCTCTGCGCCGTCATCCCCAGGGGCGGCAGCTGGTGCCACAGCAGCGTCTGCAGCTGCGGGTGTCTGTTCAGCTGATGCCGCCGCGTGCGCTGCTGGTGCCGATGCCGAAGCTGCGGGTGCTTCCGCTGATGCTGTTTCTGCTGCTGCTGCTGATGCTGAATCGTCCTGTGCTGGTGAGCTCTTCTTGAGCTCCTCGTCAAACTCGTCGAGGATGATGACCTTCTTCTTCTTCTTCTTGACCAGCGAAGGGTCGAACAGAGGTTCTTCGGACGCCATGGTTCGCTGGAGGTGCTTTCGGTGCAGATGTCTCTTCGCTGTAGATGTTCGCTGTGTGCTGCCTTTGCTGCTGCTGCTGCTGAGTGCGAAGGTCGATGGCTGTGGCAGGCAGCAAGATGAGAGATGAGAGGCGAGCCAGGCAGGAAGATGAGCGTCGACTCATAAAGGTCACGTGATGCAGAATGCAGAATGCCTTCTGAGCTATTTTTGAAAATACACTTTCCAGCATTCCCGAAGGCTTCCGCTTCATCCTCACTCACTCGCACTCGCACTCACTCACACTCAGACTGCTCGCACCTCCAGTCACTTACACCCAGGCGGCGAACACAGCGAAGTAGCAAGTGTCCTCCTCCGTCCTCTCATACCCGTCCGCGTCGAGAATCCGCACATTCCGCTCCGAGGTGAGTTCGTGCGCGTCCAGCTGCTATAGAGGGAGTGACGGTCACTCACCATCCTTCGACTTTCTCTTCTTCCTTCCCTAACCTCTCCCTCCGGACCATCGCTCCATTCATCGTCGACCATCGCCAACGGATGCATCTCTGCGTGTCCTTATCGCTCGCCCCGACTGCTTGGCTGCATCTGCTGCTGCGATGCTGCTTTCCATCGCGGCCTCGTACGAATCGCACCTCGAACGATGCGCGCCCCTCCATCCGATGCGGCACACTCGCGGTCGGTGTCTATATATGCGGTACTTCGTTCTTCCGGATCCACTTCCATCTGGCATTGCCATTGCGCGGAACATGCGGACATCCTGATGGAATTGCGCTCTGGTTGAATTTTGCACTCGCTCCCACGTAACCTCGATTCTGGATGACCCCATCCGCACTCCAGATGGCTTCCCTCGCTCGCTCCGCTCGCCCCTTGGTGGGTGCCGCTGCCCCCCTGGCCGCTGCCCGCTCCTTCTCCGCCTCCGCAGCACAACAAGCCACCCTCCGTGAGCTTGAGCAACGAGTCAAGTCGGTCCGGAACATCGAGAAGATCACCAAGTCCATGAAGATGATTGCGACCACCAAGCTCAACAAGGCCACCACTGCCATGCAGGCTGCCAAGGTCTACGGCAAGGCCAACGGTGGTAGGTTCATCACCAAATTTGTCGCAATATACATTCCCAGCTGATGAACTGTATTCTCTCTCTCTCCCAGAGATCTTCACTAACTCCGAGGCCCTTGCACCATCCGGTGGCCGAGAGCTCTTCATCGTTGTCTCCTCCGACAAGGGTCTCTGCGGCGGTATCCACTCCTCCGTCTCCAAGCGGACCCGTGCCGAGCTCGCCAAGATCAGCCCCACCGCCGCCGACCCGGACTCGCCCGAGGGTCCCGCCATCGTCGTCCTCGGCGAGAAGTCCAAGGCTCAGCTACAGCGTTCGCTCAAGAAGAACCTTGCCCTCTCCTTCTCCCAGGTCGGCCGTGATGTGCCTACGTTTGCGGATGCGGCTGCCATTGCCGACATGATCTTCAAGTCGAACCTCAAGTTTGACAAGGTGAACATCGTCTACAACAAGTTCCTTTCTGCGCTCTCCTTCGAGTCCGACATCCTCGAGGCTTTCAGCGAGAAGGCTCTCCGCGACGCACGTATGTTTCTACACTCCCCCCCCTCCTCCCCCCTGCACTTTCCATATGCTCGCTTTTTCATTGCTTATTCACACTACTTGACATTCCAAACTGCACGGACTACCAACAGCCAAGTTCGACCTCTATGAGCAGGAGGAGGACGTCACCAAGGACCTCGCCGAGTTCTCTCTCGCCAACGCCATCTTCGCCGCCCTGGTCGAGGGCCACGCCTCCGAGATCAACTCGAAGCGTAACGCCATGGACAACGCATCCAAGAACGCCGGTGACATGATTGCCGCCCTCCAGATGCAGTACAACCGTGGTCGCCAGGCTTCGATTACCAACGACTTGGTCGACATCATCACCGGTGCTTCTGCTCTCTGAGCAGATTTATCCATACAGATGGAAAAGTCTGGGAAAGGCGAGAGCTCCTTTTTCTTTTGCCCTTTCCCGGAAGTCGTCGTTGTCCAGTTTGGGAGAGACCTGGGTCAGATCATCTATCTGTCACAGCGATTTCTCGGGACCCCTCTTTCTCTAGAGCAAAAGGAAAACAATACTGCTTGACATTCTACATTTCGCTCTTTGTGTGTGTGTGTGCGTTGGCCAATGTCAGAGTCAAGTGAGAGGCTGATGTGTATGATCACCATGTCTGTGCGAATGGATGATCACTCTCTTGAGGAAGCTCGCAGCTCATCGCCGCATTCGAACGGCTCCCACCAACACAAGGCGCGCTGATTCGAAACGCAAGAGAGTTGTGCGCTCGCAATGGTGAGTGTCTGGACGCGGATCGTGCGCGCGCGCGCGTGCTGATTGCTGATCATCCTGTTCCCCTTCTCCCCTGCCCCCTTGCATTGATGCCTGCGCTCTCCCATCCCGGAATTCTCACAGCTTCCGCTTTCGCTCTTAAATGCTGCCCAAAACAAGCCCATGGTCAGTTACTCCCAAGCCTCTCCCCCCACAAGGCCGCGCGTTCTTTGGGGGACCAGACGTAACTCACATCCGCTCTGATACCTTTCTACCGCCAAATCAGCTCGTCGAGCTCAAGAACGGCGAGACGTTCAATGGCCACCTGGTCGCATGCGACAACTTTATGAACCTCACCTTGCGCGAGGTGTACCAGACAGGAGCGGTGAGCTTGGGAATCTCCTCTCCCTTCTTGTCCTCCTTCCCTGATGTGATCAAGCGCGGTGGAGCTGACATCGTCTGTGTTTGGACGGGTCTCTGTCTTGCAACCAGACTGGCGAGCAATTCTGGAAGATGCCTGAAATATACATCCGCGGTTCAACAGTGAGCACCCAACCTGCACTCCTTCCGCCCCGTCCGCCCTCTTTCCTTTCACTTTGAGTCGCATCTCCCCTCCCAATCTAACCCCCCAACTTTCATCGCCCTTCCCCTCCAGATCAAATACTGCCGCGTAGCCGACTCCGTGCTAGACTCCGTCCGCGAATCAGAAGAACACGCCCGCAAGCTGCGACAACAGCAGGCGCAGGCGAGCGGGACCAGTGGGAATGTCGGGTTAGGAGCCCGTGGGGACGGAGGTCGTGGCGGTGGGCGTGGGGGGAGAGGAGGAGGCGGTGGGGGGAGAGGGGGCGGGAGAGGTGGCGGGCCTGGAGATGGGTCGAGAGGTCGAGGCAGAGGTCGAGGGCAGTGATGGACTCCACCCTCAGAAGGAGCTACGGACGGCGACGGAGATGGCGTCTTACTGCAACCTGTCTTTTCGAAGCTTTGCGCCCAATCCAACGCAACTCAACTCTTCAAAAACGATGACTCTGTCGAAGCGTCGAAGCAACAGCGCCAAATGGTCGATGGCCAGAAACCCGAACGTGCGGTTCCGCCGCAGTGAAAAGGACTCTCACAGGTTCACAAGCGGGACTGAGATATTGAGATATTGAGACCTTGAGGTCGCTGTGCATTCCAGAGCGCAGACACAGCAAGGTTGAGGGACAAGCTAGGAATGAAATAGATGTAGGCACTGAAATCGAAGGCAGAAAGCGAAGGTCCAACAAGCGAGAGTAGTGGTGATGTGTGTGTGTGTGTACAGTCTTGAGGTAACATAAAAGGAACCGAAGAAATGTGCGACTGGGTCCCCTTCTCGCCGGGGGCTTCCAGAGTCCGAGATAGGTTCGCGCAAAAGTTTGAAGTCGAAAAGTTGAAGCAGGTCAGACAGAGAGAGACCGGCAAGAGTGAAGGCGTGGAAACGGGCATGGGTTAGCGCGATGGAGATGTTCAGGATCGTCCATGCTTGAAGGCTTCGATTAAAAGGTAGGCGCGATGTCGAAAAGAAAGAAGGGGAGACGTCCCCCTTCCTTGGCCTTGAGAGTGTGTCGAACGAAAGGGCCCGAAAGGGAGTATCGCCAAGTCCCGAGTCGAGGGTGTAGAAAAGATCAATGAGGGATGCCATCCTCATCATAAACGACCTGCCCGATCGGGTCCTCCCCGACTCCGCCAGGTATCAAGGCAATCGTGCCAGGGTCTACGCTCTTCCGCGGCGGCGCCTCGACAGCGGGCTCAGCTGCATCTTCGAACGTCTGCTCAGAAGAGTCCGACACCACCTCCATTCGCCTCTTCCTTCTTGATGATGATGATGTTGATGGTGATGAGCGACAGGCGTCTCCGCTGCTGCTGCCGGTCGAAGTCCTCGCGGCGACGTCCCCGTTCGGTCTGGGTGTTGTCGGATCAGGGGCGAACAAGACGCGAGCCGGCAGTTCACCTGGCCGCTTCTCGTCGACTCCGCTCCCTTTTTCCTCAGCTCCCTCATCGCCCCCCTCCTCATCGCCATCGTCCCCATCAACTTGTTTCCCGTCCTCTCGGGATTGATCACTCTCCTCACCCGGCGGCCCTTCCCGAGACGGTGTTGAAGGCCATCCCGTGCCCGCCTTTTCAGCACCCAAGGCCGCCCGAGCCGAGGCAGCATCGCTCCCGAAACCGTGTCCAAACCTGCGATCGGCTTTCGACGGACTACCCACACCAAAAGTAGTGGTTGAGGTCGAACCCCGTAGCCGACTCTTCATCGCAGTACCGCCGGAAGTGCCGACGATGGCGAGACCGGAAGACGATCCAAACACATCTTCGTCGGTATCCGAGAAGTCCCTTGTCTGTTGTGTCCGCGTGCCTTTGCTGTGCCCGTTTAGCGAAGGTGGCGACAACAGCACCTCGGTCTTCCCGTTCACGTCGTCCTCTTCCGACGATGATGCTAGCCCATTCCCGAGGGCAGGAGCATTGTCAAAGATGTCTCGCATGGGCATTGGCCTGCCATTCGCCGCCTCCCAGCTACCGTCAAAGGTGGTGAAGTTCCCCGAACTCCTCTCAGTCGGTTTGCGATCCCGTTTGCGCCCCCTCCGTGCGGACCGACTGCCGGGACTCAGCGGCGACGCCGCCATGCGCTGTTCTGCCAAAGAAAGCGCCGCCAACCGCTGCGCCTCCTCTATCAGCGACATACTCTGTTTGAGCACGGGCAGGCTCGTGCCTTGGCCAAACATCTGGTAATCGAGCGACCCGTCCGCTTGAGGATATGTCCATAGAATGGTACCGTCCGTTCTCCAGACGTGCCAACGCGTGTACTTGCTTTTTCCCACAGTGAAAGGCATCCATTCGAGCCAGGCGACTCGTAGTCGCGTAGCGTCGACATCGCGTTGTGCGCGCAACTCGTCGGCTCCATCAGGCTCGTCTTCCTCGATGGAGAGATTGGAATTGGACCCAAAAGCGTGTACTTTGAAAGTCCGGATGTTCCGCGGTGGCGCTTGCAGGTACGCGCGTATCAGGGCTTTCGTCGACTTTTCGAACTCGCCTGCTCGTTGGAAGTAAACGGCCCGGAGCTCCTCGCTCTGCGCTTCGTTCTCGAGAATCAAGTCATTCTCGTTGGGATCAGGTTCTAAAGCGACGTGCGAAGCAAGCTGTCAGCTGAATGATTCGATTCATGGCACGGACGCGGCCGCGGTCTGGCGAGGGACTCACCAGGATATGTGTAATCCCATTGCATATCTCCACTCATCGTGGAGCGCGGCAAGTGAGAGGCCGGAATATGTTCGCTGAGCTCCTCAGCAGTGGAGGTGAATCGCACCTTGTCGCGAACGACTGGGTCGAGCAAGGGACGAAGAATGGTCCAGATCGGCTTGAAGAACCAGGGGGCGTGATGGACGTAGACTCGCTCGAGCGTCTCTGGCCAGTACATTTCCATTGACTTGACGAGGAAGAAGACGCACCACCAGTCCATATTCCGCAGTCCGAAGTTGGTCATGTTGAAGCATACGATTTTGCGGGAGACGGGGGGAGGCATCAACATGCCAAGCCATTCTTGGAACAAGATGATGGCTCGTTTTCTGGGTGGTGATGAGGATGGAAGAAGCGCATGATCAGCCATCATACCCAGCTATAGGCATACGCGCCACAATGATGCGGAAGGGAAGGGCGGTAAACTCACAATTCTTCCTGGGTCTGATTTGACGCAAAATGTCTGGCGACTTCGATATAGCATACAGGCAAGCCATCCTTAGATGCTCCCCAACAGTACGCAATGCCGTTGCGGTACACCTTGGCCCCGCCTACAGTTTTGACGAGGTCAAGTTCTCCTCGCTTGACGAGTCCAAACACATCGTTCCTGTTTGGGCCGAGGGAAGTGAATAAAAGATGGGTCAGAACTTAGAAGCCACGTGGACACGTCGGTTTTGAGTCAGGTCCTGGGGTCACTTCGGGCCCGAGTAGGTGAACTCACTCGAAACGGAAGGAGGCAATGTTGCCGATGACGGCCAGTGCGCGGTCGACATTCCACTTTCGAGCTCGGAGACATCTGAGCATGAAAGTGTCTGGGTGTTCTCCCTACGTGACGGAGAGTTGACATGAGCACAGGAGAGATGCATTAAGAGTCAGAACATTCCACCATGGGCTTCTCCCCACTTTCGAGACCAAGGACATAAGAGACTCACCTTGATGACCTCCCAGAAGACAGTGCGCAGACGGGCGCCTCCGTATCGTTGAAGGAAGAGATTCATCTCCTTGGCTTCGACTGCGCCGCGCATCTGATCTTTGACGCGATCATCCTTGGCAATGTGGGAACCATTATTCCTGATCCTGTGATACTTTTCGAGCGCTGGATCGCTTGGCACTGGGGTCGAAGCTCGGTAGGGAACGTGATAGCCGGCATCGAGTTGATCGTTCGAGGTTCGGCGTGCTCCAACGGCAGCAGCGGCTACGGCGGAATGAGCATGACCGCCTGCGGGGCCAAAAGTATCACCGCTGTCGTGATGACCATGATGATGGCCGTTCGCGTGAGAGTGGGTGAGCCTTGTGGTTGTGCCATTTGCATTGACAAAGCTGCTGTCGGGGTTGAAATGCGTGTCGGTAGAAGAGCCCATCCCGACCTTTTCAGAGGTTAGACCATTCTGCTGGGATCCGTATCGGGCGTGCCCTGTGGACTGTGGTTGGTATCCGCCCTGTCCGCCCTCGCAAGCCTCGATGAAGCGCTTCCATAGCAGCAGAAGCGCGCGATTCTGTGCGGAGCTGAGGTTGCCTTTGGTGATGAAAGGGCGCGCAGGAGGGCAGAAGAAGAAGAAGAAGCGATCAGTTACAGCCAGCACCGATCAATGTATGCGCTGCCCTGACGGGGACGAAGGAAGCAATGCTCACCTCTATGTCCAGAGTCCATTGTGGGCCTCAGGAACGATGAGCGTTATGGCTGACGATGGCGAAGTGTGTTAATGAATGCCAGATACGTGGGTGGGGGAGGTCTCAGCCGGGGGAGTATGCGCACGTAAAGAGCAGAGTAAGGGGAGGGTAACGTCGGCTGGCGGCGATGGCACTCCACAGAGGCAGGCGAGCTGGTCCAGCGTTCAGTCACTCAACGTGCGGATGACAAGAGTCCAGACAAGAAGGACGAGGTCGGTTGGGAATTGGGATCTGCAATCACTTCCGGAATGAGTGATACACTACCCCGGAAATGAGGTACTTGACCGTGTTAGATCGGTCCCGCCATATGCAGCATGCTCCAAGCCTCCAACAAGACCCAAGCAGCAGCCTCCCTGGTTCCTATCAGCAATGAATAATGAATCCGCCTCATACGTTTACATCAAGCACACGCCCCTTCCCGGCGGTGTCTCCCCACTCCCCAGGCGGCCAGGCCCAGGCAGGGTCTCGTAGCTGTCTTATAACGCGTGCCAATTCATCAATGCTTGGCCTTGCTGAGCGCTGAGACGGAACACACAAGGCGTGGTCCGTGGTCCGCGTGGCGGCTCAAACCCTCCCAAAAAACAGGCACCTGGAAAAGCCCTTACCCTACTCTAGTTTATATCTGTCACCTGGCTGCGAGTCGCGACTAATGACTACTGACTACTGACTCGCGACAGACGAGAAAAGCAACAGGGAACGAAGAGCTTTTTGCATTATATTTTCGCCGGGAGGCAGCGACGGGGGGGAACAGATTGAGATACGTATATGGCCGAGTTTAGCAGTTGGGGTCACTTGGGTGTTTACGAAGGAGAGTAATAGAGGTGGGAGAAGGGAAGGGAAGAAAAGTTGGCACCCATCTTGCGTGCCCTGAGTTGGAGGTCCGATGTTGTGCTCCTTCAGCGGAACGACAGCGGAAGTTCAGGCGCCTGGGGTATGCTGGAGCAAGGCCATCCATCGTGAGCCCAGCCCGTTTACATGGTGACGATGGGAAAAGAAGCGTGATGTATTGGTTCGAAAGTTGCACTTGGTGTGATCATATTGGTGTCGTGTGGACTTGCGGCGATGAACGCAAACCGTGGAACAGCTTCGTTCGCGGTCGAGGTCGAAGTCAACGTCGGGGTCGAGGACGGGTGCGGTAAAAGGTCGAACTTCAGCTGGTGGAAGCGATCCACAGCCTTGGTTCCAAATCATGGCACCGGTCGGATGCGAGCACGGCCGGACAAAGGCGGCGACACGTGCTCTCCCGCCGGATCCGCAACGGCACCCACACCCTTCCCCGTCGCCGTAGCCGTCGCTGCCGAGGTCATCGAAGAGCTCGGCGAGAGCGACTGGGAGAAATCGACCGAATTCCCATTCGTCCCATTGCTACTCGTTGACGGCGGTGATCGCACCACCGACGATGAGGCAGTAGGCGAGCCTGGCTCACCCCCGTTCGTCGTCCCCGGTGCGCCATTACTCCCGATCAAAACACCACCAGCACCACCGCCCCAGCTCCCACCCCGTATGCCGTGGTTACGCGGACTTCGAGGGCTCGCAGTGACCTGAGCCTGCCTCGTGGCCTCAGCCTTGCGCAGGTACTCGCGACTCTCCGCTCGGCGACGACGGGTAGCCGAGCTTGATCCTGCTCCGCCTCCCGTCCCAGCTGTCATCTCAGCGGCAGAAGTGGACTGTTCCTCGGTACCCGAGAGCAACATTGCTGCTGCTGCCGCCGCCGCCGTGGTCGACTCGCGAGGATCCTCCACCGTCAACACCTCAGGAAATTGCTCGTCCGTCAGACCCAACGCGCCGCCTACCATTGCGCTACCGATATCACCGTTGTCCGCGTCCGTCGACCCATAGCCATAGCCCGCACCTCCCGCCGCAGATGATGGCACGAGTTCCTGCACATTGCCTTCGTCGCGAGACTCGTCCCCTGACGAACTCTCATCATCACCATCCCGACTATCTTCGGCTTCCTCACCTCCACTTCCCCCAGCGTAAGCGCCCATTTCCATACCTAATGCACTCCCTCCGGCCGCACCGCGCCGCCGTGACTCACTGCGACGCTCCCCACTCCGTCCTCGCTGTTTACCGGAATGAGCTTTCGATCCTCGCTGTCGATCTCCGTCCGAGGGCAGCAGCTGCAGGGGTCCACCAGGACCGGGACTCTGGGCCGCCTGCACCGTATCAGCATAGTTACCGATCGCTCCGACGTTATCCCACACATTCGAGTATGCGAGCGTGGGTGGCAACGCGCGCCGGAATGCAGGTGGCGACACCGCCATCGATTCCGCCGAAGTCGTCTTGGCCTGAGCTGCAAGCTCGTTCAGCGCCGGAGCGTTAATCAACCATGGCTGGTGAGCAGCTGGTCCGCCATTACCACCATTGCTACTGCCGCTGCTTTCCAAGGAGGGAGAATCCACTGGACCACTCTGGAACGCGTACGCCATCCGTGGAGGATCGTCCGGGAAAACTCGCGTTGCCCTTCTCAACGGTCTCCCGTCGAAGTGGCCGAGCGCCGCATACTGCCGATCTTGAGACATCCTGTGCGCAGCCGCCTCAACCGAGCGTTGCTCCGCCTCTCGACGCAGCACTTCCGCGGCATGCGCCTGTATCTTGCGTCGCCGGTCCGAGCGGTCAGACCGGTCAGAACGGTCCGAGCCGTAGCCCTTATCGCTGCGCTGAGAGCGAGAAGCAGACTGGGCCAATTGCTCCCACGGAAAGACGGGACGGACCTTGGACGCGTCCGGTGGCAGGTTGCCGAGATGCGCGTACATGCCATCCATCAGGTGCTGAGGCACGCGGCGAGCGGCCGTCTCAGCGTCTGCGTCCGTTACTTGGGCCGACCATCCAGCCTGTCGACTCTGGTCTGACGCTCGGACGTCCCACGCGTTATCGTAGTTCGCTGGCATATCGAAAGTCGTGTCTTGCCCCGAAGTGGGAGGAGGCTCTACAGCTGGATTCCAACTCGACATGGGCGGTGACCACGGACGAGCAATGTCGCCTCCTTGCGAGTGACCATCATGGTGCGCTGGCTGAGAAATCGGCGGTCCGGGAATCCGTTCTTCGGGGTGAGCAAGAGCCGCGAGAGCTGCGCTGGCTCTTTGCTCCTTTTCATCACGCAGTCTCCGTTGCGCCTCGTCCTCTCTCTCCTCCTGCTCAAAGACCTCCAGAAGCCTCGATGGCAGGCCCTCGGGCGGAATAAGGCTGTTTCTGCCGTCGAGTGGGAAGCTGGCATACTTTCCGAGCCCTGCCTGCACAGCCAAATGGCGGCTTTGCCCATCCGAGTCCGCACTGCGACCGTAAAGTGTCGCACCACCAGCGAATAAGCTGTTCAGATCGTCCGGCTGGCCTGGCCGGAAACCAGAGTCCTGGTTCTGCTCGTAGGCGTTCCATACGGCTTCGTATGTCGGCACTGCGAATTGGCCTGTTAGGGTTCGACTGCCGCCATCGATCTCGCGCTCGACGATTTCGACGCCATTAGCGGAGTGGATAACCTCGACACTGTAGGCAGAAGACGAGTGTCGGTCCACGGACGAGGGAAGAGGATAGTGGCGGGAAAAGACATCGTGCCAACGTCGAATGAGCGTCTCGTAGTCGTTGGTGACCACCAGCTCCTCGGGCTCCTGTGCGCCACGATGAGAACCTGCCGGTCCCGAACGTGAGAAGGAGGGTCTTGGTCGATGCCAAGGCTTGTGTTCGCCTATGAAATGCGCCACTTGTACTCCAGATCCAAAGCGTCGATAAGCAGGCGCGTATCTGTGCAACTCGAAGCAGTTTGTCAATGATCCGTGCGAGACGACAGGGAAAGAAGAAAGAAAAACTCACGTGTACCCTCCGTTGGGAGTGACGTTGTACTTGAAGCTAAGGCGATCCCAGCCTCCCCCGGGTCCTTCGTCGCCACGACCGCGTTCCCCTCCGTAGAAGTCATTCAGCAGACCTTGATCCGCGCCATCCCAACTGCCATGCTCGGCTGCGAAGGAACGTATGTCGGAGAATGTCTGTGATGACGGTTTCAGAACGAGCACGCCAGAGTTGAACGCGTCTGGCCAGCCGATATCGGGAGCAGCCGCAAAGGCGGTCTGCATGTTGAACAAATGAGACAACGGTTGCTGAGGAACGGGAAAAGTGAGATGTGAGTGAGATATGACAGTGAGATCGCCGGATCTACTTTTTGAGCGGCTTGCTCACCAAGATAAGGGTGTCCGCATCTAGGAAAACGACCTTCTCATATTGCGTAAGTCGCCATGCATGCAACTTGGTGAGGGGTGCTCCACGTCGCGATCCAAGATCAGGACGACCTGGCAGGGTAGGAGATAACAGATCCAGGATGAGCGTGCGGTCAGGACGTGGGCGGAGTGACAACCCAACTCACCTAGAAGCTGCAGATTCTGTTTGACACGCTGCAGAAGCTTTTGGGAAGTATCCGCGTCTGATTCTCCTTGCAGTCCTTCTTCAGCCAGTGAAAGATCCCGAGTGGACTGAGACGTTGCCAGTTTGCCAGCCTCCTTCGGCCCATCAATGGGTGCAGATGCAGGAGTCGAGGATTGGGCGAGCGCACCGTGGATAAGACCCTCAAAGCTGAGCGGCTCCACGCCGAGGATGCGATCGAAGGCAGCGCTGGCACAGAGTGCCTTGATGGTCTGGATCCAGACGGAGTGAGGAGTGACCAGACAGAGGATGTCGAAGGAGTCCGCGCCCGGATTGGTGCTGGTGTCCGCCACCGACGCGCCCTGGCTTGATGATAGCTGGCGCGCATGGGCTTCGCGTAAGGAGTTCGCAACAACGAGGGCCCCGGGCAGGTATTCGTCCGAAGTCAGCAGAGTGACAAAGGCGTACTTCTTGCCCTGCTTTGCACCCGCTGTCGGTGCCAGTGTTGGCAAGCTCGTCGACATTGTCCTGTCTGATTGTGTCCGTGCGTTTCTGTTTTCCTCCTGCGCGTGGTGGCGAGCTCGAAGTCTGCCGAACGTAATCTGGTAGCTCGCAAAGCCCAGGACTGCTCAAAGCGCTGATCGCTGATCGCTGATCGCTGATCGCTGATCGCTGAGATGGCGCTGGTGTCCGCGGCACAGGTCACGACTCAGGACGGAGGTGAGGGAGGCGGTCGTGGGAGGAAGAAGACGCGAAGATCATAAGGTGTTCCTCTCAGCAAACCCTTGCTTATATTCACTCTGCTGCAAAGTGACGATCTCCCGCCCGGCTCCCATCGATTCTGCCTCAACGGTTCCTAGTCCCTGCGGCCTGCACCCTGCCTGCATGTGTGTTCTTTGGGGGGCGCACCGGGCGCACCAATCAATGAAATTGGTCCGCGCGCGCACAGCAGATCGCACTTGTTTACCTCGTTGAGGCCAATCCCACCCTTATCCTTCCTTCCTTCCTTCCATCCTTCTGTCTCACAAATGGCCACCCCCAACCAGCGGATATCGTATCCCACAGCGCACAAGCAAGGCCCGTCCGCAGGGCTGCACACAGCATCCTGTTCTTCCATCCATTTATCAAGTCGAAGCGGACGCGAAGCAGATGCCGGGTTGAGCTCGGTGCTGTGTATCGCTTCGCAATTCGCAGCGCAAGACCCAAAAGCGGCATACGCGCCAAGTTGAGGTAAGGACTAAGGACTAAGGAGCCGGGACTCGGACGGGGCAATCCCAAAAAGGTTGAGCTTGTTGATGAAGATCTGCAAGACGCTCCCGCGAGCGCGCAGGGTTATCTCTTCGCCACTCTTATACAGGTAACGTCTTTGCGCGCGTCGATTATTGAGAATGTCTATGGGGAGTGACTAGTGTGACTGTTGGAGAAGGTGCAAGGCAGGGAAATAGGCATGCTGGGTGCTTCTGGGTCCTTGAGGGTAGCGCCAGTAGATTGCCCGGTCTGTGGCATTAGTGGGCGTTTGACTTGAGGCTTGAGATGATTTGGGAGCTTGAGGCTGGAGGAGCGAGCTGGTCTGATCTTCTGATCACCGCTTCCACCCGCCCGCGTCCGGCAAGAAGGCTCGCGACACCGCCAAGCTCGCCGCCGCCGCCATACACAGCAGGCCTGTGTAGATGGATTGTGCGAGGAAGTCGCTGTCTCCCGGCTTGAGCGCCAACAGCGCCCCCGCGATGGGCTGCGAAGCAAGCAGAGCCGGAGAGACGAGCGTACACCCGACTGTGCAAGGGGCGAGAGAAAGAGAAAAACTCATCAGCGGCCTTGTTCCAACGTGACGCTCGTAGAGGAGGGGAGGGGGCTGCTCGGACATCGAACTCACTACCAACAAATCCGCCAATCATGGCTGTGGAAAGGAAAGCAAAGGAAGGTCAGAGTGGATTCGATCGACATGCAAGAAGCGATTCGCTCACTTGGACTGGGTGCCAGTCTTGCGATGGCAGCTGATAGGTTCGCGAGCATAAAGGTATCAGTGAACAGACGTCTTCTGGCCGCGGCTGGGAAGAAATGCTACTCACGCGTGAACAGGCTTTGCAGAGATCCGCTGATACAACCCTGTAAACGAAATCATTGATCCACAGATGAGCCGTCGCATGAAGCCCACGACTTGGTCCACGAGCATTCTCACATACTGTCGAGAACGAAGATCCGAAAGTCAGCGCCATCACCCAAACAGAAGAGAAGAAGACTCGTTCTGAACTTACTGTACACGCCCAAACCAAAATGCCAGTGTTATTGACCGCCTGGGTCTGAAGGAGAGCGACAATCCCACTCAGGAACGACATGGTCACCAACGCGTTGTAAGGACCATAAGTGTCACTGTGAATTAGGGGCATTCAGAGAGTCAGTTCTCCGAAAAGCCTCCCCATAATCAGCCGAAGGTGACAATACGTACGCGAGGGATCCCACGAGCAGTCGCCCAACCACCGCGCCAGCGTTGAGGACAGCCGTGAAGTAGAAGGCCAGAGATGGATCTGCTCCACGGAAAACTCCGTATACCGTGATGTACAGATACGGGATATACTGTAGACCATGAGAGTAGTGGCGTATGAGAATTGGTGCGGATCCTTGATCCCAGGAATTCTTCTCGTCGACTCACTTGGGCAATGTACATCAGGAACGAACCGGCCAGTAGGAAGTTCACTGACGCGCGCCAATCAAATGGAGTAGGTTTAGTCCTGACCCTCCTGGGAAGTCGCTGATGCGCGGAAAGAGCAAGAGAAGCGTTTCTGGAACTCACTGGATCGAGAGGCAAAGTAAATCTTCCAAGGCAGAGAAGGGGCATTTCTGTGAAAGCGCTGTTTCACCAACGGAATGGCAATCGTCATGCCTACCAGTTGGACGAGGCCAACGATCCGGAGCGTCCAGCCGACAGACACATGATGTGTGTTGAGCAGACCTAAAGTCGAGAAGGAGGGAGAGACCGAAGTACGTGAGAAAAGTGGGCATCATCTCCTTGTTTTCTGGCTTGATTCATCCTCACGATTGATCATGATGGGTAGCAAGACGCCGCCAAGTGCGCTGCCTGCAGCGACTAGACCCGAAACAAAGCTTCGCTTCTTCAGGAACCACTCCGTGGGCATGGATATGACAGGGAGCATGATGAGACCTTCGCCTGCGGAAGTATGATAAAAACACGACTCTGTCAGCGAGAGATCTTTTTTGGGAGCTGCCAGTCCAACACCGCCAATTCGTACCGATGCCTGCTGCAATGCCCTGAGATAGGAAAAGCTGAGTCCACGTCTTCGCTACGCTGGCTGTCATCGTACCGATCAGCAGGAAACAAGTTCCCAGGATCATTGGAAGCTGCGATGAACAGGACATATCAGCAAAAATTCCAGGATGACGGTTCCAGTGGTCTCTCGAACCCAACACACCGCGCAAACTTTCTCACCTTAGGGCCGGCCCAGGTCAACATGTATCCAGACGGGACCGTCATTCCAAACACGAGCGCAAGTTGGACCGATCCGATCCATGCAATCGCAGACTGACTCCGATCTTGCAAGATGGTTTTGGCGTAGTACTCTTGGAAGACGGCGAAGGACGTGACCGCTCCGAAGCTGACGCACATCGCGATCGCTCCGGCGAGCACGACGCCCCATGCCTCCCAGCCGCCGTCCGGGAACGAGTCCTCGTCATCCTCGTCGTCTGCGGTCGAACGTTTTTCGGCGGACGTGTGCCATGACCGTCCTTTTCGGCGTTGCTTGTCGTTCGGACCAGTACTTCCGACGATTGTTTCGACATCGTCCGCTCCATCGGGAGAAGAGGTGTCATTGTATGCGTGACCGTTGCGGGCCTCGAGGTCCTTCTCGAGTTGTGGTGTAGATGAGGCAGACATGGAGTCGATCTTCAGGCCTGGGAAGCGAAGAACAGGCTGAAAGCTGCAACTGTTGCTGAGGCTGAGGCTGGAAGGAAAGGAAGGATTGGGTGAAAAGGGGAGGGTGTAGGAGAGGGAGGTGAAGGTCTGTAGGAGGATAGGTCAACAGAAGCGGACCAGGGCACTTCGCTCTCGCAGCCGGTCAACTCTGACAACGGATGGAAGAACTATGGAAGCATGAAGATGAAGGAAACGTGAGAGCGAACATGCTTATGAATGAAACGCTTGCTTCTTCTCGGTCCGGCTTATCCAATATGCCGAGAGTGGGTTCAGTTGAACCTCGGAGCTGGCGCGAAGCTCCGATCCCTCACTCCCTTGTGTCCTCCTTTAGGTGCGGTCAAGGCTTCCTGGCGAGTGGTCGTGGCGGTTGTGGGAGCCTCAGCGAAGATGAGTAAGTACTGTCTAGATCTGCTTCCTTATCGACTGATCGACGGTTGCCCGCCGCTGAACGCTCTCCCCCGGGCGGGTCGCGCCCAACCTAACTTCATCGCTTCATCAAAGGCGCGGAATACCCTCCTTGAAGTGGTTGGGTGTTAAGCTGGGCCTGCAATCGACCATAGAGACCAAGGCTGAAGCGCTGAAGCCTGAACCAAACGACATTCGCCTCTAGCTCTGAGCGCAGCGCGCTGTGCACAGGCCACAGCACGAACCCTTGCACTCGCTCCACGGGCGGCCACTGATCGAATGATCGTCAGTCAGCGCGGCAGCCCGTTGTGTTGTTGAACTCCTGGGGCGAAGATGTTGCTTCTCGTCAAACTCGTGCCGTCCCGGCCTCCAGCGGTGCGCCTGAGCGAGCGCTCTGTCCACCAGTCCACGTCTGCTCTCTGCTCCCGGTCGCAGCTCACGCGCTCACGCCTCACTACAGCCCCCAGCTCAGGGTTAAGCAGCGGCGGCAAGTAAGGCAGGAGTACAGAAGGAGTTTGGACCCCGCCCGTGGATCCAACGTCCCCCAGCTCCCCCATCAAAATTGTCTGGGATTCGCGACACCGTGTGGCGAGAATTCCGCTGAGGTGGCAACCCACTTCCAGCTCGGCGGGGGGGGCAAGCCCCCCCGAAACCCCCCCAACCACAAGGACAGTCTTGTCCGTCTCCGTTGCTGTAATACTCAATTCCATTCGCTACCCGCTAACCCAGCAAAGGCACTGTCCTAACTCCTAACCGCAAAAAGTAGGTAACTTGGAAGAAAAAAAAAAAGGAAGCCAAAAAGGTTGTTAGTCAAAAGATTCTAACCCGCGAGGAGTGAATTCTAACCAAACACACTAACCGCCATACGAAACGGCAATTGACAAATGCCTGGTTTGAATTGTGTATATATACTCTTACAACGCGAGCGCGTGTGATTAGATTAGGATCATTAGTCAAAAGAGCGACACCCTGTTGCGATTCCCAGACAATTTTGATGGGGGAGCTGGGTCACTGCTACCATGGGGTTTGTTTAAGGGGTGTAAGACGCTTGTGGAACGCACGTGTTCACCTCATGTTATAATTTTCTATTTTGTTCCGCTGATTTGGGTGTTAAAACACCTTTCTAATAGTGTTAAAACCCAGTAGGCATAGTGATCACGTGAATGTTGAGAGTTGATGTGATCACAGAGTGAAGAGAAGGAGAGGGGAAGAGCTTGCATTGAGAGAGGGTTTGCTACCACAACCACGACTGCTTTTATAGCTTTACCAAGACATCCAGAACAGGTGAGTAGCTACGCCGTACGTATGAGGGCAACGGGAGGAAGGGCGACAGCAGAATGAGGGCTACTATCCATGGGGGGGGGATACTATCGATGAGGGATACCGTTGCTTGGTTACCGGCGCCTGGACTGACGCCATCCAACACTCCCCCTCGTCATCCAGGCCTGCCGACCAGTGAACCATCCGTCCTCGTCTCGGTCCCGTGCGCGTCCTGCTGCCGCTGCGCGTCGTCTTGGTGCTGCTGCTCGTCGTCGCGGCACCGTGGTGAGTCCATCCCTGCTCCCCGTCCCGTCTCCCTGTCCACCTCACCTCCGCACTGACCCGGATCACCTTGCCTTCCGTCTAGGCCGATCCCATTGATCCACCACGGCCACCGCGCCCACCGCGAGCACCACCACGGCCACCACGAGCGCCTCCTCGGCCTCGTTCGGCGCGTCCTTGGCCTCGACCCCCACTGCTCATGGGGTTGGGGCTGTCAATGATCGGAGGGTGGATTGCGGGCGTGTGTGGGCGAGGGCTGTAGAGCAAGCCCAAGCCCTCCACGTGTCGCTGGTGGAGGGTACGCGCGAGGGCTTTGGTGAGTATGTCGGCGGTGTTGTCCGATCCCGACACCTTGCTGACGCTGATCCATCCCTTCTCCTGTGCCTCTCGAACATAGTGATACTGCACATCAATGTGCTTCGATTGGCGGTGGAACGCGGGATGCTGGGCAAGGGTGAGTGCCCCTGTGCTGTCCGAGTGGATGGGGACTGGACGCGCCTGCTGGACCTTGAGTCCGTCCAGCAGCTGAAGGAGCCATGCCGCGTCGCGTGTAGCTTCGCAAAGCGCGACGTACTCGGCGTGGACTGTGGAGAGGGCTGTTGTGGGCTGCTTCACGGACGCCCAGCTGATGGGTGTTCCGTACAGCTTGAACACATAGCCCGTCGTCGACTTGCGATCAACTGCATCCCCTGCCCAGTCCGAGTCCGTCCATCCTTCCAACACCGTCGATCCCATACCCTTACTGACCCAGATCCCCAACTCCCTCGTCGTCCGCAGGTATCCGACCACACGCAGGGCCGCTTCCATGTCGGCCTCGGTGGGCTGCGCGTTGCAGCGCCCGAGTACCCCGACGTGGAACGCGATGTCGCCGCGTGTCCCAACCCCCCGCCCACATCAGCGAGCCGACCAAGGACTGAAAGACCTCTCGGTTCGCGGGCGGGGATGATGGGTCCATGGGCCGGTAGAAGGGGTCCATGGGGGTAAGGACGGGGCGTGAGTGCCCGACGGGGAACCTGTGCACGAGTGAGTCGATGTATGCTGACTGAGACAGGTGTGCCCCCTGCTCCGTCCGCACAATGCTGATACCCAAAATCCATTTCGCCTCGCCCAGATCCGACATCCTCCACCGCGCCTTCAACGCGGCCTTGATCTCGTCGATGACGTCCATGCTGGCGTCAGCAATGAGGATGTCGTCGACGTAGAGGAGGAGGTAAGTGTGCTTGCCGTTGTCCCCAGTGCGAATGTAGATGCACGGGTCTGACGCGATCGACTTGAACCCCATCCCCTTGACCATGTCGTCGAACTTCTTCCACCACAGACGTCCTGCTTGCTTGTACCCATAGAGGGCGCGCCTCATCCGCAGTGAGTTCCGTCCGTCCTCGAGCGTGTATCCCTTCGGGGGCTGCATGTATAGCTCAACGTCCATCTCTGCGTTCAGGTACGCGGCCTCGACGTCCATCTGGTGTAGATGCATCGAGGCCTTGATGGCGAGGGCGACGATGGCACGGAGCGAGGCGAGTCTTGCCGTGGGTGCGTGAGTTTCTTGAAAGTCCACTCCCGGCTGCTGCGAGAATCCTCGCGCGACAACGCGAGCCTTGTATTTGACAATGTTCCCGTCTCCGTCCCGCTTGGTCTTGTAGACCCACTTGCAGGACACAGCGCGGCGATCCTCGGGGAGGTTGCAGTCCTCCCAGGTCCCAGCTCGCTGGTGGTTCGCGAGCTCGACCTGCATGGCCGCCACCCACTTCGCCGCGTTCGGCGAGCGCAAGGCTTGCTCGTACGTGAGTGGGTCCTGCTCGTCGCTGTCTGCCCCACCGTTCGCCACGCTGACCTCGCCATGTGCTCGATTCCGTCCCGCAGCAGCGCGATCTGGGAGCGTACGCGCCGGGACCTCCGGCCGCGCCCATCGAGGTTGCGCTGCCGGTTCCTGCTGCTCCCGAACGATCGGTGGGGGCAGCTCCTCATGATGGTGAGGCTGCTGCTCCTCTTGCTGATGTTCCTCCTGGTTGACCACTGACTCCCCCTGTTCCTCCTCATCCTCCAGAAGCTCCTCGAACCGCGCGACCTCGACCTCATCGCCTCCCACCTCTCCCAGATCCCGGCCGGTGGCCGCTGGGGAGGATTGCGATGCAGGTCGGTCGGCGGGCGCTGGCGTGGGTACCGGGGCAGTGAGAAGGCGAGTCTGCTGCGGCGATGGGATTGCTGGCTCGAACACGAGGTTTCGGCTAACATGAACCTTTCCCGTCTGCTCGTTCAGGACTGCGCCGCCGGCACTGCCGAAGGTGAGCCCGAGGTACTTGCCCCTCCAGCTCTTCGGGTTGCTGGCGCTGAGGTCATCCTTGAGCCTCGTCTCGGCTGTTGTGAACATTCTACCACTATACTAAAAGGTGAGACCAGTCTCGACCCAAGTGTCATGGATGATGCATATATCCAACACTCCCTCTCATCATCATGACCCTTTGGTCTGAGACGCGAGACCCCATAGGACTAGGGGTGAGACTCTTTCGGCCCGGAGTACCCGGAGCACGTGCTGTGGAAATCCCGACAAGCACCCGACAAGAAAATGGTCGGAAAAAGAAGTCTGGAGATACCGGGAATCGAACTCACGACAGAGTCGATCAGACTCTTAATCTGTTGTGAACATTCTACCACTATACTAAAAGGTGAGACCAGTCTCAACCCAAGTGTCATGGATGATGCATATATCCAACATCGGCGGGAACGTGGTACCAGACTGCGCACCCAAATGGCTGGAGCAGGGACACGTCGACCTTGCGGCTGAACAGACGTTCCCAGACCGTCTTGCCGTCCCGAACTGTGGTGCTCAGCATGATGATTGTCGCGTACGTGAGCGCCCAATCCCAGTACGCCATCGTGACTCCCCCACCAATCAACATTGCTGACATCATCTCCTTGATTGTTCGGTTCTTCCGTTCCGCAATCCCGTTCAGCTGAGGGGTGTAGGCCGGGGTCGTCTGATGGAGAATCCCCTTCTTGTCCAACCAGGACTCGAGCTCCTTGTTCACGTACTCCCCACCCCGATCAGTGCGCAGGATTCGCACCTGGCACTTCAGTGCTTTCTCGAGACCGAGAATCCACTTGATCAATTGCTGGACTACCGAGCTCTTTGCCGGGATGGCCTGAGCGAGGATGATCCCGCTCTGCGTCGTCCCGAGAGTGACGTAGTATCGGTGACCAGAGGCGGACACGCGGAGGGGCCCGGCGACATCGCTGAAGAGGATGTCGTCGCCATCTCCTCGAAGGCTCGAGTCGCCAAAGGGGAGTAGATGTGACTTGGACTGCTGGCACGCGTCACAAAAGAAGCTGACTGATTCTCCTGCAATATCCAGGCCTTCGATCACCTTGTTGCGGGCAAGGTTCTTGATGCCCGTCAAGGACATGTGACCGAGGCGGACGTGCCAGTCGTACAGGGAGTTCTGGGCGACCTTCGGCGCAATGGCCAGCGCGTGGGCGGCATTGATCTCCCCCACGCGTCCTTTATGCTCGAGACGCACATGGAAGAGGCCGCCAACCTCCGTGAGCGGGACCACGAGGGAGCCCTTCTCGAGTCGGCTTGTCCCCCGCTCAAGGACGACCTTCCATCCCTTCCGAATGAGGACGTTGGCCGAGAGTAAGTTTACTCGAGCGTCTCTGACGTGGTGGACGTCTTCCAAGACGATTGCTTTGCCATCTTCGCTGACCATGGCCACTGCTCCCACAGTACTCGAGCTCATCGAGCCCGTCCTCGTGGCGAGACCAAAGCGAAGCAGCTCCTCGAGCTCCTTCTTGTTTTTGAAGCAGGGCTTCGGATCCGACGATATGGTGAGTTGCCCCAGAGTCGATAATCCAGACGACTGTGTGCTGACCAACCGAAACCAAGTGACTTGCAGGTTCGATGGTCGGGTCCACCGCGAACTGTGGGAGCTCGACGATGCCGATGAATGAGCCGGGCGCCGAGCTGAGGTTCGCCTGGCCATTCTCATGTCCGCTTCCCTCGTCACCCTTCTTGTCCTTCTTCGTACAGTCGCGCTTCATGTGTCCGATTTGCTGGCACTTGAAGCACTTGATCTTGGAGACCCCCTTGATCTTGGTCGAGCTGTTGCCGCCCGATTTCTTTTCTCCGTGAGTCGCCTTCGAGGCGGAAGTACGCGACTCCTGCTGACCGCCCTTCTGTTTCGTAAACAGGACCGCGGCAGTGGAGCGAGCCTGCGTTCGAGCGCGCTGCGCTCCCAACAGGTTGTACTCGCGACGGAGCTCGTTGAAGGTCTTCTTGCTCGGATCCATCATGCGCCACTGAAGCTTGAGCATGGCGAACGAGTCCGGGAGGGACTCCAGGAACATGAGCGCCTTGTCCTGGTCCGCGAACGTCATACCGGCCGACGATGCCTTGAGTAGGAGGCGAAGGTAATCATCAAGATGTCCCTTCATATCGCCACCCTCGATGTAGAAGAAGTTGGCGATTTCCCGCTTAATCTCGGACCGGTAATCGTCCGTATCGAGGTCATGGATCTCGCAAAGCCGGGCCCAAATCTCATGGGCCGATCGGCAGTCCTCGATGTCCATCTTGAGGGCGTCACTAATGGTACGCCGCATCAAGGCCATCGACTTGCGGTTCCGATCCATCCAAGTCTTGACGATCGGCTTCTCTTCGACGGGGACATCCGAGTCCTCCGTCTTGGTCGATACCGGCATCGACTCGGTTCCTTCGACGATGTCCAGGGAACCCAACATCAAGAACGAGTCGGTGATGGCCGACTTCCAGAGGTAGAAGTCGTCGAGACCGGTCAAGGTGTGAACCTTAAACAGGGCGGACGACTCGTTGGTACCGATCTGGTTGGACATGTTGTTGCTTGACTGGGTTGTATAGTAGAAGGTGTTGATGCCTATTGACCAGAGCTGTTCAGACTCTTAATCTGTTGAGAGTTGATGTGATCACAGAGTGAAGAGAAGGAGAGGGGAAGAGCTTGCATTGAGAGAGGGTTTGCTACCACAACCACGACTGCTTTTATAGCTTTACCAAGACATCCAGAACAGGTGAGTAGCTACGCCGTACGTATGAGGGCAACGGGAGGAAGGGCGACAGCAGAATGAGGGCTACTATCCATGGGGGATACTATCGATGAGGGATACCGTTGCTTGGTTACCGGCGCCTGGACTGACGCCATCCAACAGTGACTGCTGCAGCGACCCGGGAAGTGAGACTAGGCGTCTCCAGACGCCTTCCTCACCGCCACCACCTTGCTCGACACCACGGCCCTCACCACACCCACCCGCCATGCCCAGCCAACCCCAACATGTCATCCATGGGTAGCAATACTGTAAATCGAGGGTTTCTGTCTTCAGAGAGCAGCATCAATTGAGTGTGGAAGCAGCTGTGAACCTTTTGAGATACAGGGCAGAGACTCTGAGACCACCAAGCAGACCCATTCTAATTAGAGAAACTGAAAGTCTATCTTGTCTTCGGTTCTAGCAGCCGTAGAACAACCTGGACGCGCTTATATCGTCGAATCGGAGATTCCGAAAGGCAGCAATCGGCGATTGAAAGTCTTCATTCGCCTCCCTCAACCGCAGCAACGAGCAGCGTGTCACCACTTCTGTATGTACCCAGCGTGCCGCCATCGCATATCACGCAAGTCCAAGACTTTGCACCGCGTCTCGGGAAGACATGGCGCTCTCTGCTCGCTGCGCAACATGGCTGTATAGGTATCTACCACTGCTTTGTTTGCTTTGCTGTTAATCTCGTGCATTGACAGACTCTCCAGCGCTGCGGACCTGCCAGTGCTCTGCAGTCTGCTCACCGTAGTCTTCTCACCGCTCACATCTTATCTCCTGATTCCCAGGCCCTAGCTTACTTCGTTCTTCCTGATCTTGATTGACTTCTTACCCAGTCGACAGCTCATGCTCGCCGCTGGTTGCCGTCTCAGAACTCAATCGATCTGATCTTCTTTTGCCCTTCTTCGTTCACTTCCTCACCTTCTTCTTCCACCCATTACGGACATACTGTACATTCCCGCCTCAGCAAGAGAAAAAGACAGCATGAGCTCAAGTTCGACCTTGCGGCGCGGCTTCCTCAACGCGGGAGCCTCGCGGCCGCCTGACGCATCCGCTCCCCGCGATCTCATCCCCAGCATCGAAACGCAAAGATCCGCCGGCTGCGTCAACCGACGCGAGCTTGCCACCCACCCGTGCCGCTAAGACCGCTGCGACGGAACGCATCCGCCAGCAAGCCTTCCCGCGCGCACCCAACAGCAACGAGCTTTACGCCGTTCAAGCCGACCTCTTCGAGAAGCGCCGCGCCGCCGACAAAAAGGTGGCGGCCTTTATCGACCGCTTTTTGCGCGACCTTGGTGACCTTGAGTCATCTGGTGCGCTGGACCCGAACTCTGCCCGCCTCTTCGCCGCCGGCGCGCAAGCAGCATTTAGGCAGGCGCTCACTCCTGGAGCGCACGCGCCACCGGAGGTGCTCATCAAAGCACTCAACGCCTGGGACCCCGCTGACAAGGCCTCTGCGGATCGCATCCGCCTTCACGACTCGTACGCCGCTGCAGCAGCACCCAACGACCGGAAACTCACCTTCCCGCGACCTCAAAAAGGGACATCCGTCAAAGCCCGCCCGGACCCACCACCCCTTCGACCTCTTCAAGGCTTCCGTCTCCGCGGTCGCGGTGCCGGCAGCGCCGAGGAAGCGCTCGAGAGGGCCAGTGGCACGGACGACATGGTTTACGTACGCCTGTCCAGCCAGCACTCTTTGCGTTCCAAACATGCCTACTTCCTCAAGAAGACCATCTTGGACGCTTTTTGCCGCCGCCAATGCTCCCTCTCACATAGGCATCGACACCATCAAGCACGTTCCGTCTGGCCTGGCCTTGCGACCTCTCGGTTCTTGCGCCGTCTCCGAGCTCTTCTCTCTTCACGACCTCATCAAGGCGACATTCTCTGCCGACAAGGTCGAGATCGGCAACCAATGGGACCGCTTTGTCCTCATGAATGTTCCGACTTTCATTGATGGCGAGCAAGTTCCTGACGAAATCCTTTCCGACGAGCTTACCGCCGCCGTCGGATGCCCCCTACCAGAGCCCCCGCGTCGCCTCGGCCGACCGGAGGCGCTCAGCACTCAACGGAGCTCTTCCGTGCTCTTTTCTCTGCCCGGTGGACGGATGCCGGCAGACACGACACGGCTTTCGATCCTCGGCCAACGTTTTTCCGTCCGCCCGTACAAGGAGCAGCGGGCCTCGGAACATTGCGACCACTGCCTCTCCCAGCACCACTCAACGGCACGGTGCAAGGAACTGACCCCCCGTTGCAAGGATTGCGCGGCTGAGGGCCATTCGGCAGGGAGCGGGGCCTGCCTCATGTCTAAGGCGGCTGAGGACTCGGTGCAGGCAATCCCACGCTGCTATCATTGCCACGGTCCGCACTCGGCTTTCTCACCCGGGTGCTTCGCGGCAGCACGCTACTGCAAGGAAGTGCATGCAGTCACTATTCCTACCGGAACACGTCTCGCTCGCGCCCGCCAACTTGGCGAACGCAAGCGCAAGCACGAAGTCGCCCGTCGCATCGTCGCGGGCGCAGCACGAGCAGCAAGGCAGACCGGTTCGGCCGCGGCGCAGCCGACCAGTGGTGAGGGAGACGGGGCAGCAACGGCGGCTGCTATGGAGGAGGGTTAGTTTCTTTTTATCACTTCCGGCCTTGATGCGCGTCATGACGACGAGGACCGGTCAGTTGGGCGGTGTAGACCCGCGCGCACGGGTATTCCTTCACTCTGAGATGAATTTCGAGGAGGGCAGAGTTTCTCTGCCAGTCGGAACCATCGCTACCACCTCTCCGATCCAAGCCACTCACTGTGCAGCCAACAGTGGAATCCGTAGTACCGGCACGAATAATCCCTACTCGCGTTGTAGGGGAGTCAGCGCTTCTCGCTCGTCTTAGTGTTGAACATGTAGTCGTGTTTAGAAAGTAGTTCCACAGACGTTAAAAACCATCATCATCATCATCATCATCCACCCATTACGCTTCCACTGCTATGTCTCCTCCAGCGTCTACCGTTCACAGTGGCACACCGCCTGTCCGTTCGCCCCTGTCCTTCTACCAACGCGAACCCCTTTCAATCAACACAAAATTTCGTCCGACGACGGGGAAAGTAGTCCAGAACTCCAGAGGGCAGAATCCAGTTAATCTGTCAGGCATCAGGGTACTAATCACTGTTAAGCAGCACTGTTAAGCAGTCGGAAGTATTTGGGTTTTTCTTTCTTTGACATCAGAGCGAAAGTGGTGTATCTTTCCACCCCGTCAACATAGTGAATAGATGCTCACGCTCACAAGTCACATCCATTTCCTTTCACAGTATAGAAATACCCAAGAGGTCTCTGTCCGCCGCATCGTCGCTCCCTACTCTGGAACTCAAGACGGGGAAGAAGGTCGACAGTCGAGACAACCGACAGACAGAAGGGCTTATGAGTCTTGATCGAGACCAGCGGTATATGTTATCTTTCTTAACATATACCATCACCCATGCGTACCAGCGTACTCCCAATAACCTCTCCCAGTTAATGGATTTCAACACACTTGCGGGCATCCAGACGAGACCAATGGTGAGGACTGCCGACCAGTAGAAGAGGACGGCAGTCAGGCAGACAAGGAATAATAACAGAAATAAATTACGGATCACAGTAGCCCAAGAGCGATACAAAAATTGCAACTATGCGCACAGCCGATTCATCCCCTGAGATTCAGAAGGCAGTCCTCTGAGATTCAGAAGGCAGGGGGGAGTATGCTGAAGATTGAGTCGTTTGAGACAGAGCGCAGGCGGCAACGAGACGTCGACGAGAGTGGGTAATGGGTTATGGAGCCTGCGTATCTTGGTTCCTGCTGTTGAGGAGGGAGAACGAGAACACGGGGAGCGGAGACTGTTGGATATATGCATCATCCATGACACTTGGGTTGAGACTGGTCTCACCTTTTAGTATAGTGGTAGAATGTTCACAACAGATTAAGAGTCTGATCGACTCTGTCGTGAGTTCGATTCCCGGTATCTCCAGACTTCTTTTTCCGACCATTTTCTTGTCGGGTGCTTGTCGGGTTTTTCCACAGCACGTGCTCCGGGTACTCCGGGCCGAAAGAGTCTCACCCCTAGTCCTATGGGGTCTCGCGTCTCAGACCAAAGGGTCATGATGATGAGAGGGAGTGTTGGATATATGCATCATCCATGACACTTGAGTCGAGACTGGTCTCACCTTTTAGTATAGTGGTAGAATGTTCATAACAGATTAAGAGTCTGATCGACTCTGTCGTGAGTTCGATTCCCGGTATCTCTAGATTTCTTTTCCGACCATTTTCTTGTCGGGTGCTTGTCGGGATTTCCACAGCACGTGCGCCGGGTACTCCGGGCCGAAAGAGTCTCACCCCTAGTCCTATGGGGTCTCGCGTCTCAGACCAAAGGGTCATGATGATGAGAGGGAGTGTTGGATATATGCATCATCCATGACACTTGGGTCGAGACTGGTCTCACCTTTTAGTATAGTGGTAGAATGTTCACAACAGAGACTGCACCTGTGACTCTGTGTGCCATGGAGAAAGGTTCAGCTAAAATTGAGATCAGGACACAGCGAGCAAAAAGACAGAGTCGAAGTGGATAGGCGTGAAGCTATATGCCGAGCGTGCCATGCTGGAAAGGAAAGGGGTGGGGGAAGGCCGTAACTCACAACTCACTCGGCTGTAGCGTATATGCCTGCGTGACACAGCGGCGGGAGCGACTTCACTTCAAGACTGTTGTTTCGCGTGGGCGCATGGCTAGAGCTTGATTGACACCGGTCCGGGGACGACGCGTGCGTCCCGAGTGCTGAAAAAAGAGAAGAGGGAAAGGAAGAGCGGCCGGGCGGGAGCGGGGCAACCGCAAGTCGCGAGCAATGATGAAAGGGAGCTGCGCGAGAAGTCTGCGCGAGAAGTGAACAAAGCAATCAAGCAGGTCAGCAACAGAACCTGGGGGACGACCGGTCAATGGAAGACATACCAGTGCCGTTTGCGATTGCACTGCATATGGAGTCTGAGAGGCAACGACGAAGGTGTGGACAAGGTCTGGGCAAGGGGGGCCAAGGGCTGGGAGCCCGAAAGGAGAATCAACGGGGCGCGGGCGAGGTGAAGATGTGGTCGCCTGTTGGTGAACCTGCGAACCGTACCCGCCTTGATCTGTTGCTCCAGCTCAACTAAGGCACCACAACTGATGACGCAAGTAACGGGACATGTCAATTCAAGGTTCAGATACAACCAGTGACCACAACCACGCGCTCACATGTATCAACTCACCAAAGCTAGATCACTGCCTGTTGTGCATCGGTCTAAGTTGCACAATGTCGGTTAATAGATGTCGAACGACCTACAGACGACTGACCAGCCCTGCTGCCGTATCTCGACTGCACGTGAAGGTCTGCCGATTAAGCTGAGAGCGCAACTCCTCTCCCAGAGTGTGAAGCCGGGCTATTTGGTCCAGTCCGCGCAACAGGGTCTGATCGCGCTCGATGCGGGTGCGCTCGATGTCACCCTGCGCAGCCTCTCCGACTCTGAGAGCAATCTCTTGCGATGCTGCTGCCGATATCGCCGAAGCAGCCTCTCCTCCGATTGCGTGGGAGATGGAGGGAAGTGGTGCAGGCGCTGAGAGTGGGGGTGAGGCCAATGTCGCCGAACCGTCCTCTCCAATTTCCGGAGAGGACAACGGCGAGGATGAGGGGAGGGGCAGTGGTGCTGGTGCTGAGAGCGCTGGGAGTGGGAGCGCAGCTCGTGGTGGAGGCGGCGCTGGAGGCCCGAGTGCTGCTGGTGCTGGGGGTCCGAGTGTTGCTGGTGCAGGGGGGGTCTGGCGGCGCTGCTGCTGATTGTGCCAGTGCTGGGGGAGGAGGAGGGAGTGGGAGAACTGCTAGTGCCGACGCTGGGGGTGGGAGCGCTGCTGGTGCTGGGGGGCCTGGGGGAGGAGGTGGTGGTGGCACCCGTGCTGGTGCTGCATCGGCAGCCGACCCTAAGACAGGTGGAGGGGCCGCGTTGATAGGCCCTCTGAGCGGAGCGGGGAGGTTGCCAACTTTGGGCTTCCTGGAAAAACTGCGCCAGAGGCAAACCAAGGACACGATGCGCGAGCCACATGTGCTTGCAGGGAAACGTCCGCATGCGGAACGCTTCGCAGGAGCAGGATACCAACTCGGCTTCGTCCGCAAGGACGTCCATGCGATGCTGAAGTCGGTATTCTTGACCAGATGACGAGAAAGACTTCACCGTGATGGAATCGTCTGTGTCATGGACCACCAACGCCTGAGCGTTCGAGAAGGTGACGGCGTCGGCGTGCTTCTTTGCGTCGCGATCCGCTTTACTCAGCGCGCACGACTGAAGGCCAAGGCAGACCCTCAGCTCGCTGGCTCGGTGATCTTGAATGCACTGCTTGAGTAGAAACCAAAGTAGGACGTCAACACCTTGTTTGCGCATGAGCCCGAGGTAGACGGACTTGAGCTGGTTGTGCCATGATTCAATGAAGTTGTTCGTGTCTACGCCCCGATGCGACATTGTCCGCCACGCTCTCGCCCACATCGCCCGTTGCGGGAGCCATTCCTTCTGAATATATGCTTGCCACGCGGGGCAGCAACTCCATGTCTGCAAGTACGCCGCTGCTTGCGTTTCGAATGCTGCCTGATCCGGAGCGTTCATCAAGACGATGAAAGATTCTCGAGCCTCCTTTTTGAGCCAGCTGGTTGGCAGCAATCTTTTGAGCGCCGCGGGTATGTTGCGAATGTCCGCGAACCTTCTTCTTGCTTTGATCTGACATTGCCTTCAACATATGCCAGTCGCAAAACAGGACCGTAGGAAGGTTGTCTGGCGGATATGCCATTCGTATGGCGCTGAGTTCCGTAGAAGAGCAATCGATCATTATCTGCTTCGGAATGAACCGCACTCGAGGATCTCTGCGGAGGGCTTGTAGCCAGAAAACAATGGGCTGAGCATGCTCGCCATTCGTCAGCATCAACGCGGCAGGAATTCCTCGCCCAGTGATTGAGCTGCGCACAACCAGGCTGTACAACCACACCTTCTCCTTATGTTCGAAGCCGAAGCACGTGTTGTGGGTCGCATCCAGGGAGACGATGCTGTCGTGGCCGTGCATCAGAAGCATTTGCTTTTGCCAACTGGTCATGAAGCAAGCCGCCCACGTGGCCTCGCCCACCGCACAAGGAATGTCCGTTTTCACTGCCGCCATACCACCCTCCTCCTCAATTTCGACCGCCCACTTTTGCAGACTCTCCTTGCGATCGGTGGCCTTCCGTGCGACTTTGAGTAGCTGCTTCCTCAGCTCGTTGTAGACGTCCATTCGTTTGACGCGAAGAGCCTCCGGCAGCATCTCCGATCCATCCACTCCCTTCTCCAACCTCTCCAAATCCCCCTCGTCCAGCCTCAACAGGTTCCGAATAGCCTTCCAATCTCTTCCCTCTGACACACGATCCCGAATCCAATGCCTAACCCGTGCAGGAAGTCTCGATTCCGCCATGCTGGCGATTGAGGTGACGGTGTGACCACTGTGAGCGTGTGACCATTTGACAAAGATGCGATCGTCGCCAAGTCGTTGCCACGAGACGAATCTTGCGCGGCAGTTCACCTTGATCGAAGGCAGCCGCTTTCGTTTCTTGGATGGGCTGAGATCGGTATTGCGCTTGGATGGTTCCGGCTTGCCTCCATGATCGCAATCGTGTCGATGCCTCCAAATGAGAAGATGAGACGGAGGCATTCGTCCAATGTCGTCCAGATGAGATATTTGCCGGGCGTTTCCGGCGGCTGCGCCTTCTTCCGCCTCATCTTCAGAGAACCCCGCAGTACCTCGCCCACGCGCAGCATCTTCCGCCAGCAGAGCCGACGCAACCCTGTCGTCCTCATCCACAATGCCATCCAGATCGTCTTCAACAGCTCCATCCGCACGTCTTCCTGTTGGAGTATCTCTTGAAGCTTCTGCGGCCGGAGCTACGTCGCTTCCGCCAACCTTGTCGCGTCTTTTGAGTATCCAAACGCCCGGTAACTCCGCCATCCATGTTTGGTATTCCTTCTCGTTGTCCAATACCATCCATACGTTCCCTTTTTGATCTGGGGCAAAGGGGAGATGTTCTTGCAAGGATCTGCAGAGGCGCAGACTCACAGATCCAAGTGTATTCGCCATGGGTGCGCAGGCGCGTGAGTCGTGACGCGTTTGCGCGTTCGCGTAGGAGCACAAGTTTGAGGAGTATTGAGGACGTGAGGAGACAGCGAGTACGCGCTGGCGGGCCGGAAAGAGCGAGAGGACCTATGGAAGGCAGGAGAAGGGATGCGGGACGCGTCCAGACGCGTCTGCTGCTCTCTCGTCTCATCTCATCTCAGCGTCACCACGTGACGGACAAGTTTGGCAGAGAGCGCAAATCGCCGAACCTCCGGTTCGACGATATAAGCGCAGCCGAACAACCTCCAATACGTCATTGTTTTCA
Source organism: Tilletia caries (assembly GCA_032718865.1). Lineage (NCBI taxonomy): Eukaryota > Fungi > Basidiomycota > Exobasidiomycetes > Tilletiales > Tilletiaceae > Tilletia > Tilletia caries. The sequence continues at coordinate 1,751,531 of JALUTQ010000004.1, forward strand.
GACATGATTCCGCACCACGTAAAACGCTGCAGTTTTTGCAAGGCCCTTAAAACTCCTGCACAACAGGGATGTTTTGAGAGAACCGTAAAATCATTGTAAAACAAATTATTACGAAGCGTTTTACACCGCTTAAAACAACCCCCATGGTAGTGGGTTCATCCGTGGATCCGGTCCCTTCCCCGCCCCGATCCCAAGCACGGGTCAATTTGTTCCTGATACCTTTCGGAACTGGCACACGCCCGGAAGCATGCTCAGCACTGCAACAGTGCACTGTCAAACGCCGGCGGGAGAAGTAGATAGCCTTCGGTTCCATCGCCCAAACAAAGCTGGCACGGAACAAGCAGGAACGAGAGACGCGTGAGGCTTGCCCAGTGCCCTGCTGCGGGCTGCCCGTCACCTTCCTTATTCTTCCACTAATACACCGCCAACCTTTTTAAATGGTCTAGGGAGGGTGGCGAGCCTGAGAGGGTCTGAAGACTGTCAGTGAGCGGTATCTGAAGTCTTCTAGACCCCTTTTTTCAAAGAGTCTCTATAGTATTTTGCCAAAATAATCTTCAGACCCTCCCTGAGAGGGTCATGAGAGTGTCCTGCACATGGGAAGGTCCTCAAACCTTCCAAGGCGGAGGATCGTGGGACTCTCCTAAGCAAATGAGGATCCTAATATGGTCCAGATGAAGACCCACAGGGACCACTGAACTCTAAGAAGCCCCAGAACGGCGCGATTCACCTGCTGCCGCGTCGTGGAGATGTTGAGTGTGTTGTGGGTGCAGTATATATTGTCGCAGTGGGAGTTACAGCATTGTTTGAAAGTCACGATAGCGCAGTGATTAGAGGGTCTGATGCGAGAATGCAAGGTCTCGTGTTCGATCCCCGATCCAGTCAAGGAATATTTTTTTAAACAATTTTTGTCACGTATGACCACCTCCCAGGATATTTCGGGTCAGAGGGTCTCAGTCGCGGGCAGGAGTGGCTACATGGAGGGTCCATCTGTGAGACCCTCTCACGACATTTATGTGAAGGGTCCCCAGGCCCTTACGATAGGTCGGCGGTGTAATCAGTCAGTATAATCAGTTCTGTCCCGCTCATTTATGCCAGCTCGCAGATCACAAATTCGCAGCAGGCGGCCGCCTCTGCAGACGCCCCGTTTCGCCTGTCGCCTATCGGCACGCAGTGCCGCCTGGCGGCCAGGCTCGAGTGCAGTGGGCAGTGGCGCGCGGCTCGAAGCCTCGAAGTCCCGGATGCCGTATGCCCTATGCCCCAATAATAATCGTCCCACCAGCCAGCTCACGATCTATCTCATTATTTGCCTCCCGCAGATCTGTAGGAAAGCTTCATCACCACGACACCACCTTATTCATTGCTGACCATCCACACTCGCTTTCCTTCCCCTTCCCCCTCCTTCGGTTTCCAGCACCTGTTCTCCTGCCTACTCCCTCCATCTACAGTCTTTACTCTCCTCCTTCCTTCCTCTCACTCCCTCTCAGCTCACGCATCTCCCCAGCAGCACATCGACAATGTCTGCCTTCCGAATGTTCGCGGCCACCCTCATTGCGGCGGTTAACCTCCTTACCCTCGCAAACGCACTGAACGTGCCCGCCAACGTGTTCTCCACCAGCGACCTTAAGGGTGCCGACACCCGCCCCATCAAGAACATCTACACTTTCGGAGACTCTTACACAGGTGAGCTTTTTTCACGCACCCTCTGGCCTCGGTGGAATCGGGGTTGCGGTCTCTTAGGGGTCAGTGCAGCAGTGCAGCAGATGGGCAAGCTCAATTCATGACGGTGTGTTGAAGTCAGGATGGTGTGCAGTGGAAGGGCTAGGACGGCAACCGGAGGGTCAGGGTCGATCCAGGCGGGTTAGGGTTCATCCGCACCTATCGACATTCACTAACCAACATCTTCCATTTCTCCTACAGACAACTGCAACGCTGCCCGCTTCTGGCTCAAGGACAACGTCAATGCGCTCTTCCCCTTCCCCAGCTGCCTTCCCGCACCTATCGGCCGTGCCGACAACGGCCTGGCCTGGCCCGAGTACGTGGCAAAATACCGCCCTGATTGGGATGTCAAGACATACGCTGTCAGGTGAGAGCGCCACGCCCCCCTTTTTCAACTAGTACAAGCCTTTCTTACCAACTTCTCCTTTGGCATACCTTTTTTACCTCCACCAGTGCCGCGACATGCGATGCCAAGCAGCAGAACCAGGGCAGTGTCGACATCGGCCAGCAATTGGAGCTGTTCCAGACCCGCTTCAAGACGGAGCTCTTCCCCCGCGGTCTGACCGACAACCCGAACACAACGGTGGCCACCCTCCTCATCGGCGGTAACGACCTCGCCCTGATCCAACAGAAGGCATGGGGCAAGCTCCCCTCCTACGCATCCAGCACGGGCACCAACGAGGATGTGTCCATGTGCATCAAGAAGCAGCTCGACGGCATGCACAAGCTCGGTTTCCGCCGCTTCGTCCTCTTCGAGCTGCCCCCTATCGACAAGGGTGAGATGCTCGGCAGCACAGCCGACCACGCCGCCTCCACCGCCGCCCTCATCCAGCGCAGGAACGCCCTCTCGTCCCAGTACGCCGCCGACTTGGTCAAGCAGTGGAACGACGGAAGCACCATCAGCGTCTTCCCCACCGTGAAGCTGTTGACCCCCATGGTGATGCTCAACTCGGCCTACGAGTTCAAGAACGGGCAGGGGAAGTACTGCAACGCCGTATGCCCCTCCCCATACGACTTCGCCTGGGCCGACGGACTCCACGTCTCGTTCCGCGCCTTCCAGCTCATGGCCAACGCCTTTGTCCGCTTCTTGGACCCCAACTGGAAGAGCGGTGCCATCTTCTCTGACGTGCCCGCCGGTCAACTCGGCTACTAGGTGTTTCCCGCAGTTTCGGAAATGCATCTGGGCGTCGGGCGACATAACCCGTTCGTTTTCTTGCCCACCTTTTTATATACTTCACTCTGCGCTCTTCGCGTCGCCTAATTCATGCTTGTTAATATTTGCTCGCTCAGCCGTAAGTAGATACGAGGGGCCGCCTGAACAGGCAAGCTTGCAAGTCTCGTCGAGAGCAGCACAAGCCTTGCCGTGCCGTGCTGGAAACACCTGCTTCCCAAATGTCATCTCGATTCAGAAATGTCACAAGATGGTTTCCTTTCGCGAAGAAGCATCCCAGGGCTTTGCTCGGCATGGTACACGAAGAGAGAGTGGTTCAGAGAAAGATGGATGATAAGGGACGAGACGGAGAGCGAGAGCGGGGTGACGGGAAGGGCACCAGGCACCAAGGATAGAGGTCATTGGGGCTCGTGAGGAGAATGTGGCGACAGAGCAGTGTTCGAGGGGGAGTCCCTGGGGAGACAGACGTTGCAACGCGTTATGGAGGAGCGATGTGCGTGCATCAGCAGTTGCACGACGAGCCATCCTCCATCTTTGTGGTCGCAGGTGGTGCGGATACGTCAATCACTGTCAGAAATAGGAAATAGGGTCAGTAACGCCACTGTGGATAGAAACCACAGAAAAGAGATAAAGAGAGACTGGGTAGAACGTACTCTTATTTGGTGCCCCTCCATCCCCTGCACCTGTCGCGCCCGTCCCATCCTTCGAAGAGTCCATACCGGGAAGCGCGAGGGCAATCTTCTTGAAGAGCGTCTTGACGTTGTGACCCGCTTTCGCCGATGTCTCGATGAACATGCCGTTGAACTCCTTGGCGCGCTTCTCGCCTTCGTCTGTGGTCACCTCTCTGCGAGATTAACAATCCCCCCGCCCGCCGATGTTAATGAAACCGCGTCAGCCCCATCATTGGAAGCCGTGCGCTGTCCCGCCAATTAAGTACTTGAGAACTCACCGCTTCTCGTTCAAATCCGTCTTGTTTCCCACCAGCACAATAATCACATCATTCCCGCGCTCGGAGATGACATCGTCCATCCATTTTGATGTGTTCTGGAACGAGGCCCGGTTGGTGATATCGTACACCACCACCGCCACGGAGCTGTCTCGGATGTAGGAAGGGATGAGGGAGCGGAAGCGTTCCTGGCCGGCGGTGTCCCAGAGTTGGAGGCGCACGGTGCGGTCTTCGAGGTACATGGTTTTAGAGAGGAAGTCGATCCCGATTGTGGCTTGATACGAGCTGTCTGTAGGAGGTCAAGCGCGCGGGGGAAAGTAGACACGGTGGGAGAAGCAGGGTTCAAGTCAGTGCACCGGGAGGAGGAAGAAGCGGAAGGGATGGCGGGAACAGCACTAACCGAAAGTGTCGTACATGAATCTGGTGATGAGCGACGTCTTCCCTACTGATTGCTCTGTAAGTGGCCAAATGATGTGAGGAGAAACAGTGAGCTTTCGCGCTGAGGGCTAGAGCTTTACGGCAGGAGCGTGCGCGCAATAGCTTACCTCCTACTCGACGGGAACGACGGGAGAAGGAGACGCGCAGAACAGTCAGTCCAAATTGGAAGCGCCGGGGCCACAGAAGAAGAGCGGTGTGCTACTCACCGAGCAAGACGAGCTTGAACTTGCGCAGAGGCTGACCGAACTCAGCTCCTGTTGCCATTGTGAGAGCGGGCGATGTATGTATGTGCTATTGTATGCGTGTGTGCTGATGGACGGCTTGTGCGTGCTGGGTGCTGACCGACGAGATGGGAAGCTCCTTGGTAGTGTATGTGCTCGTCTGCGCTGGATCGTTGAGGCTGAGGCTGAGACTGACTCTGCTCGCGCCTGCTACCGTCTGCGTTGCTGCTGCTGGCTGTCGTTGCTGTCGTCTTCTATGTGATATCTGCGCGGGATGCTGCGGTGAATGGTGATAGTCTTGCGAAGGTCGCGTTGGAGGCCAGGAACCGCGGCTCCAAAGCCAGTTTACCGCTCGGCAACCTCGGATCTCGGACCGCACAGCCGCAACCCGCACAGTCCTCCACGACGCTCACTGGGAGTGTTAAATGTACGGGGCCCGCCTCACGGAAACTCTGCCCGTTGGCTGGTCAGAGGAAGGGAAACAGCAAAGGCAAATGTGCATTCAATTCCGGAGCCCACATGAGTCCGGTAACTCTATGCGTTGGCAGATACAGCGCTCGCAGGTGCTTTGTCCTGCTGTGGTCCCCCAGCCTGAGAGCTCGCCGATCTCGACGTCTTCGCCGCCGCTCTACTCCTCTCCGCAGATTTGGCACTCTCAACTTTTACCATCTCCCTCACCACGGGCGCCGCCTCTAGTCGGAGATAGAAGATCCGATCCGCCAGAAGCTTGATCCATGTCTGTTGAGCGTTGGTGAGCGCCGTAGGTCCACTTTCTGATGAGGTGGTCGTCTTTCCGGACTTGGAGGCGGCATGAATCGCGGCAGCGGACGCGGCGGCCTCGGGGAGCGTCTTTGCTGACGGTTTTGTCGAGGCGCGGAATGGTTCCAATCTAACAACGTCATTGGGAGATTCAGTTTGAGTTGAAGCAGGGTGCCAACACAGCGCGACGTGGACTTCGTAACAGATGAGTACTCACTCTTTGACCAAAAGACCTCCAGCCTCCGCCTCTGCCGCCCTGCTCAGCATTTTGATCCCCTCCGACAAAGCCAGAGCGGCCTCCTCAAGTTGTTGCTTCTCTGCCGCATTCGCAGGACCATATTGCCGCGGTGGGAAGAGCGGACCGAGCTGGGCAAAGGCCATGATGAGTGCAGTATAGAAGTGGTGCAGGATCGTCACATATTCGCGCGGGGTCATCAGCGGGAACAAGTTCGCCAAGAGCTTCGGTCGGACTGGTCTTGAAAGCACGTAGTACTCGATGGCCGCAGTTGCAAGCGGGTGGCAGAATCGCCACTGCACCGGGGATAGAGGACAGGATCAGCCACTTCAACTGACTCATGAACAAGAAAAGCGGAAAGGAGAAACGTACGTAGCTGTCAACTCGGGATCCGTGGATCCAGATCAGGACGGAGTGGAAGAGCGGATTGAACACGTAGAAGAGGATGCTCTCCTTGAAGCCGTGCTGCATGTATTCGCGCAGCGTCTTGGGTTCCCTCCAGTCCAGCACAGAGGGTCCAAATCTGTAGATAGAAGAAAGCAAACAGAAACGCGTTCAGAACCAGCCATTCACACCGGGCGGCGGCGGCCTTTGAGGCAAGAATTCCATCTCACCTGTCGTATGCAAAGCGCGTCATTGGATCCACAAGAGTATCATGCGCCTTCCGCACCAGCAAGAAGTACGCCTCACCCGTGTCTCGATTCGCATCGGTGAGCTTGTCCGGGTGGTACTGCCGCGCCAACTTGCGGAAACTCTTCTTGACCGCATCGGCATCGTCGTCGTACGCTATGCCCAACAGCGCGTAGTGATTCGGCACCTCCGGATGGAACACGGCCACGAGGGCGCCCAGCAGCGAGTACAGCAAGTAGGCGCCTACCACAAGGGCGCGCGCATATCTCTGATGATCGGCCGCCTGTGCGGGCGTCTTTGGTTGCGCGATGAACCGGGTTGAGTACGCAAAGCGGAGCGCGACCGCGGTCCCGATCACAGGGAACACCGACCAGGCGATGAAAGGCGTCAGGACGTTCGACTCATCGGCAGCGGCACGGAGAAGCGACCACATGGTTGCTGCTGGGCGAGGAAGGGACCGCTGCGTCGAGCTGTATGGCTGCAGACAGTATGATAGTCCTCCGCGTGCGTCGCGCTCTCGTCTTCCAGCCCCGAAGCGTTCCCATGTGATTATATTTTTTTTTATATTTTTTTTTGATTCATACGCTGACCCAGGCCGTGGAGGCCTATGCAGGGAAGAGAGAAGATCATACAACAGGAGGAGTTAAGAGTGAGGACGATGTTGGAGGAGAGGTCGCAGCCAAAGGCGGGAGGGGGATCTGAAGGAAGTGGGGATGCTGCGCACAGCGGGATCATATGAGAATACCAAACGTACTCTATGCTGCATGTTTGAGCGCCATTGTGGGAGATGTGTCGTAGCCGGCGTACCAGCTACAAGTCCGAGGGAAGGTTGCCAGGGGACGTCAATTCGTCATTTTTGGCAAGCGCGTCTCGCCATGCGCGTCGATGTGCGCATTGCTCGTCGTCTGCCTTGTGCGCCTCGCCGCAGTTGGAGCAGCGGAGGCCATGTGATTACCATGTGATTATTTTACCCGCGAAAACCTCGCAAGTGTTGTTCTCTGGTCCCTTGGGCTCACAAGAACAGGCTGGACGCTGGAGGAAGGACGGGGACAAAGACGATGCTCTATTTCTCATGCTGTGCGCTGTATGGAATGTATGTATGGTGTGCTGTAGATCAAGTACAAAACGAAACGTTTCCCCCGTGCCGAACTGCGGTGATGATGGCGGTGATGGCGATGATGTTAGATGATGGTGGGTGACGAGGGTGACGATGATAGCGATGAAGATGATGAATGTTGGTTTATACAAGGCGTGCTGCCAGGAGCATCGCCTGGCGTCTTGCTAATGATCCCGTCGCCCGAAGCGGCTGTCAAGAGGCTGAAGCATCGCGTCTGGGACGTTCGTGTCTGGGGGTTCGGAGGCCGGCCTTCCTTGGACGTGTTCGACGGTCAAGTCGCCTGGAGCTGATTCAACAGCCGTCTCAACGTCGCCGAAGCCTCTCGACTGAGCTCCCATCGCGCCGCCGCCAGCCATTGCTCAACAATCCGTAGAATGGCTGCGGAGGAAGTGGTGATGGGGTGTCAACTCGTCGATGTTTTTAAACCTCCATTCGCACCCCCAGAACTCACCGCCCAGATGTTGGTGTACTTCATCGACATCAAGGGTCGTTTCCGTCCACAACCGAGCCTCCTCGAGAAAATCTCCCGTCGCCTGTGCCGCGTCCGACCCCGTCAGCCCCAGTCGCTCCCCCGCCGGCTGTTGAGCACGCGTGAACGCGAACAACACCACACAGCACAGATAGGCGACCCGGTTCCGGACAATCGCGTCGTCGACTGCTGAGGCCGTTGCCGAGATCGAACTCGTTGCCGGGCCACAGTCCCGGCAGAACAAAGACAATCCTTGCAAGGCTATAAGGGCAGCTGTCCGGGCCTCCGCCTTGCACGACCATTCCTCCACAGCAGCTTGAGATGCGGCAAGTGTACTTGCGCCGACGTACTGTCCCAGCAACGGGTTGACCCCGCATGCAATCTGGAAGGCTTTCAGATACCGATCATAGCTGAGCAACCCGACAGTGCTGTTTGGTGAGCTCACCTGGATGGTAATGATATCGGCGTACATTGTCAGCTTGCCAGCGATGTGCATGCTGATGGCCATGGCACCGTGGAAGCTGGGAGAGTTGCCATCGTCTTCTCGGGCTGTCCACGTCTCTGAGAATATGTCCAAAATGTCAGACAGGCTGATAGGAAAGGAGAGAGACATGGAAGCACTCACTCATTGCGTCGTACACCTTCTTCTTCAGCGTCAGCAATGCTCCACTGTTACTCGTCTGATCGTAAAGGAACCCAGAGTGATGGTTCAGGTCATACGCCAATCCAGTAAGACCCAGGAAGAGCAGCAATCGGATGAACGGATCCTCAAGCGCAGGCGGTATCGACGGCAACGTTGACGATGGTGTAGATGTCAAACCCGACCGTTCGCTGAAGCACATCTTCAAGGCTGCACCAAAGCAAAGTCGTCCCTCGCTCCTCTTGGCTGGCACACACACTTCGGCCGAGTCGGCATTATGATCACTCTTCGGGGCCGTCTCGTCCCCGTGCTCATGTCGCCGGTACTCTCGCCATTCTTGTGCCGTCTTCTGCTCCCACTCCGCAGCCTCAGCGGGCAGACTTAAAGTCCTCTGCAGCGCAGCCAGGCTGGGCTTGTGGCGGAACAGGGAAGCGTGCTGGATGTCGAGCATGAAGATGGTGTGCGCGACGCGAATCTTCTCCTCGTGACTAACCCACTGGCGCCAGGCACTTTCCGGGTTAATCTTGGCGAGCTCGTCAAGGTTGGGTGGTGCCTTCGAGTCGAAGAGCGCATTGCGTCGAGCGAAGGTGACGATCAGCGGATGAAAGCAGTCGGCCAACTCATGAAGGCGTCGGTCAGCGCAAAACGTGCCATAGGCATCGACTGTACCGGGGAGCGCCCAGACAAAGGCAAGAGAGGATCAGCTTCGACAGATTATGTGAACATGCTTCTTTGGACGAGGACTCACGAAGAACCAAAGCCTGAAGAAGCTCCAGTGTGATCTTCTGCGGATCAAAGTCGGTGAGACTGACCATGGCAGTCCACAGCTTGGCCGCGATCTTCTGGCCTAGCTCGGCCGCAGCAGGGGGTTCAGCAAAGTGTGAGCCGACAACGACGCATGCCGCAAGAAGTGCTGGCGAAACTTCGCCCGGGTAGAAACTTCCCTCGTGCACCATGGGAACGGTGCGATTCCAGTTGAGGAAGAAGAGGGAGAGGAAAACGCTGAGGTGATTCGGGCTGAAAAGCGTCGAGCTCGAGAGCTCGGGCACGACGATCAAAAAGTCGAGCAAGCGATCCCGGGCGGCTTTGCGAACTTCAAAGCGAGGATTGTCTTGAATCTGTCATGCAGGACAACGCCAGATGAGCGAAGGAAGTCCTGGAAGCTATAACGCCATGATCAACCAGAGTCGGCACTTACTGAGGGCAGTTGCGCAACAAACCAGACTTGAACCTTCGCCTCTGATCCCGTTTCGTCTTGCGTGTGTATGCTTTGTGTTGGCTCGCGTTGCATTTGTCCGAGCGCCCCGTCAAGCGTATCAGCTGATTCACCGCTGTCCAGCGGTACCCACGAGCCAGAATCTGCGTCGGTGATGACAGGCGGGTTCTGGCCCAGACCGTTCACGACGCCGTCAAGCCCATTTTGAAACTCGTTCCCACCTCGAGGGAGCTCCTCAGCTTTGTCGAAGAGCCATGCGTGCTGCGGAAGAACTGTTTTCGATGGCTGGAGCATGCCGTGGAAGTTCATCTCGGCGGCCGAGGAAGGAACCACGGGCGTGAAAGGGCTCGCCCCCATGTCGTAAGATGACCCCATTGACATCGCAGAAGAGGCTGTCGTTCCTTGGTGCACAGCATCAGCGTTTCGGCCTAGGTGCCAATTCCCACTCCACGGCAGATCCTGCACGACAAGACGCGAGAGCTGGGTTGGAACCGTCGGAGTGCCGCTTGTGAACTTGACATGGGCAGGATTGTCGCCACCGACGGATGAAGTTGATGTCCTCGGACCGAAGACCGAAGCGAAGGAAGGCGGCATCTTGTATGCTGGGAAAGCAAAGCTTGACGAGGCGGAAGATACAGAGCCAGAGCCAATGTCGACGTCTCCAACAGTAGGTTCGAAAAAGCCTGCGCTTAAGGTGTCATTGCCTCGAGAAGGCAGGGGCACGTTTGGATTGAAAGCGGCCGGATCTCTAGGCATCGCGAAGTTGGGAAGGCCACCAAGAAATGGAGGCAGATGATTGTGGACATCAGTCTGTGCGACCGATGAAGGATCTGAAGGCATGGGTGGTAACACGAATTGCGTCGCGCCAGTCGGTGCGGATGACTGCGCAGTTCCTCCATTATTGAGCATGGGGAAGCTGGCCGTCGAAGGAGTACTTGCGCTCGAAAAGAAGAACTGAGAACCATTGTGCGACATCATGCTGCTGGACCAGCTCCTCTCGCTGACGGGCGAGACGACCTCGCTACTCTTGTGGCTAGGCGGCTCTCTCCACGAGGCCGTCGACGTCGCGCTGTTCTCCAACGACGGCCTCGCTGTATGAGCACCTTGGACAACCGGCGTACCGGCGAGCGGAGGCATCGAGAATGAGCCCGAGGAGAAGTCGAAGGACGAAAGGCTCGAGATGCTCGAGCTGGCTTGAGGAGGAAGCGATTTGGATTTCTTTACAGGGCCGTGTTCCTCAGCTGATCGAGCAGCGCCTTGCCTTTTGCCCTTTTTGTTGGGTTCGTGGACGCTGCGTTGGTGTCGAACAAGCATGTCGTGGCGGAGAAAACTGAGATTTTGGGAGGGACGTTGTGATGAAGATGAGCGGGCGAGATTCAGTGTTGCTATCTGCGCAGGTCGGGGCTGGAAGCATTAACTTACGTCTTTCCACAATCAGGACAAGGCAGCTTGGCCGCTCCCTCGTCGTGAACCAGCGCGTGGCGCTGAAGGTGATCAAAGCGTGTGAAGCCTGCGAAGTAGGGCACACTGTCCTTAGCATACGTCGGAAGTTGCAAATAGACCACAAACGGCTCATTCCCTACTCACACCTGTGGCAACCTGGCTCCTCGCAAACAAACGGGCGCTGGATTGATCTGGCTTGAGCTGGTTTGCGCTTGGCCATCAAGGACGTGGCAGCGGCGACGGTGGCGGCGGAGGCAGGAGAGCAGTGCAGCTCGTCAAGCGGTACGCCTCTACGTCCCAGGTAAAGGGTGGCGTCAAAGCTTGACCAGAAGCTCCGCAGGAGTGGGAAGCAACAGGCGAGGCGCTTCCTGATGATGGCGAGGAGGAGGAGCAGGATGCACATCCAAACTGTGTCCTCGCCGGGGGCAATGCTTGCAGCGGGACCCAGGTCCTTTTAAAGTGGTACGATGCGTCGAGTACTGGGACTGGGGGGAAGAAAGGAAGTAAGGTATGTAGGGTGGGAGAGGGGGAGGCGGGTCAGTCGTGAAGCTCAACTGTTGCTGAAGGGAAGAGCAGAGCGGGGTGATAGATGTGAGAGGGGGATGAGGGGTTGAGAAAGGACAAACGAAGCGGAGAGAGAGACTGAGAGGAAATCAAGGTAAGCTAATTCAGAATTCAGGGTGCCTTGCGGAAAGAGGAGAAGAGAGAGATAGAACAGAACAACTTGAGAAGGGAAGAAGAGAGAGCGGAGCTGGCTGAAAGAAAGAGGAGAGAGAAAGAATCAGCATTTCAGAAGCTCCGCTCCTGAAAGAAATGTTCGAGTAGTGTCTCGTCATCTCGAGGACGCCGTCTTGTGGAACCTGCGAGAGACAAACGTTACGCCATCCGCGCATGACCGGGCCGGATGCAGGGACCATGGTTCCAAGACGCGTCGCAGTAAAATAGGGACGAGTTTGCTGAAGCTTTGGGACGCTCCTGCCGAAGTTTGCGGCACGACATGTCAGGTCCTTCATCATCACGGTCGATGCCCGCTGTCCGAATTTCTTACGAGACGCGTGCGTGAAACATGGATGACGAATGGTGTGTCTGTGTATAGGGCTGACTTGCTGCCCTCGCCGTTGTCGTCGTCACAAACCCACAAACGGCCGGTACTGTAAAGAGTGAGACGAGCGAAATGAGGTGTCAAGTATGCATCGATGTCCCCCGTGCACGCCGCGTCTTCTCCTACAACCTGGGAACAGGGATGCCGGCAAGTGAGGGAACTGAGTACTGACTTCGATCTCGCTGATACCAAGCCCGGAAGATCCTCAGTAAGAAGTAGACAGAACGTGGTTCGATTGAGATGCATCTGCGCTCCTCGCCCGTCTGACAAGGGCGCGGTCGAGAAGGAAAATGGTGGTTGAGAGACGAATGATTCCCCGTTCAGTTGCGCGCCCGCTTCGACTCGGTGTCATCCTCAGCCTGAGATCGCTTGCTTGGTGTCTTGATCGTGCTCTGCGAGTCTGACTGTGGCCTGATCGTAGCCTGTGAGTCCGGATTGCTTCCCTGCGTCTCGGTTGTCGTCGGGGCCGCGGGATCTCGCTCCTCCACGGTCTCCATCGCGTCATCTTTGGGATCCGTGTAGTTTTCAGTCTGCGTGCGTGTGAAAGAGTCAGTGCGGAAGCTCAAAAGATAAAGGTCCGTCGGAGGAGAAGGCACTCACGTTCATATCGTTCAATCCTAACTCCTCATTCTGCTCATACGACCTCTTGTAGTTGTCGACCTTGACCTGCTCATCCGGATCGGGGGCGTACGGGTTCTGGATGTAGCTGTTCGCCAAGGGGTCGTCCAACTCGATCTCGAACGGTAGCACGTCCTCCCGGCACTCCATGCACGCCTTGAGCTTGTCCAAGAAGGTCTCAAATCGCTCCCGTTCGCCTCCACCGCCGAACGAGTCGCCGCGTACCAAAGCCTTGGACGCCAACTCATCGTATATCTGTTGCAACAGACCCTCGACCGTGGTAAATCGACCGCCGAGCGAGCCATTGTCCAAGGACAGCTCAATCGAAGGGATGGCCAGACCGGCCGTTTCGGACTTGAGAATGTCTCGGGTCAAATCCGACGCGTCCTCGACCCGGAGTGTCAATTTTCTGCCCGTCTCCGAGATAGCAGAGCCGGACTTGACCTCGTTGTCTCGATATCCGCACCGTTCGCAGTTTGTAGACATGATCAAGATCTCCTTAAAGTATGGGATGGCGACCTTCTTCATGTTGGTCATGAGCGCGGCCGAGCAACTCGAGCAGGTGTCCGGGAAGGAGTAGATCTCCTCATTCTCAAACTCCGTCTCGCCGGACTCTTTGGAGAACCCTCCGCCCTCCTCCATGGCAGCCCCACGTGCTTGTGCTGCGGCAATGACCGATTCGGGATCGATGACCTTGGGAGCTTCCGCAGGTGCCCCGAGACCAAGCATCGCGTTTTGATCCTGGGTGCGCTTGTACTCGCGCTTGGTCCACTTGCTGTCCCCCTTACCCAGGCTGCGCGCATCTCCTGTGAATTCGAGGAACGAGTTTCCAGAGGGGTCGTCCAGCTTGAGGGTGAAAGGTCGGAAGTTGCGAGAGTCTGCGTTCTCAGAGGTGGTCATGTCGGTGACGGAGTTTGCCATGTTGGTGACCACGTTCCCCTGCTCATCAGTGGAGTCGCCGAGAATCTCGTTCAAACGAGCGCAGAGCTCATCTATCCGGGTAGCGACCTCCGGCTGGACTTCGCGGCGGACGGGTTGATCGAGCTGGAGATCGCGGACGGTGTCCCGCAGGATTCCTTCCACGGTAGTAAACTGGCCGCGCTTGGCCGGAATTTCGAGTTCGAGCTCGGGCAAGTTGATGACTGCTGTTCCGGACTTGACGATGGAGCGGTTGAGATCGGCTGGTGAAGTCAGATGGAGAGTGTAGACAACGCCTTTCTCTGATGTCCATTTAAAAATACGGCAGCAAAACAAGTCAGCTCTTGAAAGTTCATGAGTGCTAGACAAATGGTAGGCAAACAACACACCTTGGATCTCGCCAGCACTCTGGACTTCGCTGTTCTTCTCGTGACAGTGCGGGCAGTAGAAACTAATGATGATGACCTCCTTGAAGTACGGGATCATGGTGAGGAGCATGCGGGACGTCCCGTTCTCTCCGCAGTTCATACACAGACTCTCGATCTCGTCGACCATCTGCTGTTGCTGTTGCTGCTCGCCGTCGCGGTCGCCTTCGCCACTGCCACTGCCATCGGCACCTGCCCTGTCGTCCTGGTCCGGCAGATCGTTCACGGCCTGGGCCTGGGAGCCGATGGTGCGGAAGAACTCGTCCGGGGCGGGCTCGGTCTGCTGCGTCGGGTTGCTCATTGCTGCGCGTGTGTGTCAATCAGGTGTCGTGCGAGGATTCGTCGTGGTCGCAAACTCGCAGCCCAGATCCAATTTTTGTCTGAGAGCGTGGTCCCTTCTGGAGGTGAGCTTCGCCCGATCCTGCCTTCGCTCATAAAGAACTCTTCTCGGCCGACAGACTCGGCGTTAAGCATCACCCTTCCCGGACTTGGCCGATTCATACTCGACTGTCCCGGACGTCCCCGACCACCATCTCTCCGCCAGCCAGTATACAGAGGATTGAATGCGATGGCTATCGGACTGCTGCTCATTGACATCCAGAACGATTTCATCGATGGCAGCCGTGCGTTTACTCTGCCTCGTTTTCTGGACTGAATTTTCTCCCCCCTGCGTAAAAATGCTGAATCCCTTACCTCCCTTCTGATGTGCCCAGTGGCCGTGAACGATGCGCAGGCGATCCTCCCAACCGTGTACAAACTCGTAGACGACTACCCCCTCGACCTCATCGTCGTCAGTCAGGACTGGCATCCTCCCACCCACATCTCCTTCGCTTCGTCCCACAAGGACGAGACGAGGAAAACATTCACGACATTCGACCTTGTGCACCCGCTCCAGCCTGCGCAGCCGATCAAGCAGGAGCTATGGCCGGTGCATTGCGTACAAGGTACGAGAGGCGCGGACATCGAGGCCGGTTTAGCCCAGCGCCTTGAAGCTGTCTCGCCCGGTTGTCTCAAGGGGGCCTCTTCATCCGAATTCAATGGCGACGATGAGCCGGAAGGTTCGGGGCAGAAACAAGTCGTGCTGATCCAAAAGGGCACTGAAGCGAATGCAGACGGTTATTCGGCCTTCAGTCTGAACGGGTACCTCGGATTCACCTCCCTCCCACGCACCTTATTCTCTTGGACTGCAGCCAAGCCACTTTCCTCCTCCTCAAGATCATCATCGACGCAGCAGACAGACAAGATCGACACCCTCATTCTGTGCGGTCTCGCCACCGACTACTGCTGTCTCCGAACGGCTATCGACGCTCGCAAGTTTGGCTTTCGCACAATTGTCGTCGAGGATGGCGTCCGGGGCGTCGGCAATGACACGGTCAACGCTGCATGGGAAGAGATGGAGCGTTGGGGCTGTGAACGTGTCAAGACGGCCGAAGAAGCATGGCAAGCCGCCGCTCGACAACCCTAAGATCTTTTTCATCCGACACTCCCGCTTGTAACGAAGACACTCAGCTATGTAGCACAATCCACTCTCATCTGTTGCAATTGTATTCGAATTGACATTTCAAAGTAGCAACTCGGGCAAGACGAGTAATTCATTCTGACACAGAACCAGCAAGAGCGTCTTCTCAGCCCCATCCGCGCCCCTCTGAAGCACCTTGGCAACTGCAACAAGTGACCCACTGGCTGTCCCGCCGCCTACGCCTCCTCCCGCACCAAGTCTGATCACCCTGGACTCAGCATGTCGGACGCCCTTGCCGCCCGACGCATCCGATGCAGGCGGCGAGTAATACACGAACAGATTCCCCGCACCCGCTCCTGATCCCGCCCGCGCCGACCCGGACCGCCCGCCACTGAGCCGCGTGGGCGGACTACCCTCGAAAGCGAGGACCTGTACCCGCTCACTGTCGCCGTGGACCTGCTGGTGTGCATAGACGCGATGCGAGGCATCCTGCTTCGACGCCAGCACGTACGCCAGTGCCGGTAGGGTGCTTACATGCTTCCATCCTCCGGCTCCGTGCGAAGATGCCGAGGAGGAGCTGAAGGCCAGACCGTCAATTTCGTCCTTGACAATGAGCATTTTCGCCGAGTCTGCCATCCGGTCGTCGGTGGATGCGGAGGGGAGAGGCAGACCCAGTATCTGAGTCCGGGAGGTAGTTGATGCACTGGGAGGCGCGTTCGAGATGTGTAGTAGGAACGCATCACGGCCTACATTGGCGTCTTCCTCCTCGAAGCCGTCCTCAAGCAAGCTACTGACGCCCCCTCCCGCTCCACTTCGTGATGATCCGAGTCCCGAGCCTAAACCCTGTCCGGACTGCGGGCCTTCATCTCCACCAAGCGGGGACGTGTACTTCTCGAGACCCTCGAGCATCGCAATCCGCTCCGAGGGATCCACAGTCTCCGGGACGTCATCCACGTCCTGTTCTGCTTCCACTCTGGCACGCTTGTGCTCCGGCTCTGCCGAGATGGAAACCATGTCGCGCAAATTGTCATCATCATCGTCATCGGCAGACTCGTATCGGCGTGGAGTGAAGAGGTGGGTCCACCGAGTGCCATAATGTCTCTTCTCGAGATGGAGAGTGAGATAGCCGGTGGACTCTTCATTCCCTTCGGCAGCGGCGCCTGAAGTGGTGTGGCTGGGCCGAGGCCGCTCCCAGGTCCAGAAGGAGGCCGAAGGATCGACATCTCCCCAGAGTTTGCGACCTTGCGCGTCGGCATCAGTTGGTGCGAAAGCACCACCCGATATCCTCTCCAGTGCGAGTGCGGCCGAAGCCCGGGGTTGAGCATGTGCTGGAGCATCTGACGACGAAGAGGATGATGGACCGAGTTCGGTGAACCGAAGTTGTTCTGGTAGGTCGATGGAGAGGGAGATGTGATGAGCCTTGAAATTGATGTCGAAATCGGAGGAAGACAGCGTTGCTGGAAGGGGGAAGCTGACTGTGAGCGCGTCGGTGGTCTGATACCATGTGAAGGGATGGTTGCCGTCTGATGGTCTCGATGTGCCCCTCGAAGTCGACGGACCCGGGACCGATGCTGGAACGCCTTCTTCAGCTGTTTGCGCAGCAGTCGTGCTAGTGAAGGACAGCGCGGCGCTGCCAACCAAAAGCGACGCATTCTCCTCCAAGCTGGAGAAGAGAAGAGGTTCCGACGACGTTGCGCTCCATTGAGGTCCTGCCACGAGCGGACTGGCGAAGGAGTACGAGCCGACATTGACCTCCTCCCGAGCGATGGTCTGAGCCAGAAAGGAGCCGGGACGAGCGGCCACGAGCTTGACAGGGCGGAGTTCAGAGCCAGACGGACCAGCCTGTGCATCGTTTACGAGGGCCGAGTGAGCTGTGGCAACCGGCCGGCCTGTCTGCTCATCTTCGGAGATGGTCAGAGTCGAGACTTGGCCAGCGCCGTCGGCGACGAGCCAAGTCAAGGGGTCAATGGCGACGATGCTTGGACATTGCTGGGGAGCCGCACTTGGATCGGACTGCTCCTCTTGCTGAGCCAGCTGGAACACGGGATGGAAGGCGACGTCGACATCGTGCTGGCGGCGGCAGTGGATTCGAAGGAGGACGACGTTGCCCTGGTGGTCGACATAAGCGGCCTGGGCTACACCTGTTGTGCCCAGAGGAAAGCCCGGGGCGAGGTGGTTGGTGAGGAAGCGGTCGAAGATGTGTGCATGGTATCTGCCAGCATTCAGACCGGGCAGGCCGTCGAAGGGCGACCGAGGCTGGTGTTCAGCAGGGATGTCGATGCTCACTTGCTCTTCCGCGTCCACGCCCGGGGCGAGGCGGTAGGACTCGAAGTGGGGATGCGACAGGGCGCGGTTCTTCCGCAGCAGCACTGGCGAGCTTGTCATTACCGATTACACTCTCGCCCTCATCAAGCACGCTCTCGGTGCCATCGCCAGCCCCGTCGCTGTCGAGATGAGAAGAAGTGAGTGGGTCGTGCGCTCGGAGCCTTTTTTTCTCTGTATGGAAGCCGAGCGCAAGGAAGACGGTCTTCCCTTTCTTTCTTCCTGACCATCACCTTCTGGCGTGACTCGTTCTGGATTATCAGCAGAAGTAAAGATGGCCGCAGCAGACTCAAACTCGAGCACGAGCACGAGCGCAACGCTCACGCTCGACCCGCTCGCCAAGTTCCCTCCCCTCGCTCCCCTCGTGCTCGTCACCTACATCGGCGCACAGCCATCAGCGTCGGACGCAGGCTCGCCCCCGACCGTCAACTTCGAGCCCGAGGCTGCCCTCACCCTCACCATCCAGCCAGGCGGGGAGACCATCAAGGACGATGTCAACCTCATCGTCAAACAGCTCACGAACATGTACGCCCATCTCGGTCTCGGCGGCAAAGATCAGAGGCAGTCCGAGCAGGTCGATCAGCTCCTTACCGTAGCGTCCGCACTCGCGACCGCAAACTTCCAGACCGCGGGCACCATCTTCGATGACCTCAACAGCCTCCTTGCCCTCCGCACCTTTGTCGTCGGTCACTCCCTCACCTCTGCCGATGTTGCGCTCTGGGCTGCCATTCGGGCCAGCTTGCCCGTCATTGGTCTCGTCAAGAAGGGCTTGCACGTCCATCTGGCCCGCTGGTTCGCCTACCTCGACGCCCTGCCCGAGTTCAGCGGTGCGCTCCAGGCTGTCAATGATGCCAAGGCCGACAAGGTAAGTTTCCCTTTTTGGTCACAAAGGTCACGTCATGTAACTGCCCCGGGCTTATCGTTCCTCATCATTGTACCCAACAGGCCAAGGCAAAGAAGGCACAGTCCTCCTTCGACCTCTTCCTCAAGGGCGCAAAGGAAGGCCAAGTCGTCACTCGTTTTCCCCCGGAGCCATCTGGTTTCCTCCACGTCGGACACACCAAGGCCGTCATCCTCAACCAGTACTTTGCCAAGATGTACAAGGGCAAAATGCTCCTCCGCTTCGACGACACCAACCCCTCCAAGGAAAAGGTATGCTCGTACCAGTCCTGTCAGCACGACTGATATTTTTCGTTACGTGCCGTGAGTTCTGATAGTATGTCTTTATGCAGGCCGAATTCGAAGAGTCCATCATCGAGGACCTGGCTCTACTCGGCATCAAGCCCGACGGCGTCTCCCACACCTCCGACTACTTCGACCACCTCTACAAGCTCGCCATTCAGCTGATCCAACAGGGAAACGCATACTGCGACGACACCCTCCAGGAAACCATGCGTGCCGAGCGCATGGACGGCATTGCCTCCGCCCGTCGAGATGCCTCCCTCGAGGACAACATGGCTCGCTTTGCAGACATGTCGACCGGATCGGACGAGGGGAAGAAGTGGTGCTTGAGGGCCAAGATGAGTGTCGACAACCCTAACAAGGCGATGCGTGATCCCGTCATCTACCGATGCAACGACACCCCGCATCATCGAGTAGGGTACGTTCCGTTCTGTCTGTTCACCATTGACATCTCCCGCTCATGTGCAATATTGATATTCTGCCTCCTTTCAATTATCCAGGTCCACATGGAAGGTCTACCCGACGTACGACTTTGCCTGCCCCGTCATCGACTCCCTCGAAGGCATCACACACGCCCTTCGTACGAACGAGTACCGGGACCGAAACCCGCAGTACCAGTGGTTCATCGACACTCTCAAAATCCGCAAGGTCGAGATCTGGGACTTTGGCCGCCTTAACTTCGTTTACACCCTGCTCAGCAAGCGTAAGCTCACTTGGTTCGTCGAGAACGGCAAGGTTCCTGGCTGGGATGACCCGCGTTTCCCTACCGTTCGAGGTAAGCTGCTCCAACAAGGGCCTAGCTCCTTCTATTTCGTCGAACGTTTTTTTCTGAACACATATTTCTGCTTCGTACAGGTATTCGACGAAGGGGTATGACCATCGACACCCTGCACCAGTTCATGATCGCACAAGGGCCGTCTCAGGCCCTGATCAACATGGAATGGGACTCCATCTGGTCGCTCAACAAGCGAAACCTGGACCCTGTCGTTCCTCGGTTCGTCGCCCTGGAGAAGACGGGTCTGGTCAAGGCGAGCATTGAAGTCGTCGACGAACAAGGGGCGGCAGTGACGACGCCCTTTGAGAAGGATGTTCCTCGACACAAGAAGAACGATGCTCTGGGACAGAAGAAGACCATCTTTGACTCCACTGTCTTCCTCGAGCAGGAGGATGCCAAGAGCTTCGCACAAGGCGAGAAGGTGACGTTGATGGACTGGGGAAACGTGGAGGTCACCTCCCTCGAGACAGGTTCCGACGGCCAGGTCTCCAGCCTGGCTCTCAAGCTGCTCCCGACCGACAACGACTTCAAGAACACGAAGAAGGTGACCTGGCTCGCCTCAACGCCTTCGCGCCCCTTGGTCGAATGCAAGCTGCACGACTACGACTACCTCATCACGAAGAAGAAGCTCGAGGAGGACGACAAGTTTGAAGACTTCCTCACGCCCCAGTCCGAGTTTGTCTCGGAGGCGGTTGCGGATGCGAATGTGGTTGCCGACGTCAAGAAGGGCGAGCAGATCCAGTTCGAGCGGAAAGGTTACTTCATCCTGGACCGGATCGACGACGATACGGGCGTGCGTCACTTTATTCTCATCCCGGACGGATCAGCCAAGGCGAGCGCGAGCAAGAACTCTACTGCGACCGACTCCAAGGGAGCAGCAGGGAAGGACGACGGCAGCAGCAGTAAACAGAAGGGCGGCAACAACAGCAAACTCGCTCAGGACGGTGCCTCGGGCGAGCTCTATCCGGAGATCGAGCCGGCCACGAGTGTGAACATGTACAAGATGCCGGTGATCGCTGCCAACGTCGACACGCCTTCGAGCACGAAGATGTACTCGATGAAGCCGATTCTTTGAAAGGAATGTTCCAATCGATGGTTTTAATATCAGTCTCTCTAATTGCGTCTTCCTTCTCGTGGAAATGGAGGAGGAAGAAGGTGTATTGCACGGCCGGACAGGAGTGAAGCTGCTGGGACCCCACTCGTTCCGGCCTGAGTTACATCGACGGATCTGTGCATTGAGATGGTGAGGCATACGATGATGGAGACAAGTTCCTGAACAGGGGCACCTTTCCTTCATGGCCGGTTGCTCCATGCTCACCCATTCCTAGCCCACACAAAGCGACGCGCCTCAACCGCATATGCATCCACTTTCGCTGCGTCTGCGATTTCGAGAGTTGACGAGTTTGGCGGCGGGAGACTGCTGACCCGCTCGCCCGCTCTTTCGCAGGGGATGCTGTCACTCGATAGACAGCAGCACCTCTCGATTGTCCGAATGAGTCGGGAAGGAGTGCCAGGGCTGGTATCAAGGCTCGGTTGCCTTTGACTGGATGCTCGACGATGAATCGCAACGAAAAGCCTTGAAGGTGGAGCCGGACCATCTACTGCTCCGAAAAGACCCGACGCTGGCATTGCTTGGTACAGCACTCCTTGTCCTTTTGCAGTACCCGTTGTCGGCTTGATGCAACCCCTTAGCACCGTTTCCGTATAGCTTGAGTTATATGTATGCTCCGGTGTGATATCACTACGACGAAAGACCGATCTCGGCCTCCTTGGCTTCCCGAACGACCTCAGCCGCCCACCGACGAAGCGGCAACGCATTCAAATCGCCTCTCCGAAACGGCTGTGCGAGCGACTCGGCAAGATGATAAAGCGCGACAAAGCTGTACGCCACCAGACTCGCTGCCACGGGCGTCCACCAGCCCAGGGCGGGAGCGAGCGAGATCGGGAGTAGGAGCTGGTTGATGACGAGTACGTGGGAGAGGTGGATCCGGAGCATCGGTGGGGTCGTCGTGTCCCTGATCGCCTCGAGCTCGGTCAGTCGGGCAATCAGGGTGTTCAGGGCGTTGGTACAGTGGGCATAGATGGGCGCGGGCAAGCTGATTTGCGGCTCCCCGTCCTCGTGAGCATCATTTGAGACGCCGGCTTGGTACATCTCGTCCAGACATTTCTGTAGATCCGTCAAGAGGAAGAGGGCGAAGTTTTCTGAGCGAGGTCGCGGAAGGAGAGCTGCGAGGAACTCCTCGTCGTCGTCGTCATGAAGGAGCCGTTCCTCTCTTGCCTTTTCTGAGTAGTTCTGCGCGTCCCCGCTCGTCCCATGATCGGTTCTTGATCGGACTGGAAGTCTTCTACGTCGAAGCCCAGATCGAAGCTCGTCAAGTGGCTCGTTCGAGGAAAGTCCGGTCTCCTTCTGTACCCCATTCCCATTTGCCTGCGCTTCGAAGTACCGGGATGGTAACAGAGAGTATAGGACCGAGAGTTCGACGCTTTTTACGTGGCCGCCGTCGCCGTGCGTTGTCGTTGGCCAGATAATCGTTACGCCAAACAATTGAAGGGCCACCAAAAGAGCGAAGGCAGCGAGGAGTCGGAGCACTTCTCGTTGCTGAGTGAGGCAGGCTTTCCTATCGCCACTGCCACCTTTGATTAGGGGAGCGGTCGAAAGTAAGCGGATGACGCATCTGCAGTTGGCGTGAATGTCGGTCCAGGCCTGAGGAAGAGACTCTGCAGCATCAGCGCAGAAGCTCGAAAGAGTATCGATATGATTCTACTCACCTTGCGGCTCGCATCCCACCGTCCTGCTGAAGCATTGCTACGGAACGCAAGTAGGAGACCAAGTACTGATTGGAAGAAGATAGATGAGCAAACCTGGCGACAGCTGACTCGGACTCCAAACACGTACTTGAGGCCAGACTGGAAGAGATCTTATTCGCTCCGGTAGAAAGCCAGGCGGGACAGCCTCCTACGAAGTGCAGCTGAACGACGGCAGCGGAGTAAAGGAGACACAGAGCGACAGCCCCGACGACCTGGCGATCGAGGAGGAGCAAGGCTGTGATTCTTCGCACCGAGACCGACATCTGCTGGGAAGTTATGGGACGGGGGATAAGGATGAGCTTCCTCGCCCCGGTGCCGCCAGCTGTGGGAAGCAAGTTACCTGAGGTAAGTCCTTCCGGCGCCGTATGTATACCTCTGCTTCCTTTTCTGTATGCTCGCGTCTCACTCGCGTCCGTCCGACGCGAATGTGTGAGTGTCAGCGTCCCGCTAGCGTCCACCTCGCGCCAGCGGATTCCAGCTCGCGTCCACGGTTTTTCTGAGCCCAAAACCACACCTCCAACCTCTTGATCCCCCAACTAGACACCACATGTGCCATAGAGAGACCTGCAAAAGACCTGCCAGTACTTTCAGCATATTATTACGGACCAGTTGAGCCGCTTTCCAGTGCTGTGAGAGAGGTTTGGCGATACCTGGTCGGGTTGGTCGAAACTCGGGATGCATTCTGGTTGCATCTCGCGCAGACTGCCTCCCTCGCACATCTCCATTTCCGACATGCAAAAACGAAATCTGACGATGACAGCACAAAACATGGGCTGGAAAGGTGCTGATCAGATTGCTAAAAATTACAGGAGGTTCAGGGATGTCTTTGGCTTGAGAATGCTATGTTTACTGGCCCCGTTTTGAGGAGTTTCGTGGTTGAGCTGGGTGCTGGGTGGTGACTTCAACTTCGTGCGACACCAGCGCGCGCAGTCCTCGCACCGACCTCGCGCCGCCCGATAAACTCGAAGCTCTCACCGCAGGGGTTGCAACAGACGACAAGGACAACCCTCACAAAACAGGTCAAATCTTCGCAAAAGAAGCATGGATCTGGGGCCTCTGATTTTTCTGCCTCCCCTCAGCCGCATATCGTGGCATCTTTCCCTGTGCGATGAGCAGATGGTGTTCAACCCTACTTTGGACTCAGAGTCCGGACAACCCTACATTTTGGCCCTCAGGGAACCTAGGGTTTGGAGGGCTCCAGACAAAACTCAACAGTAGACACAGTTAGCGACGGGAGAGCAGCGTGTGCTGGTCGACAAAAATAGGAGGAGTGCTGTGCTGGTGTCACCGAGCGCACTTTGCTCCAAGTTTGGCACCCCTGGTTGGGGCATCAAGATGGAAGATGGCGATGGGCTGCCTTCACCGCTTCACCTTGTAGTTCTGTCATTTCCCCGCCCTGCTGGAGGAACAAAGGGAACTCGCTTCAAATGAAGTACTCAGATCTCAGAGGGCAGAGGGTTCGAGCCCCGAGGGTGCCCCGTGTGAAAGAGATGAAGCAGCGAACGTGATGCGTGATCTGTCCCCCTAAAAGGACCTAGGAAGCTACTTCACGACGGTCATGGAAGGGAGCGAGAGAAACACGCCAGGCGTGAGATTAAAGGGGGAAACAAAAAGGGCGTTTTGGGAAGGAATGAAGGGAAGGAACAGAATAAGTGCGTGAGAACAAGACAGCAAATGACAGTAAGTAGCCTAGCAGCAATGTGGCGAGTGTGCGTGCGAACGATGAAAAGCAACGGATGGAGAAAAAGGTGGGTCGAGAAATAGTTATCGAGACTAAGGTTGATGATGTGATGCTGTAACAAGCGGTGTTGTGGTTTGTGCGCTCCAAAAAGGAGGGGTTGGCGTATTTCTTGCAGAACGTTGGGGGGGTGGTAATCGATGGTGGTGGTGGTGATGGGTGGATGGGGTGGCACGAGGGTCCCTATCGGAACATGGCCGACCAGCTCCATCCCGTCCGAATGACAACTTCGCCGACGCCCTCCCCACCTCCCCGCCCCACAGCCCTCACGAGCGCACAGTCGGCGCCATTCCGCGTCGAGAGTCCGATCGATGCCAAATCATGACCGTCCAATTCGACCAGTGCCGAGGAAGAGGGAGACGTCGAAGCCACAAGGGCCGAGATTTCGATGTACAGCACCGCCAGCCAGTCCGTCCATTCATCCCGGAGTGAACTAGCGAGGACACGCGCGAGCTCCTCTTCATCCTCCTCCTCCTCCTCCTCCCCCTCTCCGTCTCCATCTTCCTCATCGGTGACCAAAGCGGACGAATTAAGCGCAGCAGTAGAGAGGTGCACCGACTTCCGAAGTCGAGCAGCCGAGGTGGACGACGAAACCGACGATCGACTATTCCGGACTCGCAAATTCGTCGCTCCGCCTCCGACCCCACCTTCATCATAGGACTCCCGACGAGACGAGTTCGCGCCGGCCGCAGCGAGGAACGGGTCCGGCGACCCGGGATAATCACCCTCGGCCAACGCCACACCGGCATGGTGAGCCAGAATTCGACCACGTCCGCCTCGAGCTTGTCCTCCTTCTTGTCCATCATCGTCGACGTCGATGAGTCGTTGTGAGCCTCGTGGGGTTGACGGAGCTTCGAGGTGGGAGGTCGATGGTATGATTGTACTCTGTCCAGAGGTCACGGTGTCGCTATCTGCGGTCCCTCTTTCACCCGCCTCATCCTCGCCCTCGCCCTGACCTTCTGCCGTCTCCTCATCGTCATCTTCGTCCTCGTCGTCGTCCTCATCCTCATCAACCAACATCACACTGGCCCGGAGTCCTCCATCCGGCCGTACCCCAAGCGGAAGAATGAAGGCACTATCAGCGAGAGAGGAAGCCCCATCTGACGGATGAATGCCAAGTCCTGATGTGGCCCGGCTTCTCCTCTTGGCTCCATGCAGTGCAGACGACGAAGAGGAAGAGCCCAACAAGGTCAAGGCCGACGTCGATGCCGAGGCAGGCGTCCAGAATGCACTCGGGAAGAACCAGAGAGTCTGCGCAAAGACGTAACGGAGGAGGGACACCAGATTCAGGAAGACGCCCCGGGTCCTGGGCTGGAGGGCCGAAGGAGGTCGGGCTCGAATTGATGACTGGGTGGGTGGAACGGATTGCCGTTGAGTTCGCTGTGTCGGTAGCTGGTCTTGTTCTTGTTGCGATGCTTTCCGCTGTCGCACTGCGGAGACCTGTCTGGCAGCGCCCCAGGAAGGGTCGGCAGCTGGGATGGGAGACGCGGGCGCCGCCTCTCCATCTTCCGGGCGTAGAGTCAGGGCCGAGGAAGGAGATGAGAAGGCGGATGACGAGTGAAGTCTTCGCTTAGCCTTGTCTTCGACTAGCCGCATCTCTGCGTATTCGTGTGTGGTCCACAAGCTCGGCTTGAGCTTGGGCGGCTGCGGTAACGATGCGGAGGGTGAAGCTGTTGAGTTGGAGACGATGCTGAAGCGAGGTTTGGCACCTGAGGATGGGGCGGCCGTTGCGGCGGTATTTGATGGACGATTACGAGGCGAGGCGGCTGCTTTGGTGCCATTGGCTCCTTGGAGGGGTGTGAGATCGAGCACGAGGTCGAAGAGGGCACACTTGTCGAGTAAGATCTTGTCTGGCGTGAAGGCAATCCAACCCGGCGTGTCTGCTGTGCGCGCTCGATTCTCGTCGTCCAGAGTAACAATGTCATGAAGGGTGACGAGGCCGCGGACGCGCAAGGAGGATTCCGATTGCCCTGCCCTTCGTTGTGCTGCATGGACGATGTCGGCGAGGTTGTGAGCGAGTGATGCGGCTGGCTGTAGAGGTGCTGTAGAAAATATCAGGAGGCGAGTGCGTCCTGTTGCGAGGTATTTGAGTAGCGGCGGCAGGAGTGGTCCGAGAGACGCAGACAAGGCTGGGAAATGGGAGAGAGCAGAGTGGTTGAAGGAGTCGCCGCGCTGCCGGTCCTGTTGCTGTTGCTCCGAGTTGGCAGCCTCGAGCCAGTCCCTGAGAAGATGTTGAGTCCCTTTGGCGCCTTCATCGTGTGCATCCGCTGCGGCGATGCTGTCCGCGAGCCCATCGAGGGAGGACAGGTGGTGGTGGAACGGAGAGTCGGCAGGGAAGACGGCGGCTACGCTGAGCATGCGTGCTCCTCTCTGCACTCGACCGTCGTCACCGTGGAGGGCGACGTTGCGGAAGGCTGCGACTGCTGTGCGTGTGGGGGAGAGGGCGAAGAAGATGGTGTCGCGCTCGACGGCATGGCTTCCGCTGGGGAGAGCCTTCCACTCGGCATGGGCCGCAGTGAGCTCGGGATGGAGATCGGGCGGGTGTACGAAGCTGAGTGTGTTGCCGGTGCGCACATGGAAGGACGCCAGGAAGACGCCCTGGACATCGGCCTCGCTCTTCCTGCTCATGCTCATGCTCATGCTCATGCTCATCGTTGGCAGTCTCGCTGTCGACCTCGACCTCGTCCTCGTCCTCGTCCTATATATACAAAGCTGAGGTGACTTTTCCGGCCTGCCGCGGTTGTAATGGTTTTGTAGTCCGGCTGCCACGTGCATGCGTCGTCGCCGCGTGGCATGTTACAACGGTGGATCGGGTCATTACAAACGGCACTTGCTCACCAAGCAGGTGTCCGTGTCCATCTCTCTCCTCTGAGCTTCGCAGTACTAGTTCGTTCGCCACGCGGATGCTTCGCAGACCGCAGTGACCGCGCCTTCTGCTGTACTCTCATCTCACTTCCGAACGCGCATCTCATTTCGCCGTTCTTCTCAGTTCCCTCACTTCGCAACCAAACGGTGAGGCGCCCATCCTGCATGCGCCGCGCTGGAAGCGAAATGCTAATCGTTCGTCTCATCTCCACCCCTCCGCGTTCATACAGCACTCTTTCCCGCGCAACCAATCGGTGAGCCGGCTGTCCGGCTTCAGCCTGCTTGCGCCGGCAGTGCCGCGCGCTGGATGCGCAAATGCTAATCGTTTAATCCTTCGTCTCATCTTCTTCCCTCCGCGTTCATACTTCATGCAGCTCTTCTTTCGCCGCAAGCAATCGGTGAGACTGCTGCTCGGCTTCAACCTGCAATCTGCATGCGCCGCGCTGCGTGCGCAAATACTAATCGTTGATTCGTTCGTCTCATCTTCATGCATCCGCGTTCATACAGCTCTCATTTTGCCGCAACCAAGAATCGGTGAGCCGTCAGGCGTCAGGCGTGAGGCGGCCAATACGCTCCAGCATGCATGTGCGGTGTGCCCCGCTGCATGCGTGAAGACTGAAGACTCATCGTTTCTCCCCTTTTGTTTCTTCCGCGTTAATGCAGCTCTCATTTCGCCGCAGCTCACAATCAATCGGTGAGGCGGCGGTGCTCCATGCGCTCCGTTGGATACGCGAATGCTAATCGTCCCACGTCCGTCTCATCTTCATGTTTCATCCCTCCGGGTTCCTGCAGCTCTCATTTCGCCGCAACCAATCGGCGGAGCGGCCATCCTGCCGCAGCCTGCAGGCTGCATACCGCAGACGTCGCGGTGATAGCGCAAATTCTAATCATTCTCTCATTTTCTTTTATCCGCGATAGCATGCCGACGCAGCCATGCCTCCGCAAGACAACGCAGAGTATCTACAAAATCTTCGAACAGCCAGAAAACAGAAGGCGCGAGAGATGCCGGACGATGAGCAGCAGCAACGGCGCGACGCGCGGAACGAAAGGGATCGTACCAGAAGAGCGTCTGCGTCCGCCCTTCGTTCTCCCTCCGTCTTCACGTCCTCCCCCCGGCACAGTTCATTTTTTTCCCGTTTACGTCCACCACGACAACTCAGCCCACGTTCTTCTCACATCAAATCTTTGTGCCCATCGCGCCTTCCAGCGAAGCAGGTCCATCATCGCACCGACTGCGCATTCTGAACGCGCATGTCGATCCCGCACCTCCGTTCACAACTGTCGCTACTACTTCCCAACCGCATATGCACCTCCATCACAGCGACCCCATGGAAGTGGATAATGCACAAGCAGACAAGGTCAGTTCTCCGCTCCCCGCACCCCCTTCCACGTTCAGTTCGTTCTCTGCTCTACGGATTGCTCACATGCGCAGTCTGCCTCATCATATTTTTCAGCTCCACGATGCCATAAATTCCACGGTCCACTCAAGCGAACAACACGCAGCACGTTCGTCTGCTCTGTTGCATACCGCTGAGCGCATCACTACATCGTCGCCCGCATCTCTTCCCAGCGTGAGTGTGTTCGAACTTCTTGCACCGTGCAGCACGCACAGGGGTTTCACACTTTCATGTATGCTCATCGCTGACTTACCTTTCTGCTTATCGTTCGCGTCAAACAATGCAGTACACGACTACATTCACTTTTGCACCGCGCACAACTCAGCCCAGCGACGCGGCATCCATATCTGCTGCTGTGCAGCCCAACAACCACGCTGTAAGTTTTTCCAGACCCCATCCCGACGTCTCTTACTTCCGCGTGCTCATTGTGATTCATGTGTCTTCTCTCGACCCCGTGCTGCTGCAGCGCTGTCCATGGTGGACAAAACATCAGGGCATCACAAATCGTCTTACCGCCAAAGAACCAGATCCGCTCCGTCAACAATGGAGGTCCGAACCATGCGGGCATTGTGGAGCGCTTCTACTGGAGTCCGAACCTCTGTCGTTCTGCTGTCGAAACGGTGCCGACCTGCTCGATCCACTCCCTCCTTTACCGCCGTTCGTGAACAGCATCGAGTTCCATCCGAAGGCAGGTCTGCTTTCGCTGATGCTCAACAACGCCATCCACTTCGCTTCGCAAGGTTACGCAGGTCACCGTATCGAGTTCGCCCAAGGAGTGCCAGCCGTCGCAATTCAGGGGACCATCTATCAGCGCCTGTTTCCTGCCGACAAGGAACGTTCCCCTCTCAACATGTTCCTGTTCAATCCGGCCCATCAAGACGCGCTGAGGTCTGACGACATGCCGCGCCACTGGATTCCTGCTTTGCGACGCGAGCTGCAGCTGTTCAACCCAATCCTGGCGATCTTCGAAATGCTGACGAACGTCGAAGCAACCGCAACTGCTGCAACACTGGAGCTCAAACAACAAGGACCTTCCGCTGAGCTCGCCGGCATCATTCACTACGGCAGCATAGCGCGCAAAGACCCGCGATCCATTTACGTGCACAAGCTCGATACCCAAGGGCCTGCTCGCATCGGAACCGACCATCCGCTGTACGATGCGCTGTCCTACCCGCTTCTGTTCCCGCACGGCACTGCGCAAAATACATCAACCCGATTCACGTTGCGCAAGATCGTACGGTTCTTACTGCTGACAGAGAGACGATTTCGGACCTTCTGGAAGGTCAGCAACATGTTTATGATTGATGCGGTGTGTCGAATGGAGGAGAAGCGACTCGACTTCATCACAAAAAGCCTCTCAAAAATCCGGAACTCCAACCGCATTGCCGCACTCCCACACAGGCCTCGGCAACGACTAATAGTCGGTACTTTTCTGAAATCTTTAGTCATAGTCATAGTCATAGTCACATTGACCCGGACCGTCCGTTAGTCTAGTCTAATCGGGACTAATAGTCACTTAAGTTTCTTAGTTTGGCTTAGTCGGAAGCGGACCTGACCAGCGTGTAACTAACGTGTGACCAGTGGTCGGCATGGGTGTGGATGACCGGTGGATGTGGATGTCATATCATCCGACCAATCGGATGTGGATGTGGATGAGGCGGCCGATTTTGGTTTCAGCTCGGATATGGATGAGGCGGATGAGATACATCCGGATGTCTTCCGAATCCGACCCTCATCCGACCGTCATCAGCTGATGCATGGATGACATCCGGCTGAGGTACGTGAAAGCCAATTTTTCCGCCATTAAACTGATTCTTGATTTTTGAAATTGCATATTTTGGTGTCATCGGCTTAGATCCCGGTCAGATCGGATGATTGTCTGCTTTTGGTTAGAATGATCATCGGTCCATCACCTGATCTCATCCATGCGCAGCACGCTGAAAAAGACTTTTGTCACCGGTCAGCTCCATCACCACCACCACATCCATTGCCTTCAGCAAGTTTCCCGGCCATGCCATCATACGCGCAGGAACTCAAGCTCTTGGATATCACCGGGCAATGGTTTTGCCATGGCCTTGAGACCGAGGCCATGGGCGAGGCGCTTTCTTCGCTCTCTCTGTTCCCTCAGGCCACCGCAAGCTGGAAGTGTTGTGAACATTCTACCACTATACTAAAAGGTGAGACCAGTCTCAACCCAAGTGTCATGGATGATGCATATATCCAACAATAGCTGGTCTTTTATCGGCCGTAAATCTTGAGACTATCTGTCGATCAATAGTCCCATAGTCGGACTTAGTCTAACTAAGGAAACTAATAGTCGGTTCGTCACACGCAGTGGTCGGCATGGATGAGAAATCGGATGAGAGGGGGTCCTCATCCACATCCACATCCACATCCGACCAGAAATTTTGCCCTCATCCACATCCACATCCACCAGATCCGATGTCACTCGGATGTCATCCGCTTATGTAATCAATTTTTCGGTGCGTTGCTGCCACTCACGTGGCAGCCCTCCGCACCCGACTTTCATCGGACCTCATCGGATGTGAACGGGTGATGATCAGATGGCATCCGATGTTACTGCAGCTGACATCCGTTTACCATCGGATACTCTTTCGGCACTTCATTTGTGCCATCCTGCTCCTTACTTCCGCTTCTTCTCATCACCAACGTACGGTTCCATACACCCTGTCAGCATCATGACATCCCAGTCCGAACAGAAGGCCATTCTCAACAGAGGCCTCACAGAATATTGGCCTTCTCCTGGTGTCGTGCAGCAAGTCGACCTTCACAAGCTTTTCTTTGGTCGACCAGACGCTCCCGGCTCGACCCTCGTGCCGCTCTTGGCGAAATATGGACCAAAGCCTGAGAAGCTCTTCGTCAGTGGCGACACGATCACATGGATAAGGTTGTCCCCGGAGTAACGCGGAGGGCTCCGCCTCCGCACTTCCAAATTCCGCCGGAATTTTGACTTTTTGAGGCGAGCTCCGCCTCCGCAGACTAAGACAGAGCTGAAAAAACTCAGCTCCGCGTTCCGACGGAATTATACAAAAGTTGAAATCCCAGCTCCGCGCTCCGCGTTTTTTTCTGTGCGTTTTTCATAATGCTCCTCCGTGCTCCGTGTATGCGGAGCTCGGAATTCCGCGGAATTCCGTCGGAGCGCAGTGATGGTATAATTTGCTCTCAGAATGACTCTAACACAATCAGAGCTATACATTCACCATCCGACATTGTTGCGGTATTGACTCCAGTGCTATTCTGAAGCTCTCAACGGATGATGATGCCTGTTTTTATCTCCTGCGCGTGTCTCGGCGATGCCTATTTTTCTCGGAATTCCGCACATTTCCGCGGAACTTGGACGGAATTCCGGCGGAGCGCACCCAAAATAAGGTCACGTGACCCCTTTTTTCGACGATCACGTGACCTCACAGCTCCGACGGAATTCCGCGGAAATTCCGCCGGAATTTTTCGCACAATTTTGACGACTCCGCGCTCCGTACTTTTTGACTAGTGGGCCCAGGATTGGGCTCCGCGCTCCGCGTAAATTCCGGCGGAGTCCTCCAGGCGGACTCCGTGCTTTTTTAAGGTCAAAAATCTCTCAAAAGTGAGCTCCGCGCTCCGCCTCCGGCGGAGCCCTCCGTCGGAGGAGTACGGAGTCCGCAAAACCCCAGCTCCGCGTCAACTCCGGGGACAACCTTACACATGGACGGACACCCGCGGAGCCGGCCCTCTCGGTCCTGCGATGGAGTTACGGCTGCTCCTTTTCTCTTTCCAGCAGCTCGAAGGACAAGCACCGGATCTTGGCATCCCACATGTCGCGCAGAAACTGGTGCCCTGTTTGGCCTCTCATGTCCTCACTCATCTGACCGGCGCAGCCTTGGAGCAGAGCGAGGCGCTGCTTCAGGATCCTCAGGCGAACGAATATGGCCGGATGGTTTTTCCAATGGGCCCTTGTCGATGCGAGGCTGAAGGTAGGAACAAGAAGAGACAGCGGATGTCAGCATCGAGACCCTATCCATCGCAATTCGCAGCGCATGAGTCGTCTAGCTACTCACTCGTTTAGAAAAAGTCGTATTCCTCGGGCTCCTTCTTGTCGATGAACTCGCCGTTGTATTCCAGGAAGGCCTTCCTGTTGTGAACATTCTACCACTATACTAAAAGGTGAGACCAGTCTCAACCCAAGTGTCATGGATGATGCATATATCCAACACTCCCTCTCATCATCATGACCCTTTGGTCTGAGACGCGAGACCCCATAGGACTAGGGGTGAGACTCTTTCGGCCCGGAGTACCCGGCGCACGTGCTGTGGAAAACCCGACAAGCACCCGACAAGAAAATGGTCGGAAAAGAAGTCTGGAGATACCGGGAATCGAACTCACGACAGAGTCGATCAGACTCTTAATCTGTTGTGAACATTCTACCACTATACTAAAAAGGTGAGACCAGTCTCAACCCAAGTGTCATGGATGATGCATATATCCAACAATAGCTGGTCTTTTTATCGGCCGTAAATCTTGAGACTATCTGTCGATCAATAGTCCCATAGTCGGACTTAGTCTAACTAAGGAAACTAATAGTCGGTTCGTCACACGCAGTGGTCGGCATGGATGAGAAATCGGATGAGAGGGGGTCCTCATCCACATCCACATCCACATCCGACCAGAAATTTTGCCCTCATCCACATCCACATCCACCAGATCCGATGTCACTCGGATGTCATCCGCTTATGTAATCAATTTTTCGGTGCGTTGCTGCCACTCACGTGGCAGCCCTCCGCACCCGACTTTCATCGGACCTCATCGGATGTGAACGGGTGATGATCAGATGGCATCCGATGTTACTGCAGCTGACATCCGTTTACCATCGGATACTCTTTCGGCACTTCATTTGTGCCATCCTGCTCCTTACTTCCGCTTCTTCTCATCACCAACGTACGGTTCCATACACCCTGTCAGCATCATGACATCCCAGTCCGAACAGAAGGCCATTCTCAACAGAGGCCTCACAGAATATTGGCCTTCTCCTGGTGTCGTGCAGCAAGTCGACCTTCACAAGCTTTTCTTTGGTCGACCAGACGCTCCCGGCTCGACCCTCGTGCCGCTCTTGGCGAAATATGGACCAAAGCCTGAGAAGCTCTTCGTCAGTGGCGACACGATCACATGGACGGACACCCGCGGAGCCGGCCCTCTCGGTCCTGCGATGGAGTTACGGCTGCTCCTTTTTCTCTTTCCAGCAGCTCGAAGGACAAGCACCGGATCTTGGCATCCCACATGTCGCGCAGAAACTGGTGCCCTGTTTGGCCTCTCATGTCCTCACTCATCTGACCGGCGCAGCCTTGGAGCAGAGCGAGGCGCTGCTTCAGGATCCTCAGGCGAACGAATATGGCCGGATGGTTTTTCCAATGGGCCCTTGTCGATGCGAGGCTGAAGGTAGGAACAAGAAGAGACAGCGGATGTCAGCATCGAGACCCTATCCATCGCAATTCGCAGCGCATGAGTCGTCTAGCTACTCACTCGTTTAGAAAAAGTCGTATTCCTCGGGCTCCTTCTTGTCGATGAACTCGCCGTTGTATTCCAGGAAGGCCTTCCTGTTGTGAACATTCTACCACTATACTAAAAGGTGAGACCAGTCTCAACCCAAGTGTCATGGATGATGCATATATCCAACACTCCCTCTCATCATCATGACCCTTTGGTCTGAGACGCGAGACCCCATAGGACTAGGGGTGAGACTCTTTCGGCCCGGAGTACCCGGCGCACGTGCTGTGGAAAACCCGACAAGCACCCGACAAGAAAATGGTCGGAAAAAGAAGTCTGGAGATACCGGGAATCGAACTCACGACAGAGTCGATCAGACTCTTAATCTGTTGTGAACATTCTACCACTATACTAAAAGGTGAGACCAGTCTCAACCCAAGTGTCATGGATGATGCATATATCCAACAATAGCTGGTCTTTTATCGGCCGTAAATCTTGAGACTATCTGTCGATCAATAGTCCCATAGTCGGACTTAGTCTAACTAAGGAAACTAATAGTCGGTTCGTCACACGCAGTGGTCGGCATGGATGAGAAATCGGATGAGAGGGGGGGTCCTCATCCACATCCACATCCACATCCGACCAGAAATTTTGCCCTCATCCACATCCACATCCACCAGATCCGATGTCACTCGGATGTCATCCGCTTATGTAATCAATTTTTCGGTGCGTTGCTGCCACTCACGTGGCAGCCCTCCGCACCCGACTTTCATCGGACCTCATCGGATGTGAACGGGTGATGATCAGATGGCATCCGATGTTACTGCAGCTGACATCCGTTTACCATCGGATACTCTTTCGGCACTTCATTTGTGCCATCCTGCTCCTTACTTCCGCTTCTTCTCATCACCAACGTACGGTTCCATACACCCTGTCAGCATCATGACATCCCAGTCCGAACAGAAGGCCATTCTCAACAGAGGCCTCACAGAATATTGGCCTTCTCCTGGTGTCGTGCAGCAAGTCGACCTTCACAAGCTTTTCTTTGGTCGACCAGACGCTCCCGGCTCGACCCTCGTGCCGCTCTTGGCGAAATATGGACCAAAGCCTGAGAAGCTCTTCGTCAGTGGCGACACGATCACATGGACGGACACCCGCGGAGCCGGCCCTCTCGGTCCTGCGATGGAGTTACGGCTGCTCCTTTTTCTCTTTCCAGCAGCTCGAAGGACAAGCACCGGATCTTGGCATCCCACATGTCGCGCAGAAACTGGTGCCCTGTTTGGCCTCTCATGTCCTCACTCATCTGACCGGCGCAGCCTTGGAGCAGAGCGAGGCGCTGCTTCAGGATCCTCAGGCGAACGAATATGGCCGGATGGTTTTTCCAATGGGCCCTTGTCGATGCGAGGCTGAAGGTAGGAACAAGAAGAGACAGCGGATGTCAGCATCGAGACCCTATCCATCGCAATTCGCAGCGCATGAGTCGTCTAGCTACTCACTCGTTTAGAAAAGTCGTATTCCTCGGGCTCCTTCTTGTCGATGAACTCGCCGTTGTATTCCAGGAAGGCCTTCCTGTTGTGAACATTCTACCACTATACTAAAAGGTGAGACCAGTCTCAACCCAAGTGTCATGGATGATGCATATATCCAACACTCCCTCTCATCATCATGACCCTTTGGTCTGAGACGCGAGACCCCATAGGACTAGGGGTGAGACTCTTTCGGCCCGGAGTACCCGGCGCACGTGCTGTGGAAAACCCGACAAGCACCCGACAAGAAAATGGTCGGAAAAGAAGTCTGGAGATACCGGGAATCGAACTCACGACAGAGTCGATCAGACTCTTAATCTGTTGTGAACATTCTACCACTATACTAAAAGGTGAGACCAGTCTCAACCCAAGTGTCATGGATGATGCATATATCCAACAATAGCTGGTCTTTTATCGGCCGTAAATCTTGAGACTATCTGTCGATCAATAGTCCCATAGTCGGACTTAGTCTAACTAAGGAAACTAATAGTCGGTTCGTCACACGCAGTGGTCGGCATGGATGAGAAATCGGATGAGAGGGGGGGTCCTCATCCACATCCACATCCACATCCGACCAGAAATTTTGCCCTCATCCACATCCACATCCACCAGATCCGATGTCACTCGGATGTCATCCGCTTATGTAATCAATTTTTCGGTGCGTTGCTGCCACTCACGTGGCAGCCCTCCGCACCCGACTTTCATCGGACCTCATCGGATGTGAACGGGTGATGATCAGATGGCATCCGATGTTACTGCAGCTGACATCCGTTTACCATCGGATACTCTTTCGGCACTTCATTTGTGCCATCCTGCTCCTTACTTCCGCTTCTTCTCATCACCAACGTACGGTTCCATACACCCTGTCAGCATCATGACATCCCAGTCCGAACAGAAGGCCATTCTCAACAGAGGCCTCACAGAATATTGGCCTTCTCCTGGTGTCGTGCAGCAAGTCGACCTTCACAAGCTTTTCTTTGGTCGACCAGACGCTCCCGGCTCGACCCTCGTGCCGCTCTTGGCGAAATATGGACCAAAGCCTGAGAAGCTCTTCGTCAGTGGCGACACGATCACATGGACGGACACCCGCGGAGCCGGCCCTCTCGGTCCTGCGATGGAGTTACGGCTGCTCCTTTTCTCTTTCCAGCAGCTCGAAGGACAAGCACCGGATCTTGGCATCCCACATGTCGCGCAGAAACTGGTGCCCTGTTTGGCCTCTCATGTCCTCACTCATCTGACCGGCGCAGCCTTGGAGCAGAGCGAGGCGCTGCTTCAGGATCCTCAGGCGAACGAATATGGCCGGATGGTTTTTCCAATGGGCCCTTGTCGATGCGAGGCTGAAGGTAGGAACAAGAAGAGACAGCGGATGTCAGCATCGAGACCCTATCCATCGCAATTCGCAGCGCATGAGTCGTCTAGCTACTCACTCGTTTAGAAAAAGTCGTATTCCTCGGGCTCCTTCTTGTCGATGAACTCGCCGTTGTATTCCAGGAAGGCCTTCCTGTTGTGAACATTCTACCACTATACTAAAAGGTGAGACCAGTCTCAACCCAAGTGTCATGGATGATGCATATATCCAACAAAGTCGGAGTGGCCTTGGTGAAGATGTCGGCCACTTGATCCGAAGTACCAACGTATTCAAGCTTGATCGCACCTTCTTCAACTTGCCAGCGGACAAAGTGGTAGCGAAGGTCGATGTGCTTGGTGCGTCGATGCCATCCAGGGTTCTGTGCGAGGGCGATAGAACCCTGGTTGTCGCCCTTCAGGACAATGCCGACAGCCTGAGGAGCGGTCTGGTCGTACGCGAGAACGGCTGTACGAAGCCAGATGGCGTCCTTGACGGCCTCGGTGAGGGCGACGTACTCTGACTCAACTGAGGACAGAGAAACGCATTGCTGGCGAAGGGAACCCCAGCTGACGGTTGCGCCGTACAGCTTGAAGACGTACCCAGACTGAGAGCGGCGGTCTTCGACGTTTCCGGCCCAGTCGGCGTCGGAGTAGCCAGTAAGCTCGGGCTGTCCGTCGATCTTGACGGGAGCGAGGACCAGTGCCAAGTCTCGCGTTGCCTTGAGGTAGCGGAGGACGCGAAGGGCAGCTTGGTAATGAGCCTGAGTCGGGCAGCCATTGAAACGGGAGAGCGCGCTGACGACAAAGCTGATGTCAGGCCTGGTGGAGAGGGCGATCCACATCAAGCAACCGATCAGGGCTTGGAAAAGCTGGGCGTCCGTCAAAGGCACTCCCTCTGGGACGAGCTTAGTTCCGACCGCCATAGGAGAGGACTCCGGGCGACAGTTGGTCATGTTGAAACGCTCCAGGACTGTGTCGATGTAATGACCTTGGCTGAGGGCGAAGCCGTTGTCGAGCTGCTGGACCTTGATTCCAAGTACCGAGCTGACGAGACCAATGTCGGCCATTCTGTAGGAGGCCTTGAGGCCCTCGCGAACGGAGTCGATGAGGGCCTGAGTCTTCGCAGCGATCAGGAAGTCGTCGACGTAGACGAAAACGATCGTGCGGTTGCCGTTGGGTTCGACGCGAACGAAAATGCCCCAATCGGCGTCGCTGTGAACAAACCCGAGGTCGCGTAGTTTGGAAACGACATCGAGCCACCAGAGGCGAGCTGACTGCTTGAAGCCGTAGAGTCCCTTGCGGACAAGAAGCCCAGTCGCCTTGGGATCTTGCTGCTTCCACCCCTCCGGAAAGCTGATGTAGAGGACGCGATCCATTTTGGGGTTGAGAAAGGCTGTCTCGGCGTCCATCTGCCAGACCATAAGTCCCTGGACCGCAGCTTCGACAAAAAAAAGATCCTCAAGCTCGTCATGCGTCCGACTGGCGCATATGTCTCGTCGTAATCGATGCCGTAGCGCTGAGTGAAGCCACGACCAACAAGACGAGCCTTGTGCTTGAGGTAGTTGCCGTCTGCGTCCCTCTTAGTCTTGCAGACCCACTTGGTCGATACGACCTTGGCGCCGGGAGGGAGGACCACCTCCTCGAGCGTCTCGTTCTTGATCAGAGACTCCAGCTCCGCTTCGAAAGCCTTGGCCCACTGCTGACGCTCAGGACTCGACATGGCGTCGCCGTAGCTTGTGGGGTCGTCGTCGACGAGGGCAATCTTGCAAAGAAACCCTTCCGA
The DNA here is from genome assembly GCA_032718865.1 of Tilletia caries. Taxonomy (NCBI): domain Eukaryota; kingdom Fungi; phylum Basidiomycota; class Exobasidiomycetes; order Tilletiales; family Tilletiaceae; genus Tilletia; species Tilletia caries. The sequence continues at coordinate 1,790,275 of JALUTQ010000004.1, forward strand.
CTCCTGCATGAACGCTGCGTACGTGTCCCGAAAAGCAGACGAACGTTGACCGCGGCCAGCGCGCGCAGGAAGCCGGCGAATGCCTTGAGGTCGATCGGCCACGGCAGGACTGTTGCCGGGCGCATGATTCACCCCCTCGGGCTCAGGGCGTTTGCGGCCAAGAGGAAGAAGTTCGACATTATTGGCGTCGGGACCTGGCTCCGCGTCATCGTCGGAAATGTCTTCCTCGTCGTACTCGAGGAAGCCGGGATCACCAGGCTCCACGTCCAGCTGGACGATGTTGGAAGGCTCGGAGACCTCGGTGACTTTGGACGAGAGCTCGGGGCCGAAAGAGACGTTGCGGGAGAAGACAATCTTCCCCGTGGTCTCGTTGTGCACCCCCAGCCGCTGCGCTGTGTCGGCCAGCTGACCAAACGTCCCTTCCAGGCCTTGGGAGTGGTGAGGTCCGACTTGGTGCGGTTAGCGGCGGGAATATGAACCCAGCATGGAGAACCGAATGCTCGAGTCTTGCCAAGGGAGGGTTTGCGCTTGTGTACCCACTCCCAAACCGTCCGACCGTCTTTGACGAAGGTTACCTTCATGAGCAACACCGCAGCGAATAAAATCGCATGTCCCCACCACTGAACCGGGAGGCCGCTACTGTGAAGCATGGCGGCGGTCATCTCCTTGAGGGTACGATTCTTGCGCTCAGCCACACCGTTGAGTTCCGGGGTGTGGGGCGTTGTGATGTGGTGGAGGATGCCCTGAGAAGCAGTCCAGGTGGACATGTGCTTGTTGACGTACTCGCCGCCGCCGTCGGTGCGAATGACTTGCACCTTGGTGCCGAAAGTCCGTTCGGCTACCTTGACGAACTCAACAAGGCGAGCGAAAACCTCGGCCTTGGAGCGGAGTAAGTCGACCTTGGTGTAGTCCGTGTACTCGTCAATGAAGGTCGCGTAGTACTGGAAACCACCAAAACAAGTCACCAAGGGACCGCCAACATCCGTGAGGATGATCTCCAGCGGAGAACTCGAGTGGAGAGGCGCGTCGTTGAACGGTCGACGGGTAGCCTTGGTAGCTTCGCAGCTATCGCACCAAGGCGTGGCATCGTTCAGCCCAGGAATGGGAGGAAGATGACCCGAACGGACGAGCTTCTTGATGGTGCTGAAGCCCAAGTGACCGAGGCGAATGTGAACCTCGAGAGCGGGATCGCGCTGAGCGGGCTGCATTGGTGCCAGCATCGCTGAGGGAGACGATGTGGAGGCCGCAAGGTCGACGTGTAACAGCAGCCATCGAGCTCGACCACGCTTGGTCAAAGGCATGCGCCAAGAGGCGTTGTCCTTGTGCTGGAGGTGGGCGTTGTCATCCTCGTCGATGACTTTGATCCAGCCACGCTCGCGCAGCAGTTCCTCCGAAAGCAAGTTGACTCCGGCGCCGGGGAGAAGCACAACGTCCAGGAAAGTGACGCGGCGGCCGGAGGGAAGAAGTCCAGTGACATCGCCGATGTGGTCGGATGCCTGCTTGGAGCCAACCGTCTTGAAGGTCAAGGTCTTGTCCGCTTTCCGAGAGTTGAGGAGCAGCTCGGGTCGGTCGACAATGTGCTGTGATGCACCAGAGTCGATCATGAAGGGAATCAAGGTCGACGTCGTGGAGGCGGCAAGAACGGAGGGCTCAAACATGGCTGCGAGCATCTCGTCGGCGTCTGGATAAGACTCGAGGGCGGCGGCAGCCTTTCCGGACGACGAAGTCGACTTGGGACACTCGGACTTGACGTGGCCTTGCTTGTGGCATGTCCAGCAGATCGGACCATTGCCGGGAAGAAGGTGGCTCGCGACTGGACAGTCAGGACGTTCGTGGTCGCGAGCACCACAGCCGTAGCAGAGCAGACGCTTGCTGTTGCCGTTGCTGTTGCCCTTGCCCTTGCTGCTGCCGGAGGTCGCCTGAGAAGAAGAAGGCGAAGAAGAAGACTTCTTCTTGCCGCCACCCGAAGAGGACTTGCCGGAGCGGGCCTTGTTTGCCACGCCCTTGATGGCGATGTGGAGATGTTGGCTGGCAGCGGCCATTGCCATGGCGTTGGCGCTGCGCTCCGCCGTGTGCTTCTGAGAAGCGTTCTCCTCGTTGTAGACCCGGACGAGCTGCAAAAAGGTCCGCTCGTCCTTCGGAAGCTGCCGCCACTCCGTCCTAACAACCCTGAGCGAATGAGGAAGGGTGTCGAGGAAACGGTCGCACTTGTCTTTGTCCTCCGTGCCCCAAGGAAGACCCGCCGCGCTCGCCTCAGCCACCAGCTCCATGTAGGAGTTGAGGTGCTGGACCATGTCTCCGCCCTCGTCGAGAAAGAGGTTCGCCATCTTGCGGTTGATGGCGCTCCGATGATCCGAGGAACCCAAGTCGTGAAGACTGGCGAGGAGGGACCACATGTCGGCGGACGAGGAGAGGTCTCGAATCATGGCCTTGAGGGCCCCGCTGACCGTCTTGCGGAGGTAGGACATGGCCTTGGCGTCCCTGTCCTTCCAGGACTCGGACAGGCGCACATCGGTGGAGGTGGCGTTGGGCGGCAGAGTTGGCTGAGTCTCGACGCCGCGGACAATGTCGAACGCGCGGATGCCGATGAAGACGGGCTCGATTGCCTCTCGCCAGGCGAAGAAGTTTTCGAGGCCGACGAGGGAAGGAATGCCGGAGATGGCGGAGGAGTTGGTGTCGTCCATGTCGAAGAAGAGAGGCAGAGAAGGAAGAAGACCGAGGGCCGAAGAAAGAAGAGGATCGGAGGTCGAGAAGACTGGAGAGTCGAGGACGAGGCGGGAGCGATAACGCAGAAACCGCAGGACGAGATCGAAGGCGACGCAGAGCAGAAGAAAGGCTCTCGAAGTCGCGGTCGAGGAGGTCGAGGCCAGCGAGGGCACAAGAACGAAGAGAGAAAGCCGAAAGGCAAGTCTTGCTCGGGCCTTGGATGCTTGAAGAAAACCTTGGATCCGTCTTGGGAGGACCGACAAGGTGGAGATCGAAGGTCGAGGTGTGCGAGGAGGACCAGAAGCAGCACCGAAAACAGAGTGGTAGGTTGGCAGGCGGCGGAGAACCAGTGGCAAGCGGAGAACCGACAGCAATCGTGGAGAACCAGCGATTCGTGAGGACAAGGTCGAAAATCGAAATCGATGAAGACGAGGTCGAGGATGGCAGAGACGAGATCGACGAGGACGAGGACGAGAAGAAAGTCCACGGACAGGAGCAGAGGGAAGAAAGGAGCAGAGCTAGTCAGACTCTTAATCTGTTGTGAATACTAGGTGCTCAGTGCTCGACTACTCACCTTGGGAGGACCGACAAGGTGGAGGAGAGAGGCCGACGTCGCTTGACGAGTCGCAGGAGCAATCCCAGTATCTCAGGTTCGGTGTCGGACGGTCAGCTACGTAGTACCCCCTCGCAATGAGGGCGAAGTGACGTGCTGCCAGAACTCTAGCCTATGCCTGAAGATACGGAAAGGATGCAACTTTTGACGGGGAAGTCAAGGATGAGGGCGAGAAGGTAAAAGATGAGGAGGACGAGGTCAAAGGTGAGGAGGACGAGGTCAAAGGTGAGGAGGTGACGAGGGAGAGTGGAAGCAGGAACGTGTGTGGTGAATTTCAATAGAAGCGGGGGGGAAACAGTGGTGGTGGAAAGTGCCTGCTTATATAGCTTTGTGGGTACAGGGGGAGGACAGCCATTGCGCAATGAACAATGTGTGCCACATCGTTGCGCAACGATTTCGTGTCACAAACGCAGGAATCGATGAGACTGGAAGTGGAGTCACAAATGAGACTAAGGGTCTCATCTATATAGGAAAGACTGTGGAAAGGTCACAACCACGTGGAGGTTGCTATGAAGATGCAATCTTCAACAGCTATGACCATTAGTCTGGCTACCGGCTAATAGTCGCAGTTTCGAAAAAAAATTCCCATCACACCTTCTACGTCTACTTCATTCGTCAACCGTCCACCGACCATCATCTGCTGTCGGCGCCGCTCGCTGGAAAGCCAAACCGTACAGAAGATGACAGAGGCGGCAACCTCTCCATACGACCCCGTCGTTTTTGACCTCGTTGGGCAGTACGCCTTCGAGAACCTCGCCGATCAGCCATTTCACGCCCAACTGGACGAGCTCCAACTGCCACCCAACATCGCCAGCGCCTGGAACAATGTGGCATTTCATGCTCGCAGTGCCACTGCCGCGCAGACCGGCGCTGTCAAGACCCTCCCCTCCTCCGTTCTCGATATGATTGTGAGTACCTTCGCATCTTCTCCGTGTAGCTAAACCTCTCGAGTCGGCTCCGCTGACCTGGATGTCATTGCTTCTTTGTAACTCAACAGCCCAAAATCAATCATGCAGAGACAGAAGCATGGTGGAACGAGTTAAGGAAATCGCCCACTTCGACAACTTGGTGCGCGCTTCGGGACCGCCGACATCCTTCTCAAACCCACCCGACTTCTCGCCAGCCCACTGCGCCATCTCGACCCATCGCACGTCCCTTGCAACGCCGAGGATCTGCGTCACAAACCGACGACGACGCCTTCTACCGTCGCTCGAAGCGCGACCGGACTCCATCGAAACGCCTATCCGGTTTCGACACGGACCAAGCAGAAGGCCCCGCCTCCAAGCGCGCAAAGCCTGACAAGGGCAAAGGTCGGGTGCTCGCGAAACGGCAGCCAGAGACCTCCGGACCCTCGCGTCCACAACGATCCGCAACCCGGATGAGCGCTCTTGAGCGGCGCGAGCAAGACGCCGCCATGCACAACCGCGCTCCGGAGAGCAACTTCGGGGACAGCGCGCTCGACGACTTCGGCGAAGACGAAGTCGCTGCGGACAGCGACGAGGATAGCCAGGATCCTGATCAATTCAGGCCGGGCGCCGCTGCTGAAGACGACTCTGGAGAAGAGGCCATTACCACCACCCCAACACCTCGAGGTCACAAATCAAAGAGGCCAGGCGCGGTTACTCAGCAACAGCACGGTCAACACAAGCGCAACGTCACAGCCCCTTCGTCCAAGTCCAACGTTCACACGAAGAAGTTTTCCTCACGTTCCAAGGCATACAACGCGCGCAGTCACAGCGATGTCGAAGTTGCCGACATCGAGGACGATTCGGAAAAGGAAGAAGGCCCCGGTGAACCAGTGAGGGGTGTGGGTAGCAAAGGTTCCAAGTACGTGGGCTACTATCGCGCCGGCAAAAAGACACTGGAATGGAAGTATCCCAGAGGTGGACGGCCTCGATACCAGGCTACTGTCCAGCTCTTTCGATGCCGATTTCGCGAGCGTGACATCCCAGTCACCAACGACACACCCTCTCCTTTGGCGCTGCATCTCAACCTAAAGCAAAAGGCATCCCTTTGTCCCAACATTTTCAACCCCAAGGACCACTCCCTTCGAAACACGTTCGGTCCATACGTCGCACCAGCTCTCCAGCCAAAAGGTTCTGCGCCCGGTTCCTCGTTTTCTGGTGCCGCCTCCGGTACGGGAAAAGATGTTGTCGGCTGGATGAATGGCCATCGGCAGCGGAATCATGAACTCAAGATCGAAGTGGTGCGCCGTCATGCCGCAGAGTGGCTCGTCAGGGACTGCCTTCCTTTTACGACGCTCCGGACAGAAGGCTTCCAAAAAGCTGATCCAGTCTCTCGATCCCGCTGCCATCAAGGCCTTCATGTCACCGCGACAGGTGCAAAGAGACGTGGCGGAGATCAGCGGTAACCTTCTTCGGCAGGCCATCGCGGCCCTGCGTACCCACGAGTTCTCGCTTCAACTTGAAGAGTGGACGACACCCGGTCAACGACACGCTTTCCAAGCCATGGTTGCGACTTACATTGACGAATCTTGGGTGTTCCACTCCTTCTGCGTGGACTTCAAAGTACTCCTCGGACGACACTCGGGCGCCACCTTCTCTGGACACGTCGTCGAGTTCCTGTTGGAGCATGATCTCCATACCATGTGGAATGCTTCCATCGTTACCGACAGCGCATCGGCTGTCATTCGGATGGGACGACTCATCGAGGAACGACTGAGAAGTGACAACTGACAATATCACCTCAGCCTACACGGCCTCCACGCATCATGTTCGATGCTTTGCACACCATCTGAACCTTTGTGTCCAGCATCTCTACGTTGCCCTTGGCGTTCCGAAGACCTCAGGCCGAAAGAAGGTGGTGCTTCCTGGGTCTTCCAGCTGGGGTCCGAATCTCGACGACCCCAAGCGGCGGGCGAAGCTGATGGCCAGCCTCGACACCGACGACGAGGCGAAGGGTGGCCTATCTTCAGATGAGTTCGACGAAGGGTCTGACCCAGAAGACGACTCTCCAGGCGTGGCATCTGCGCTATTAACGTCCGCTGATCTCGGTTATCTGGGGCTCGGAGCTGATGAGGAGGACGAGGCCCACGAGGACGCGATCCCTCTGGTAGACGATTTGCTGACCCCCAGCGATATGGGGATGCTAGAGACGATTCCCGAGGAGGAGGAGGAAGACGACGAAGACATCGCAGGATCTTCTTCTCGCGCGCCGGATCCTGTCCCAACAGAGGCGCCCTCCACACAAGAGCAGCCCCTGTCAGCTGAAGAGGCCCCCCTGAGTCCCCTGATCAAGATCGCAAACATCGTGTCTATTGCCCGCAGTAGCCCGGAGCGACGCCGCCGCTTTCTCCGGCTGGCGAAGGAAGCATACAAAGACAATCCGAAAAAGGCGGCCGCTGTTCATATACCGCCCATGTTCAACAAGACCCGATGGAACAGCCGATTCTTCCAACTCCGAGTGGCGCTGCGTTTCGCCAAAGCGCTTGCGTTCGTCGTCAGGTCCGACGTGCTGGACGGTGGAAATGACTACGGTCCGGAACTCAACCTCAAGCAAGAAGAGATCGTTTTACTTCGGCGAACGGTTCGTATTCTGGGTACTTCATGGCTCTGACCAAGCAAGTAGAGATCAGAGGCCCTACGGCTTGCGAAACTTTGGCGTTGCACGGGAAGCTCGCCCATGCTCTCAAGGTAGAGATCGACCTCGCACGGAAGACAGAGGGTGCCATGGGCAAGTTCTTTGGCGATGCATTGCAAGCTACTGCCGACAAACTTCGGCCTTATCGAGAGAAAGCAAGCTCCTGTGAGCCGCTCCTTCTTGCAGCAATTCTAGACCCAAGAAATCGACTGCGCTCGCTGCAAAAAGACTTTCCGGAAAAGGTCGAAGTTGCCAAGGGACTGCTCCGTCGCGAAGTGAGTTTGGCCGTCGGACACCAGGGTGTGCCGACGATGGCTCCGGTCGCAACCGACGTGCTCGACATCGACATCTGGGCGCGAGAGCGAACCCCTGACGAAGATACGCCCGCTGGATCGGAGGTGGACGAGATCACAGCTTACCTGAGCTTTCAGTTCAAGATGCGCGCCGGGACGACGGTACTCCAGTGGTGGAAAGAAAACCAGGTCAACTTTCCCACGCTGGCCAAGGTTGCTCGCAAGGCCTTGGCTGCCACGGGTTCCACAGCCGAGGTAGAGCGTACATTCTCCGCCGCGGGTCGGATCTGCTCTGTACGCCGCCGAAGCCTGTCACCGCGTTCGCTGCAAGAGCTTCTCCTGGCGAACCAGCTCATCAAAGCCGGCTTTAGCACTACGGCGACCGCTCCCATTCCTCCGACTCCGCAAATCACTCCTGCTTAGCTTGTCTTTCCTTGGAATCAAAGAGATTAAAATGTCTGAGCACAGTGGACTGTGAGAATTGGAACGACTGGTTGTCGACTCATGGTCGGACGAGTCCGACTAATGCGACTAAAATCCAACTACCATTCAATTAATAATCTGCTTGGTCGGTTTTTAGTCTGCGGAACGGGTTGAGAATGGCCTGTGAATCAGGGTCATGATTCACAGGCCATTCTTGAGCCGTTCTCATCCTGTTTGACAGCCGTTTTTCAGAAAGACAGTACTATAGCACTACTACTGGCCACTGGCCACTGGGCACTGGTACTAAGTACTATAGTCCTACAATATCATTGGTACCATACTCCATAGTCCTACTATAGTACTGGCTAATGATATGGTACTACAGTCCTACTATAGCACTGGTATATAGTCCTACTATAGTTCTACTATAGTCCTACAGCCTACTATAGCACTGGTATATAGTCCTACTATAGTCCTACAGCCTACTATAGCACTGGTATTATAGTCCTGCTATAGTCCTACTATAGCACTGGTACTATAGTCCTATTATATTCCTACTATAGCACTCGTACTACAACTAAACTCTGACTATTATCCAGCTAATAGTTCGCTGTTCGTGACTAAATTCGAATTGAAGTCGACTTATGGTTACCAAATATCATTGCAAAGGGAGGCCATCATCGAATTTCTACAGTGTGTTTCGACGGGAACTGTGGAAGAGGCGCCTGAACAATATTCTGCAATCCCATACCCATGTTTAAGATTGTGTGCATGGTTGGACGTTCGTAGGGATCCAGCACCAAGATGTCAGGCAGGATTCGAATGAGATCGTCGTATGAAGAGTCTGAACCCCGTACCATTCGCAAGCGGGCGTGCAGAGGTGGACGTGGTACCACACCGGGCGGTAGTCTAGCACCCCGCCCAAATCCAAGCTGCGGATCGCTGTACGGAATCCTCTCGTCGCATACAGCGCCGGGTAGGGCGTCGGATCCGGGCCAGAGCTCTTGACCCATCTTGTCCATGTCTGCAGCGATGAGGCTGATCATCTCGTCGGCACGGCCGGCGTACCAAGGAGGCGCGCCAGTGGGATCAAGCACGTGTGCGAGCACGACTCCAAAGCTCCAAACGTCTACCGCACTGCCGAGTTCCATGGAACGCAGCAAGGCCTCTGGAGCCCGATACCAGAGACTGACGACACTCTGAGATCGTAATTGGGGCGGTGGTTGACGTAGGTCTTCTGCGAGGCCGAAGTCGCCGATCCGTACGTGTCCTCGATTGTCGATGAGGATGTTTGCCGGCTTAATGTCAAAGTGAGATAATTGAGCCTGTAAAAGATATAAGCGCGCTGTGAGTCCGGAGTTGTGGATGTTGATCAAATTTGGACAGAGACTCACCAAGTGAACAGCCCGCAGTCCTTCAGCTACTTGTGACATCAAATTTGCGATGACGGCCGCAGAGAGGAGTCCGCGTGAGGGTTGATGCGAGAGGACCTGAAGAAGGTCGGTCTCGCAGAAGTCAAGCACAAGCTGGATTTGCGGGCGATTGGAATTTTGCACGAGTAGAACGTCGCGCAATCGTATGATGTTTGAATGGGAAATACGCACGAGCGCACCGAGTTCATTCCATACCGTCCTCGGAAAAGACTGGTGAGTTCGGCCATTTATTGACTTAATGGCAACGGGCTCCGGTTGAAGGTAGTCGCGAGCCCGGAACACTGAACCTTGGGAGCCAGAACCCACAAGTTTGTACGAAGTATACCGTCCGGGCCCCCGCATCCACGTAAAAATGTCTGTCGGCTTGACGAGGCACGTCTTCATGCCAAATACGAGGGAGTTGACCTCGCGCTGGCCATCCAGAGGCGCGGGTCGACACTTGCGTGTTGGTGAAGGGAGTGAGAGCCAACCGGATTCGGTCGTTGCCGGAATCGCTTCAGGGAGAGGGTGACCGGAAAGCGAAGGTCCGGCGGCAACCTGTGCCGGGTTGCAGACGGCAGGATCGATCTTCTCATGCGCCGTGTCGACGGGATTAATCCGGACCGCGACTTGTTCCGCGTCCACGGGATCAGCCGTGTCAACGAGATCGATCTGGACGCCAGCTTGGATGGGATCGGTGAATCGTACCGTGTCGATGTTGATGGGATCGGTTTGAACGACGGGATCGACAGATTCGGCTTGGACCGCGACTTGCATCGTGTCGACGGGATCGGTCTGGACTGCGACTTGTACTGTATCGGCGGGTTTGGACGGTTCCGTCTGATCAGCTCCGTCCAGCTGTCTTCTGCAGGCCGTCAGCTCGTCCTCGAGACGATCGGCCTTGGTATCGAGGGCGTCGAACTCGGCTCGTAGGTTGACGAGTACGGTCGTCTGGGTTTCGAGCTGCTCGTCGGCCATTCGGAGAGATAGGATGGCGCCATCTCGATCCTCGTTGGCTTTCCGGATCTGAGCCTGGAGAGCGCTATTCTCTTGGCGAGCGAAGTGTAAACAGGAGGTGAGTCGGTCGAGAGATCCATGATGGATGTGAAGCCAGTTCAGCTTCTGCTGTAGCCCAGTCACTCGCTCGTGAAGTTCGACAACTTGCTTCTTCGCCACAATCCACTCGTGGACGTCGCGCAGGCGACTGGGCGTGACGGGAAATACCAGTCGTCCGTAGGCCCCCGCGGAGGAGATGTGGTGGTGCGCCTCCTCTGGGGAGTAGCCGGAGTCGAGATGGAGGAGCTCAGCGGCGAGCTCCGGGATGAGAGCGTGAGATATGGCCTCAATGTGGTCAAGATCGAATCCGATGGCTTGAGCACGATAGTGGACGCAGAAATTGAGCCACAACTCTCCGACTGGGCCATAAGGACCGGCACCTCGTGTGTCGGTAAAGGAATCGGGAGGGCGAGGTCGTAGAGCCGTGCGAAGTACTTCGTTTCCAGCCGACATCGGCGAGCCAAAAAGTTTGTTGAAGATCGTGTCGAATTCACTCGAATTGGTACGAGGACGTGGGCCAGAACAAGCGCGCGCCTTCGCGCACCACCTCTTCAGCAGCAGCGGACGGATGTTTGCTGTGCGCTCGTACTTGTTGGAAGGCTTTGAGCTCCATTGCGGCAAAATTTCGCTGACGGCCGTGCAGGACATGACTGTCGACGCGCGCCAGAGCTAAACGGAAAGTAGTGCATATGAATTATTATGTAATAGTAACTCGGCGAATGCGAATGCTAATCGGACGTCGGACACGTCAAATTATTTGTCGAACTAATCCGACGAATTGTCGGATGCTAGTCTGAGATTTCTGTCACAATTGTGTGTTCCTACTAATTTGAAGTGCATGACTCGAAGTAGTTTGTGAACGCGAAGGAGGGCCTTTCAAGCATCTCAGCCCGGATGAAAACCCAAAAAGGGTCCGACTAAGAGACTAAGACCGACTATAGTCGGACCTGGCGGGGCCTTAGTCATAGTCATAGTCGGATGCCAAAAACCCTTAGTCATAGTCTAGTCTAGTCGGGACTAAGGCTTAGTCGGATAGTCTTAGTTTCTTAGTCGCCTTAGTTTTGCCGAGCCCTGCTCCCACACGAGATCTCTGAGCTCGAACCGCAGCACGAAGTCGACGATGAGGAGCGCATACACCCCGCGCTTCCTCATTCGTTCGTTGGATCGCGAGCATACAGGGCCGAACAAGTGTCCGACTCTTTGGCGCTCGCATCACGGTATGGCCGACCACACGGAATGATAACTGTGACTACGAATCCCAACTGGAGCGAATTAAAACAGATGCTGCTGCGCAACCAGACGGCGACGGTGGTTCCACAAATCACGATCCGCGTTTTCAACGCTCGCCTAAAGCTGTTCATCGTCGAATTCAAACGGTACTTCGGAAAAGTCATGTACCTCATCAAAGTGATCGAATTTCAAAAGAGAGGATTGCCACACGCACACATTGTGTTTGCAGTAAGTACGCTCCTGCATGCATTTCTCATTACGCACTACAGCACGTATCTTTCGAACACTGCTGACAACCTCTGCCTAATGCCATGCTTCCGTTCACTACAGCTGCATCCAGAACTCCCCATCTCCGCGATTGACGACGTCGTATGCGCGGAGCTTCCCCCGGCTGACCAGCCACGGCTCCGCCAGTTGGTTCAGCAATTTATGATGCATCCTGCCGACCACGTCTTTCGAGCGAACGGCACGCTGAACGAATCATCTCGCTGCCAGAAAGACGGCGAATGCTGCTACGGCTTTCCTCACCCACTGAATGAGACCACCCACCTGGATCCATTCAGCCAGCGCATTGTGTATCGCCGTCGGCACGAAGAGGACCACATGATCGCGCAGTACTCCCCCGTACTACTCCTTCTCTGGAATGGCCACTGTCACGTTGACATTGCGGTGTCCCACCACACGTTCGTCTATATGTTCAAATACGTCGCCAAAGGCCCCGACACCGCAGAATACCGCATCAGAGAGGAGACGCAGCACGACCGGAACGACGCCGAATCTGTTGCGGCACGGAATGAGCACGCGCAGGCAAAGATAGCGGAGGACTTCATCCGAGCACGGTACCTGTCCGCCACAGAGGCCGCGTGGCGCATCTTTGGGAACGAGTTGACGCACAAGACCCCGTCTGTGCAACGGCTGGCAATACACGACATGCAAGAGAATCGACCTCAGTTTCGCGGCCGGAATGCCACAGGATCCGATGCCAGCGCGTTGATCAGATACTTTCTGCGACCGGACCGTTACAGCAACATGAAGTACAGTGTGACCAGAAAGTCTCGCAAAAGTTACCAGAAAATCAAAACATCATACACCTTCATGCTTCCCTCTTTGCTGCTTCTGACCATTGCTAGATCAAGACAACGCGCGTACAATGGCAACTACACGCAGTAGGACGCGCCAGAGTCCCCTATCTCCCAGCAAGCGAGGAAAGATCGTGGCTCTGGCGCGATTTCTGCCCCCATCAGCTGTTGCGCGCGAGGAAGACGTGCACCCCTCGACTGTCTCCCGCATCGTCGCCAAAGACGCTCTGCACAACACGCGGAAGGACCTGCCGCGCAGTGGACGACCGCGCAAGCTCACAGAACGGTCGGAGCGCCTTCTCCGTCGTTGGGTTCTCGGCAATCGACGGATGACGGTGAAGCAAACCTTGGGCGAATTGCAGCAGCTCGGCATCAAGATTTGCGCGTCGACCCTCAACAACTACCTGTCGAAACAAGGCCTCCGAAAGCGCGTCATGCAGCTCAAACCCTTCATCACCCCTGCCCAGCAATCCAAACGACTATCGTACGCGGTCAAACACGCCAATCGGTGGTAGAATGTTCACAACAATTAGTCTCAACCCAAGTGTCATGGATGATGCATATATCCAACACACCTTCCACCGAACAAGTATCTCGAACACACCGAGCACGGCATGAAGTTCACACCGAACGTCATTGGCGATCGTGTTCAGGGGGAGAAGGTGTCTCGCATCAAGGCAGTGCGACCCGGACAAGGGAACGCGTACTACATTCGGCAGATTCTGCTGAACCGACCGATACGCACATGGGCGGACATGAAGCGATCGTTGGACGGCACTGTGCACGCGTCCTATCGCGAGGCTGCTGAACGAGACGGTTTGGTCAGCTCAGACGATGAGCCCATCCAAGTCATGCAAGAGGCCGTCCACATGCATTCAGCCCCAGCCGATCTTCGCTTCCTGCTAGCTCTCATGACGCACGAAGGCGCAGCTGCGCCTGCACTATGGGACACGTTCAAGCAGGCTCTGAGCCGCGACTTCCTTCCATACAACTACAACTTCGACTCCGCCCCTGCTGTACCGCTTCAACAAGCCTTTCAATCCGCGTTGAATGCGTTGGACAGCGTGTTCGTATCCTTTGGACTGTCCAACATCGCCGTAGCCCGTAGGACTCCCAGCAGCCGAAATGAAGAGCGTCGGCACAGATGCAGAACAGGCGTACTTCGCACCGAAACGGCGCGCCCTCCGAGCAGCCGCTGCAGCCGCATACGACCGCTTCACTACCCATCAGAAGCACATTTACGACACCATCCTCACCGCGATCAGCGACCGGTCTCCAGACCGCCTACATCTCATCCAGGGACGCGCCGGACGCGGAAAGACCTTCGTCATCAAGGGCATCATCGACTATCTTCGTGGACACGGAAAGCTGCTCGCTGTCTGTGGAGCCACAGGACTATCCGCGTCCGCATTCGACCGCGGTACTACTGTACACAAACGCTTTACGATCCCCGTGCAAGAAGACGAAGACGAGCACGAAATCACCCTTCGATCCAGCATGCGAACGAACTCTCCTGCTGCCGCGTTCCTTCGATCCACCGAAGCTATCATCATTGATGAGATTTGGAGCCTTCCTCGCTGTGATTGAAGCAGTTGACGCACTAATGCGCGCTCTGCTAGATTGCGATCAACCCTTTGGAGGAAAGCCGGTCGTAGGAGTTGGAGACCCACGTCAAACGGCGCCGGTCACGCGGGAAAACACGAAGCAGGCCACGCTGGAGAATTCGTTCCTGTGCAGTCCTCTTTTCTCCGCCTTCACCGTACACGAGCTGGAACGATCACAGCGCCAATCGGGAGACGAAGCCTTCTCTGCGTGGATTGACTCCGTAGGAGACGACACCGACAACTCCACCACCGATCTCAGCGCGTTCTTCCTGTCCGTCCACACCGCGACCGACGCGATCCAATTCCTGTTCCCGCAGCACATTCTCGAAGATGCGCAGCAAGCCATACACCGCTGCCTACTAAGCCCCATCAACGCAACGGTAGATTCATTTAACGAGATCGCGTTGCGCCGCCTCCCAAATCCACTCGGTTTGTATCATTCCCGTCGTGCTGTTTACACCATCTCTGTCCTGTGCGCTATCCAACTAGCCTGACTACATTGCTGATCAAAATTCACGATTTCCCCCTCATGCAAACAGAAACACGAGAAGCACGAGACAGCATCAAAGATGCTGAGAACGCAGATATTCTCGACGTAGAAGCCGCGCTAAACACACTGGCAGCCATTCCCCACGTCGGCGTCCCACAACGCGAGTTACAGCTCAAAGAGGGCCAACTCTGCTCTCTCATGCGTAACCTCAACGTTCAGCGCGGCCTGATAAAACATGCGCGCGTCGTATTGACCCGCATCAACGTCAGATCGATCTCCATCAGACTCCTACCTTCACGCGCTCACTTTCTTCTACCCCGAATCAACTTCACGTTCTCACCACGAGGCTCACCATTCCAAATCATCCGCAGTCAGTTCCCCCTTCGGTCTGCATACGCAACGACGTTCCACGGCTGCCAAGGACTCACCCTCGACAAGTCCGTCATCGACTGCACCACTCCGATATTCGCACATGGCCAACGATACGCTGCCATTTCCCGAACCCGCACGCGAACAGACACGCAGATCTACACCCCGAAAGGCACGAGCGCAGTGATGAACAACATCGTCTATCCCGAGCTGACCACCTGGAGATGTGACCTGCGGAGAGCAATCAGGAACCCAAACGCGATCAGCCCACCGTGCACTGTGCAGGTTGCAAGCAGCAACAACCCGCCGCAGTCGCACACATGACCACACAGCAAACAAGCGCGCATGGAATTCCACCACGATCGACGAAAACAAGCACGCATAAAAGTCACACCACGATCGAACGCTGCCAGCACGATTGCGCAGCTACAAGCTTGACAGCCGCACGCCCGCAGCCTATCACCCTTTAAAGACGCACCAGACACGCCCACTCCTCCTGCCTGCACCTTTTTCTTTCTGCTCTGAAACCTCCCCCCGCACTCTCACGCAGTTCAAATCCCTCCCTCACCCACCAAGTACCATCAACGATTGCTCACGATGGACGCCCTGTATGACTGCCTCTTCCACGGCGTTCTGCAAGTCAACACGATCACGAAGGAATCGAACAACAAGTTCAACACGCTCACGGTATCCGTACGTACCTTCCTGCTATAACCCCATCCAGCGACCAGCACAGCACTCTCCACTGACACACTCTCCCACAAACAACACGTACGCACATCAGCTCCCCGTCGGCATGAATCCAGACGCGGACCACGACATTGAAGCGATCGCCACCGCGTTTGGGGCGCAGACCTTGGAGGCCCCACTCCTGATCAACGTCACCGGTGAGACTCTTGAATGACCCCACCTCATCACCGATCACACACGCAAATGACTAACTTCGCGTTCTCTCCGCAGCGGCACGGCATGGCTACGCCAATCCGCGCCTCACCGTCCAGAGCATGACGAAGTTCCTAAACGAGGCCGAAATCCCCGAGAACTTTCCCATCCCCGTCGGACGCATCTGCGGTGTCGGCAAAGTCCTCGAGACCAACAGCACTGAGGGATGGTTGCGGATCTACACCGTGTCGTTCGATCGCGTCGTGAGTACGAGCCCTCAATCCACGCGTGCACACCTATCACGCTCGCTGACGTCCCGTATGGTCGTCTCCCTTTCCCAACACACAAGGCGGGTACCCGGCGCTCCTTCGAGTTGATCGCCTACCGCCTGCCAGAAGCGCGATGGAAGAACACCCCGCAGTTCCCGGTTAACTCTACCATCTTCTTCTCCGGCGAGCTGTACTCACAGCAACCCACGACGAAGCTCTTCACGATCGTCCTCGACGACGCGACGTGGATGGTGCAAACCGGGGGCGGAAACAACACAACTCCCGCGTCCACCACGACCACCCGACCAAGAAGCGTCGACTTGGCGCCAGCAAGAACGTCGACAAGACCGTCGAGAAGAACGGCACTACGCCGACGTCCACCAGCACAGAGGCCACTTCCGCCTGAAAGACGGCCGCACGCGGCACACTGCACACATCAGATAACGACCCTTAACGACATCTCCGAGCTATCAGCATTCACATCGCATCTGCGCTTTCCCTTGATGCTCTGACTCCTTCCACGTTGTAGCAACCAGCACGCGTTGCTACCAAGTTCTCAGATCCATTGTAATTTTCCTCATCCAAATTTGCAATTCGAAACGTGTCTGTTTCTCACATACCACCTGCTAAACCGCCCGGCGCAGCCGAATGCTTCACTCTCTTGTCCTTCTCATCAACGAGAGCCAGCAGAACAAGGTCCAAGGAGGTGGGCCAATAAAGGGAAGTCACGTGGCAGCAATTCGTTGCAATGCTTATGTAAGCGCTTCGTGACAGCATGATAAATCGGGTCAACTTTTGAGCTCCACCCGCACGGGTGAAATTTGACAGAATGCCCCTCCCTCGGCTCGAATTGGACAGAATGCCCTCCTCCGCCCGATTTGACAGAATGCCCCTCCTATAACCAACCACGTGATACACCACAATATCCCCCTGCCACAGGCATCACCATCACAGCCAGAAGTCCTCAAAGCAGACCGCAATCTCAACCATGTGTACTACTGCACACGCTGAACGCACTCCATCTCTTTTGAGTCCATTCTATAAGTACATCGTAGAGATATCTGCTTTCGAAGAAGAGGCGACTTGGTGAGATCAGACGAAGTCTCAGGGTCTCTCGGCCGAGAACGAAGCTATGTCGAAGTTTGGGCCCTTGCTTGAACACCGAATGCTCCATAATGGCTGAATCGACTTCAAAGAAGAAAAGCGCAGAGGACTGATCATAGCCCCTTCTACCTACATGCCAAGTTTGAGGCTCCCGCGATGATTCTTTGGTTGCGGATGCTGATCTCTGGGTGTGTCAGTTGTTGCGGTTTTTTTGGGAGGGGCATTCTGTCGAATCGGGCGGAGGAGGGCATTCTGTCCAATTCGAGCCGAGGGAGGGGTATTCTGTCAAATTTCACCCCGCACGGACTCATCCATCCCACTTGCTCCCCGACCTCATCCTCAACCTCGAGCTCGCCATCAACATCGTGCTTGAGCTCATCCTTGATCTTGTTCTTGATCTCGACCTCGACCTCATCCTCCGTGCGCGCAAGTAACTGTATACGAAATGACTTCCAGTGCGCGCAAGCCGCTCGACTGGGCCGCCTGCAATCCCGGCGCACAGCTCCACTTCTCCCGCTTCGCCTCCCGCCGCTCCACCGTCTTCAGCAGCAAGGGCATCGTCTCCTGCTCACAGCCCCTCGCAGCAGCAGCAGGCATCGAGATCCTCAACGCAGGCGGGAACGCAGCAGACGCAGCCGTCGCTGTCGCAGCCGCTCTCAACGTCACCGAACCCTCACAGACGGGCATCGGTGGCGATGCCTTTGCGCTCTTCTACAATGCGTCTGACAAGACTGTGCGCGGCATCAATGGCAGCGGTCGATCGCCTGCTAAAGCAACCCTCGAGAGCGTCAAGGCTGCCGGATTCACACGCGAGCTGCCTCCCAGCAGTGCACACTCTATCACCGTACCCGGCGCAGCGGCTGCATGGGTAGACACCGTCGAGCTCTTCGGAAGCGGCAAGCTCTCCCTCTCCGACATCCTCACGCCCGCCATCCGACTGGCGGACAACGGATACCCTGTACACGAGATCTCCGCCTACCTCTGGGACCGCAGCGAGCAGCTCCTCAAACAGCAGCAGCACGGCCACGAGATGCTGATCGGCTCCTCCTCGGCTGAAGCACGCGCGCCTCGCGCAGGAGAGCTCATGCGTATGCCCAACCTCGCCCGAACGTTCCGCGACCTATCAACGCTCGGAAAAGAAGCATTCTACAAGGGCCGCATCGCCCGCGAGATCGTCGCCGTCGTCCAGGAGAACGGAGGACACATGGAGCTCGACGATCTTGAAGACCACATCCAGCGCGGGGTCGACGAGGTCAAACCCGTGCACTACACCTATCACAGCGACGCCGCCGAGGACGCAGCCGACGGCGTGACTCTCTACGAATGCCCACCCAACGGACAGGGTCTCGTCGCCCTCCTCGCACTCGGCATCCTTGACGCAGCCCAACGACTCAACATCGTACCGGACCTTCGTACCCTCGAGCACAACTCACCAGAGTACCTCCACGCGCTGATCGAAGCTCTCCGACTGGCCTTTGCCGACGCGCGCAAGTTCGTGTCTGATCCTCAGCACCTGAAGGATGGCAAGCCCTCTGTCGATCTCGACCACGTCCTCAGTCCGTCGTACCTCGAGTCCCGGGCTAAGCTTATCGATCCTAAGCGGGCAAGTGCGGACCCGGAGGCTGGCTCACCCTTTGCGACCTCCGACACAGTCTACTTCACCGTGGCCGATAAAGACGGCAACGCGTGCAGCTTCATCAACTCCAACTGTGAGTCTCCCTTCCATTCCATGTCCTTGTATGTAAAAAGCCTAAGACCTCTGACAACCCCTCCTTTGCTTTCCCTTTACATTTTACCCAGATTCCGGATTTGGCAGCTGCGTCGTTCCCAAGGGATGCGGCTTCACCCTCCAAAACCGCGGATCCTGCTTCTCCCTCGAAGAAGGCCACTCGAACGTCTACGCCCCCCGCAAACGGCCGCTCCACACCATCCTGCCCGCCATGGCCACCCGGGGGAAGGACCTCTTCCTCAGCTTCGGCGTCATGGGCGGCGAAATGCAGCCACAGGGCCACGTCCAGGTCCTCCTCAACGTCCTCCATCGCGGCTTCACGCCCCAGAGCAGCTTGGACGCGCCCCGGTTCTGCATTGGCGCGGGTATGCTTGAGGAGGACTCCGCTACGGGGGCTAAGAACTCGTCGACTGTCTTTTTGGAGGAAGGGATTGATCCGGCTGTAGGGGAGGCGTTGAAGGCGATGGGACACCGGATCGAGTTCCAGACTGGCTTCGGACGGGCGATGTTTGGTCGGGGACAGGTCATTCAGCGCTTGAGTACGACGGTGAAGAAGGTCGATGCGGAGGGGAACGTGGTCGTCGATGACGAGGGTCAGCAGGCGGGCAGAGTGATCTGGGCGGCAGGAAGTGATCCTCGCGCGGATGGGCAGGCCGTGGCCCAAATCTGATCCTGATCCTGTACACCAAGCCTTTACCAAACTGTACATTTACCAACGCTGTCTTCTTCGCTCTTTGGATGGAAACGAATTGAATGGAACGTTCCGAACCACGACGTGTATTGACAGGCGACAGGGGGGACGGTGCGACGAAAGTATTACAGAAAGGGTAGGAAAGGTAGAAAGATCAGAAACTAGAACGTAATTGTCCTTTGAGCAAAACAGTCCACAGTATGTAGGTAGGAGGTCGGATGCTGGCGAACGCCTCCGTCCCCCTCTCGCATCAGCGCCCACGCAACACGGCCCGGTCCCACGGCCCCGCATCACTCCGCTCACACCCACCTTTACAAGGCCCCCTCCTCTCCCGCACCTCAGCACCAAACGCCTTCCAAGGCGACTGCGCATCCTTCTCGGCCCCCCACGCGCGTCGGGCCCCTTCACCCTCCTCCCTGGCCCCCTGCTCATCCTCCTCACCCAAATTGGAACCAGAGACAAGCGCCAGCCGACCCATCATAGCCTCCATCTCGCGTCCGCCGTCCATCCATTCCTGGCAGTCGTCGCAGGTGCCACCCATCGATTGCGGCAGGGAGGCGGGTTCGATCCAGTCCAGTAAGGCGGGGAGGAAGTTTGTCCCTTGGATGTCGACTTTTTCGCGCGTGCCTGCGGGGAGCCAGCCTTTGATCCAGGACCAGGTGTAGGAGAAGAGGGAGGGCGCGTTGATGACGACGATTCGACCGCTGAGTTCTGGGTAGTTTGCGTCTAGGACGCCGAGCAGTTGTTGGAGCTGGCTCTTCATCGACCAGAACGTGGAAAAGCCGAGTCCGCCGATGGAGAGGATCATAAAGTTGTCTAGAGAAAAAAAGGCAAGATAGGAAGGGAGGGTGATGTAACGCGTCAACTCCAATCAGTCCACAGATTGAGGGAGAAAAGGGCGAAGGCGAAAGAAGACGTACCTTCGACAAGATGTCCCGCTTCTTTCGTGCAAGAAGCATACCGCTCGCGACACGCCAGTTCGAGTGTAGTCGCGAAGCGCTTGATGATCCGCTCCGGAGTCGTGCACTGTCCAAACACAGCAGCAGGGTCGATGTTGTTCAAGTCCTGGACGAAGATCGGCCGGCCGAGCTTGTCCGTCTTGTGCCAGTCTGTGCGTTGGTAAGTGGTCAAAGTCAAGATCAGCTTTCCGCACGAGAACGATAATGCAGCAAACAAAAGAGTGAAGTGCTCACACATTCTCCAGCCATGGCTCGCCACAGCCTCCTGCTCTGAGAAGTGGAACTCCTCAAGACAGTGATCGATGTCGACCTCCTTGCGCCACGCAGCAGCCTTGGCGTACATAGCCTGTGCAGCCTCCGGGTTCCAGCCCCGCGCGCGAAGGAAGCGGAGCAGCATGACGGCCTGGTGTGGGAACGACTCGTCGTCGTCGTTCTCGTCCGTCTTGACATCATCGGCTGTACCGTTACCAGCAGCGTGTCTCCTTCGCTGAGCCTTGGTGGCAGCTTGGGAGTTGTCACCAAGAAGACCGGCCTCCTTCAGTCGGTAAATCAACTCGTCGAGCGCCTTCTGTTGCGCAGGTGAGAGGTTACCCACATGACCAGGAGCAGGAGTGTACTTCAGATGCGTTTCGTTCTCCGCACCCGTGCCCGCCACTGCGGACGAGGACGATTTCTGGCTCGATCGCGAGTTGATCTTGCGGAGGGATGTGCTCGAGGCTGACTTGCCCAAGGTCTTGCCCGCAGGCGGGGCGAGGAGACCGGACGAGGTCGAGGCTGACTTCTGGATTCCGGACGCGGAGTCCGCGCTGAGTGTGCCGTCGGTTGCTGATGTTGGGTTGGCCATCTTGTCGTTGTATGTATGCAGAATGCAGAATACAGGAGGGGATGATCGTGGTCGGAAGGAGGATGGGCAACTCTCCTTTTTCAACTTTCCCGCTCAGGCCATTCCAACACGTCTCTCGTCATGGTCTCATACAAAGTAGCCGTCTGTCCACGCGGGCGCTCTGAGCCGACAGGGTGGCGGGCAGGGAGGGCCGGGCGAAGGCTGCGCTCGCACTCGCACCTACACGCGACACCGAGGTCAGTGCGTGAAGACAGGTGTCCACTCACTCTCAGAACAGAGCGGGCATCTTCTGATTTCTCGAAGTGAGTGGGAATGGACAGCCAGCGTGATATCAGATCTACCCAGCCTCCCCATCCTCCCGTTTCCGCTTGCTTCTCTGCGCCCCGCTCTCCTTCGATGTGCCGCCCGCATCAAGTCCAGCCTGATCTTGAGATGCCATCGTGCTGTCCCCGACCGTGGCAGCCGCTTCTAACCCTAACGACCCATCAGGCGCCTTTTGAGAACCCGGAGTCGTCCTCAGCCGAACCTCACCCACAATCCCCCTCCAGACCTCCTTCCTCGCCCTCGCCCTCCTCACGACCGCCTCAGGTCCCGCGCCAATCGCCTGCCGCGCCGCCCCTTCGCCCATCCCCAAAATGGCCCCGAAGAGATTGATGACGTCCAATGGCGCACGGAGCTGCATCGCGTCCCTCGCTCCGGAGGAGATGATGACGTTTGTCCCCTTTGTGAGAAGCAAAAGCGAGCGTGTCGAGGAAATCAAGTTTCGGCGTACCACGTCCGCCGAAGGACCGCCCCCGCTCCCCGAGCCCGAGCCCGAGCCCGAGGAGACCGACGCAAGAGCCCCCGAATAAGCAACCTCAAACACGATCCCGAGCTGAATAGCAGCTTTTACCAGACTCCTCTTGACCCAGAACGGCAGCCTCGGCTGGGATCCCAGATCGAGCGAGATGATATCGATCCCGAACGGTCGAAGTTCAGCCAACGTCAGACAGGCCAGACTGAACGCAGCCTCCGTCGTCGGGCTCACAGCCAGCAAGTCATACGACTGCAGCGCGGAAGCGGAACCGGCGACGAGACCATGTCCCTGTCCCGGTGCTGACGAGCACGATGAGTCGTCCAGGGGTAAGGTTAGCCGGTGGAGCTGGACGATCCGGAGGGAGTGGATGGGCTGCGAGCCGGGGTCGAGAAAGGAGACGTCCAGGCTGAGATGGTTCGTCGTTGCTGTGATTGCCTTTTGTTTGCCCTTTCCTTTGCCTTCTTTGCCGCCGCCGCTGCTTCCTCGAAAGCGCGGATCGAGCTCGGGAAAGGGAACAGGCGCGATCGCCCTCTTGCCTCCGGGCGCCCCGCCTGCGCCCTTCCCCTTCCCACCGCCGAACCCAGCCGCGCTCGCCGCCGCCGAATGAGCCGAGAAGGGATTCCCATGTCGCGACGGATCGAACCGGGTGGCCTGTACCAACGTGTAATTGAATGCGCATGACTTGTAGCCCAACGACGCTAGGGACGTCGTCAACAGCCGGAGTCGGAGCTGGTCATGGTTTGGTAGTTCATCCAGGGGTGACCACTCTGGTAGCTTGTTGTTGCTGCTGCTGCTGCTCGACGCGGTCGGATCGGAGGGAAGAGGGAGGGAAGGACTCGGCTGTTGTTGCTGTTGTTGTTGTTGCTGATATTGCTGCTGCTTCTGCATCTTCTTCTTGGCCTTCTTGCTGAGGGGCGCTTGATCGCCATCCTGCACTTGCGCATCGCCTCCGCTTCTATCGCTGCTCGTCCCGCCCACCGCCTGCTGCTGCTGCTGCTGCTGCCTGAGGGCGACCCCAGCCCGATGCGCGTCGGCAAAGGTCTGGGTTGGCCATGGAATGTTCAGGTCCAGCATGATCCGCGGGCGCAATCCCTTCCCTTCTTCTTGCCGACCGCGGCGCTTCTGTCGACCTGTCTGGCAATGCTCTGCTCTCAGGCGACTGCTACGGAGATATGTACCTTGCTCATCTCTCCGATGCCATCTTCCCAAGCTGCCTTCCTCAACTTTTTTGAGCTCGACCTCATCGCCGACGTCCGCGACCACCGCATAGCAACAGAAGAACACCACTCCCAACAGCATGCACTTCCCAGCGAGCGCTTGAGCAAGAAGAGCAGGAGGAACCAGGAGGGGCCCAAACTGAGGAGACAGAGCCGAGGATAAAGCGCAGCGCCAAGAGAGGTGAAGCAAAGGAAATAAGTCAGATGTGAATTTGCGAAATCAATACAGGAGAAACAAAAATAATGTGTGGGTGGAGAAAGGGTAACGCTTGATGAGGCACGGTCAAAGCAGACCGAGGTAAAGGCAGAGGAGAAGCAGCAGAAGAGAGGATGAGGAGGGAGGGAGGGGGGAGGGAGGGGGTCGAGGGAGGGAGGGGGAGGGAGAGGAAGGGAGGGAAGGGAACTTCAATCATCCAACGCACTCAGCGCAGCAAACAACGGATTGCTCGCATCCATCACCGGCGCCACCCCACTACCACCACCATTCCCACCCGAAACGCTATTCGCGCGCGAAGGAGGCCGCGCAAACCCAGCCGTAGCCTGCATATACGCAACCGGATCATTGCTATACCCAAAACTCGGCCTCTTCCGCGGTCCACCACCGGGCACACCCCCACCAGACGTCGACGACGACGACGCCGTGTCCTTCGCTGATGGGTCGGGTGAGACCGAGTTGCCGCGCGCGGGAAGGCCGATCGAGGTAGCTGCA
Source organism: Tilletia caries (assembly GCA_032718865.1). NCBI lineage: Eukaryota > Fungi > Basidiomycota > Exobasidiomycetes > Tilletiales > Tilletiaceae > Tilletia > Tilletia caries. The sequence goes on from JALUTQ010000004.1 coordinate 1,814,350, forward strand.
GGCGAGGACGATCCGCTGCCGGGTAGGAACGAGATCCCGCCTGCCATGTTCGGGGAGGCGGAGGCGGCGGGGACGGGCGGGACGATGGCCGTCAAGAGCGGCGAGGCGAACATGTTCATCGGACTCGACGCCCCGGCCCTGGACCCAGCACCATAGCTTCCCTCGCCCGGACCCGGGTACATTCCGCCGCCACCACCCCCGCCCTCAAACGACATCGGAGCAAGAAGCGGGATCGAGCCCGACATCGAAGTCCGACCTCTCCCCGTTCCTCCATTCACACTCCCGCTCCCGTTACTGTTCGACGACGACGATCCCGCCCGCCCACGGGTAGTGTACAACGACGCCCCGCCAGCCGTAGGCTCCAACTCCTTCGGGAACGCACTTCCCGTCAGATTTGACTGAGCCGAGCCAGCCAACTGCAACGGGATCAGCCCACTGTTGCTGCCCGTCATGCCCCCCATCCCATTCCCACCAACACTGCCGGCGCCCGACGAAAGACGCTGCGACGGGCCGGAAGAGGAGAAGAACGAGTTGATCGTCATGTTCGACGTCGAGGTTGGTAGATACTGCTGGTTCGTCGGAGGAGGAGGGAGCGGAGGATTCGGGAATCCCAAGCCGAAGCCGCCAGACTTGAACGGCCATCCGCCCATCGGACCACCACCACCACCACCACCACCACCGCCGCCCACGCTCGCCGTCGAGGACGACCGAGAACGGCCACCGGGCGACATGTTATTCGTCTGTCCACTCAGCGAAGGCGTATACGGCGTCGCCCAATCATTATTCCTCGGCCGATTCCTCTTATGCGGGTTCACAAAGTTCGAAGGTGGCCCCCCAGACTGTTGTTGTTGGAGATAAGACAACCCAGAACTGGCCGAGGTCGGCCGAGTGCCCGGGTTCCCGCCGTTGTTGTTCCCGGCATAGTGGCTCGACTGGAACGAGGGCCGATTACTGCTCGGTTGCGGTGGCACAGCCGAGTTCCTGGACTGGTTCGAAGAAGACGAGCGAGAGGTCGGCCGCGGGGCGCCGAGAAGGAACGGACGAGGGAAGTGTTGTTGTCCACCGGCTTGATGATCAGCCAGGGTGGGGTCGGAACCTGCGGGGACGTAATCCGAGGTATCCACCAGATTGCCCGTGACGGCCGAAGCGTCGTATCCGTACGGATCGCTGGCGTCGAGAGGCACGAGTATTGGACCTCCCAAGGCACCCGGCGAGGTCCCGAAGAAGCTGCTACTACTACTGCCTCCATAGCGTTGATCCGTTGCCGAGGTCGGCCGACTCTGAAGATAAGGTGAGTCATGGCTCGGGTGATTTTGCCCCTGAGTTGACAGACTCCGTGCCGCACTCTCCCTGCTCAATCGACGGGCAGCAACCTGTTCCGCCGTTCCCACCGGTGCGAAGCCGTCCCCAGGTCTGCGCAGGATTGGAGTCACGGTGCTGGTCGATCCACGAGGCTGCTGCTCATGCCCTCCATACATACTCGCATCCAGGGTATTGCTCGTCGTCTGCCGCATCACAGGCGGAATCCCATCAATGACACTCCTCCGTCGTCGGCTCCGACCGGTGAAGATCCCAAAGAAGGCCGCCGTCCTGCTCTGGTGGGACCGCATGACGGAGCTGCCCGGCGTCGGGGTGTGGTAGTACCTCCCGCTCTGACCGGTGGGATGAAGCAGCGGTCGGGGAGCTGGACCGAGATAGGATGCGCGCTGGGCGTTGTGGTTCCTGACACTGCGCACGACTCTTCTTCGACAGAGGGCGAGGAGCCAGAGGAGGAAGCAGGTGACAACGATGGCTCCTACGATGGCGCCTGCCATGGCTAATGGTGAGACTCCGGAAGAGGACTTGGAGGAGGCGTCGTTGCTGTTGGACCCGGACCCGGACCCGGATCCAGTCGAGCTTCCTGCTGTGCTGTTGGGATTAGGAGGAGAGGGCCCGATGGTGGCTGCTGTGGTGGATGGTGAGGCCGTGGGCTTGGATGTGGCTGATTGGGATGTTGCCATACCGGTGACAGTGACAGTCACGGAGGATACTGCTGCAGTTGATGAAGATGGGGGTTTGGAAGATGTGGATACCGCCGTCTTGGTGGGTTGTACAGGAGGCGCTGAGCCGTCGCATGGTGGAATCGTCAGATCGACAGTGACACTGTCAAAGCCGCTCGACCCGGGTAACTTGATCGGTTTTTGCTTGTGATCGAGGAGGCCGAAGAAGAGAGAATAGCTGCCACCTTTCGTCAGCGGTTTGTTCCACTTGGTGACGAAGGGAGATACGAGCAGGGACCGACTGAAGAAGCTGTCGATTTCGACCTGTGTGAAGCGGGTCGGATCGTCCGGGTCTCCAAGGGAGGTGCGGAGGAAGGTGGCCGACTTGTATTCCCATGACTCGAGGGTGATGGAGTACGCGAGCACGTCGCAGGATGTGGTTGCGAGGACTGCGTATTGGAATGCGTGCGCGGACGAAGACAGGGCGGCGATACCGATCGCCGATGCTGCCCATCCTCCGCGTCGTGCACTCATGTTTCCCAATTTTCCGCTGCTGGGCCCGTCCTTCTTGATAGCTGATCCTATGGGAGCGAAGAGAAAAAAAGAGTGTCTGTGTGCTGTGTGTAGCGCTGAGGGAAGGTGTGACTGATGTCCAAAAGAGTGTGTACTATGAAAGGAGTGTGTGTGTGTGCGCCGGTGCTGGCGACCCGAGCTGAGTGCGAGCTGGGACAAGACGAGGACTGAATCAGAAAAAGGAGAGGGATGAGCAGATGGTCGTCGTCGCCGTCCAGCCGATGATGGAGAGAGGACAGGGAAGAGGCAACAAAGCAAGGCAGAAGGCAGCAGCAGTTCGAAAGGGCCAAGCCGCTTACTCGTCAGACAAGAGCAAGATCTGCACAACAAATCGCCATCCCCCACCCTCATCTGCACTTGTAATCCCGCAGCCACGCACTCCTTACAACAGCGGAGAAGCGAAACCGCTGGGCAAGATCTGCCAGAATTCTGGCTCCCGAAACCTCAAACCACTCACCTGCAGTCTGCACTCTGCACTTCCGCAACCTTCTTAGAACTTGTCCAAGCGTCCAGGATCTTCTCACACACATCGTCCTCAGTCTCACCCTTGCTCTGCCCCGAATCTCATCTCATCTGCGTTCGGGAGTGTCGCGGCCCTCCCGCTCGGCCGCTCCCCATCTCCCAGTCCATATAGGGAGTAAGGACGGGGATGGAAGCAGCCAGGGAACGACTTGCTTCTCTGGAACGCTTTTGGACTCTTCGGAGCCGTACAGTACTTAGGATGTGCATACATAGTGCGTCGTAGATTCATCATTTGCTCGGGTGTCCGCGACAAATGGGATGGATGATCTTCGATTTGTTCGCGCTTCTCCCGTCGGCCGTCGGTGCTGCCCAGCCGGCAAGGATCTGATGCTCTGATGAAGCTTCCAGATCGGAATCAAGCTCGCGGAGTTGGACATTGCTCCTCGAGACAGAGGCCTTGGCCACAGCGTTGGCCATCAAGAAGCTTCAACGGGCACATCCTTCGTTGCGCCCAATCACTCCTGCGAGAGCGGACAAGAAGATCGTTCGGGTCGGGTTGCATAGCTGTCAGTCAGTGGTGGCCCCTGACGCCTGACACCAGACGTTTGTTTGCAGCCTACATCAGGACCTGAGGATTTCTGAGGATTGAGTATTGAGGATTGAGGAAGCGGAGTTCGGCAGGGCTCTCGTTTCCTCAGGGAAAGCAAACAAGTCCACCAGTCATTCCGGGCCAGGAAAGTGCCAGGCGCATTACACTGTGTGTAGTTAACACATGGGATTTATTTCCTGAGAGGGCGGTAGCGATCCTTGACATGTGATTGCAATGCTGCGAATCCTCCGTTCTCACAGAGGCCCGTCACGCCTTTGGATCTGACCTGAGCGCGAGCGTACGGGTGTTCAGTAGACGATGATGGATTGATTGGATTACTTCTTGGAGAGCTTCTCGCTGTGCATGTCCGAAATGAGCAGAAGGAAGGTCAGATCATCAAAAACGAGCCGGAGGAGGTAAATAGAGAATCGCAACTTACGTGAGCTCTGGTACGGCGTCGTACAGGTCTGCCACAAGGCCGAGGTCAGCCACTTGGAAGATGGGCGCCTCAGGGTCCTGTGCAAACGTGAGTGTGTACATGAATCATCGAAGTCAGTGATGACTGTACAGGAGAACATCATGCCAAAGATAACACACCTTGTTGATCGCAACTATCGTCTTGCTGTCCTTCATACCAGCCAAGTGTTGGATCGCACCCGAGATACCGATCGCCACGTACAACTCAGGTGCAACGATCTTGCCCGTCTGCCCGACCTGGAGCGCATTGTCCGCGTATCCACTGTCGACAGCCGCACGACTGGCACCCACTGCCGCACCGAGCACATCCGCCAGGGGCTCAATGTACTTCTCGAAGTTCTCAGCCGACTTGAGTGCCCGACCACCGGAGACGACACGGGCCGCAGCGCCCAGCTCAGGACGGTCCGACTTGCTGAGCTTCTCCTCGACCCACTCGCTCGGCGTCGGTGTCTCGCCCGCTGCGACGTCCTCCGTCGTGGCCGAGCCACCCTCCAACGCAGCAGCCTCAAACGCCGTCGCTCGTACGGTGACCACCTTGATCTTGTCTGACGACTTCACGGTGGCGAGCGCGTTACCCGCATAGATCGGTCGCTTGAACGTGTCCTCGCCCTGGATCTCGATGATGTCGCTCACCTGGGCCACGTCCAACAGGGCAGCCGCACGGGGTACCACATCCTTTGCGATCGCAGTGTGGCCCGCCAGGAAATGCGAGTACGACTTGCTCGTGACGATCTCCTTCAACAGCGGCGCGAGGGGCTCGGCCAGGTGGTGTGCCAAGGCCGGGTTCTTGCTCACGAGGATCTTCGTCAAACCGGCCACGCTCGAGGCGGCCTTGACGGCAGCATCCACATCGGCACCGTCACCGGTCACAAGACCGTGGACTTCGCCGCCGAGCTTGGAGGCGGCGGTTACTGCGGCGAGGGAGGCCTTGTTGAGCTCGCCGTTCTTGTGCTCAAGGTAGACGAGCGTCTGGGCCTGTGCGGCTGAGGAGGTCGAAAAGAGGCGGCTAGCGGCGGCGACGGCGCTGGTGCGCGAGGCAGTGGGAATGCGAGTAGCAATGGAGAACATGATTGCAGTTGCAGTTAGAGGTTGGTGAAGGAAGAAGTCGACGTCGATGGCGATGAAATGAGTGCTGTTGCAGACTTGCAGTTGATGCCATCATCCAGTTCAGAGGGGGACCGGGTTGAAGCGGAGACACCGAAGACCGAATCGTCCCTCTCCCGCAATCACCCGAGTCTAGATAATCCCTCACCTTTACTTTCCTTCCTTTCCGCACCCTCTCTACATCTTGAACATCTACACATCTCGTCCCCATGGACCCTCGCCGAAGACTGAAGAGCGCACCACGCTGAGCAGACGGTTGTGGTGCCAAATTAGCTCTGTTCTGGACCTTCTGACCACCTTCTGGCCACGGACACCGACCGCGCCACGGACAGTTGGTCTAAAAAAATCCCACCTCGCTGAAGCAACGAGACCGTTGTCCGGCCAGATCTCACATACTCTTTCTCTTCCCATCTTCAGCAGAGGTCCAGTAGGCACGGTAGCTCGCAGACGAGCGATGCCGGCTATCTTCCTGCCAAAGCAGAACGCAAGTAGTGGGTCAGTACTCAGTCACCTTCTGGCGTCGGGTTGTGGCCTGCCTTCCTTGGGCCCGTTTATTGCAATTTCGCGACCGCCATCGTCGTTGCCTTCTCTTCTCACAGCTGGCTGAGTTCATCGCACATACGAGTGCACGGGTCCAGTACGACTGTTCGCTGACCGGTCTTCCTCCCTTCTTTGCCCTCTTACATTGCCTTTCTACTGCTCTGACGCTCTGGCAGTGGTTCCTCGGAAGGTCAAGGCTGAGCGAAGTCCTGCTACAGTGCTACCAGCGCCAAAGGGACGTTCACTGTGTAAGCGCTGACTTTCTCATCGGGGATGGGCGAGATCTTGTCTCGGGGAATACATGGACCTCTCTTTATGGAGCAGGCTATGATTGACCTCGTCCTCCTCTTCACCTTCCGCATCCATCCAGACCCGGCTCATTGCTGTCTCACCCCCCTCTCTTTTCCCCTCTCTTCCTTTTCTACTCGCGCAGTGTGCCCGGTGCACAGGTGCTGACTTTTAGCTCTTTCTTTCTTCATCAATTTGCTTCTGCTTCTCGCTTCTACGGGCCCTGGCTGGTCGACGTTTTATACCCTTTGGAACCTCCTTACGTTCTCTACAGCAGCATTCATGCGGAATTCTTCAACTGGGACAGGGAGAAGGCGGTCACAACCTGCGAGATTGGCATTGCTGGGACTCTTTCTCCAGGCTGTCCAACTGGCGCCCTTTGCAAAGGGTGAGTTTGGTTCAATCTACGCCTCTCTGTAGACTAGCTGACACTGTTTATTCGAGAGCATCAGCCGATGGAAACGACTGGGTATCGCCTCTCTATATTGAACGCCTCTCCAATGGCCAGTACTCTCCGCCACCAGGTTCATCGGCGGCTCGACAACAGATCATCAACAGCGCAACCTGGTCAGCCGCCGACGGTCCGTGGTCTGTGACCAATAGCAAGGTTGTCCCTGCTTCGAAAAACAATCGGGACTACCTCTCCTGGGCACCGTACTGGTGGCCAGACTGCAACTGGTGTGGACAAAACGCAGCGCAGAGCGATGGCAAGGAAGGGACGGATCCTGAATGGCAAGGTGACACAACGACGACGAAGAAGGGCGGCCCAACGCCTGGGCTACCAGTTCTGTCAAGTGTGCTCGGTGCGGCCACTCCGCTACTACCGCTACCCCCACTTCTTCCTCGTGACGTCGGCCACATCCAGTCCAACACCGCTCGCAAAGCCCGACCCGCTTCCTCTCCGACTTCTGCACACTCGTCTGGCTTTCGTAAGGTGAGGGTACGTCCCTCGCCCGCGACCACACCTGCCCCCACCCCATCAACGACTATTCACAAGCGAGGAGGCTCCAACACCATTTATGCGGGTAACGGCCATGACAGCGGCGATGCGAAGAACTCTGGTAAAGCTGCCGCTGGAGGCGAAGGTTCGAACAAATGCACGCCTTCACGAACATCGGTTGCGCCTACAGCCACGTGGACGACATGCCCATACAAACAACGCGACGGCAAACTCAATCCAGACGTCCGATCGCTCAATAACACTAAGGATGTCGTATCCATGGCCAACTCCGTCTTCTATAATGGCGTCGCGTACGGGCTGACGAACCAGACTGTCAACGCGGAACGAGCTGCGTCCTTCGTCTACAATTGGTTCCTGGATCCTCGGAAGGGCGTCAATCCTGCGCTACCATACGGTCAGGTGATCCGTGGCCCACCAGGAGAGCAGGAGGGCGGCTACACCGGCATCATTGACTGGCGAATGTTGATGAAGGTCGTCAACACCGTCGTCATTCTGCGCTCGCGAGGTGCGGAGAGCTGGAACGCGGTTTTGGCAGCCGCAGCGAACAGCTGGGCCAATAAATACCTCACCTGGCTCCAGACCAGTCAAGCCGGCAAGGACATGTTGGCGAAAGGGTCGAACAACCACGCATCCTTCTTCTACAACCAAGTCATTGCACTCTACATTCTTCAAGGCGACCTGCAAGGCGCTCAGGCTGCCGTCAACACCTTCTTCACGGGCGCCTTCATGAAGCAGATCATCGCGACGGGCGAACAACCGTTCGAGGCGGCTCGAACAAGACCGTTCCACTACCGATGCTTCAACCTCGAGGCCCTGATCGCCAACGCCAAGATGGCCGATAATCTCGCGCTGAACATGTGGAGCGCCCGAACCGAGAAGGGCGCGACGATCCAGACGGCCGTCGACTTCACCATGACGCTCGATGCGGAGGATGAGGACGTGACCGAGCTGGCTCCGCACGTTTCTGCGGTCGCTGCTGCGTATGGTGACCCGACGGGGAAGTACGCGCGCTGGTTGGCCAACTCGAAGAATACGGGTGACCCGGAGAACAAGGCTGGTTGGAGGGTGTACAACGACAAGATGGCATTCTACTCGAGGTGAGGGCCCCTCTTTTTTTTCCCTCCTTTTGGCCTTTGGGACCGGTGTCGATGGTGCCATGATGATCGTGGCAATGCTGACTTCCTTCCTTCCCTCCCCCCCCTTCCTGGATCACTCAGTCCCGCTCGGTAAGTCTCTTTTCTCTTTCTTTTTTCCGTCCCCTGCCACACCCACCCTCTGGCATCTACTCGGGTTCCCTAATGACACCATCGCACGTTTCGCTGGAGGGCACCTTCTTGCTGGCGGGCACCTCCTTGCTGGCGAGCAACTCCTTGCCGGCGGGCTGAATCTTTCTCTCAACGCTTTACACAAACAACTGACACGTCTTTACTCTCTGCCGTTCCCAACACACATTCTCATCTTCCGCCCGCTCTGCCCTTGCTTTCGTCCACGCACGTTATGGAATGACGTCTTTGCCAGCGGTAACACGAAGAGCGCACAGAAGTTCGGCGGTTGAAGCATGGAAGCGATTCGGTCTTCGGTGAATGCAACGGATATCGCACCCTCTCGACATCAACCTCTCGACGGGCTCTTTCCCCAACGTGGAACGCAACGTTTGCGCTCATGCCGGCATCGCAACATCAATCATCACCTCGTCATCTCCGGCTATCATACCCCTTGCCCTTCGGACCTTACCGTTCGCAATAATAGGGGTGTTTAGCAACATGCCCTGGGAGCAGAAAAGGCATAATTTAGACGCCCCTCATTTAGCCATGACGCTTTCGATTTTACCTTTAGCAGCGCCAAAAGGCCCAAAATCCTAGACCTTGACCTAAAATGAGTGATCACGCAACAAAGATCATGCGATCATGCTGATCATCAAGAAGAAAAAAAGTAAATTCTTGATCTTCTCCTGCTGGACAACTTGGATTTAACCGCCGAAATAAATTCTTCACGCCTTTTGAGTGGCGGCATGATGCTTCACCAACATGACGCCGAAATTAGGGCGCGTCAACTCTGTCCAGCCAACTCCAGACCCGCGTCCAGATTAGCGTCGTATTATGCCCTGCGTCTTGTTGCTAAACACCCCTAAATCTCATACAAGAAGCGTCATTTCATACCTATCTCGCGGCGACTGGCGAACGTTTGTCGTTCGGTGAATGGATGATTGCGAGGGTGACTCGAGGTAACTGGAAGGCTTCAGAATGGCTTCGATTTTTCGATGGATAGAATCTCAGGGAATCCCATCGATGGAAGGTGAGGCGGTAAGGACGTCGATCGCATTGCTGTGGGACCCATTTGATTGCCACTGGTTCGTCGACGCGCTGCCACCGCGAGCCTGGAGTCCAAAACGGAGCCTCAACGTGTACTTATGTATTTGTCTTTTGCTCCTCTGCAATCGCGTGACAGAGATTCGAAGGAAGACAAGTCGTAAAGTCAGTCCAGGCAGATAGAAGGAAGGAACGAAGTGTAATCCACGTTGGGGGTCTCAGTTAGTTCAGGCACAGGAACGAGGTTGTGGGATTTGGGAATGAGAGGGAGGGAATCATGTGAGCATGAAGAACCGTACCTCCAACAATTTACATTAATTTAATCCCCATCTCCAGCGCGACACATGGCACCTGACAACTCCCGGGAGATGCCCATTGTCGAGCTGGCAACATATTTCATCGTCCAGCGTGACACATGGCAATCTTCGGAACGCGCCCGTTTTGTCGAGCTGGCACCGGACGCCCACGCCCTCGTGCACTTTCATCCGCTGTCGCCGTGGATGGCAACTGCCGGATCGACGTCGTGCTTTATCCACATACATGCGGGTATGTCGTCCGCAGGGACGGCTTCATCTTCGTGAAGCAAATCATCAGGTACGACAGCCTGAGCGCTGCTGAGGCGGGAGGCCCGAGGCCCGAGGGCGGTGTCTTCTCGTTCGTACCTATATATGTCTGGTCACGGACCGAAATGAGGCGAACTGGATACGGATGAGGCGAAGAAGTCGGAATCAGCCAGGACAGCGCGAAGGTTGATGAGGCGATGAATGATGATCCGAACAAGCGGAAGACGCCGCACTTGACTTTGATAACAAGGCGTCCCGTGGTCGGGGCAGAAAGATTCGGTCTGGGGCTCTGGGCCTTTGGCGTGTATGAATAGTTCAAGGTGTACTTGCGTGCGGTACGGAGGCGGGAATGACGGGATCAGAGGATGAAGCAGAGAACGTGAGCAGCAATGAGGCGGGGATGAACTGATGTCAGACGTTTAAAAGGGAGAAGGTCAGCTGGCAGTGCCCCCCAAATTTCTGTCCTCGTATCCCCTCTCACCCTCTCCCATCCTCCCTCTCCCCTCCCCTCTCTGCCTTCCCCATCCCAGCCTCTACAAGCATACCCAGTGCTGAACATCCCTGCCCAGCATACCCAACTATAGACAACAGCAACCAGCAACCAGCAACCAGCAACCAGCAACAAGCAACCAGTAAGCATAGACTGTCCGACTGCGCACTTACCACCACCCTCTCTCGAAACCGATATAAGGTGAGCAAGCCATGTTGATGACCACGACAGCCTTCCGCTAGCTGACAGATGATGTTCTGTGACGCTTGGTTATGGCCGCTTGCTTGAACAGAGCGTTCCGCCCGATCGACGACTCGCCTCCAGACACCGCACGCGTCCGTCCGGATCACTGCAAGTAGGTCCAGGTAAGTTGCGTTCTGGATATCGGGTGCTCACTCTTGCACTACCTCCACCATCCCTTCCCCCTCGTTCTGCGCGCGTGCTTCCTGATGCGGTGTGTGCTTGCGTCGCGTCTCGAACCCCCGTCTCCTCCTCCTCCCCATTCCGTTTGCCGTCCCCTCTTCCGAATGTCGCTGCGAACGTTCGCTGTCGAGCCCCAGCGTCGTGCGCAGTTCTCGATTCGTCGGGTTCTGCTCGAAGGGACAGAAGTATCAGCAGTCGACGATTTGCCTTCTCCATGGCGCGTCAGATGGCTTCGAACGAGGGTTGCTCCGCAACCTCCACTTTTCCATCGCCCTTCCCCTTCTTCCATCCTCTCCCACCCCATCTCTTTCCTCCGCGCGATCCTGTCTCGCACCAGATCCGAGGTCGTCCTTCTACCAGGAGATCCACGTCCTTCGCGACATCACCTGGACTGCGCGGGCCTATTTCCCTCACCAAACTCCACAACAACGGGATGGAGGCGCACTTTTTGCGCGCCGTCCGAGGCGTTTGCGGCCTTGTGGGGGATTATTGGGGGGCTTTGCGGTGGCGCGGCGGGCCCAAAGTCGGGGCAATGTTAAGCTGTGCGTTTGAGGCGTGACGCGTTACGTGCATCGCGCGACGCGTCACATGGTCGCGTCTCGAGACAGGGGTTCGGCCGCGCTCGATGCCTTGTGGTGCTTCGGAGGGGGCCCCAGCCCATCTTCTGCAACCCGGAGGCAAATGCTCACTCAGTGCTGGCTCAGGCCTCATGCTGGGCGACGAGCGACAGGTCTTCGGACCTTGGGTGTTTGGAATTTTGGACGGCAAGGTTCCCCACAGATCTCGCGGGTCAAGCCACTCGAGCTCGCCTGCAGCCTGCAGAGCCGTCACGAGTTCTAAATCCAGCATCCCTCGAGGCATTCGAGTTTCGAGCGCGGGCGGTTTGTGCGCATGGGATTGCAGGCCATGGTGACAGGGGGCCAAGCAAGGTCGCGCAGGACCGGCAGTTGTGCTGACCGGTACCAGGTTTCCATTCCTGGAGGACATCGCTGCAGGGTGTGTGTCCCCCGTGCCGTCTTGTCCTGGGGCCGACTGTCGCGCTGCGCTGCCGATTGATTGCCCTCTTTTGTCTGGCTTTTTCTCCCCGCGCTAGGGTCATTCCTTCTGTCATTCATTTCTTCCTGCCCACAGATGGATTGCGCACAGCTTCCTGCCTTCCTGCCCATTCATTCCGATCCACCACCTACGTCCCTCCCTACATCCCTATCCCTCTCCGTTCCTTCCCACGCTTTGCCTCACCGCATCGCACGTAACGCACGCACCATCCCGTTACTCCTTTCTTCCCCCATTCCATTCAACCAAAGTCCTTGCAGCTGGTTCTGACAGGTCTTTGTTCCTACCCTTCTTCGATTTCTACAAACAGCCTCGCACGTTAAAGGGATCCTTCGATCTTCCTTCCCTCGGCACCCATCCACCCATCTCATTCTCACCCACTCTTCTCAAACGCTCCTCTCACCCCATCGACTCCGGACTCGAGTGCCGACTCCCATACACGTCAACGCCGAAACTACACTTCGACCTGTAGCACCTCTTCATCTCTCCTTCCCCCTATCTTCCCAGTGTCACCAGATAGGACCGGCGCCTTCACATCAGTCCAATGACGAGCTTTATGCCTCACCCACCCTTCGACAGCCCGGCGTCGATGACTCAAGCCAGCTTTGAGGCTTTCATCAACCAGTCACCTCCCACCCTCTCGGGACCACTCATGGCAGACGGCTCGCACAAGTCCAATGTCCGAGGCTTCTCTCCTCAGCTTCCGCGAAGCTACCTAGCCGCCAAGTTCGAACCGCAGCAACACTACGGTCACGGTCAAGCGCGATTTCCGATGGACTACAGCTCATCTGGTGGCTCCACCACCACCGCATCATCTCACAACGCGGACTCACCCCGAGATTCAGCCGCGTCGCAATTCTCAGTCTCTCCGGATCTTTCTCTACACGACCACTCTCAATTCGATGGTGTCAACTCCCACGATCGTCAGACTTCTACCAATGGGGGCAAGCTTCTGGACTTCGAGATCGACGCCCAACGGCAATCCTCTGGCATGACTTCGTCTGGAATGTGGGGAGCATCTTTCGAGGCTCATAATGACCTTGCATCTCACCAGCTCGTCATCAACACGCACGGAAGCTCGGCGACTTCAAGTTCCTTCCCGTCAGATGTTGCGGCGAATTCCCCGGTCGATGATGCTAGCATGCTTCATCAAGCGCACGCTCGGACCAACTCATTTGGACCTGGTGCTCTGGGCATCGAGAACGAAGGCGGTGAGAACAGGCAGTCGTCTTGGTTCCACCAGCCGGCAAAACTCAACGCCGGGCATCAAGCGAACAGGTCGAATGCTACTTCCGTCCAACCCCTGGTGCTGCGCAATGCTCCCCTCTCCAGCAACCTCGACGCGAACAGGATGTCGTACGGCCTTGGTTCCATCCATTCCGCTCCTGCTTCCATGCAGAACACCTTCGAAATCCAAAGCCGCATGCCGCCGCAGCCCTTGCCCATGAGCGCGGCGCCAATCATGGCCAACTTCTCCACCAACATGATCGGACAGGGACCGCAACCATGGATCAATCCCTCTATGATTCCGGCTACGACTCAGAATACTCCGATGATGACTCCTGTGCGCAAGTATTCTTTGGACCAAAATCCTAGCCCCGCACTGCTCACATCGGCGTTTGCTCCATCGGGCTCGTGCATGCCCTCAGTACTCGGCCACCCTCAAACGAACAATCACATGTTCACACCTATCGAGGCCAACGCAGGCGCCCAGGGGTTCCACCTTCTTCCCAACTCCGCCCCGGCCAACCTTTCATCGTCGTTTGTTAACCATCAAGCGCAGAACATGATCGCATCTACACCGACCCGTGTGAACAAAGGTCTTCCGGTCGCTGGTGGCAACACTGTTTCGATGATGGCCGCCACGGCCTCGTCAGCAGGTGATGAAGACACCGGCAAAACACCCAAGACCGTCAAGCGCAAGCGCAAGGCCGATGAAGGTGTGCCTACGCTAGGCATCTCCGATCTTTATGCGCAGGCGCATTTTGACCACGTTGAGGGCAACGTTGGATACGTCAGCTCGGCCAGTGTGTCAACGCCTGTTCGGGAGCGCAAGCCGCTGCCGAAGCGACTCCCGCCTTCGGCTTTCCAGAAGACAGAAGCCGGTCTTCCTTTCCCAATCGTTGAGTGAGTTTGTCTCATGCCGCATTTCTGTCCCCTGAAGTGATTAAGGGCCTCTATGATCTGACCATTTCATCTTTCCCTTTTTCCACAGTACTTCTGCCAAGCACTCTACCGAGTTCATCTACCCGGACTGCACGGGTCTGAGCAAGCGCGAAGCTCGTCTGGTACGGAACCGAGCGGCTGCGTTCCTCTCCCGTCAGCGCAAGCGCGAACAACACGAAGAGCTCGAGGTCCGATGCCATGCACTCAGCCGGTTGGTCTGGCACATGTACGGGAACATGATGGGCAACACCGAGGTGCCGTGGGATGAGGCTGCCTTGCGGATGGGCCTAACCTTGCCCAGCAGCTCCTCAAGCGGAAGCGGCCCGAGTGCGATGAACGGCATGCAGCAGCAGCCTCAGGCACCACAGGAGCTCGGCCTGAAGCTCCGCGAGGAAGCCCGCACGGTCCTTACCGCCTTTGAGATGGTTGTCAAACGTAAAGGAGCGACGATCGGGCCGTTGGAAGGCGAGCTTCCGTTCGAACAGGGTCCACCCTTGGGAGCGGCGGCGGCGTACGTCCCCTCGCAGACGAACGGCGAGCCCCGGTTGGTGAACATGCTTGCTGAGTATGGCGGCGGCGGCGATGTCGAGTTTGATACCGACAGCGATGAGCAACTGCAGGCTCAGCAGCAGCAGCAAGTCCAGGGCGACTCCTCTGCTACTCCTCAGCGTCGGCGAACACGCTGATGTCGTCGTCCGGCATCCAAGAACAACAACAACAACAACAACAACCACCACCAAAAAAAACATTGCGCAAAAAACTCTGCACCGCCCCGAAGCAAAACCTCGTCATTGCTTCTCATCTATCGACCGAAGCATGCTGCATCTACTTCCCCCCGTTCTTCGTCAAACTTATCTGCGCCGGCCCTCCTCCAAGCTCCATTCAAAGCTCCAACGACGCTCATCTCCCCCAAATCGCCTTTGCTTATCGCCTTCTTTCTTCCGTCTGTAGCTTTACGACCTTCTTCTACCCGTTTGCGCTTCCCCCCCCCGCGTTCCGCCCCACGCCAGCCGTGCTTTCCTTCTCTCTTCCCACTCTCTCGCTCGGGTTTCTCTTTCCCCCATCGACTCCACTCTGCCCTTTCTTCGCGACCCGGCGTCTGCTTTCCCACATTATCAGTATTACCTTGGTCTCCCTTTTAACTATCTCTCGAGGTGCTCGTGCTACCCACGCTTCAGCCCCCCTTCTCCCCTCCCCTTTCCTGTCTTCTATGCCATCTCAAGCCCCGGGCTTCCCCCCGACAACTTATACTGTACAGGTGCTTTTATAGCTGCTCCCCCCGCTTCCCGTGTCACATATACATCGTCCTCGGCATCATACATCGTTCTCAGTGCCTCGATTGGTAACGACAGGCCAGCTTGGAAAGGTCAGGAAGGGAGAAAGACGGTCACAGGTGTTGAGATTTGACCGAGAGCATCTAAGCAAAAACTGGGAAAGGATGTGGGAGGACAAGAGGGAAGGCGTATCGACGCCGGTTTGAAATGGTAAGAAGCGCATTAAGAAGAAGAGCAAGGGGAAAGAGAAGAGGGCCGGAGAACAGGATGAAAAGGTTGCAAAAGGGGGAATAAGACGCAAAGTAGAGATAGAGCGATATGTTGGGCAGGGTTGGTGGGCCGTGGAAGCTGAGAGGGTATGCGTGTCGGCGAGGGGGCCGCGAAGGGGCGGAACGACCGACCGATGTGCCTTATGGCCAAAAAGACGTCCGTCTCTTCTTGAGAAGAGGGGCGTATTCAGAGCTCCTTGATACTCCTCCGGGCGACGTACATCCCCCTCGGTTCCGGCGGCGCGACCCGACCCGGAGCGACACACAAATTGAGCCCGTCGTAAATGTTAGGACAGTCCAAGTTCGGATTATTATCGAGCAGAAGTTCCCGACTGATATCGTAGTGCCTCACGATACTCGTGCAAGTCTCGTCCGTTCGAACCCGATGGACAAGTTGACAATCGGACCCGAAGCGACCCAAGCAGAGCTTCATCCCCGTCTGGAGGAAGTAGCAGTCCGGTCCGGTCTTGTCCAGGTTGAGGGCCATGATCTGGTAGGTGGAGGTATGGGTCTTGTGGCCGACGATGTCGCAGGTGTCGAATTCGGCGACGGTGTAGTGCCGCGAGCAGGCGGTCGCGTTGGAGCTGTAGATGGTGTCGACTCCCTCGCCGACCAGCTTGGTCGTGGCGTGCTTGAGGGAGTAGATCTTCGAGAGACCGTCGGTGCTTGTGCGCATGAGGGCGTTGAGCTGGTTGGAGGAGGCTATGGAGTCGATGGCGGCGGAGCCTGAGCCTGTTGTGTTGGCAGTCTCTTCGGCACCGGGAAGTTGGGTCGACGTGCCCGCGTGCTTCTTTCCCTTCCCACTCTTCGAAGCCGATGCCGAGGCCGATGCCGAGGACGTCGACGCCGAGGCAGCTTTAGCATGGGCACCCTTGACGTGGTAAACGTTGGCCGCATGAACCTGGTTGTGTCCATTGTTCGACCCAAGCGCTGCGTGGTGGGCGTTGTTATGGCCGAGAGCCGGGCTGTCCGCGTGTGTAGCTGTGGGCAGGGAGGCGAGGACGAGGACGGCAAGGGCCGCTACGGCTACTGCGCTCGTGCGCGCCGTCCGTCTGGATCGGGATTGCCGGGAAGAAGAAGAGGACGCGGACGCGGACGAAGATGGGGACATGATGCGCATGTTTTTGTGAGGGGCGGGGACAGCGAGATGCGACCCGGGTGGGCTGGTTGGTGGATATTTGAAAATGAGTGTGGTCTGGATAGGTTCAAAAGGAGCGGAAAGGAGTGCGCAGCTGCTGGGAGAGCGAGCGCGACGAGATGGAGACCGAGGTTGGGAGCGAGGGCGAGGGCGAGGGCGGGGGTGAGAGACGAGGAGGGATGAGAGAGACGAGTAGGTGAGCAGGCGGCAGTCGGCAGTCGATCAGGAACGTAGGGGTCCCACCGGAGCGTGAAGTCGTTGCTCGATCAGAAATGTATTTTGAAAATCGCCCGCCTTTTCGTAAAAACAGACAGCCTGTTGGCTTCCACGCCAGCGCAAACCCCGCACAAGTCACAGCTGGCCTCGCCAGTCGCCTCACACGACCACCTCGAACCTCGAATCTCAAGTCCACACCGAGCCCAAGAATGTCATCCCCATCACGGCGGCAACAGCCAGCCCCAGCCCCAGCCTCGCGGCCCCTCCCGCTCTTCGTCCTCCTCGCCTCCACCGTCCTGCTCCTCCTCACCTTCTCCCCCGACCGCGCCTCCGCCGCCGCGCTCACAACGATCGTGCAGCCCCAGGAGAAAGTCTGCTACCACGCCTGGGTCGACAAGGAAGGCGAGAAGGTCGGCTTCTACTTCGCGGTGCAGAGTGCGTCACCAGAGGTCGATTATTCGATTGAGGGCCCGCATGGGAAACAGATCATGAGTGGGCTTCGGGAGAGACAGTTGGATATCGTCTTTACCGGCAATGATGTGGGCGAGTACACCTTCTGCTTTGAGAATGATCATTCGCATTTTGCTGAGAAGATGGTGAGTTCCCTAAAACCCCCTAACCTTCCTTTCCTTGCTGGCCCTGAACACACACGTG
Organism: Tilletia caries; assembly: GCA_032718865.1. Lineage (NCBI taxonomy): Eukaryota > Fungi > Basidiomycota > Exobasidiomycetes > Tilletiales > Tilletiaceae > Tilletia > Tilletia caries. The sequence goes on from JALUTQ010000004.1 coordinate 1,831,878, forward strand.
CCCCATATCCCCGCAGATCGACTTCGACATCACCGTCGAGTCCGAACCCCGGCTCGAACTGCCCATCTCCAAAGCGAAAGAGCTCGCCGAACACTCCGCGCCCCTGCAGGAGGGCATCATGACCATCGACGCCCGGCTGAACGCGATCCATCGCACACAGCGATACTTCCGCACCCGCGAGAATCGGAACTTTGATACCGTCGTTAGCACACAGTGAGTTCTACCTCATTTCTTCTTGCGCCGCCGCGCGCGTCGCGCAAACGGTTTGCCTGATGCTGACACCCCCCCATCGGGATTTGTGCTTCATCAGACGCAAGATCTTCTGGTACTCCGTCATCGAATCGCTCGTCATCATCGGCATCTCCGTCGCGCAAGTCTTTGTCGTCCGACACCTGTTCGAGAAGGGAAGCACGAAGCGGTACCGCGTATGAGCTGGAAGGGGGCCGCGGGTGCTTCGGGGCTTTCGACGAGGCTTCACCAGGTTTTTTCTTTCGGAGGGAGGAGGCCGGGGCGTCGGGGGAGCTGGGACGATTGTGGATTCTTCCCCTTTGCGCATGCGCAGGCGCACGGGGCTCACCTCGTCACAGGGGCTCCGCTGGTATCACGACTCCAGGCGGTTCGTGTTCCGTCAAACTCAAACAAGCTTCCCAACAGGACGGCATTCCCCCCATGCACTTCGAAGCTCACAACAATCTCTCGGCTTTTCGCCTCGTCATGCACGCTCTCTCACTCTCTCTCTCGACCACGTCCACGTCACAAAACCAACTCTGTATCATTTTCTGATCTGCGAAGAATTCGAAAACTCCCTCCTGGCCAGCCGAGATAGGGGCGCCAACCCAAGTTCACTCTCACTCGACACGGTGCCCTTGCCCGGGAGACCTGAGCGCCTGAGCGGTGAGCACTGGCCACCAATACTGGGGGTAAGGGGAGTTAGGGGGACGCGCAAATTGGTCTTTTGTCACATTCGTGAAGGGGGGAGAAAGAAGAGGCATGTGCGTTTACGATACACAGGGGGGGAAGGGGGGGCCTCAGAGGACATGAGCAAGTAAGGGGGACATTTATGGACTTTGAGATTCTAAAACAAGAGAAGAGTGGGAAAAGAGAATGAGAATGAGAAGAGAGAGAGAGAGAGGGAGGAGAGTCTGTTCAAGCGCGTTGGGTGGATCGCCTCAGTTCGTGAGAACTAGACGACGGCGCCGAGTCCCAAAGAAAGGGCAATGGCTAATGCGGGTTGAGTGGGAATGAAGTGAAGCGAAAGAGAGGGAAAAAAAAGGGAAAGAGGAAGAAGGGAAGAGGTGAAGGAGAAAGGAGTGAGAGGGAGGAGGAGGGGCATCGTAGGGACGCGGCGAACCGAAAAGAAAAAATCGGACCCGGGCGCGACCTGCCATCCTGTCCCCAAAACCCTCCCTCCTTGCAGAGGTGAAGGGAGAACAAAATCGCCAGACCCCCTCTCTCCCCCTTTCCTCTCTCTCTCTTTCCTTCCGAAAGAGGGAGGAAGTGAGCCGGGCGAAATTGCAAACCCCCGGGTCCCGGTGATTCTCATCATCGCGTCTACTCGTCGTGGTCGTGGTCGCAGTCGCAGTCGCAGTCGTGATGACAACCCCGCCGAGGTCTGAGACGACGCTACCGACGAGCCGGGCCGGGGGGAAGCGGGCATCCTAGTCGTCGTCCGACTGTATGCATCATATCAAAAAAAGAGGGGGGGGGGGGACAGAAGAAAGGAGCCCAGTTCAGCGAAATCTCCACACCCAAAAAAGAATTCCTCCCTCCCTCCAACTAAATGACGGAGAAAAGAACTACTCACGTCGCTCATGAACTCATCCTCGTCATCGTCAAGGTCTTCAAAGACGGAGGCTTCGACGCGGTATCGGAGGATGCCGCCAATCCCACCAAAGCCCTTGCAGAACTGCATGCCTTCCTGGGAGCGGTCGGTGACGACTGCGCGTGTCGGCGTTGGGTTTATGAGAAGTTGAAAAGCGCGTCAGTAAAAAAAATTGAGGGGAATGAGATAAGAAAAGGGAGGATACGCACATTCGAGGTTGGTCCCAAACGTGCGGTAGTTCTCGGCAAGCCACTCCAAAAGGGGCTGAACCTCCTCGGCAGGCTCCATCTCCTGCCCCGTGGTCTTATCCAAGAAACGAGACTTATCCTTGGCCTGCTCCGGCGTAAGCATCATGACCTGGATGTTATTCTCCGAGTCCCGAAGCTGATAGCGCTGTACGTCCAGGTTCTCCCACACGATCAGCGTCTCCACGGCGCCGAGCTCGAGTGCTTTGAAGGTGTCGACGAGGCCGAAGCAGTACTTGCCTGTCTCGAGGGAGATCTCGTCAAAGTACTTCTGGATGAGTTTCTTCTCCTGGACGAATTTGACGTTCTGCAGGGATTCAGCGGAGAGTTCGATCGCCTGGTTGAAGCCGTTCTCCCCGCCGTAGGAGACGTCTACCGTTCGGATGACTTTCACGGCAAGACGGGGATCGAAGAGGTCCGACTGGCCCAACTCCGTCTTGAAGTCGGCTGAGCCGGCAAGGATGAGGCCGGCACAGTTGCACTTGTTATCAGTGATGTAATGCTGGGTAGCATGTTCGGCGACTTTGCGAACGTAATTATGCCTAGCCTCCTCGCGCAGGCGGGCAAAGCGCAAGGCAGACTGGCCACCACGGCCGTGCTTCTTGGGCAAGTCGACGGAGAACTTGTGTACGATGGTGCGGGTGTTTCCGGAGAGGACGCCGAAGAGGGCGCCGTTTCCGTCCATGATGATGAAGCCGAACTTGGAGTCGGACTCGAGGAGCTCGGCGAGGGCTTCGGTGTGGAACTTGTTGTCGCACATGTAGAGGGAGGTATTGATCGGCTTGAAGGGCTCGAAGCTGAAGTTGACCTTCTTCTCTTTACCTTCGTCGGTGAGGATGGTGCCGCAGTAGAGGACCAAGCCGTTGTCCGGCACGCGGTTGTATGTCTTGAGTTTCTGCTGTGTGGAGGTGATCGCGCTGAGGACGGAGAGTCTGTTGACGCGTGACTTGATGTTGGAGGCGGTGCCGTACTCGCCTGTGAGCATGTTGGTTGCCTGTGAGATCTGTGATTTGGGGGGCAGGATGAGGGAGATCATGGATGTGCCTGCGCCGCGTGCTGCGTTGAGGGACTTGACCAGCTTCTTGACTTTCCAGATCTGGGTAAGGGAGAGAGCGTGAGCGTGAGCGTGAGCGTGAGCGTGGCTGGGAAGGAGAGCATGGGATGGCTGTTCATGAGACTGACCTGGATGTTGGCATCGTTGTCCTGTCCTACTTGGGTCGCCATCGTGCGCTAACGGGGGGCGGGAGGGGCGGGAGACGGAAGAGCGGGTGGAGAAGGGCTGCACTTGGCTGGCGATCGACTCGCTGTTGCTGTTGCTGTTGGCGGTAGCAGTGAGTGCAGTGAGTGGAAGAATTTCAGAAGCTCTGGATGAGTGGGCGGCCTCCGCGTCATTTGAAAGGTTTTGTCTTGGCCCATTCCATCGTCACGTGACTAATGACAGCCACGTGGGATCGGGGGGGATCGGCGTTTCTGCCAATTCATTCATTACATTGCGCCACGTCTGAAACGGAAGAAAAGAGATGCCGGTTCGGAGCGGATCGGAAGAGGACAGGGTTCAGTCAAAGATTTTTTTTTTTGCAGGGGAGGATCGGCTTATTAATGAGGCAGTTGGCCGACGATCCTTTGGCTCATGCGCTCATGGCTGCTGCTCTCGTTGGCAGTTGAGTGTTGGCTCGGTCGCTGTTCGGGCGCGGTTGGGGGCAGTGTCGCAGTGGTCAGCGGTCGAGGGAGAGCGAAGGTCAAGGCGCGGGCCGAGGGCAAGGACTGGCTGGGTGATGCGGGTGATGCGGGTGATGGGAGAGGCCGATGGTGAAGGCGGTGTTCGGGTGAGGCCGGTTCGCGGTTCGCGGTTCGCGGCTTGGGGGATCGGTTTCAGGGTCGAAGCAGAAGGAGAAGGAAGAAGCGAATCAGAAGAGGGCCATTCCTGAAAGAGAGCCAACAGCAGCAGCAGCAGCAGCAGCTCATTCTCTCCTGCCACCACCACCTGCCACTCCCCACCCACTGCACTTACTACTCAGTACATACTCCCCCTTCCCACTCCCACTCCCCCCAACACACACACACACAATGGGATTCTCAGCAGGCGATCTCGGCAAGGGCGCCAGTCTCTTCAAGACCCGATGCGCACAATGTCACACCGTCGAGGCAGGCGGGCCCCACAAGGTCGGCCCCAACCTCCACGGCCTCTTCGGTCGCAAGACCGGACAGGCAGACGGCTTCTCGTACACCGCTGCCAACGTCAACAAGGGCATCACCTGGGAGGAGAGCACCCTCTTCGAGTACCTCGAGGTCAGTCCTTCATCTTCTTCTCTCCATCCACACCTGCCTCGCCACTCACTTCTACTCCCCCTGCCCACTCACTCATACAGAACCCCAAGAAGTACATCCCCGGAACCAGTGCGTACTCCCTCTCTCCCAACAACGCGTTCCCTTTTCCATTTCCCTTGCTGACAACTCACCATCTCTCCCTCCGCCACTCTCCCCCCCCTCGACGCGTCTGCAGAGATGGCTGTGAGTACCTTATCACGCGACCGCCACGCGAAGTACCATAAACAAACACTGACGCTCACACCCTTCCATCCTCCTCAGTTCGCCGGTCTCAAGAAGGAGAAGGACCGCAACGACCTCATCACCTGGCTCAAGAAGGAGGTACGTTACCCATCCTTTCCCTCCTTGCGCTGGCCTACTTCCATACACAGGCTGACAAAACCATTCGCGCCCCCTTTCACAGACCGCTTAAACTGTCTCCTTTCAACCATATACGATCGTCAACAAAGGGTTCGGGAACGCGTCGCGTCGCGTCGCGCCCCTCCCTTTCCATAGAGGAACCTCACGCGCAGGAAACGAAACACGACGGAGGGCTCGTTGTCGCTCCACCCTTTCTGGACGACCTTTTCTTCTCTCCTGCACTTTTTCTTCTCCTCTCCCTCTCTCTCTCTCTCTCTCGCCCTGTCTCCTTTTCTTTGGGTTCCACGAGGTTTCATATAATCACACATCAACCATTCACCGCTCACCCCTTCTACCCGGTCTGACGCGTCTCGCAAGGGAGAAGAGTGGGAAGAAAAGAGTGAAGGAACACGGAGCAGTCGCGTACACCCATGCTTTAGTGTATCAGTATGGATTTGGCAAGTACAGCAACGCACAAGAAGTTATGTGACTGCATCCTTAGCGTATGGAAAGCGACAAACGTGTGCAAAAGACTACTGTAAACCCACTTCTCGCCCCCGGTTCACCGCCCACGCCCCTCAACCTTCGAGCTGGCAAGGAGGACCCACAACGACGCATACGCCAACACGCCCATCGGCAGGATATTCCGCTTGATCGCTACGTCCCAGTGGAACACGCGTCGGACGGGCAGGTCGTCCGAGAGTAATCGTAGGAACTCCTCTTCGTCCGCTTCGGATCCAGATCCAGATCCAGATCCAGATCTAGAAGATGAAGTTGAGGAGAGGGAGGAGAAGAGGGACGAGGACGAGAAGGATCCGGACCCGGATGCGGACGCGGAATCGGACCGTCGACCGCTCCCGAGTGATCGAGGTCGGATCGTCGATCCAGCTCCAGCTCCAGCTCCAGCTCCAGCTCCAGCTCCAGTCGGACCGCAAACCGACGTCCGCCGTTCCCCCTCGTCAAGCCTGAGGACGTCACTAGTCGGTAAACGCGGGAAAGATGCCGTCCGGCGGGGAGGCCACCCCTCTTCTTCTTCTTCTCCTTCTTGTTCTTGTTCTCCGCGCGTACCCCGTCGACGTCGATGTCGATGACGATGTCGTCGGAAGTTGGCTCCCCATGCCGATGAGTCCGAGCCCGAGCCCGAACCCGAACCTGAACCTGAACCCAAAGCTGAGCCGTCGTCGGATGATGTGCTGGTGGTGTCATCCTTGATGCCGTCGTCCATCGTCGGTGTCAGATCACAGAGCTCAGCCTCGATCCCGTCCGGACCCGTAGGAAGGGCCCCACCACCGACGTCGTCCTCCACATGCATCCCTCCTTCCTCCCGCTGTCCACGCCGCCGCTGTCGTCGTCGTCGCGTCCCATTCCTCTTCGCACCCCGAGCATCGATCGCCCTCCCCAACCCGGTACCCTGCCCCTCCTCCTCCTCCCCCTCCCCAACCCAAGCACCCAAGCCGTCCACCCGATCCACAATATTACTAACCAACCACCTCGCAACAACATCACTAACCGCCGTCGTGCTCGCAATCAAGATCCACGCCTCCAGTGGGCGCTGGCTTCCGAACACGAAGAGCGTGATCCGGACTAAAGGCCAGCAGATCGCTTGGAGGGCCACGAGGCGGATGATGGAGGAGGGGAGGGAGTAGTAGAGCAGCCAGCGCCGGAGGAGGAGGGTTGTTAGGGAGAGGGCGTAGTACGCTGTTGAGAGACTCTGTTTTTTTTCGTTGTTGAACGGGGGAGAGAGCACCTTTGTCAGCGTCTGGAAAAGTCGCGGGAAGTTTAGGGAATCTGTCTACCACTCACCCAAAGACTCGCAATAGCAAAAACAACAGCCGTCGGATCATCCTGCCGCTGATCCTTCCCCTCCCTCCCCGCATCACCCCCACCCTCCCAAACCCTGCCCAAACTCCGAACACCCTCCACCCCCAACCGCACCCCAACATTCCGGACCAACCAAAAAGTGCCCACACAGCCCGGAACAGCCGCGAACAGCCGCAACGGGAACAACAGCACCCTCGCGCCCCACGGCTGGGCGTCGACTACTGCTTGGTGCGAGTGCGGGACGGAGGTCAGGGCCCAGATGGGCAGGAGGAGGAGGTGCAGGAGGACTCGGGGGACGGATTGGGTTGGTTTGAGGAGCGTGCGCAGCAGCGTTCGTACGGGACGGGCGGGTGGTGTGGGATCTGTGGAGGTGGAAGCTCGGACTCGTCTCGCACTCCCCTCCGAAGGTCTCGTTCTGCTCCGTACCGGCAACAGTGACAGAGCGCCTTCCGCCTCCCCCTGCACCTCCGGCTCCTCCACCTGAGCCCGGACCGGCACGACACAACCAGCCCGAGGATGCCCTCCAGACATCATCATCGACGTCTGACTCTGACCGTCCTGCAGAGTAGGCAGAGCCGAAGCAGAGGACGTCGAAGCGCGCTGTCGATATCTCAACCCATGATGTTCCTGCTCGTACCCCTGCCCGCGTCCATGGCCGTGGCCGTGCTGGGTATGAGGCAAGTCCACCTCGCTCCGGCTCTGTAACCTCCTCCTGCCGCCGCCGTTGCTGTTCGCATGGTAGGAGGAAGAGGAGGTAGTCGCATGCCCACCATCGCGCGAAGTAGTGCCGGAAGAGTTGTTCCCCGCGCACACACCAGCACCCGCACGCCCGCTCGGCCCGTTCATCGCAGTCAATGAAAACATAGGGACCGACCTGCGCTGCTGTTGTGGCTGTGGTTGCGACTCATGAGACGAGCTCGGCCGGGAACTACGCGGCGTCCGTTGTTGCTGCTGCTGATCCGACACAGACGCCGGCCGACTCCCACTCCTGCCCGACAACGCAGCCATACCCTCAAGATGGGACGAGTCCCCATTCGCGACTCGCTGTTGATGTTGATTTTGATACTGAAAGAGAGATGCGCGGCGGGAGGGATGGGCGGAAGGTGTGCTTGCGCCTGAGCCTGGGCCGGGGCTTGTTGTTATTGTTCCAGGCACGCCGAAAGTTTCGTCTGTTGTGGAGCGTCGGGACGGAGCTGTCCTACTACTACTGCTGCCGCTGCTGCTGCTGGCTACAGCCCCAATAGCAGCCGAGTACGACGGCGGCAGATCGTCATGCAGGGGCGGGACGAGGGGAGGAGCCAAGTACTGCTGCAACTGCAACTGCTGCTGCTGCTGCTGCTGCTGGTGGTGGTGTAACGACGGAGAAAGCGGCGTAAGCGGAAACAGCGCCGGCGGCAGACTACTCAACGAACTCGTTGGCACAGGCTGGGAAGCGAAGGAGAGCGAGTGGAGCGAGGTGGTTGAAGATGCGTTTGAGCCCGCGCGGGAACGGGCTGCTCGTGCTGAGGAGGAGGAGGAGGAGCCTGAGCGGGAGCGTGCGGTCGTTGGACGGGAGAGGGGGCGGAGGGGGTGTAGGCCGGGGGAGGAAGGGGCTGAGGCGTAGAGTCGTTGTTGTTGTTGTTGCTGCTGTTGCTGCTGCTGATGTCGTTGGAGCTGCTGGACGAAGAAGTACGCTGCGGCAGCTTCGTCTGTGGAGGAGGTGGGACTTTGAGCGGGCTGAGCTGATGGAGCTGCTACAGCTGGTGGTGGTGGTGGTGGTGGTAGTGATGCAGTGCGGCCATCTTCGAAGTAGGACGAGGTTGGTGTCCGGTTGGTTGAGAAGGAGAGGGAGGGCGAGGGCGAGGTGGAGCGTGGTCCTGGTGCCGATGCTGTTCCGCTAAGAGACGGCATTGCGGTGAAGAGTTGTGTATATAGGACCTAGACCCGTCCCAAGCGCTCACCCTGTTCGTTCTGGCCCAGGAGGCAGGGCGGGAGGGGGCGAGCGTGGGTGTGTGGGTAGATGGAGTAGGAAGTGGTCGATTATATGCTGTTGAGCATCGTCCGTCTGTAAGGTCCGTCGTGTGTACTGTATGCGGCTGGAGATGATCGATGATCGCGGTTCTTCTTGGGCCAGGCTTCAGGCTTGCGGCTTGCGGGCGAGTAGTGGGAAGATGGCAGCTAGTAAATGCGCTCTGTTCGTTTCCCACGCTTCCCTTCGTTGTTCCTCCCCGCTTTGCTATCCGTGCGTCGCTGTTGAGTGAGTGTGTGAGTGAGTTGATCGCGAGGCGGCGAGGAGCGAGCGCCAGCTGGTGAGCGGTGGCCGACGATTGTGATTTGGCTGAGGCGAGGTCGCTGTTCTCACCCCGTTCCCAGCCAGTTCACCGGATAAATAGCCAAGCAAAGAAACCCTCCGAGCATCGCCAACCCACAAGCCCACAAGGTCAAGCTCAAAAGACAACAAGGCAAAGGGAAAGGAAAGGAAAGGGACGAACAAAATGGCCAGCCTCATCGACGACATCTTCGCACAGACAAACGGCAAGAAGGACAAGAAGGCCGCCGCTTCTAATGGCGAGCTGAAGACCAAAAAAGCCCCATCCGAAATATCTTCATCAACTCCATCAGCCGACAAGAAGAAAAAGAAAAAACGGAAGGTCGAGGATGCCGAGCCACAACAACAACAACAACAACAACAACAAGGAGGGGATGCCTCCTCGAAGTCCAAGAAGGCCAAGCTGAAGGGCAAAGCCAGACAGACCGAGCCAGAGACGATCCTCGACCCTTCCGCACCTCGTCCAACTGCAACAACAACAACACAAACCGCGTCCTCCTCCTCTACGTCACAACGCACCCAGGGAAGAGCGTTCGAGGCTGCGCTGGACGAGGACGACCTTGCCTTTGCGGACTCACGGGGATCAGCCAGTACGTGTGATCCCTCTCTCCCTATCCTTTTTTTCTGTGTTCCCAACCGCTCCAACATTGACGTTTTTAACCCTTTCTGGCCCTCAGGAAAACGGACAGAGGAAGGCTTCCCAATCTACTCCGAGTCCGAACTCAAGATCGGACAGGGCGGCGGGACTCCCCTCTGTCCCTTCGACTGCGACTGTTGTACGTTTTCTCCTACTACTCATACCAACGCTTTCTTTCCATCCCCATTCTTGCACGCTTTAACCCTCCTTCTGTTCCTCTTCCCAGGTTTCTGATGCGTCTCGTCCCTCTTCCATCAGCCCCCGTTCCGAATCTGCAAAATCCGTACAAATCCCGCTTTCGCATTCATTCGTCACTGTCCTCCCTACCGAATCAAGCTGGTCCTTCGAGCCGTGTGGAGAGAGAGAGAGCGGTGATCTAGGGTGTATCTATAACAGGACAGGGTGCTTCGAAAAGTAAAAGGAAAGGAGAAAGGAGAAAGGAAAGCGATAAGGGGGAGGGGGGAAGGGGGGGTAACCAAGACGCTACACATTAACATTCTGTTTTTCTCTTCTTCTTCTTCTTCTTCGTTTGTTCAGAGACCAGGCATCCCATCAACGCCACCACCCACCTCCTCCTCCTCCTCGACCCGCGCCTCCCGCCGAAGGTGGTGGTCCCCCTCCCCCTCCTCCTCCTGCGTGCCCATTCCCATTCCCATTCCCACCCCAACTCCCGCCCCCACTCCCTCCTCCATAACCACCGGCATCATGCTGCTGATGGAAACCCCTCGACGGCCCCGCAGCAGCATTCCCCCCACCGCCGTTCTTCCACTGAACAGAAGACAACGGCGTCTCCGGCCGACTATTGTACGCACTCGACGGCATCGTACTATAACCCCCACCTCCCCCGCCCCTTCCACCCCCTACCCCCACTCCGGCCTCCAAAGCCATTGCTCCCCCCACTGACAGACGCAGGCGCCGACGAGTGATGGAAGCCGCCGTCCCCACCCCCGCTGGGCGTAGGAGGTCGAGTGGACGACTGCGATCCAGGCTGTTGTTGGTGGAAGTAATGGTACCCCTGCAAGATCTGCGCAATGCCCATCGTCAACTTCTCCAGCTCCGCGCTCTCCCTCGCGCTGAGGGATAGGTCCCGCGGATCGCGCTGTGGCGCTCGCTGTTGCTGTTGCTGTTGCTGTTGCTGTCCTTGTTCTTGCTGTTGGTCACCATCCTGCTCGTCGTCGTCAGGAAGAGCTTCCATCTCGTCCTCCCCATCATCACTTCCACCCCGCCGAACCTGAGCTTGACCGAGCCGTCGCTGCTGCTGCTGCTGCTGCTCATGACTCCTCCAAGGCCTCTTCCCAATCCCCTGAAAGACCCTCAACATACAAACATTCAACACAGCCTTCAACCGCTCCACATCGTCCAACGCATCAATATTCCCCGTCACCGGCAGCCAGCCGTCGCACTGTAGGCCCCGATGGTCGACCCGGATGTCGTACGAGCCGAAGAGCAGGTACGAGAGCGGATCGACACGGGTGCACATCCGCAGCATCGTCTGCGGTTGGCTGTTGCTCGAGGAGGACATGTTCGTCGTGTTTTGTGTCTTTTCGCCGAAGGCGATTAGCTCGGTCTCGCCCCGTTGCAGGTTCGGCTCGTCCCTTGTGTACTTTTTGTTGCACAGACTTGACGGATGCACAAAGCAGGACTGTTGCAAATCGATTTTTTTTTTTAGGGGGAGAAATGCGTTCACATCGTCAGCGCCTTCGTACACAACCTCAGCCCTCTCCAACACGCGAGAGAAGGAGGATGCCAGAGAGAGAGAGAGAGAGAGAGAGAGAAGACTCACCCGATCATGAGAAGTCCGATACGACGCCTTCTCCGTCGTCCGAATCGCAAAGTTCGGCGCAGCCGACATCGCAATCAGCGCAGCCAGCAACGGCGGCTTATCCGAATTGACGTTCAGCTCCGGCGAGTTCGACTCATACCTCGGCCCACTGCTCCAATTGCGCCCATACCCGCCCGCCGCCGGCCCGCGCGGTATGCCCTGATTCTCCTGCTCGCCCAACACGGCCCGAATGACACCCGCCTTCTCCATACTGGTGAACAAGTGCTCTTTGACCTGCTGCACCTGCAACAACGTAGCCTTACTCAAGAAGTTCTCCGAGCAGAACCGGTTCGCCTGTTGATATTGGCCCCTCCCCTGCAGATCCCACCACGCATAGTACGCCCGCAACGCAGTGAGCGCGTCGGACCTGAAACCCGCAGGGCACCAGCTGCTCTTGATCGCGTCTGCTTGCGCTTTGAGGTGGATCGGCGCCATGAACGGGTCTCGACTCGTCAGGATCGCAGCGAGCGTCATGGCCGGGTCGAGACAGCGGAAAAAGGCGCCGTAGAGACAGAACTTGCCCATGAACGTATCCACAGGCAACTGGAGCAGCACCAACCCCAGACTGGTCAACTTGCCCATCACATCCAGCGCGCCCACCATCTTCAGCCGCTCAATCGCCGCGCTGACCCGCTCAGGCGCCGGCGGCTCGATCGCAGAGCCCAACACATCTTCGACCTCCATACCCGGGATGGCGAGCGCTTTGACGTGCATGACCACATTGCTCAGATCTAAGCGTTTCATCTCGACCGTCTGGTTCACCCGGAGCTTGTCGTACCGCGCCTGACTCAGCACGCCGTAGTACTCCCCCGGACGATGTCGGCCCGCCCGACCGGCGCGCTGGTTCAGGTTGCTCGTGCCCACCCAGGCACTGACCAGACTCGACAGGTGTCGTTGCGGGTCGTACCGCTTCTCCTTGATCCGGCCCGTGTCCACCACGTACACCACATCCGGGATCGTGATCGACGTCTCGGCAATGTTGGTAGCCAGGATGATCCTGCGGATCGACTTCGAGCGGGGCGGCTCAAAGACAGCCTGCTGCTCAGCAATGCTCACCGAGCTATGCAGCACGTGAATCTCGTACCGGTCCGGATCGTTAAAGGGCAGACCGAGGAGCGGGTACCGTCCCGGGTCCATCAGGATCGTGTTCACCGCCTTGATCTCGTCCCATCCCGGTAAGAAGACGAGCACGTGTCCGTCCTGGGATCGCGCAAGGACGTCGGCGACCATCATCGCGACGAGCGGGTACGGCAACTCGAGCACGTCCACCGTGTCCGCGCCTTCCCCACCACCGTTCGCGGCGCCGTGACGGACCTCCTGCATCCCCCCACGCTGCGTGATCTCCCGATCGAGATACTCCCTCACGTTCTTCTCCTGCCAGATCCAACCGCCCATGTTGGCAGGTAACTGCAGCGCCTGCAACTTCGGCACAATCTCCTCCAAGAAATGTTTCTGCACGGGGAAACTGCGTCCGGGGATATTGACCACGGGCGCCAGACGCTTGACCATTCCCCCTCCCGTTCCGACAGGCTGCGACTCCGCAAAGTAATTCTGGAAGAGCTCCGGATCGATCGTCGCGCTCATAAGCACAAGTTTCAACTCCGGTTTTCCCATCCGTTTCCGCTCCGCCAGCACGCGCCGGATGACAACAAGCAACAGATCCGTCTCCACATCCCGCTCGTGCACCTCGTCGACCACCACGTGCGTCAGCGTGTCGAGCCAGGTATGGTCCTCCGCGCCATCGCCGAGCGAGTTCTGCAACCGGCGGAGGAAGACACCCGTGGTGCAGAAGGTGATCGAGCCGTTTGGTTTGGGAAGCTTGCTGTCGAAGCGGACTTGGTAGCCGACGCTCTGGCCGAGGGGCTCGCCGCGCTCGTTGGCGACACGCTGCGCGACACTGATCGCGGCGATTCGTCTCGGCTGGGTACAGACGATGTTGCACTTCGCCCCTTCGCCGCGCATGATGAAGTCGTCGAAGAGGATTTGGGGGACCTAGTCATAGGGAGAGCGAGGAGGGCGAAAGGGATCAGGCACAACGCCGCTGAATGTTTCAAGAATATGAGAGTTGAGAAAAACGTACCTGCGTAGTCTTACCACTGCCCGTGGCCGCCATGCAAATCGTGACCTGGTTAAGCTCCACCTTAACAAGCACATCATCCGCCTGCTTCGTAACAGGCAAACTCAGCCTCTGCTCCCTCATCCGCGCATGCCGCTCATCAATCTGATACTGCTTCAACCCGTCCAACAGGTACTGGCTCTTCTCGCGCATGAGATCCTCCGACGGACGCGGCACCAGTCGAGCGCGGTTCAACGGCGCGTTCCCCGACCCCGATGCGGACTGCGACTGCGACTGCGCGCCTTCGCCCGCCATCTCCATCCCCGCCAAATCGCGGGGTCTCCGCGCGTACAGCTCCGTCGCACGAACATCCGTCACCAGCTGACAAATATCCTCATCAATCTCATCAACAAGGTCAAAGTGCATCCGCGGGGCGCTGCCCGGACCACCCACTGGCGCGCCCGGTTTATGATTCGCGTCAAAGACCTGCCAGAGGGCCGGGTCGTGCGCTTCGACAACTTGGACGGCGTCGAGGTAGGTCTTTTCTTGTGCTGCCTTCTTGCTCGCGCCGATTCCCTTCCCGAGCTCGGCGCCGCCGATGATCATGGTGCATTCCCATACGGTGACGCCGCCGCCGGAGGGGCCTGCCGTCTTGCGTTTCTTGTTGGCTCCCTTGGTTTGTGCGGGTTCCCTGGGGAATTTGAAGTCCGGCTTACCGAATTTGAACTCGTTGCAGTAGAAAGCGATGAACTCGCGTGCGCGCTCCGCGGTGATGCTCGTCTTCCCATCGGAGAGGAGGACGGTGTTGGCGCCGGGACCGAAGGAGCTGAGCGCTGTTCCACCGGCGGCAGCTGATTCGCCGAGGAGTTCGGCAGGGATGGCGCTTACGGCGGCACGCGCGGCTGCCTCTTTGTACGCAGCCGTCTTTCTGATGGGAAGTAGGTCGTGTTGGCAGAGTTGGGCGACGGCGTGGAGAGCCGCCAGCTTTTCTGCTGTCTTGGGGTTCTTATCGTCGCCGATGCCGACGATGTGTGGGTTGCTGGAGACTGTAATTTGTGATCTGGCAGTGGGAGAATGTTTTGGCGATTTGATCAGATCAAGCCGCTGATAAGACGACAAGCAAGAGAAACTCACCTGACGATAGGCCCGCTGAGTCCCGCACCACCCATGAGCGCAGCGACTGCAGGCCCGCCCATTCCCGCGCCGCCGCCTAGTGCGATACCCTGAACATTGACAAAGCGAAGGGATACGTTTGCGCCCGGATACAGCACATGCGCATTCTGGACGAAGTGAACCAGAGGGTCTTTGGGAGCCTGGAGCCATGCCTGATTGAAGCTGACGGACTGGAAGACGGCGTGCTGGTATGTGGACTCGAGATAAGGGCGGTCGTAGTATGGAGGGTCGAGGGTGGGCAGCTGAGGTTTGGGCTTTGTGTTCTTTGATTTGGTTGACTTGCCTGCTGCTGCACCTGCGCGGCTGGATCCGCCTCTTCCTGCGGCTCCTCCGCGTCCCGCTGCGGCTCTTCCTCGACTGCCGCCGCCGCCGCCGCCGCCTCCTGGTTTGGCTGATGTAGAGGCTGAAGGGTTCTTGTCGGTGTCTGTGCGTGCTCTCCAGTTAGCTTGGCTCATGATGTCCGATGTTGGTGGTGGTGCTTTCTGTGTGTGTTGTTCTGGGTCTGATTCTGGATCTGGGGATAGTTCGAGATAGCGTTTCTTAGGAACTGTGGATGTTGTGGGAATAGGAATAGAAGGTGCTGTGTTGTTGTTGTTGTCGCTGCTGTTCATGGAGCGGTATAAGGTGTTCTTGTGTTCTTGGGGTGCTGTGCGTGCTGCTGTGATGGCTGCTCGTTTGCGTATCTTGCGCTGATGGGGGGCGCGTCCGTGTGTTTGTGTTTGTGTTTGTGTTTGTGCTGCTGTGCTGGTGAGAAGGCGTTGTTGTTGTCCGATGCTCGTGATGAGCCGGCTCCGGAGCAGCCGGGCCGTGGTGTTTAGTGAGAGCGACAGCAGCGCGTCTGACGGGGTGAACGGTGAATGGTGAATGGTGAATGGGGCGGTGGTAGTGAGTGCAAAGACTTTCTTCCTGTGCTGGGTGGAGCTGGAGAGTCGCAGACAGCAGAGGCGCAGAGGGAAGCGTGGGAATTTGACCACCTCCACCTCCACCTCCACCTCCACATGAGGCCATCCTTAGACATCTCCAGCCTGGCCTCGACATTGACAACCAACTGCCCTTCCCAGCCATGGCACTCGGTAGCAGCAGCAGCAGCAGCAGCAGCAGCAGCAGCAGCAGCGGCAGGGGGCAAGGTCGCGGTCGAGGCAGCGGTGGGCAAGGAAGTGCTCGCGCTCGTGGTCGTGGCCGCTCGCACGTCGCAGTGGACGAGTTCAAGGAGAAGAGCACACCCGCAGCACGCGCAGCCCAGCTCTTCCACCACGCCCGCCAGTCCGAACTCAACGCACGCAAGGACATCGCCAGCACCACGAAAGCAGCCATCGCAAAGCACGAAGCCGTCCAAAAAGCAGCAGCGTCCCTGTCCTCGTCTTCTGCTCAGGCCGGCTCTCAACTGCCCCTCGCTGAGCTCATCAAGGCGCTCTCGTCTTCAACTGATCCCGCAGCCGCGAATACGACCATCGACGTCCGAAGAGCCATGTCCCTCGCCAGAGCGTTGCTGAAATCAAATAGAGCATCCCTAGCCGCACTTGCAGACATCTCCAAACTCGTCCTCACCGACATCGTCCGCTGGCCCTCCTCCGACAAAGACATGAAGGGAAAAGTAGGCGACGCAGAGATCGCAAAGGCAGTCGCAGCCTGTCGACGAGCCGCACTCGAAATCGAGCAACATCCTCATCCTTCTTCTTCCTCCTCCTCGTCTGCAAAAACAACAACACTCTCCCCCGCGAAGGGATACTCATGGGAGGGCAAACGCGAAGCAAACGACCTCCAATCCTTCCTCGAGTCTCAATCCCCCTCCAAACGGCGCAAGATCACCCAAGCTGAAGAACGTCTCTCGCGCGAATGGGGAAATTTCCTTCTCCCACTCGACAGCCACGGCGACTCCGTCCGCTCCTCCACTGCTCAGATCGTTGCTGTCAAGGGCGAGCCCGGAGGGGAGGCGGATCAGGCATTGCCGCAGTATGAGATTCCTTGTGTTCTGGATGAGGGACTGCTTAAAGGGCGGAGTGCCCTTGTGAATCGGGCGCCAGTTATGACCCTTTGGACGACAATCTTGCTCGAACGTATGGGATTCCAGAGGAGGGAAGCTCTCAGTCTTGGTATGTCATTTTCCTTTCCCCTCACCAGTTTCCCTCACAGTGTGTCGTGCTGATGCTCTATCTTCCCACACGCACCCACAGCGCAATGCTACGTCTCAACAACCTCCACCGCCCGCGCCGTCAACCTCGGCCTGGCCCCGTCAACCGATCGCGACAAGGCTTCCACCGCAGGTCCCAAACAGCCACACTTCGTCCTCATGGGCGTCAAGCTGCCAGTCCTACAGCTCCAACAGCGCACAGCCTCGGGCGACGTCGGCGAGTATCGCGCCATCTATGACGGGCAGGTCGTCGACCCTCAGAAGGTTGGGACTTTCTATCTCGCGCTCGATGTTGTCTTATCAGCTGAATTTTTCTCCTTTGGGTGTGCGTCAGGCATTCGACTACATCTTCCGCTCCTTCTACCAAACCCTGCCCTACATCCACGGCGCCCTCCTCCTCCTCGCAGACTCCTACCTCGACCCCACAGGACAGGACACAGACGCGGACGAGCTCCACGCCGTCGCATGGGATCTCTACTGCGATTTCAGACCGGACACGGGGGGCGAGTGGGGGAAGAGGGCTAGGGTGAGCTGTGATGTTGTGCTCGGGTTGCGGAAGGGGTGGAGGGATCGGCTTAAGGAGAAGAAGGAGGGGGCGGAGGAGGTGCTGCGGCTGGAGGATAGGGAGAGAATAGCGGGGACGGACAAGGTAAAAGAGAAAGTCGATCCCTCTCATCTACCATCAGCAGCGCCGTCGGTCAAGTCAGAACCCGCCAACGACGAGAATTGATCCCGAATACAGGCCAAAGGAAACCGGCTCTGCATGCGAGTGATCTCCTGCGGCCACTCCCAACCCTTATTACCCACCATCGGAGGGGCTTCTATCGGCCACGATCTTCTCTCCCCCCACCCCGGCACCTTACGCACCCCCTGAACCCTCAGCCATCGTAAGCACATGCATCTACATCTCAAATCTTCCCCCGAAAACAGGGAAGTCTGCACCTAGGCGTCTCTCATGTTGCGGTCGGAGCGGTGCCTTGGGGTTTCGGGAGTGCCTGCTATCCTCTACTTCGCCCTCCGTCTTCCCAGCCTTCTGCACTAACGTTCCCAGGCGGAAACCCTTCTCCTCCGGGCATTTCTCTTCATCCCCAAGGGCCTAGGGCCCAGGGTTCAGCAGCGTCGGAACTCGGAAGCGCCCAGCCTTTATCGCGGGTCTCCCACATTCGTCGTCGACACCAGCCTCCCGGCTCCCCCGTCTTAGGACTGGATGACAGGACTACGAGCTTGGAATGTCCACGCAGCTGGGCTGGGCAGTCGGAGCCGGACGGGCCAAGGGCTTACCTACACCTGGCAGGAGCGGTGACTCTCCGACATGATTGGCGGACGTGCAGGGACGGGAGGCCGAAGCCAGTCGGAACGGAGGCTGATGCGCTGATCGCTGATGGGGAGAGAGGATTAACGTAATTTCCTGCCTGGCTTGCCTTGCCACCGCGACGTGAATGGACTTTCTCTCCAATTCACTCATGTCTAACTAGTCTCGTCCCCAATGTCCATCGCAAATCTCGCCATGGAGATGTGGAAGGAGCGTGGATTGTTGCTGAGTGTACTGAAGCTTGGAACGAGAGAAGAGGTATAACTGTATACTCAGGCCAATACGGACAGAGGCTACGAGAGTTCTACGGCCTGAAGGTGGGGGACACCCGCGAGTGGAGCAGGTGAACGAGTGGGACGGTGGACAAGGGGGTACAGTACATTATCTGCGTTTCAAGGTTCATTGGCAACGTTTGGTATCTAAGGAGAAGGTTTTTCGTAAATATCGGTGACAGCGAGAGGAGAAGAGAGAGGAGAGAAGACGAGAGGCGCGGGGGTGCTCCGGTGGGTTCTCGAAAGGTTCTGGGAGTTGTGTGACAAAGCCCAAAGTGCAGGATGACTGGCCCCGTTGATGTCCTATGGGGCGTATGGTCCGTGGAACGACGACGGGGAGGAAGAAAAGAAGAAGAAGGATGGAGAGAGGGAGGAGGAGAGAATGACTCCTAAATTGGTCCGAACCGGAAGCGGGGGGACAGATTTCATACAGGCGCATGCCGACCCTCCCCAAACCGATCCGTGTTCGTGACCGCACCCTTATCATCGCCGTTAAACGAGTGCGCAGGCGAGCCCTCCCCCAAGCTCTTTTCCCCAGCCATACTCGCACCAGCACTCGCCTCGACGTCCTGCAAGAACGAGTCGGGCAGGAGGAGGAACTGGATCTCCTCGCCGACCTGGGCGAGGTCGATCCCGATCGCTTCGTCGTTCTCGGAGGAACGGAAGTGGCAGTGCGGGATGCGGTCGATGGCGAAGAGGAGGATGAAGGTGACGAGGAAGGAGTAGCCGAAGCCGGCGGCGGAGTCTGCCAGTTGGTATCCGACTGGGGTAGTGGAGGAAGCAAGGGGGAAATGAATGTCAGTATGTAGGGCCCCCACGATAGAGTAAAGGAAGAATTCCGGTGGCGAGACAAACTCACGTTGGATCCAGTTGTGGTTGATGAAGCCGCCGTTGATGGCTACGGACCCATCAAAGCTAGCGACCCGGTTGTCCGCAAAGAAGGCAGTAAGGACGTTGCCGACCATCCCACCAACCCCATGCGCCGCAAAGATATCAAGCGCATCATCATACCCACCCAAGCTCTTCAAGCTCGTGGCAAAGTTACAAGCCGTGGCACCAACCACACCAAAGGCAACAGCAGCCGGCGCACCCACGTATCCGGACGCAGGCGTGATCGCCACCAGGCCCGAGATCGCACCGGAGCAGAAACCGACGACGGACCATTTACGCTCGAGACGCCAGTCGAGACACATCCATGTCAGACCGCCGACGGCGGCGGCGATGTTGGTTACCACGATGGCTTGGACGGCGCGGAGGTTGGCGCCAAGGGCTGAGCCGCCGTTGAATCCGTTCCAGCCGAACCAGAGGAGGGCAGTGCCGAGGACGACGTAGGCGACGTTGTGAGGTCGGCTGGTGGGGACGATTGGGGGCGATCGTTAGAACGGGGACAGGAAGGAAGGCTTTTGAGGTTGTTGTGAGCACTTACTATGCGAGAGCATCGGTGCCGTACCCTTTCCTTCGGCCGAGGAAGATACTGATGGCGAGAGCGGCGGTTCCGGAGGAGATGTGCACGGGCGTACCACCAGCGAAGTCAAGACCTGAAGAGTGAACAAAGGGGCCAAATGATTTTGAGTATTTGGGTACTGTTGCGAGAGTGCAGCGAAGTTGGATAACGTACCACCCAGGACACTTGACCATCCACGACCGACGTTCCATGTCCAGTTTGCGATGGGGTTGTAAACAATAGTGGACCAGGCGAAGGCGAAGATGAGGACGGGACCCAACCGTGCCCTGTCGGCGAAGGCGCCACAGGCAATGACAGGCGTGATCGCTGCGAACATGGCCTGGTAGATGAAGTAGAGCAGCGCCGGCACAGTGGTGGCAATCGGAGTGGCCGAGTCCCACCCGGGGTACATGATATCGACACCCTGCAGCCCAAAGTGCTTAAGGTCACCGATAAACTTGTTGGCGCCCGTAGAGAACGCAAGGGAGTAACCCCAGAAGAAGAACTCGAACAGGGCGACGGACATGACAGTCATGCTAACCCAGAGCATCGACAGGGCCGACTTCTGACGGAGCAGACCGGCGTAGAAGAATCCGAGCCCGGGGATCATGATGAAGACGAGACCGGTGGAGATCAGGATGAAGGACATGTCGCCGAGGTTGTACAGGGCGGGCACGAAGGTTTCTGCGCCGGTGTCATCGATGTAGGTCGCCCCGGACGCGAGGTTGGTGTCGACATAGCTGACGTTGACCATGGTTGGCAAATCAAGCTGGGGAGTGAGGGCTGCCTGCAGAAAGAAGTTGAGGAAGATGACAGAGAGAGGCACAGAGGGAGAGGGAAGGGGGAGGGAGAGGAGATGAACGCTGAAGGGGGGGGGGGGGATATCAAAATGAGCCTCGAGCGTTGGAGCTGCCTTATATCGAAAGTCTATTGAGGACCTGAGCGAGCTGCGGGCGCTGAGGAAATCGAGGGAGATGTCACTGAGAATCAATGAGGATTGAGTCGGCGCACGGAGAGATAACGTTGTGCTCGCATTCCGCCTTGGCCGCCTTATCACTTGGCATCCTGCTCGCACTATCTCCCGCCTCTCATTCCCAGGCCCAGTCCTTGGCTCCCTATATAGTCCCTGTGCTGTAGTGTTACTCTTGTTAATGATGTTAGCTTAGGCTGAACGGTGGGAAAGGCAAAGGGCGATGGCCGATGGGGTGAACGAATAACGGTGAACGTACGAAAACGAGGGACGAGCGAGCCTCATCTTGCCTGCAGGTTTATACAGAGTCCGCGCCGAATCTTGACAGCATGTTTACCTACTGCATGTTCGAGAAGAAATAAGAGCATATGAGCGAGATGCATGCAGCTTTATCGTCCTCGTCAGGCCTTGACAGGACTGGAGCAGCATGCGGAGCGCTCGAGATAACGTTGAGATGTTCGATGTTGGATGCGGTCTGCGGAGCTGTAATGTATCACATCCATCGGCCACAGGCCGTCCGCCCACGGCCAGGGCTCAGAACTGAGAAGGCACAATGGCGCAGCTTAATATCTCACATGTCCTGGTTCCTGCAGCTGATAAGGAATTTCTCACACCTTACATCCGCTGCAGCGGAACAGCGCCTTGCCGCCTTGCCTCATCGTCGCCTCATCTGCCTGCCTGCTGCCTGACCGGCGACCGCTGTCCTTAAAGCTTCGAGCAGCGCGAACCGTGTCGCTGTCGAAACTCGGAATGGCGCCTAACTGTGAGGTCCGAAGTTGGCTGGAGAATGGAGACGGCGAACGCTTTGAGATTTTGAGAGGCGAGAGGGCGCGAGGGCGTGGGAACTGGGAAGAGAAGCATGCATGCCTCATTTGGCCCTTATCTCCCGATCCACTAGCCTCAAATGCGGGACCTTATCGCACTTGCTTAATGCTTATTAGCTTGAGTTTCATTGACCAACGCAACAAACAAACGAACGCCAGGCGCCCTGGGCCTCATCGCGTCGTTCGGCGAGAGACGGAGCGGATGAGATCGGAGCACCCGGTAGCATCCGACATCTCCCCCAGACTCCCCAGTCCCCACTCCCCCACTTCCCGCTCATGCAATCTGTCCCTGCCCTGCGTCGGATCTAAAACGAGCACAGTTCAACCGGATCTTTATTTGAGGTTGAAAGAAGAAGGGAAGGAAGAGAAAGACGCCGATGGCTTCCTTGTCCGCTCTCCTCACTCGTCCATCTTTGCCTTCTGTGATCGATCATTTTGTCGCTGAGCTGGTCGATGCTGGCCGCTGGGAGGGGACTGCGGAACGCTGCGTGTGCCTACACGACCAGCATCCAGCATCCAGATGAAGAGTAGTGGTCAGCTGGGCTGAGTGGGCCGGAGATGAGCAAAGTGGGGGCCATGGCGATTAATTTTGGCGCCTGGCGGGGGGTTGCGGATGAAAGAAGCAGGAGCGAGTGACACTGATGCTGTGCTCGTACCTACGTATCTATGTATACTCCCCTTCCTCCCCGCGCATCGCCGTCCCCTTCCCTCTTCCCTACCACCGCCATCCCTCTCTCTGCATCCCACCTTTCCCAAAGAAAAAAAACAATCCAATCGAAAGCAATCATGTTCGCCCTCCGCCGCGCCTCCGTCCGCGTCCTCGCCGAGCAACGACCAGCAACACTCTCTGTGCGTCATCTAGCCTCAGCAGCCGTGGGCGTAGCAGCCCCCTTCCCCACCTCAGCAGACGGCGCCTCCTCCTCCTCCTCCTCCTCCTCCTCCTCCTCAGCATCAGGATCAGGATCAGGATCAGGATCAGGATCAGGCTCAGGCTCAGCAGGCGACTCCTACGCAGGTCCCGGTCCCTGGTCTTCTGCCTTGTCCACCTCCGCCGATGCGAGGCCGTTGAACAGGTACATTGTCATTGCGGAGGATTTCAGCGACAAGGGTGCGCTGGCTCGTCGTATTGAGGTTCGTGAGAGGCATCTCGAACATGCCCGTCGAGGCAAGTTGGCCGGACGAATTGGTCAGTAGCTCTCCCATCTCTGTGAATTCTCTCGTGTGACCTTGGGCTGAATACTCCGGTTCTTGTTCTTCTTGCCTTTCTCTCTGTCAGAACTTGGCGGGGCCTTGCTCCGACGCGATTTTACCGAGATCGACGTCAACGAGCCTGCCCTCTACAGCATGGGCGGCTCCATCATGATCGTCCGTGGAGAGGTAAGCAAACGTCCAGCCCTGCATTTCCAATAACGACGAAGTGTACTCAATCAAGTATTTGCATTTCTCTCTCTTTTAACAGAGCCTCGAAGACGTCCGCCAACGCGTCTCCCAAGACGAGTACATCCTCAACGGCGTCTGGGACATCTCCAAGCTCCGCATCTACCCGCTCGTCCAAGCCATGGAGTCCACCCTGACCCAGATCAAGGTACCCCCGCCCCAGCCCCGGCCGGAACCAACACAGGCACAAGTCCAAGCTGCAGCCGAGGCCTCCGTCAAAGCGGCGGCTGAGGAGGAGGCCAAGAGTGGGTCCTCTCAGAAGAAGGGTGACGCGTCGTCGTCGTCGTCGTCGTTGTTCAAGTTGAGGGAGCAGGAACAGCAGCTTAGGAACTCGCGTGCGAAGATGACCCTTTCGGCGCTGAGGAAGGCGGCTCAGGCTCAGGCGGCCGCGCGCGCTTCGTCGGCACCGGTCGCGTGAAAAAAAAGAAATGCCTCTACCAAGCATCATGGGCGTGTTCGAGACGGCGGCGGCCGTCGGGAGAAAGAGACGTACAGGCCGGAATCAAGCAGGCGAGGAAAAGGAGGGTGACAGGCCGGGCCCAAGCCATCGATAGGTGTATCTCAGGGCCCTCAGACGCCCTCTGAAAACACGCCCGAAGTCGCGTCTCAGCACTCCTCGCCCGACCTCTCACACCCCCAAAAACTCTCGAACAGAATACGCAACCCGATCCCCCCCCCCCGAAGAGAGCAGCATCAACATCATCCTTTTTACGCAACCACCCGGCTTCTCATTCCAATCTCATCAGCGACTGTATCTCTTGTGTAGTTTCCTCCGTTCTCACCCCCTTTTCAAAAAGCGACTGCCGTCCTTCATTCTCCCCCCGTCCCTCCCCCCGGTCTCCTTCCACGATCGCTCTCGTCTCGTCTTCAGTCTCATTCATACTACTCCATCTCCCCACTTGTGATCTGTTCGGGTTCCCCATCCGCCGCGCGTGTCTTTCCCCCTCCCATTCGTCTTCCTACACACACATCTCCCCAAGTTCAATCGAGTTTACCCAGACATGGTTTCCCGTCTTGCTTGGACTCCCCAGCCTTGGGGGAGGGCATAAGGAAGACTTTGCTTGTGATATGCGTGTATTCATTTTGGGGGTGATTGTTTTGGTGACGAGAGCATGCTGGGTTCGTTCATGGAGAGGAAAAGGAAGGGCCGGGGCTGTCCGACTTGTTTATCGCGGGTCTCCTCGCACCCCCGCCCCCGCCCCGCCCCGCCCCGCCCTTGGCATGTCCACTTTCCCCCCATCCGACCCCCTACTTGTATAATGCAAATTAAGTGGGCGCGCCGAGGACCGCGAAGGATGGATGGACGGGATTGTTGGACGGTCCTTTCTTCCTTCGCCTGCGTTTCCCTCCGCTCTTGTTCTGGTCTTTTTTGGGGTAGGGAGGCAACAGAGAAGAAAGAGAGAATCTAAGCTGGCAACTCGAACTTTTGCCCCTTCATCACCTTGTTGAAGTAGACTGTAGGGAAGAAGAAGAGGAGAAAGGACTTTTCGTCAGTATCATGGGGTTACGACAACGGATGCCAAGGGGAAGTTGCAGGAAGGAGGGGCGACTGACCGTAGAAGAAGTCGAGGTAGAGCCCTGTTTGTACCAATCCGGCGAGGACGCTGATGGGGTCCCAGAAGCCCTCGGTCGCGAATCTGTGTTGAGAGAGAAGGGAAACGCGTCAGATTGAGATTAGGTGGGTTAGGGTGAGGGGAGGAGGAAGAGAAGTAGGAGGAGGAGGGAGGAGAGCGTGAAGCGGGAGGGAAGAGTTTCCAACCGCGCGACTGGGAGCATTCAATCCCCCCTCTCGGCTTCTGTTCGCTTCCCACCCTCTCTTCTGCTCTCCTCCCCTCGTACCCCGGGCCCAAAGAGCAATAGGAATGAAATACGTACCGCCAGATCCAGTTGGGAATGTACAATGCCCGATATGCGCCCAACGCAAAGATGTAATGAGTCGTGATCGTCTCCGCCTCTCCTGTCCGCTGGAGCATGAACAGCTGTGGCAAGATAGCGACCGATTCGAGATAGATGCTCGTCGCCCATAGACACTCGTAGAGCGGGTTGAGACCATCGCGACGGAAGTGGAAGATGAGGCCAAGGACCGCTGCGGGCCCGAGCAAATACTCAAGCCGAATGGTGTCGATGGCAGGGTCGTGCGTAGGCCGGAAACGGACGCGCATGAGGTAGAGCACGTACCCACTGGACGCGAGGAAGAAGACGCGAAAGACGAACATGTAGAGGGTGAAGAACCAGGACCAGTCTTTACCGATGACGAACAGGTTCGAGTAGCGCATGGCGAAGACGATGAAGTAGAGCAGTTGGGACTTGAAGGAGATGCCCCGACAGGATTTGCTGATGTGGATCTTGTGGATCAGGAGCAGGATCGAGAACAGGTGGGCGACATCGCCGAGGAGTCTGAAGATGTTCATGGCTGGCTGTGTGTATGTGCTTTCGTTTCGAAAAGGGGGTGGGTGGGGTGTCGTTCGACGGCGTATCAAAGGGCGGCTTGGAGGTGGTGTCAGTTCGCGAGTAGGCCAGAGATAGAAGACGAAGGGGCCGTGGTTACTTTCGATGCGCGAATTCGAGTTCTCGACCGTGGATGAAGGCGGTGGATACCGAAGTTCAGGACTCAGTACTCAGGAGTGAGCTCGTTGCGGAAGCCTGGGTCCGTCTTGCTCGGTGGAGGCGGAGAGCGGGAGGGCGCTGTCTGGCGGGGGGCAACGCTGTTGCGGATAGTCCCGACCTTGGGGGTGGGGGGAGATGCTGGCTTGGGTTCCTTCTTGCGAGTGTAGCGTGCGTGCGCTGGAACTTGGAAGGTCAGACCCGATGATGCTCTTGTCCGTCGTGGTTGGTGGTGGGTGGGCTCGTGGCCAGGTGGAAGGGGTCGCAGCTCTAAAACGTAATCAACAGCACACCGCATAGCAACAGAAGGAACCACATGCTCGGCTCTCTCCTCGGCTCCCACAGCAGTACTCGACCATCACTGCATCACTCATCAGGCTGAGCATGGTACGCTTCAATGGACATCGGACTCGCGGTGGGCAGCTCACGGGATGCCTCAGCCTTGTACCTGCTAGAGCTTCTGCACATCCACGCTTCAGCCCGGGTACGACAGCCACCCTCGCGGTACAGAAATCAGAGTCGGTATATGCATTGCGAGGAGGCGAAGGGGCCACAGAGCCGAAGTCCACAGCTCGAAGAGAGAGGCGCCATCCGCGGTCCGCGGTCCGCCTAGATGGGCTTGATCTTGAAGTGCAGCGAAATCAGACTTAATATGAGACACTGCAAGGAAACGATGATCGTTCAGCGAGGGGGGCGTGTCCGTGCCACGCATCGAAAGCCTAAGGGACCCTGGACTCACTCTGAGATCTTGTACCAAGAAGTAGAACACCCGCAAGCCTTCGGGATCTTCCGACTCCTGCACATCCACCAAGGACCCTATCTTTGCCGTCTGCAAGTCCAATCATTCATATTTGAGTATTCAAGCCTTTCCAATCAGCCTTGGGAATCCGCGCGAGACCCTCTTACCTCAAACGATATGTGCTCCTTGCCGACCTTGATTTCGAGCTCTTGCCGCCCGACGATGTTCTTCTTTGGCCACTTTGCGTCGTCTTCCCTGTGAAACGACAGGAGGTCGCAGGGATGGAGCGAAGGGGCAGAGGTGAGTCATTCCCTTGACTCTGGCCAGATTTTATTTGAAGCGCGCTTCGATGAGCGACCACTCACTTCATGATCTCGCTCTCTGATACGATGCGCTTGAGCTCGGAGACCATCATTGGGCTTATCCACACTGTAAAAATTTGATGAGAAGAAGATGGAGAAGTAAACCAGGGTGGTCAGCTCCCCTGTACAGGCAGATTTCTGGTCAAATTTCAGGCGCGCCGGGGAAACTGACCTTCTTTGCGGATGAGAGAGTCATTGCGGTAGTTGGAGTTGTTCGCATAACGAAGCCGTCCGCGCGAGTATTCGAACTCTAGGAACTCGTGGCCGTGTTGCCCTCGGTGGCCGGCGCTGGATTGCAGCGGATTTCAAGAAAATTCAGAGGATGAGATGATCAAGGAAGGTCCGTCAGTATGTACGGAGACCGGGGCGCGCGCGCGCAGAGTGGGGGACGACTCACTAGTATCGGACGTAGAACTCGTCGTTGGCTGCCATCGCTGCGTGTGAGTTGGGCGAGAGCGAGGTGGTGGTCCGCGAGCTCATCCTCCGCCTTTCCAAGATGGAGAGTCGAGACCCAGCCGATGATCATGCCCGCGCCTTGACCATCCATTCATTCTTCTCAAGGACACCCCAAGGCAGAGAGAGCAACACGACGCGTTCGGAAGTCGCACGCGCGCAGCAGATCATGGCAGCCATGAGCGAAGCGCGCCCCGGTAGAGCAGCGCCAGGCGCGGGGGACGAGGACTTCCCTCTCCTCGACGAGCTCATCCGCGCCCACCCGAACCACCTGCTCAAGCCCTCCCTCAATCCAAGAAGGGACCTGGCCTGTCTCATCACCCTCGACACCAACAATGCCTCAGGCCAAGCCTCTGCCGCGGGCGCGGGCGCGGGCCCAGGTGGCGCACTCAACGCCCATCAGGCCGCCCGAGCACGCCTGATCGCCATGGCTCGCGCCCGTGCCCTCGGTGGAGCTGCAGCAGCGGCCGCAGCGGCAGCGGGCCAAACTGTCGGCGCTGCATCGTCCACGGGAGAGCCTAAGCGCGGGCCCTCCGTGCTGGTCAGTCTCTTTCGGACGCAAGGTGCGGTTTTCCGGGTCTGGCAGGTGTCGGTCCCTGTTCAACCTTCTCTCTTTGAGGCGCGCAAGACGTCCGATGGCAAGTTCATCGAGGAGGAAGAGCGCGTTGCGGTTGGGGATGTTGCCTGGAGCCCAGATGGTGAGTTCTAGCTCTAGGTTCCACCCCGGGATCAGCTGCGCTTACCCATGCGCCCGGCTGACTTTCTCTTTGTGCTCACTCTTCTGTCTCTCAAGGCACTCGTCTGGCGCTGTCCTTGACGTTCACAAGAACGACGCCAGCCTCAGCCGCAGGCCCCTCGTCTCAAGCGGTGCAAAGCCGACATGCACACCTTCTCCAGATCCTCTCCGTCGAAAACGGAGTACAACTTTCAGCCATCGCCACGGGCACTCGGCCAGGTTCGGGTCAATCTCGGAAACTGCAGTGGACACCCATCCCAACCTCCGTCGTTTCCCTACCCCAGCTCAACCAATCCCTGTCCACCACCTCCGCCCCCTCTTCCTCCCCCTTCTCCACTA
This sequence comes from Tilletia caries, assembly GCA_032718865.1. Classification (NCBI taxonomy): domain Eukaryota; kingdom Fungi; phylum Basidiomycota; class Exobasidiomycetes; order Tilletiales; family Tilletiaceae; genus Tilletia; species Tilletia caries. The sequence goes on from JALUTQ010000004.1 coordinate 1,860,052, forward strand.
CAGCAAAAACCTCCACCCCCTTCTCACTCAAACAAATCAGCTCCCTCCCCGCCCTCCCCATCCTAAACGTAGCCGCGCTCGAAAAAGTAGGCAAGCCACAGAACGCAAATATGCCGCACTACATGCGTGCCCAGCAACAACTCGCAGGTATCGGATCGGCGGGCGCGACGGCGCAGCAGGCCATCGACCGGGCGCTACCCAGCGAGCAGGCGCGCTTGACGGGCGTCGGGCCGTTGGCGAGGTTGGGGAGTTTGTACGGGCCGGGGGAGGTGTTGGAGTCTGGGCTCTGGGGTCGGAAGGGCGGCGGCGGAGGGAAGGCGAAGGGTGGCGCTGCTGCGTCGGTGGGGCCGTCATCGAATTCCTCGCTTGGGAAAAGGTCGGAGGATCGAGAGCTCAGCTTGCTCTGTGCCGTCGAGGCAGTGGAGGAGGAGCGGGAGGGTGACTTGCCTTCTTCTTCTTCTTCGACTCATCTCGATTTCGTCCTGGATGGCACGGTGTCCATCGGGTCCGTTCAGATTGGGAATGACTCTACTGATATATGGCGACCTGCCTCGTTCACCTTCTCGTCCGACGTCCGCTTCGCGTCTCTGTCGCTGACGAACAACATCACAGGCACACTGCGGCCCATCGTACTCCACCTCCCTTTCACACCATCCTCAAGCTACGACGTCTCCACTACAACATCAACGCACTCCCCCCCTGCCGTCCAATTACTGAAAGAAGTGCCCCCGCCGACACTGTTCCACCCGACCCTGCACCTCTCCCAACTGGCCTCCTACCTCCGTCTCTACCTCGCCTACGCCTTGGACGCCGCCACGCTGTGCTCCCGGATGTGGGCCGCCGAGACCGGCCGGGGGAAACGGCTCTCCTACGGCGTACACGGCCTACCCGTTCCCGAGACAGCGAAGAAGGACTCCGCGGCGACGGGTACGGGGGGTACGGCTGAGTGGGGGCGCCTGTTGAGGGAGGCGGCGAGTAATGAGGGCGCAGATATCATTGCGGACTTGCTTGTTGTTCTGCTTACCGGTCGAGCCAGCACGGCGATGGAGAGCTTGCTGTTGAACACGGTCACGCAAGGGGTGAGTGTTTCTTTCCGATCTCTTCCCTGTTGCCCTCTTCGGCGTCTTGAAGAGTCTGAAGATCTGGACTCGAGCTCACAACTGGCCTTTCTTTTGTGATGACCCAGATGATGCGAAATATGGAGGCTTCTTCGACTGATACCCTCTCGCACATTCGAAGTCTGTGCGGAGATTCGATCTTGCCGGCGTGTGAACGGGTGCGATTGCTGCTTTCTGAGGTCAGAGGCTGCGCACGGTGGTGAGTGATGGCCGAATTCCACAAAGACCCAGCACGCATGACTGATCCAAATCGCATCACCCTCCCGATCAGGTCGCAGAGATTTGGTGCTCTCTTTCCCCGCGCCGAGGAAGGTCATCCCACCGCTCATGTGGAAGCGCTGTCGGAACTGCACCGGCTGAGTGAACTCGCCATCGAGCTGTGCCGGAGGGTCGTGAAGCAGGCGGAGCGGGAGCTCCTTGTGCTGGACGAGTTCTACAAGTGGTGGCGCTTCGAACGCGAACGACAGGACTACCTCCGAACCCACAAGACAGACCCGCTGCTTGCGATCGTGCACGACGTCCTCTCCGTGTCGGAATTCGTACACCGCGGCTTGGTCAACCCGCAATTGGCTGCGTATCTGGATGGGGGGAAAGTCTCGGTTGCTGCTGTTGTGCTGCCTTCCAGGCCGAGTGGGCTGGGTATCAACATGGTCGACGACAGTACGGAGGCGTCGGCAGTGTTGGATTCCCGTGGGCGGGTCACGATGCAGAAAGCGGACTCGACTCCGGCTGACGCGTTCCCCGCAGTGGACGAGGTGATGCAGAGCGTCGACCCGGTACCAACCCGCACTCTTCAACAGACGCTGGCCAATCTCAAAGTCCGCGTGCTCGAGAATCGGCAAATGGGCTCGTCGATCGCGCCTCGACGTCCTCTCCCAACTCGGCAGAACCAAGCTGCCCGACTTCGGGCAAGGGAGCTCTTCCTGGGACCAGCGACTGACTTTGGAGACGGGAACGGGGACGGGGACGGGGACGGCAGGGATGCTCTAACGGGTCGGACGCTGGAGGGTATGCTTTGGCAGCTTGTGAATGGCGTGGCGGACGTGATTGATCCGGCGTTGCGGCGGTCTATGGGCGCGTATACTGGCGTGCAGGACGGAGATGAACTCGCGACGTAACTGATTGGCGATTTGAATCCATCCAGAGCCTTTTGAGGTATCTTTCCACCTGCTCCATTTGCTCATTGCCCGTTGCCCGTCAACATCGACTTCGACACCCCGTGAGCCATTCTCCGCCGGCCCCTCTGAAGTGAAGGGGAAAAGGGATACAGTCCATAGAGCGAGAGGGGGAAAGAATTTGATACATGAATATAAATGCTTACTCCTTCGAAGATGCCGCCTGAGCTTCCCGACCAAGACCCTTAGCAGCGACCTCCCACCCCTCCGCGCCCCTCGGCAACTCCCACGCCTCCAACGTCCGAATCACCCTCGCCGGCGAGCCCACGGCTATACTATTGTCCGGGATATCCCTCGTAACGACGGAATTGCACCCAATCGTACAATTGTTCCCAATGCTCACACCCGCATTCACCACCGTGCACCCGCCCAACCAGCAGTTCGAGCCGACTTTGATGGGGAGCGCACGTTCCAGCCCATGTTCCCGCTCCGCGATCGCTGTGGAATGCGTCCCGCCATAGAGCTGCACGAAGGGCCCGAAGACTGTGCCTGTGCCGATATGCACGTCTGCACAGTCTAGGATGGTGACGTTGGTATTGGCAGCGAAGGAGTCTCCCAGGTGAATATTCGTCCCGTAGTCGCAGAAGAACGGAGGTTCGATCTCGACCCGGGCCAGAGTGGACACCTCCACCCCGAGCAAGTCGGCAAGGATGGCCCGACGTTCGGGTCCCATGGCGTCGAATTCGACACCGCGGTTCGCGCTGCTGGTGTCGTCGGCACTGGCTCCGACGCCTTGGGCGCGTTCGCCCGGTTGGAGTGCGGGTGGGTCCGTGGGGGAGACTTGGGAGTGGTTGAAGCGGTAGAGGAGACGGCGGGCGCGGAGCCGGGCTGTGATCAGGGGTGGGTCGTTGGCGATGTATGGCAGGCCGAGGAGTGCCTGGCGTCGTCCGTGCGAGGGAGGGAAAAAAACCCCCGGTCAGTTAAGTTGGAACCTCTCGAAGTCCCGGCCGCGTCGAAAACTACGGAATGCGCACCTTCTCCGTCTGACTGAGCTGGTCGAAGCGGTCGGCGAACTTGCGGTCGAGCTCCGAGTACCGATCCGTCGTCTTGCTCATCGTTTCGATTCCTGGATTCTGGCAGGGACAGAGAAGGGGAGGGAAGACTGCAGAGGAGATTCCAAGGCAGGTCAGATCTCTGGTAGATGGAGGACGTGGAGGACGTGCCGGACGTCTGTGCGGAAGGAGGAGGAGAAGAAGGTGAGCTTGACCCCATGCACAGGCTCCAGCATGCCGCCCTCGCCTGCCTGTACCTCGCCCTCGCGCTTCACGAACCGCGACTCGCGCACTGACGTAGTCCGTCATCGGGTCCAGAAAGCCATCGCATCGACGACCTTCGTCAGCAAGGCTCGAGTCGCCAGCATCAACAACGTCGAGGTCGACAGCGAGCATGGACATGGAGGCCGGTAACGAAGGAAAGATGGACGGGCATTTCGATTCCTCTACTCCATTTCCAATTCAATCAATCAATCTGAACATTGCCCCCCTCCCCCAACCCAACATCCTCCTTCCCCTCCTTAACGACCTCCTGCGTCAGCCCACCCTCGGCCTCGGCCCCGGCCCCATCAAGAACGACGACCTCCCCCTTCCGCTCGGCGGACGTCGACGACGTCAGCTCGTCGGTCCGCGCGGAGGTATTGGCGTTCGAGCTTGAGGAGATGAAGCTTTGTTCTGCGTTGGAGTTGGAGTTAGAGTTGGTTTGGGGGGCTTGGTCCCGGATCGAGGTGGGCGGGTCGGACATTGTTGCTGCGACGGGACTGATGCGGGAGAAGAGGAGAGAGAAGGAAGGGGGGATTTCGAAGGTCAGCCCCACCAAGGGAGGGAGGGTTGGTCGTCGTATATGCACCACTCACTCGTAATTCGAAGTCATCTTCAAAGCCTTGCAAGGGATAGCGAGTAAATGAGTAATGGGAGCGCAAGTAGAAGGGATTGCAGATGGGAAGATGGCAGATCGTCGTCGTCCTCGCTGCGGAAGAAGAAGGTCAAGTAGAGGTTATATGCGATGAAGTTGATCGGTCAGCAACGCCATTCGAAGGACGGAGTCGGAAACGTCACCGTCCCGCCTACTCGCTACACAACCTGAGTGTCCCTCAGTCCAGCTCGAGCTCATCAGAGGGGTGCTTCAAGGTCGTAAGAATGATGAACAAATATTGTGAGATAATGTGTAGCGTGAGTGGTAGTGGAAGAATAGAGAGACCGGAAACGAGGGGAGGAGAAATTTTGTGATGATCCAAGAGGTGGGGAGAGCAGAAGGAGAAGGTGAAAGGACGGACCCAGGCAGCAGGAAAGGAAAAAAACCCGCGGAAGAGCCGCTCCCCTCACAACTGCGCAATCCGACCCGCCGACCCACCAAACCCAAACTCAGGCTTCGGCGCCCCGACCTCCCGGCCCACATTCCGCGCCACATACTGCGCCGTCGCCATAGTAGTAACCATCGGGTTCACCCCACTCGCCTCCGGCAAACAACTGGCGTCGGCAACCCACAAATTCTTCGCGCCCCACACCCTCCCCTCGCTATCAAGTGCTCCGAGACGCGGGTGGGAGGACATCCGGCAGGAGGCCATCTGGTGCGCTGAGCCGACGGTCGCGGTGTAGATCCCCAACCCGACGGATTTGATCTTGTTCTGCCACGCGACGAAGGCGGGCGAGGTAGGGTCGCCCGGGATCGAGGCTTCGGGAACAGTCACACCGGGGATCTTGATCGTCTCCGACAGCGTGGGCAGCGAGTTGGCTGCATTGATGTCGTCCAACCCGGGAATCACCGCCGTCTTGGGTGCGATTCCGTTCGTCTGGGCGTTCAGGCTGCCGGTGGAGCGCGGGGCGGAGCGGGTGTGGAAGGTGGGGACTCCGATTTGCGCGGTTGCGATCTCGGACGCGCCTGCCATGAGGTGGATCTCCGTGCTCCTCAGCACGCCCGCGAGCATCGAGGCACGATCGTGCTTCGACACCGAGTAATTCAGCCTCGCGTCTCCATTGCCATCAATCACAACCTCCCCTCCGTCCCGATCGCGCACGAGGACGATGAGAGTGAAGGAGTGCGGGTACTTGAGCATCCGCGCCTTGTGGTTCACCGGGTTATCGTACGCCACGTACGGACTGTGGATCGAGGGCGAGGACGCGATGACCTCGATCTTGCATCCCCATCCCGTCGGGTCGATAAACTCGCACGCGTTGTCGACCATGGTGAGCAGACCGCCCTCCCAGGGGTTGATCGGGAAGTCGTAGTAGCCAGTCACACAGGTGACCGGGTGGAGGGAGAGGCCCTTGCCGATGCGCTTGTTGTACTTGAGCGTCGGGGTACGGAGGAGCACCGCGGGCGTGTTGATCGAGCCACTGGCGACAATAACAGCCTTGGTGGCGCGAATGACGACCTTCCGACGCGAATCAGTCAGGAAACCGACGGCGCCGGTGGCCTTGCGCGGGTTGGCCTTGTCGTCGAAGAGGACCTGGCGGATATCACACTTGACGAGGAACTTGCCCCCGTTCTCGGCGGTGTCGCGCAGCCAGGTCACGGGACCGCCTTGCTTCTGACCGGCAATGCAGCCGAACTGGCACTTGCCACAGTAGTGAACGTGGCCGCCGCTGTTCTGGGGGACCGGGTCAACGGCGTGTCCGAGTCGCTGTGCGCCGATGGCGAGGAGGGAGTTCGCCTTGTTGTGTTGGATCGGAGCAGTCGATGCGCCCATGCGGTGGCAGACGTAGTTGAGATCGTAGGTGAACGCGGGCGAGGCGTAGTACTTGACGCCGTACTTCTCCGACCAGGCGCGACGGGCGATGTCACGCGGCTTGAGGGAGGCAGACCAGTTGATGGTTGAGCCGCCACCGAAGGTGGAACCGGCGAGCACGGTGACGGAGCCATCCTCGGTCGGCAAGACACCGCCACACTCGTACATGTCCATGTATCCCTTGTCCTCGCGTCCGGAGTAGTCTCCCGGGTGGATGTAGGATCCCTTGTCGACGACGAGGACGTTCAAGCCGCGCTTGGAGAGATGGGCTGCGGCGACACCGCCGCCCGAGCCAGAGCCGACGACGAGGATGTCGGTGTAGAGCTCGACGGGACCTTCACCGGGCAGGAGGGAGTCGTTCTCGAAGACGTACGGGTAGGCCTCAGCGGCCTCCTTGTCGGCCTCGGCCTGCTGCCAGTCGGTGGCGGGACCGGCGGGGTATCCGGTGGCCTCCCATGCGGGCTGGCAGAAGCGGTACCAGGAGAGGAGGTAGAGACCGCGGAGACCGGAGGCGCCTTTGCGGAGGAGGGGGATGGGACTGGACAGCCAAGCCATGAGGATGCGCTCGCGGGTGGGACGGTCGAGGGTGTCGAAGGGCCCGATGTGTCCGGTGAGAAGGAGACATCCGGCAGCGTAGGAGAGGGTGTGGAGGAGGAGGTTGATCTGGCCGAGCGAGGTCGGGGACAGGGAGTGGGTGGCCTGGTAGGTGAAGTTGTCGAGCATCTCGGGTCTGTCTGCGAAGCCTGTGCGTGCGAAGTCGACGGCGAGCTCGCGTTGGCGGTCGGACGCGTCTGTGGGGAGGTGGCTGAGCACGTAGGCGGCCTCTTCGCCCTCGAGGTGCGGGATGATCGCATCGCCCAGGGCGAGGAGGACCTTGCGCTGAGCCTCCGTGAAGAGGTCCGATGCGCGGTGGTAGATCTGCATCGTGGGAGGGAGTCCAGCAGAGGGAGAGGGGGAGTGGAGGGAGGGAGGGAGTGAGGTAGATGGGGAGATGGGAGATGGGAGACGCTGCACGCAGCCAGCCTCCAGTTCATCTCGGGCTCCGGGATCGAAGTGCAACGTGAAACGCAGAGCTCGACCACTGCCAGCCACGTGGTTTACTCCTTCCTCACGTGACCTTCTTCTCACCTTCCCACCATCTCACCACACTCACCCAACTGGACTCAGGAGGCAGGAGGGAGTGCGAACTGCGACAGAATCAATGGAAAGATGCATGAATGTAGATAGAGGGATCTCAGCATGTACAACAACGCTCGCCGTCGTCCTCCTGTAGAAGCACCCCTTCAACCGATCACAGTGTACACACGGACCTGGTCGTCCGAGTAACCAGCGAATAATGTCTGCCCGTCGGCCGACCACGCAAGCGAGAGGCACTCCGGGTCAGGCGAGTTACGCCCAACATCAAGGAACTCAGGCTTGAGCTCGTCGACAATCGACTTCGACTCGAGGTCGAAGATCTTGATGCAGTTCGCCGTGGCGGCGCAGAGCCAGTACCGGTTGGGCGAGAACACCAGTGCGTTGACGACGTCTCCTGCGTCGAGAGAGTACAGGTGCTTGCCGTCCGAGAGCTCCCAGAGCATCGTCTGGCCGTCGCGGCCGCCCGAGGCGCACAGAGAGCCGTCGGGGGAGATGGTCACAGTGTTGATGTAGCCGGTGTGTCCGAAGTGGTTGGTCTTCAGCTTGCACTTCGACAGCTCCCAGACCTGGATCGCATTCAAAGAGAGAGAGGAGAGAACAGATGTCAGCACTCTGTTGGTCAAAGTTGATCCGTTCCCTCCCATCATCCTCCTCCATCCCAATCCCCCGCCCGTGTGACCACGGCCTGCCGAAGCGCGCTGCTCAGAGATCTTGGTGGTAACTGTCTTTTCATAGGAGCTGTTGCCCCTCTAAAGTAGCAAATATTGTGTACGTTCGTCCTTGCGATGTGCGCTCCCGCGGTCCGTCCCCATGTTCCCCCTTTTGAAAAAATGCTCACCTTGACAACCTTGTCCCAGCCTGCGGACACAATGACGGGGTTCTGCGGGTTCGGGCTGAAGCGGACGCACGAGATCCACTCGGTGTGGCCGTCCGCATCGGCAATGTTGTACTTGCACTCGCCCAGCGTGTTCCACAGCTTGATCGTCCGGTCACGACTCGCGCTCACAATCTGACGGTTGTCCGCCGAGAACGAGACGGAGAGCACGTCGTTGGTGTGGCCGACAAAGCGGCGGGTGGTGGTGCCCGTGTTGAGGTCCCAGAGACGGAGCGTCTTGTCCCACGAGGACGAGAGCGCGAATTGGCCGTCGGACGAGATGACTACGTCAGACACGAAGTGGTTGTGGCCGCAAAGGATTCGCTTGGGGAAGCCGTAGTTGGTGTCGTCGCGCGAGAGCGACCAGAGGATCAGTGTGCGGTCGCGCGAGCCTGTGAGCAGGATGTCGGTCGACTCCGACGAGGTGGCGATGCAGGTGATCCACCCCTTGTGGCCTTCCAGGGTGCCCTTGAATGCGAGAGAGTCGGACATGATGTCTGTTATGTTTCCAGCTGCGTGTGATACGAAGATGGGGGTCGGTGTCGAGAACGGGTAAGGCGCTGTCGACTGTGCGAGGGGGGTGGGAAGGAAGAAGAGAAGAAAGAGGGCGTGTGACTTTGGAGAAAGCAGGCCACGTGATCACAAGTCACAGTCACCGGTCACGATATCAGACCCTTCTGTGACCCGTGAGACTGGCGATAATGACACCTGGAGATTGCCGAAAGATAAGCCCCCGCAGTCCGCACAGCGCACAAGCTCACTTCATCTCGACGGCGACGGCGACAGCGACGACGCGAAGGACGGCATCGGCAAGGACAACAACGAGCAGGACTCAAGGGTGTAAGGGCGCGATGCTGCAAATATACCTCGGCGTCTCATCGCTATCAGCCGCCGTGCTCGCATTCGCAGCCATCTATCCATGTACGTCTCTCCCCTCTCCTCCCTCTCATGCCCCCGACCCAAGCGCGCTGATCTTTCCCAAAATCCCCAAACAGACTACCAATTCAAAGCATTCCACTTCCCCACCCCCGCCCGTCCCGCCGCGCACCAGGACCAACTCATCCCAGAACAACCCCCGCTCCACCCCCATCTGTGCGAATACATCCCCGAACTCGCACATTGCGACGATATCGCCCTCCACAAGCCATCGGGGAACGCCTACTTCGCCTGCGACGATACGCGTCTATGGCGCGACCCGCTCCGTCTTCTTTGGGATGAACCGCCGGTTGGCCGGAAGGGGGGTGCGATCTGGCATTTGGATCTGAATGACCCGTTCTCTATTCCCAGTCGGTTGCAGATTGCGGATGCGCCGAAGGGGCAGGGGCAGGGGGCGTTCCATCCGGCGGGCCTGACGGTCACCACAGCCAACACCTCGCAATACAACTCCAGCAAACCAGACGCGCTCCTCCTCCTCGTATCGAACCACCCAGTTCCATCCCAACCGGGCGTAGTCGACGTCCTCGTGCACAATCTCACTACTACTGCAACCTCTGACGTACTCCGCCATCATCGTCGACTGGACGCCTCGCACTTCCATGCCAACTGGCGCGGGTCGTCTGATAAGATCGCGAAGGAGGACGGGAGGGATTCGCGTATTGAAGATCGGGAGGCCGGTCCACAGCTCAGTCCGTGGAGATTGAGTGTCTTCCTCGAGCAACAGAGTCCGCCCTTACCCGCGGACAACTCAAAAACGGACCACTCCCTCTCCCTCACCATCCCATCCTTCCTCTTCTCCTCCGCACCCTCCCTCCCCTCCTCCTCAAACACGAATCAAACAGCCCTCCACGACGCCTCCTCCGCCTTCACTCACCTCGCCCTCCCCACAATCAGCGAATACCTAACGGAGGTCTTCCTACCCTCGCACAGCACCCGCGCCCATATTCGCGCACTCAAACCACCGGCGCATATCTACACCTACCTAGCCAACGGCGCCGTCTCCGTCCCTGCGGCAGACGGGACGCTGTCCCTCCCTACGACCGGCGTAGCATCCTCGCCCTCGTCCCTCGCATTACCGGGGTACCCGCCCATCCCGCGCGCGTGGGATGGTGGCGGGTTGACAGGGGGTAGGAACCACTCGGCCGCGGTGGTGTTCGTCTTGGCGAACCAGGGCACGAAGAGTCTCCTTGTGGAGTATGAGCAGCATTGGGTCCGGCCCGTGGGAGCGTTATTGCGGTTCTTCATCGAGCAGCCGCTTTATTCGGCCGCGAAGCGGTTGTGGTGGGGTGGGGACGGGGCTGTGAGTGTGTGGAAGGGACGGGAGGTCGCCGGGGTGTATACGCCGCAGTATGTGACGTTTGTGAGTCAGGGGTTTGGAGGGGTGCAGGGTGCGTTTGCGCATGATTCCTTGGGACGCTTTTGGACTGTCGGCGCGGAGGGTGGGATGGAAGCTGCGCGGAGCTGGCTGAGGCATTTGTATGCTGTTCTTTCTTCTCGCCAAAAGGGAGAAGGCAGAGCGACACGGCCGGGGACGAGGATCACGCAGGTCACCCATCTCTATCGACATGGACCCTCCGTCGCGCACCCGTGGGAACTCGACCGACTAAAACGACCCCGGGAAGAAGGCATGTTCCTGCCCAAGGAATTCTACCCGACGCCCATCTTCCGGACGTCGCCCTCGTCGGACGCGGTGGGGCAGTGGGAGCCGCTCGTGATCCAGCCGGCCGGGAATGGATCGACGGAGAAGGGGCCGGTGAGGAGGGTCGCGAAGCAGTTGGGCTTCTTGCCGACGTTGCCGACGGGGTTGGAGGTGGATCATGAGCGCGGGTGGGTGCTTGTTTCTTCTGTTTGGGATGAGCGTGGGGCGGCGCGGTGTGAGATTCCTAAAGGGTGGGCGGAGCGGTAGCCCATGGCCATGGCCATGGGGGATCTTCTTCGGCTCCATCCATGCTTTCTTCCTTGCAGTGAAATAGAAAGATATTCAAGTGTCATCGTTATGTAACTCGTTGAGCTCGGGACTGAACAGAGGCATTTCTAGTAATGGATGGATTGAGTGGTTTTGCAGTAAGTAAGGAGGGAGGTGCAGCAAGTCTAGTTGTACAGAACAGAAAGCAAAGGTGTGAATGTGTTATCTGGAGCGGTGGATGGGTGGGGTGGTGAAGAGGTGTTTTCTATGCAGACGAAGGGGACGCCGTTGCCCATCTCCACAGTCCACTGATACTAGGAACAAAGAAGGTCCCCTGCGTCTGCACCCTCCCCTCCGCCTCCTCCGCCCTCTCAGCCCGACCCCTACCCATACCCCCACTCCCCACCTCACCCTCGCCCTCGCCCTCCCCCTCCCCAGGATAATGATGATGCTGATGCGAATGCGAATGCCCAAAGAACGCATTAAGCACCTCGAGCGCGATGAGCACGATGATGATCACCTCCATCCGGTGGGTGGATGATTCGGTGAGGAGGGCGCGCAGGGTGGAGAGCAGCGATTCGACGTGGTCTAGTTTCTCGTTGAAGGCTTTGAAGCGGCGGTCGATGTCGAGCGCGCGGCAGATGGACTCGTAGTGGTCTTTTGAATCACATCCATAGAAAACGGACAGAAAGTAAGAGAGTTTCAGTGGGGCACGGGGAGGAGGGGGGAGGGGCAGGAAAGACAAGACTCACGTTGTAAACGCTCATTCTCCCAAAACGCATTATCATCCAAAAAACTCTCCTCAACATCCAGATTCGCCTCCAGACGCAACCTCAACAACTTCCCCATCCGTTTAATGACCTCCTTCCGCCCCAGTGGAACCCTGCCCGTGCGCTCCAACTCGCGTGGAATGTCCGAAAGGGGGATCCGGGCTGAGCCCGGATGGCTCGGTTGGGCACCGAGTGTCGTTGATGTGGAAGAGGAGGAGGAGGAGGAGGAGGAAGGGTTGAGCATGAACATGTCGAGTGAGCTCTCCTGGGTGGTAAGTCTGGCGGAGCGAGCGAGTCCGAGACTGAACGAGAGGCGGGCCAGGAGGGGCGACCAGGGTGCATACGTAGACGACGAGTCATCCGACGCCGACGCCGTCGCGTTCGTATTCGCTGTGACCACCGTGTCCACAGGTTCCGGCGGTTCCCCATCAGGCGTGGGCAACCGCGGTTTATGACCAAGGACGATCAAATCGCCCACGATACGCGTCGGCTGGTCGTCCCTAATAAGATACTCCATCGCCTCATCCCCAATCTGGTCATACGCCCCAACTTCGACGCCATCACTTCCCGCACCACCATTACCACCCGCACTCCGGCCGATGAGGTACGAGGAGGCTACGTTATTGTTGTTCTTGGCGGTCCTGCTTTTGCCCGCGCCTCCGTGCTGCGATGGGGAGGCGAAGGAGAAGGGGAGCGGGAGAGAGGAAGTTGTCGATTTGGAGGCGGGGAGCCAGGGTCGACCTCGAATCACAGCGCGGTGGAATCGTCTAGCCTGATCCTCCGTCAGACCCCAAGTAACGTACGCCCCCGAGCGGAAGATGAAAGTCTCCCCCGGCAGCGGAGCGCTGTTGTACGACGGCGAGGACGGCGAATCGGTGTCCTGGTTCTGGTCGGTCGAAGTAGACGACGATGATGGCCAGTGCGGGATGTGGATGACGTCGCCTTCTTCGAGGAAGGACCAGCCGGGCGGTAGACGGTTGCTGCGGGCGAGGATGGAGAAGTCGTATGCCTGTGCGGTGGAGTAGGCGATGACTTCGGGTAGGGCGGTGAGGTCGTGCTCGTCTGTGGTGGTGTCGCGCTGTGGATGTTGTTGTTGCTGCTGTTGCTGTTGCTGTTGTACTGGCTGCTGTTGCTGCCGTGGTGGTGGGATGGGAGGGAGCTGAGCGCGAGATGCCTGTGCAGCTTTTGCCTTTGCTGATGGGATCTTGGAGCGGGTGCGACTGAGTGCTTCTGACTTGGCTCGCTGTTGCTGTTGCTGTTGCTGTTGCTGTTGCTGTTGCTGTTGCTGTTGCTGTTGCTGTTGCTGTTGTTGCTGCTGCTGTTCTTGGTAGATGGGTGTGGATGTGCTGATGGATCTTGCCACTGCTGACCAGCGGAATGCAGAGGCAGAAGTGCGAGGCTGCTGGAGTGAGCGCGCACTGAGCAGGACGCGTCGCGATGCCATCCTTTGCGTGCTGCTGTCGGGAAAGAAGTCGGAGGTGGGACAGCGCAGGAAGGATCCATGCTGCTGACCGGCTGACTGCTGAGCGAGAGAAGGTGGTCGATGCTGCTTACGTAATTGAGCTTCCCAACCTCCACATGTTTATTGTTTTCCCACGCTCTGACTCTGAGTGGCCAACATTCCCAGATCTCACTCACTCGTTCGCTCACTCCACCAGCTGCACTCACTACTCACTACTCACTCGTCCACCCGCCCATGCATGGCGAGCATCACTCCTGGTATGTACCTCCCTCTCGATCCCTCTCTCTCGCGTTCACAACTCACATCGCAGCTCGCAGCTCATCCTCAGACCATGCCCCCTAAACGCAAGGCTGCCGCCTCCGCAACATCATCATCACAGTCTACACTCAAGAACAAGAAGGGCTCCTTCTACATCCCCAAGTCATGGCTCCCTCCCACATCTACCATCCCAGAAGGTGAAGACTTCGATCTCGAGCCAAACGAGTGGTATCCCACAGATGGTCAACATGACATGGTTCCCGTCTACATCCCAACCTGGGAACAATTCAAGGACTTCTTCACCTTCTGCAAGCGCATCCGCAAAATAGGCATGCAGCACGGCATCGTCAAGATCGTACCCCCACGCGAGTGGATCGAGATGCAGGGCGACCTCTCTGAGAAGCTCAAGCATCTCCGCATCCCCAATCCTCTCCACCAGGTCGTCCAGTCCTCAGGAGCAGGCTCCTATCAGCAGACATGCGTACCCTACCCGCACACGCTCACCGTCGAGCAGTGGCAGCACATCTGCGCAAGTCCTGGCCACCGAGGTCCCCAGCTCATCAAGATTTTGGAAAAGCTCGACGAAGAGTACGCCATGGCTCTCCAGAACTATGAAGCCACCTTGGCCAAGGAAGCCAGCATGGCTAAGGCTAAGAAGCGCAAGCGCCAGCCCACCGAGGAAACTCCTCCAGCTCCTGCTGCTCAGCAAGACGACGCGCATGATTCCGCCCCCGCGGGCCCCGCTCCAACAGATGAACCAACGCTCCCGACCCCGCCACACTCCAACAGCGCAGTGTCCCCGCCTGCGGACTGTCACATGACCGACGCGACCGAAGAACAGGCCCAGGCTCAAACACCAGCGTCGCCCCCTTCTCAGGCACCCGCAGCCGCATCAGCTGAGTCCGCCCCAGCCGCGGGCCCCCCGACAACAACGAACGCCAGCACGTCCACCACAGCCCCGGCAACAACGGACGCGACGAGCACCAGCACTCCAGCGTGGGACTACCGTCGCGCGTGGATGCAGGAATACCTTCCCCCTGCCAGAGCAGCCACTGCTCTCCCATCCGAGTGGACTATAGACGTCTGCGCTGCGATCGAGCTCGAGTACTGGCGCACCCTCGGCGCACTCCGCTCAGCCACCTCCGCCCTCACACGCACCAGCGCCAGCAACGATGACGATCCCGTCGCGCGCGCCGCCAGCCTCAAAGGCGCGTTTTATGGGGCTGATATCAGTGCCACGCTCTTTGACGACGACATGAAGGTCTGGAATATCGGCCGGTTGGATAACGTCCTCACCAGGATGCTCGGCTGCATTGACGAAGACGGGGAGTGGATTCCTCAGGACCCTGATGCGGATGACATCGAGACAGACGCGAAGGGCAAGGGCAAAGGGAAAGGGAAGGGCAAGCAGAAGGCGTCGGCGGCGGCAGCGGTCACCGGCGGCAGGGCGATGGGGAATGCCAAGGGCAAGGCTACTAACAGCAACGGCAAGGGAAAGGGGAAGAAGCAGTCATCAGCAGCAGCCACCATGGACGAAGGATCCGCCTCGGCCATAGCCGGCGTCACCACCCCGTACCTCTACTTCGGCATGTGGCAAGCGACCTTCAGCTGGCACGTCGAGGACATGGATCTCTGCTCGATCAACTATATCCACTTCGGCGCGCCCAAGCAGTGGTACGCCATCCCGCAGAAAGACGCCAAACGCTTCGAGACCGCGATGGAGACCTCCTTCCCCAGCGACGCAAAACGATGCAAGCAGTTCCTCCGACACAAGTCCTTCCTCGTCAAACCCTCCGTGCTGAAGCAAATCAAGCCGATCAAGTGCGTCCAGCACGCGGGCGAGATTATGCTCACCTTCCCCTTTGGCTATCATTCTGGCTACAACCTCGGCTTCAACTGTGCGGAGAGCACCAATTTCGCGCTCGAGGATTGGGTGCAGTTGGGCATCGAAGCCAAAGTGTGTGAGTGTGCGGACCGCGAGTCGCAGGTTGCCATCGATGTGCGGCGGCTGTATGAGGAGGCTGTCAAGGCGGAGAAGATGGAAGCGGGTGGGGTGGAGGAAGTTGATGAGGAGGAGGACGACGAGTATGTGCCGGAGGGGGAGGCGAGCGGTGATGATGATGATGATGATGATGCTGGGCCGGCCGTACCTCCGCGGCTGGCTCCCAAACCAACGCCGGTCACGATCACGATCCCGGCTCCGGCTCCGGCTCCAGCTGCGAAGGAGCGACCGAAGCCTATGAAGAAAGCGGTTCGCACGGGTGCGGGCCCGGGATTCAGGACGGTCGCGTTCGCCTCCCTGGACGGCGGGCTGGGATCACCTGCAGCAGCAGCGGCAACGGCAATGGCTGCGAAGTCCTCTTCATCCTCCTCCTCCTTGTCGCCGGCGACCAAGAAGAAGACGACGACGAAGAAGATTTCAACGGCGGCAGCGGCAGCAGCAGCTGCGGGGGGAGAGGACTCTGACTCGTCAGCGCCGGAGCGGACGAAGAAGAAGGCGAAGGTTGAGACTAGGTCTCCAGCTGCAAAGACCGCCAACCGACGAAGTACGAGCGTACTCTCGTCCCCATCTCAACCAGCCAGCACCATCGGCGCCGGCGAAGCAACCATAGCCGCACAGCGAGCGCGCGACCTCATCCAGTTCGAACAGGAACGGAGTCAGCTACAACTCGAGATTTCCCAGTTGCGGATTCGGTGCGCGGAGGCGGAGGCGGGGCGTGCGGAGGCAGAGGCGGGCTGGGCGGAGGCGGAGGAGCGGATTGCGATGTGGGAGAGGAAGGTCGAGGAGCTGAAGAGGGCTGCTGGTGCTGTTTCTTCTGAAGAGGAGGAGGAAGATGGCGAAGCTGAAGCAGAAGAAGAGGAGGATGGGGAGGAGGAGGGGGAATCTTCAAGCACGCCTGCCCCCGAATACGAGAGCGAAGAAGAAGAGCCCGAAGACGATGATGGATCCAGCGCCAGCGCGGGCGAGGAGAAGCGGCTGAAGAAGAACGCGGATGCGAGGAGACGGTGGGCGGAGAATCGGTCGAGGAAGTTGGCGGGCCTGCCGATTGTTTCGCGCAGGGGGAAGAAGACGGGGGCGTGAGTGAGTGGAGTGGGCGAACGGGGACGGGGACGGGGACGGGGGGAGGCGTTGGCTGGCCTCCCCTCTCGCCTTCGGACTCTGGGTAGATCTCTTTGGCCGCCCTCGGGTCATGGGGCCACGGGGTCGGACGTACGTCGTCGTTCCCCGACACCAGCAGAAGCATCCCAACCTCTGAAGCCTGCGGGCGCACACGCCCGCAGCGCACCCAAAACATACACGCCTTGTCAGGTCTCGGGCCTTTACTCTCGACACGGCCGTTCGAGGATATAGGAAAGCACCTGTCACTCGGCATATTGACGGGGAGCCCTTCTCCCATCTCTTCAAACTTCAAACCTCAACGTTCCGATTTCCGACTTCAACGTTTCTTTTTTTCGATTTCACGGCCATCATCAGCGCATCGCGCATCAGCGTCTCAACAGCTTTTCGGCTCTCTCTCTTTCTTGCTTTTCTCAGTCACACCCCCCATATATTCCGCACACACATCCATTCTTGTACATGTAAACCTCTCGCTGTTCAACCTCCTCGCTCCTGCTCTGCTTTCAATAATTACCTCTTCTTTTTTCTTCCTTCTCTCTGAACTTGACCGTCGTGAAGCAGCTTCCTAAGATCCTGCCCCACCGCGTATGTACGAGGAAGGTAACTCTTTAGCATGAGCATGAGGCCATGAGCACGACATCACGCTCGCTGCTTGGTCCTTTTCACACGGGATCCTCGGGATCCTTCATTTGAGCGAGTTCCCTTTGTTCCTCCAGGGTCTAGCAGGGCGGGAACCCAGTGGGAATTCCCCAGACTTTAGTATGGGGTTATATCTGCCCCTTAGATTTTTACGGCCGAGAAAAAGTGTTGCAACATCCTTCGAATGAAATTCTTCAAAACTTCTTTAAATCTTCTCAAACTTCGCCTGGGTGTCCGTGTTCTAAGCATCCATCAACGCTCTCGATTTCTCCTAGTTTTCTTTATGAAGATAGCAATTTGCTGTTCACATGCCGTCCTTCCGCCGTTCGTTGCCCGTTTCTGTCTGTCTTCCACCTCCACTTTTCCCACGCCTTCGATAGCCATAGTCAAAAGTCAAAACCCTCCGAGGAAGTTCATAGCCATAGTCAAAACTCAAAACCCTCCGAGAAAGTTGAAAGGTCTTCAACTTTTTGACGAACGCATCACGATTCACGCAGCTACCAACTGCCCAACTTACTCCAGCGTTCACCAACCTTCAACTCTGACCTGTCTAAAACTTACAAGTCGTGCCAGTCGTAAGTTGCTTGAGATACAAGCCTACATCTACCAGGGGATGGTGCTCCAGAAGACCAGAATGCTACTGACTACTGACTACTGACTACTGACTACTGACTACTGACTACTCGTCAGTCCATATCGATTTATCAACTGTGGCCTGTGGGTCACCGATCAGGTACGCAATACACATGTTACATTACCTCTTTGGGGAGTTCTATCTGCCCATCATCTATGTTGTGTGGATAATCATGGCGGAGAGCTCGAAGGGTAGCGAAGCTACCCTGAGAGCGAGGCGCGGTAAGCGTCAGTCCATATCGATTTGTCAACTGTGGCCTGTGGGTCACCGATCAGGTACGCAATACACATGTTACATTACATCTTTGGGGAGTTCTATGCCTATCTGCTCATCACCTATGTTGTGTAGAAAATCATTGCGGAGAGCTCGAAGGGTAGCAAAGCTACCCTGAGAGCGAGGCGCGGAGGGCGTCTATTAGATTTGAATGATTGACTGTGCTTCTGGGCCATTGTTTAGGTATGCAATACACCTCCGACAGGTCACTGCATTGAGCACGCCTTTTTAGAATTCGAGTCTAAGATATCCAGACCAAGCATTAAGCAACATCAGTCATCAAGAGTCAAGACATGCATGTTTCTTGATACTTTTCATTTCCCGTTCATATTCTAATTTCTATAAACTCATGGCTTCAAAAAGTCTGGGGAACACTCTGGCTCAAAAGCCAGGCCGGTGGGATCCAATAAGCAGCTCGCTTAACCCTTTTCCTCACGCCAGCCAGAGGGAGTTTCAAAGTCAGGGTGTGAGATGTTTTTTGTGAGAAACAAAAGGGGGAAATGACGGGCTTCTCACAACAACTCTTTGAGGACCCCGCTGAGTGCCGATCGCCGTCGCTCGTGAGATGTGAGACGATGAAGAAGCACACCTGCTGCTCAACAGAGAGAAGACAGCAACATCAGCAAACAGCACCATTCACATTCCAGCTTGTCCTAACGCTGCATCGACCCCGAGTCCCCGACCGCAATCAGCAGTGGCCAGCGCATGTCTTCCACACCAGCGCCCACAAAGGAGAGACGCGCGAACCCCCCGCGCGGCACTGCCCGTCGTGTAGCTGCTGATCTCTCTCTCCCTAATTCTGTCCCATCCCCCAACCCGTCTGTCTCTTTCTCCCAGCAGCTTCCCTTGCCCAACCCGACACCGCAGCCGGTTCCGCAGGCCCTTCGTCGCGTCCCATCTCCTCCCGCACCCACTCGTCGCGTCCCATCTCCTCCCGCACCCGCTCCTGCGCCGGAAAAGGCCACGGCGGTACACACACACGTACGCACGATCTACTCACCCTACTCATGTGCTGGCGAGCCAGACCATTACTACTAAGTAGCTAGTTTGATCATGATCACCTTCTCCCGTTCCGTTCCGTTCCGTTCCGTTCCGTTCCGCTCTCTCTCTCTCTCTCTCACTCGATCGATCACTGTGCTGTACGGTGGTCAGTGCTCTCTTCTTTCTCTCAATTCTCTCTTGGCTTCACTTCCCTCCGTTCCGTTCCGATTCCGTTCCGCTCCACTCCGTGCCACTCCGATCAGCTCCACTTCCTCTTCCCACTTTTTGCCTTCAGATCGTTGCGCAACGGTGCGCTCCTTCTTCCTCATCTTTCCGTCGCTCACCTTTGCGACAACTCCCTATACTCTCTCCCGCTCCTAACAAGCTGCTCTCTAGTATATAACAGCTCCCTGTACTTAGTTATCCATTCGAATTCCACATTCATCTGCACTCTCTTTTCTACACTCTGGCGTTGCCTTTGTTCCCCTTAGACGTTGTCCTCTTACTCGTACTTTCCCCGCAGGTCAGTACCCTATCGGCACGCTACCGATACAATCACTCCACGTTTCTTCCCCTTTCTGCCCTCAGATCGTTACGCAACGGCGTGCCGCGTGGCAGCCGGCTCTTCTCTTTTTCCTTCTTCTCACGCCTCGGCTTCTCTCTTCTTCCTTCTGCTTCTCTCATTCCCATAAATAGCCGAGTTCCCTTTGTACCTCATAAGCGAATTCACTCAGCCTTTTCCCATAGAACATCACTGACTTTATTGTCCAGTTGTCTCAGGTGAATTACTCCGCTCCCGCATATGGTGATGAGAGGATTCTCTTGCTGACCATCGACCCGACGATCCTCAGCAGCCCACGACGATTACAACTTTAAAGTTCTCTCGTCGAGACACCAACTACTCCAGACCGCCCCAGCTCTCGCTCCGGCCCTCTGCTCCAGACCGCCCCAGCTCTCGCTCCGGCCCTCTACTCTTCTCCGTCGCCAACGTCGAGCCTCTCTTTGACCCTCGCACGTTCCCGACTCTTCTCCTTCGCACTACTTCTCTCTACTCTACTCCTTCTCTTCTCTACCTCTTTCTTCTTCCTCACCCCTCAAGAACAAGACCTCAAGAAGCACCATGTCTTCACACGCATCAGCAGCACCGTCGCTTTCCGGACGACGTCCTCGTGCTCCTCCTCACCAGCACCCCGACGTCGTCATCGACGTGCCAACTCTGGATCCCCGGTCTCTCGCCATCGTTACTGAGATCCGGACCATGCGCGAAGAATTCAACCACCGGTTCGACGACGTTACCGTCCGCCTCGTCGCCGTCGAACAACACCAACAGCAGGTGCGGGCCGAGGACGACTCCCTCGGTGACGATCCAGTCGCCGCGCACGACCACGGCCGTCGGACATCCACTGCGGCCATCCATCCTCCTTCCGGACGACCTCGTCCCTCCGCTGAGACTGCTTGGAGTCCGGCTCTCCTCGAGGATCGGTTCGTCACCACCACTCGTGGGCCATCTCGCTCTCGTCCAGCTCAACCACCCGTCACTCCTCGACCACTCCCGCCCGAGCTTCCTCAGGCGCCCTCCACCTCTCCGTACGGGACCATCCCCCTGGCTCGCTACAAGCAGCTGCCGGGGGCGGAGCAGGGCCGCATAAAGAAGGCGCTGCGACGTATCGGTCTGTCCCTCGAGCACATTCTCGGCTCAGCCGACGCTGTCGAGGAGGACGATCCGCTGGACGACGACGAGGCTTTCGACGACGAACCACCAGTGCAGAACCCCCCACCGGCCCTCTCCACCCCTGCTCGTCCCGTCCAGGCAGACTCCAGCGAGAGCCCTCTTCGGATCCGTGGCCACGTCGCTGCCACCCCGACTCCGGAGCTCTCCCCCGCCCCAAACATACGCATCGGGGCGCCGCCGGTCTGTCGCCAAGAGTTCATCGGCGACTACTCCGGTGATCCATATCGCCTCGAGGCCTTCCTCGGCCGTGTCGGCAACGTTATCCGGACCAACTCGGACCCACAGTGGCTCCCTGCCGTCCTCCGCGCTCTGCCGATTGCTCTCCGAGGGAACGCCGCCAAATGGCACGAGAGCTTGTCTAACAAGCAGGCCAAGGAACTCGACTCCTTCCACAAATGGTCCGTCGAGATGCGCAAGACCTTCAAGGTCAACCAACGCGAACAACGTCGTCTGGGTTCCCGAAGCAGAGTGGGTGGCAGCCTACTACTTCGACAAGCTGCGCGCACTTCGTCAAGCATTCGGTTTCGACCAGACAGACGACGAGCTCGTCACGGAGATCAAGGACGGCTTTCCGACCAGCTTCACCGCGATGCTTCGTCTTCCTCGCCAAGACGCCACCCTAGAGCAGCTGGTGGACGAAATGGGGGAGTGCGAGCCTCAATGGCGCACGATGTACAACATCACCCCGCCCCCCGAGACCGCCACAAGCAACGAAGTCGGTGCCGGCGTGCCCAGCACGAATCCGACCGTCCATCAACCAATGGCACTCCGCAGACTGCAAGGGCAGGCCATGGTACGCTCCGCTTCCGCGCCGCTGCTTCCTGCTGTTCGCCCCATTGCGGCTTCAGCACCTCCAGCACCGCGCGCAGCTCCAGCTGCACCATCAGGCTTATCGGCGATGGCCGCCGCATACGATCCGGCCCGCGTGATCCCCGCCGCGAATGGCGAGCCTCGCAAGTACCGGGTCGACGGTCGTGACACGCTGATGCGACTCAACCGGCCATGCAGCAAGTGTGATGGCGACCACTTCAACTTCGAACACGTACACCTCGTCCCTCAAGTCCGCCTACTGGCCATACATGAGGACGACAACTACCCCTTCGATGGTGATGCTGGTCCAGCCACCGCATACATGGCGGTTCCCTCGGTGCAGACGGTGGTGGAGGAGGAACTTCCCTCACAGGAGCAGGACATCTCCTCCGTGAGTTGAGCGCGACCGCAGCCTGCTTCCCCTTGCATTCCTCAGTTCCGTTCTCATGTGTTCTCCCCCTTGTTACATAGATCCCCATGGAGCGAAGCCCAGCGCCCTCCATGTCCAATTCCACGAGCACAGCTCCACATGATGATCCACCAACTGCTTCGTCCGCGCCTGAACCTCAGATCTTCTTCAGTCAGAAGAGCGTCTTCACGACGGCTCGTCATCTCCGACCCAACGCTTCGTTGCCTCCTCTATCCCAACCAAAGCGAGCGTTTGGTCGGGTGATAACGTTGGAGCGCAGCGCAGCCACAGGCACCGGCAAGGGCTATCAGTCCCACGTCCCTCTCACCATGCACGTCCGAGTCAACGACACTGATGGTCGAGCTATGTCTTCGTTACTGGACACTGGCGCCTCTCTGTCCTGCATTGACGCGGACCTCTTGCGCAAGATGGGAGGTCAACCCACCGGCGAACCCATGAAGGTCCATGGCATTGGGGCCGCCACGACGTTGGGGTGGACCACACTGCCAATCTTCATCCACGCACAAGACCCTCACGGTCAACACGCCCATCTCGAGCTCGAGCAGGACTTTCATGTCCTTCCGTCATTCGCGCCGGGCCTGTGCTTGGGCTTGGATTTTATCGACGCCCATGGCGTTGGTATCTCCCCGGTTCGTGGTCGCGGACGGATCGGTTCTTATACCTTTCCCGTGCACGAGCGCATTGTGGGTCCGTTCACCGCCGAGGCCGAGCTGTGCGTGGCACACGACGTGGACTTGCCGGCCGGTACACAGGCTTGGGTCCCAGTTGCCGCCTCGTGCCTGGCTCCCGACGTGGACTACACTGTGGGCCCTCGGATGTGCGTCAGTCCGGATGAGACGGTACGGCTCGCCGGTCCCGTAGGCGTCATCACTCACGCGGCCATCCGGCATATCCTGGTTGGAAATCACGGCGTCGCTCCCTTCATCTTTCCTCGAGGGACGCTCATTGCCGATGCTGTTGCTGCGCGGGTGGGCGATACGGTTTCGTCCTCTGCCGAGGCATTCACACTGTCCCCCTTGACGCCGCAGCACGATGGCGTGCTGGATTCTCCTCTCTCGGTCGCGGAAGTGGACCCCGCGATTCCCGTCGATGCTTTCGCTGACGAGGAGGCTGCGCGCCCATCTCTGGCTCAACACGTGGCCACGACCCTCGTGGACGAGGCGTTCCGCGTCGGTGTCGACGGTCACGGCGATGTCGATGCCGGTCTCGTCGCGCTACTCCGCCGCCACAAGGCCGCGTTCGCTTTGGACGGCCGACCTGGTCGCATCATCGGCAACGACATGGGCATTCATTTGCAGCCCGGCGCCGTTCTGCAGTCCGAAGCCCCCCGGCGCGCGAGTCCAGAGAAGAAGACGGCAATGGACGCCGCCATCAAACAGCTCTTGGACTGGGATGTCATGGAGCCGTCCGCCAGTCCGGTCTCGTTTCCGGTGGTAATGGTTCGTCAACAAGGCAAATGGCGCTTCTGCGTCGACTATCGGAAACTCAACGCCGACACAATTCCGGACCGATATCCACTGCCCACGATCGACTCCATTTTCCAGACGCTATGCGGGAAGAAAGTGTTCAGCTCCCTTGACGCGATTCGGGGCTATCACCAACTCGGAGTCCAGGAGAGCGATCGCTGGAAGACAGCCTTTGTCTGCCATAAGGGCCTCTTTCAGTACAAGACTGTTCCTTTTGGTCTCCGGAATGCTCCCGCCGTCTTTCAGCGGCTAATGGACAAAGTTCTTGGACCACTACGATGGAACCAGGCCGTGGTCTATATCGACGACGCGGTCGTCGCCACGGATACCATGGAGGAGCATCTCCAGGCTCTCGACACCCTTCTCCAGTCGGCGACGAACGTGGGCCTAAAGTTCAGCCCCGCCAAGTGTACCTTTGGCGTCCCCTCGCTGACCTTGCTGGGACGGAAGGTTTCGGGTGCGGGTGTGGCCATCTGGGAGGATCGGGCCCAGGCCGTCGCTACTCTGGCGCGGCCCACGACTTTACAGGAGCTCTACCATACCTTGGGGCTCTTTGGTTATTACCGGGCCTTTGTCCCCAGCTTCGCCGCTCGGGCCGCGCCTCTGACTCGTCTTTTGAAGGGCTGGCGCTACGAGTCGGCCGACGGACACACTCGGCTGGTAAATACGGAAGGCAAAGCCGTCGCAGCCGGGCGGGTTCCGATCGAGTGGGGGGCGGAGCAACAAGACAGCTTCGAGAGTCTTCGACATGCCATTGCAAATCCTCCGGTGCTCGCGCACCCCGACCCATCTCGTCCCTACATTCTGTATACGGATGCGTCTAAACATGCTCTCGCTGCGATCTTACACCAGGTCTCCTCTTCCTCGGCGTCCGTCGCGGCCACCGACGCTCCTGCTCAGCTCCACACCCTCACCGTTCCTCAACTGCCTTCGCCCCTTGCTCGCCAGCGATGGAGTTCCTGGCTCGAAGAGGACCGCTTCTTTGCGCCTCTGTTGCGACAGGCACGCGACGCACCCGGAGCTGCAGACGAGTGGGTGTTGGTGGATGGAATCTTGGTCCGGCGTGCAGACGATCGTGTCGCCCTTCCTTCGGCCGCCATCCCAGTTGTCCTAAAAGCCGTACACGACGACGGTGGCCACTTCGGGTTCCTCAAGACCCTCATGGCGGTCCGGGATCACTTCTGGCGCCCCCAACTCGCCAAGTCCGTGCGGGCATGGGTCAAGCACTGCGTTGCATGCCAACGGACGAAGACAGCGCCCAAGTCCGGTGTCCTCGACGTGTCCAAAGATGCCTCGCTGCCGTTCGTGGCGGTCTCCTTCGACCTGATCTACGGGTTTCCTCGGTCCCGGTCCGGCAATGATGCTGCTCTGGTCATGCAGGATCTATTCTCGCGGATGATCCTGCTGGAACCTTGTCATAAGGAGATCTCAGCGGAGGGCGTTGCCGCCATCGTCAGCGATCGCATCCTCCGGTTCGGTTGGCGGCCCAAGCGTCTGGTGTCTGACTCGGAGGCGCGTGTCTCTGGTTCCGTTCTGTCCACCCTCGCTGCGTCGCTTGGCGCTGTCCCCACCCCGTCAAGTCCCTACCACCAACAAGCTAATAGCGTGGAGCGGGCCGTGCAGACTGTCCAGCAAGTCTTACAAGTCCTCTCCCTCGACTCGAAGGCCCATTGGGATCGTCGCCTTCCTCCTTCCGTCGAGCTAGCTATGAACAGCAGCCCATCGTCGGTCACGGGGCACCGGCCGTTCGATCTCGTCTTCCTCAGCCACCCGTCCGTGGTGCACGCAGTGTTTGACGGCGAGGAGCATCTCGGGGTCAGCTCGTTTGAGGAACGATTGGCGGCTGGACATGAACGGTTGACGGAGGCTCGACGTCAGATTGCCATTGCTCGGCTTGATCAAAAGCGTCGGTTCGACGGCCGTCGCGCGCGACCTCCTCTCATCTCCGCCGGCATGAGCGCATGGATCCGGCTCCCGGACCGTCCTGTCGCAGGCACCATCGGCGACAAGCTCGACGCGCGGAAGCTAGGGCCTTTTGTCGTCGAGGAAGTCCTGTCGCCCCATCGCGTCCGTCTCTTCCTCCCCGCCCACCTGGACATTAACCCCGTCCTCAACATCGAGCAACTCGACTTCGCTCCGGCCGACGACGACCTCTTTGCAGAGGTTCGTGCTCCTTCGGATGTGTTGCCGACGGGGACTCGGCTGTCGGGCGCGGACTCGTTGTCGGGTGCGGGATCGTTGTCGGGTCAGGAGGAGGAGGATTCGTCATCGACCTTACCGGTCGCTGGGGAGAGAGACACGGTCGACTTCCTCGACGCCTCTGCCGCCGTCGTTCCGCCTTCGTCGCGTCGCGTCCGAAACCTGCCTGAGAGTCTCCGGGACTTCCAGGTCGGCACCGTTCGCCCCGCCCCGTCGTCGGAGCTCCAAGACCTGCTCCGTGGGCCTCTTCCGCGGCCCCGATCCTTCCAGGAAGGGCCTCACCTCCTCATCCTCACCGAGCGACCCGTCGCCTTCCTCTCGCGGCTCACCTCCCCGGCCGAAGAAAAGCTTGTCGCGGCGGAGCTCGAGTTGGTTTGCCTCGCTTGGGCTTTCCATAAGCTCGCGCACCTCCTGGAAGGCGCCGACCTGACCGTCGTGACCGACCACGCCCCTATGGAGCGGATGCTGCGGTCCTCGGCTAACACGACGTATGGGCCCACAGTCACACGTTGTCGGGCTTTTATTATGCCTCACCTCGGCAACATCCGATTCGTTTACCGCCCCGGACCCCGGCATACCAACGCTGATGCCCTTTCCCGCCTTATCCCTGACCAGGGATGGTCAGCTTCTGGCGGTGGGGATGTGCTGGCGAGCCAGACCATTACTACTAAGTAGCTAGTTTGATCATGATCACCTTCTCCCGTTCCGTTCCGTTCCGCTCTCTCTCTCTCTCTCTCACTCGATCGATCACTCCACGTTTCTTCCCCTTTCTGCCCTCAGATCGTTACGCAACGGCGTGCCGCGTGGCAGCCGGCTCTTCTCTTTTTCCTTCTTCTCACGCCTCGGCTTCTCTCTTCTTCCTTCTGCTTCTCTCATTCCCATAAATAGCCGAGTTTCCTTTGTACCTCATAAGCGAATTCACTCAGCCTTTTCCCATAGAACATCACTGACTTTATTGTCCAGTTGTCTCAGGTGAATTACTCCGCTCCCGCATAACTCACCCGTGCCGGAGCTTGCTGGTCGTCAAGGAATCAATGTCGGGACGGAGACTGGTGCTGCTGGGAAGGAAACGGAACATGACATCAGTACTTCGATGCTAAACATCGATCCACGTCTGCGCTCGGAGGATCCTCACCCTTCTCACCAAGAAGAGACCAACGCGGCGAGTCTGGACGATCTTGAGGGCTTGAGCGATTACGAAAAAGAGCAGGTCAGTATTTGTCTGGATCTCCTGCGCACTGAGACGAAGGCTTGGTGACTGTATACTTACGAAAAAGATTGTGATGCCTACAGCTCTTCGCATCATCCCTTTCGGATGGTGGTGTGTCCAGCAGAGCGTCCGAGGATCCTGTTCCCGAGAAGCCAGAACTCGCTCTCGGTAGCTCGACGGCGAAGAAGGCAGCTGTCCCCCCGCCAAATCCAAGCCTTTCTTCCGCCTCGTCGTCGCCCAACAAGGAACCGCGCCACAAATGGACAGATCAGGAAAGAAGAGCGATTGTGCGGTTTATGGAAGACAGCCCCCTACTTCAACAGGCCATGCTTCCCGGGCGCTCTGATTCCGATCGCGGCAGAAAGATCAACACGAACACACTCTTGCGCCAATGTGCAAAGTACCTGAACCAAGAATGTGGTTCATTCTTAACGAAAAAAGACCCCATCGCATTTCTGCCAGTCAGAAGACAGATTGAATATATGGACGCACGATACGAGGCTGCGCTCAAGGAACTCAGCGTCACCGGGAGGGCCGAGGGACAAGGATGCATCAGAAATTCCACGAGAAGGTCCTCTTCGCGTCGAACGAGAGAAGGTCGTCAAGAAATGCTTCTACTTTGAAGAATGGCACGCCATCAGCCATGCGCCGAGATCGTCGAACATCGGCACCTGGACGTATCAGAGTGGGAGGGGGAGAGGGTTTGGTGGCAGTACAGAAGAACGGAGTACGAGCAGACAACGAGGATGACGAGACTGATGATGACGAAACGGGAGAAGCTGGACTCGACGAGGATGGAGACCAAGAAGGAGGTGACGACCCCCTCGGACCGAGCGATGCCGAACAGGAGCCAGTCAACAAAGCCAAGCAGGAGGACAGAAAGGGGAAGAAGCGAGCGCTGTCTCCTGCTGCTCATGGTCCGGCCGGAGGAAGCTTGAAGAAAGGCCATCGATCCTCCACCGCTGTCGACACATTGGCCGCAACAATGGAAGCCTCCATCCACGAACGCCAGGAACAGGCTGCGGCGAGACAAAGGGCCGAGGACGAACGATCCGGAGAGCGTCTCCAGCTGGAGCGAGAGCGGATCGAACTGCAGCGCATGGAGGCCGAAACCAGACGTCTCGAAGTGATCAACGCTCGCGAGACGCAGAAGCAACAAGGCGATCTGATCATGGCCCTTCTTAACAGGTTGAACCAGTGAGGATCTCGATGACTCTTGTCTGCGGTCTGCCATTCCTTTCTTTCAATCAGAATCAAGTTGTGATCAGATATATACTCCGTATGACATTTAAAACTCTTTCGATTGCGAGACGCCTAAGATAGATAACAATTCACGCTGATCGTAGAAGTGCGTCCATTCTCTTCTGCTCTGCCTCGGCCAGCTGTGTCCGAGTCAGCTCCTTTTGCCGAGATCTCCAGGTTGTGTCTTGGAACTTCATTCCTTTGGCCTTGTTGAGAGCGTCGTGTAGCTGTTCGCGTCTCTCTTTCGCCTCATCGATTCGAAGGTCGTTCCGATCGGTGGCGGTGTACTCCCGAGTAAGGATCTTCCCGGAGTAGGCCCCGGAGTAGGATTCCCCGGAGCTCCGCGGACTCCGGGGGACGCTCTGCACGGGTACGGAGCACGGAGCGAGATTTGAGCGTTTTTTCCTAGCTTTAAATTTGCGGAACTACTCCGCGAAGGTATGGCTGCACCGCCCCGGAGCACGGAGTGAGTTTGCTTGCATTGTCAAAAAAGCCCCGGAGTACGGAGCAGACCCCGGAGTCCGACGGAGCTCCGGGGATGGAAAAGTGGGTCACGTGATGGCCAAAAATGAGTCACGTGACCGGTTTTTGAGGGATTTTTCGGCCGAATCAGGTCGAAATACTGTGTATTTCAGCTTTTTTGGGGTAGTAAACCCTTGGAAAGAAATGATAGAGACTTCTAAAGCTGCGATTGAACAGCTTCGATGAGATTTGACCTTCTCCTGAGCCCATGTTGGACTCATTTCATGACACCCCGGAGTACCCCGGAGTCCGCGAAGCTATTTTGCGGAGCACGGAGTCCGCCTGTGAAAAATATACGGAGCACGGAGTAGATTCTTGTGCGCAAGCGCGACTTCGACGGAGCACGGAGTGCTCGCCAGCTGATCACCCGAAATTTTGCGGAGCGCGGAGCTGGCCGAATCTCAGACGGAGCTGAGCGGAGCGCCGCCCCGGAGTCCGGGCTCCGGGGATCTACTCCGGGAAGATCCTTACTCCCGAGCCTCATCCTGGCGAGCAATTGACCACGTCTCGTGCGACCGTTCCCTATTCTCTCCAGCCACTCGTTCCATCTCCTCGTCTTCGTTTGCATTGTTCCAGTCCACATCGCTGCCACGCATCTCCCTCTCGAGCCCGTCCTTCACGTAGAGTAGGTATTTGCCAGCGTCGTCGTGCTGCATAGCGAGATTATGGGCTACGAGACAGGCCACAATGAAGTCTTGAGCAAACTCTTCGGCCTCTTCTGTCGCCAATAGACCGCGATATCCCTTCAGGGAAGGAAAGCGGCCCTTGACATAGGCCATGGCGTGTTCACTGCGGATACGAATACTGGATAAATTGTAGTTGAAGCGTCGGAAGTCGACGGATTTCGTGGCTGCAAGGTGCTGGTAGGGGGAAACGAGGTAAGGAGCGTATGGGTAGCCTAGGTCGGCCCAGATCCACTCATCCTTGTGTAGATGACGCCGTGGTGCTGCAACGATCACCGAACAGTCCCACGCTCGCGCGTCGGAGGACGCACCTCGATGGCCGACGACGTAGCTGATCATGCGCAATGTGTGGAGGAGGGTGACGAGTTGGATATTGAAGGAAAAGCGCCGTTTCCGATTCAAAAAAGAGTCGCCGCCGTCCAGACCCGGTGCCCACGCGCACACAATGTGAACACCGTCCACTGACGCGTATCCGTCCCTCCATTTCTTGACACCACACCGATCCTCAACCCACTGCTTGCTATCTTGCTTCTCCAACTCGCTGGCCCAGCAAAGAACCGATTTTTTGAGGGAACAAAGCGCTTGGACCGTCTTGCGCGTATAGTTGACCACGGATCCTTCCGAAAACGCGCATAGCTCCGCCGTGTTGCCTATGGAGGCTCCATTTCCGTCGTGTCCAAGGCGAAAGAATGCAATTGCGACTTGATCCTCGAGGCTCGATAGGCGCCGGCTTGCCGTACTTCGGATTGAATATGGAGTGTTCTCTCAAGCGCGAGACAATGTGGTGAAACGCGGCAGGCTCCATTCTGACCAGCTGTCGATATCGTTGCTGATCTCCGTCGTTCTCATACGCTGCCAATCGCTCCCCAATCGTGACGTTGAGCCTTGCAACTGCGCTTCGAGTACTGAGGTAGCGCTGGTGATGTACTGTATCAAGTGCCTGAAGTGTTTGAGCTGCATAGGTGAATTCGTCGTCGGCTGCCGCGCTGTCTCCTCTGTCATCCGCGTTGAACGCCGCAGCGATGCTCTGGTCGACGTTGGCAAGCGCCAGCAGCGTGAAAACTTGCTCGATTCTACTACGCTGTGAAGTGCGCGGCATGTTGTGAAGCTGTCAGGACGTAGGAGGAGGCGGTGATGACTGATATGTTGATGCCGATCACGTCTCGGCGGTCTCGCAAATTTCACTTCTCACACTTTGGTTCCCACTTCTCATGGGTTTTGGCGGAAGAAGCCTCCTCCATAGTAAAATCGTCATCGTGATATCACAAACGTGAGAAGTGGGGTCAACTTCTCATCATCTCACGGTTTTTTTGGGACTTTGAAACTCCCTCAGGGCATTTTTCCTCCATCTCATGCTCGCATGCGTCCACGTCCTTCAAACAGCGCCCCTCTCCTCCTCCTTCCTTGTCCAGATTCACAACCGCCCATCAGCAGCTTTTGCCGGCCATGTCAGTCGCTGCGAAGGATTCCGGGACCGCGGTCACTGAAGGAGCGACGAGCGATGTCAAGATGACACCGAAGGACGAAGAACTACTGGCTCAGGAGGAGAAGAAGGCATCTTCTTCTGATGATGTCGAAACGGAGGAAAACGTCTATGCGGCCGCGTTACTGTCCTCGTTGGCGGACCCGGCTGCCTATCAGGAGAAGTACATCACCAGCCGAGTCGAGTTGTAAGTTATTATTGCAACCCCTTTTTCGCCACCCAAGCTCCTATCTTATATACCTAAGCTCCATGTCTTCATTCCCCCTTTTCCTTCCCTGGCGGCCTTTCTACAGATGGTCATACTACGTCTACTACATCGGAAACCAAGGTCTAGGACCGTTCAACTACGGCCCGAGCCAGCTTCAGAACTTGCTCACTCTTGCAGCGGAAGCTGCGGGCAATGGGACTTGTGGCGGCACGGGTCAAGCAGAGTGTCGTCTCCGATGGGCTGGCTCGGCAAGGACTGTCGAGAGTCTCGTCTTGTGAGCTTTTTCTTCTTATCCTTTGATTTATACAGATGCCTGGTTCTGGGCGTGCTGATTTTGACTTGTGTTGGATGTTGCTGATTCCTTATCAGGCTCGCGAATGGGATCGGATTCGCAATTCAAGTGGCCCTCTTCCTCTTCATCGGAAGTCTTGCCGACTTCGGCTCCTATCGACCCTGGATTCTCGTGCTGTTTACAGTTGTCGGGGCTGCGACTTGTATGGCCTGGTTCGGTGTCACAGATCCGGCTCAGTGGCAGGTCGCGATGGGACTGTACATTATGAACAACATAACCTACCAAGGTGCTCTAAGCTTCTACTCTGGTACGTGTCTCCTTTTTTCCCCAATTTTGCGTGTCTGGTTCCCCTGTTCATACAGACACTCTGAACGTGCCCGCTATCATCTACAGCCGCCTTCCCTGGTCTCGTCCGAGGTCTGCCCGAAGTCCGCGATTCAGCCGAGAAGCTGTCAGCCAAACCAGCACAGACAACAGCAGAAGAGCACGCAAGGATTGAGTCCCTCCAACGGAATCGCGTCGTGAATATCTCCTTCGGTATCCAGGCCGCCGGCGAGATCGTCATCCTTGCCGTCATCCAGGGCGTGCTCAGCGGCATCCACGCCGACCAAGATGCGGCCCATAATACACGGGCGCTCAGTGTGTGCGCTGGGATTGGAGGGGCGACGTGGCTCCTTTTTGCCCTTCCGTGGTTCTTCCTTGAGAAGCATCGGCCCGGTCAGAAGCTGCCTAAGGGCTACAACTATCTCACCGTCGCTTGGCTGCAACTCAGACTCGCCTGCAAGCACATTTGGAAATTGAAGCAGACCCTGGTGCGTGCCTTTGTGATTTCCCACTTGCGGCGACTCTTTTTGATTACGAGCTCCGGCTGACATTTCCCCCGGTTGTTCTGTGCTGTTTTCAGCTGTACTTGATCTTCTACTTCCTCCTGTCAGATACGCTCAACACAGCCATCACAGTAATCAGCACGTTGCAGAACGACGCGGCCGCCTTCAGTGCCACAGTTCTCAATGAGCTACTCATCGTTGGTGAGTGTACCGCAGCGCGCCCCGCAATAGAGTTGATCTATTGACACACAATCTCTCCTTGTGCAGGTATCGTGTCGGAAACGATTGGTATTTTCGGTTTGTGAGCATTGCGGAACGTTCATGAGACGCCTATGAACAGACTACTGACATGCTCTTTACCGGAATATGTCATTGCTGCAGATGGTACATCCAAAAATGGTTCGGGGTCTCCACTTTGAATGCCTTCCGTTGGGTGATCTTCTGCATCGTGGTTCTGATGGTGGTGCGTCTCTCGAAGCCTTCTTGTTCTCTTTGTCGATTCACGGGGGAGATCAGTATAGGATTGTCGCTGATCTTCTATTTCTCTCTGCAGTGGGGCTTCATCGGCATTTTCACACAGAAGTTCGGCTATCACAACCAATGGGAATTCTGGGTGTATCAATTTTGGTATGGAGGACTGGGTGAGTAGTTTCGTCTGAACGGTTCGACGTTATCATTACGTTATTAAGCAGAAACCTTCCTCTTGTCCTCACCTTCCCCTTTCTTGCAATACTTGGATGCGAACAGTGTGTCCATGGGTGAGTGGATTTCAAACATTTTGATACTGTCGCTCTGGTGCTGATCTTCAACATTTCCTACAGTATGCCATTTCCTTCACCATGATAGGAGAAGTAACGCCAGCAGGATACGAGTTCCTCATCTTCTCCCTCTTCGGACTGATCGGAAAGTCGAGCTCATTCGTAGGACCTTTCGTGTCCTCGGCCATCTCAAACCGGACGGGCAACCCGTCGGCACCATTCTACTTCCTCCTCTTCTGCACCCTGGCCTCCTGCTTGCTCCTCATTCCTCTCGACCTTCAAAAGTCGAGGATCGAACAAGCCCGGTTTCTGGATCGAGCCAAGGAGGAGAAGGAAAGGGCAGCGGCCGGAGGCGCGGGGTTCGGCCTCGAGGGCTCGCTGGGCGAGAAGGACGATGCGGTCGTGCGAGTGCGCTCAGTCGGGACCGACGCAGCGAAGACGGAACCGCGAACGATTCCTGGATCCGAAGGGGACTCGAACAGCACCCCACACAGAACGAAGGAGTGAACCATGCTTCCACCCCGCCAAATTAACGCTACAACCATAGAAACGATCCCTGAAGTACGGCGTTCGCATGCAACGACGTCGTCAGCATCGCTTTCGAACGTGGATCGAGGTGCAACCTCGCGTTGTTATCAAGGGCTGTCGGAAACCAGGCTGCTGTTGGAGATCTTTCGAGGAATCAATCATAGATGCAATGAAAGGAACGTTTGGGTTGTCCGCTTCATGGACGCGCCCGTAACGCGTAACGCATAACGTGCCAGTGGAGAGGCAGAGTCCGCTGGCGGGCAGGACAAAATCGAGATGAATTGGATTCCATCTGAGTCGATTGCCTTCAGCATGAAATCAACTAAAAGGTGCTATGTAGTGGAGAGATGACTTGATTCGCGTACGAAGGAACGACTATGAAGTATGTACGAGCCGGAAGGAAGGGGTTGCGAGAGAGAGACAGATGATCGAGGCAAGAGTTCGCTCGATGTGTAATAGAGAGATGACGCTCCCAGGCTGCTAAACTAAGTAATGTTCCTGTTTGAATTCGAATGAGAGAGAGACAGAAAAGAAAGGAGTGTGCGATGGGGAGGGAAAAGGAAGAGAAAGATGATTTATGGTCCTTGATAAGATGCGTGCCAGGTTGATCCCTGCAGGCTCGCGCCGATAATAATGAATGCGAAGAGAGTGAGATGATCCGGAGACCCGTGTGATGTTGCGCCGAGTGGGTCGGGATTCGTTCAGCACCCCGTCACCGTGTTCTTGGGCCAAGGGTACTTGGAGGCGCGATACGAGATTTGGTCGCGGTTCATGTAGAGATCCGGATGCGATGCAATGTACTGTATGAGGGGAGGAGAGCTATAGAATAAGCAGGATGCCAGAGCCGACTGCGGCAGCAGAAGAAGACGAAGAGATTCAACAGCATCAGACTCACGTCCGCAGTGGGATGGTCCGGCGGATCGCACGAGACCTTGTCAGCTTCCCCATCGCGCTGATAAACTCGAACATAATCGATCATGAACGCGGCAGGAAAGGTCATAGCGTTGGCACCCGTAAATTCTGTAGGAGAGAGGAAATGGGCAGTTTTGTCAGTGTTCGAGATCTTTGACTTATTCTTTACAGCGTGCCTCGGTCTGTGACTTACTGGTAGGTTGAAATCCGCCGGCCATGCCCATACTGGTAGCAAAATCAAAAGCAAGAGTAAAGCAAGAGAGAAGGCGAGTTCAGCTATTATTTCAGCCATCCGGCCTCCGGCCTCTGTCACTCACTTCATGATGATGCTCATGGGCTCCGTAGCTACGAGTCGGCGACTGATGTCCTGGAGTGGTCGAGGGTCCTGTATTAGGAGAGCGGGGTCAGGTAAGGGCGAGTTCAGGTAGGAAGTCTCGATAAGAGAAACTAAGACCGTACTCACCATCGCTCCGCCATAGACGGTCCAGGTTGCTTTCCCGTCGACATACCTGGGGCAAAACATTTTAGGATCAGACCGTTTTCTTAGGTCAGCACCTTTCCTAGTGCGCCTGTACTCTTCCTCCGATGAGACCGTCCAGGTAGACGACTCACCATGTAACGAAGCCGCTCCCGTCTTGCTTCCAGTCGGGTTGATACTCGAACCCATATGTGACGAAGCGTTGGCCTGCCTGTGAATACGTATGGAGAAGGACCATACCGCCATCCGAATTAGACGATCAGCGATCAGCGATCAGCGATCAGCGATCAGTGAGCAATATAAGGAAGAGCAGGGAAGCGAACGGGCTTTGTGTAGGCACGTACCTGTGTAAAACCATCACGAGGACACTGTGTCAATCCACTGGCGCACTGTTGGAGAGGACCGCCCAGGTAGTCATTGATACGAGCGAGGTCCTCGTTGTAGATATGAAAGCCTGGTCCACTCCCACCCTTGGACCAATCGTACCCGACATCAAAGGGCGCCATCTGGAAACTCTGCGAGGCATACGCGTCGAATTCGTTGCTGCGGAACTGAATCTGTGCTTCAAGGGCGTCAATCTCCGGGGCTGTGCGGGAGACCTTCCGATTGGGCCCAGGATGGTCCTCCCCGTCACAGGTGCAGGCGGGGAAGCGCATGCCCGGCAGAGAGGAGAGGCGCTTGGGACCCTTTCCATCGAGTTCGTTCGGGTCAGAAGCCGAGTATTTGCCAATTCCGTTCACGGTGGCTGCGGGTCCGGATCGATTGAGCCACATCTGATTGGGCAAGATTCCAGCATCGCAGTTGTCTGCGTAGCTGTATGGCCAGAGTCCTTCGGTGGAGCTTAGGTACCCGGGCCGGCCGAGGTTGCCCATGGTCCAGAGACCGGGCCAGTATCCCATGGTGTCCGGTCTGCCAGGTTGCAAGGCGTTGAATTCGATGTAGCCGCCCTGGAAGCAGAACTTGTTCCAACTCTGGAGCATGCCTGATCGGAAGTTGAGGTTGTGGGTAGGGAGCTCTTCCATCATTATGACCAGGTTCCCGCCGGTGGTGTTGATGGCTTCGGGCGAGTACCATTCGTAATCCATGGTGGCGCCGTACCAAATGTCTTGGGCTTCCCAGAAGGGATCGTCGCCCTTCCAGAAGGTCCTTCCCTCCTCATTGAACTCGTCGCTGAAGACTAGGTGGTAGTTGTACTTGGTGGCGCGTTTGTTGGTATCGATGGTCTGACCTTGCCACTTCCTGGCCTCGGGCGGTGTGTCTTTGTCGATGACCTGCGGAAGGTTGAGATCGGGTACTTGACCGGTCCCGTTGGTACCACCGAGGTTGAGGCCGCCCAGCTTCTGCTTGTTCGCCTCGGATACGAAGTGCTGCGCGACGGGGTAGCCTGCGAAGAGTCCGAGGAGCGCGCATGCGAGGAATCCGAGGGTGCAAATATTCATCCACCCGGTGCATGAGATCGCAGAAGAGCGTTTATCTACATCTCTGACATCGTGCTGGAGGGACGACGGAGGGCGATGGTGATGAGCGCTGCTCTGCCTGAAGCGTGAGGACTAGGATACTCACAAGCCAATCGTCAGCTTCTGGGGATGTGGTGTAGGCGGCCATCAATCCCGGTGCGACTGTAAACTTCTTGCCAGTAACTCCGCTCGAGACGGAGTACATGTCGCTGCCCTTTGAGAGTCGGTACGGACGTGTGTCTGTTGTTGACTGTGGCGACTGTGGGTGGAGACCAGATGAACGTGGGACAAGACGGGCGTGTGGGCTGAACTCCTCTTCGTGACTGGGACTGCCTGCGTAGTAAGAACCCATGGCGCAGTATGAAAGAGCAAGGAAGAGTGGGGGGAGGGATGCAGAGCGTGAAGAGCAGTGAGCAGGATAACGAGTGAGTGAGTGAGGGGAGAGAAAGGTGAGCGTATAGGAAATCACCAAGCTCACGGCCCTCCCCACGGGCCTCCAACGTCCCCGATTGAGAAGGCCCAAGATTTCGGTTCGCTGGGGAAGGAAAAGGAAGGTCAAGCGGTCCAGCGGTCAAGCGTCAAGGGGTGGTCCACTCGATGGCGCCGGACTCAGACTCAGTATCACAGCGAGCAGGCCGAATTGGAACGAATTGTGCCATGAGTGTCGCGGACAGGAAGGAATCTCTTCCTCGGTGAGGCGGTGATGGGCAAGTGGTCTGAAGTCAACCTGTCAACCTCGCGTGGCGCTCCAAAGCTGACAAGTGCGGCCCGCGGCCCACCCGCCGGTTGCTCGACCGCGCTGTAAACAGCTCCCGGGCTTCGCCGAGTGAAGGGTATTGATAGTAGAACACGTGACTCCAGCGCACGGTTGATGAATGACGAAGCCTGAGATGAGACGGCCCGTGTCCTCAACGAAGACGACGATCTTCTCAATCGCGCTCACCAGTGTCTGACCAGACAACGCGCTTCAAGAACTTCCGTCCCCCTCTCCCGCCCTGTCCTTTTCTTTTGGCTTACCCAGCCAAGGAACACACACGCACTCGTCCGCGTCCAGCTCGACCGAGCTGATCACCAAACCCACACCACTGTCGCCCGTCAGTTGGTTCTTCATAGAAGGTACGATCCTGTCCAAGGACCACTCTCACCCCGAGCGACCAGCTCCTCACCCACACACTATTCTGACCACCTGTTCGTCCCTTCTCTACTCCCTACCAGTCCTGACTCGATACAGTCAGCCTCCAACGATACGAACCCGCCGTTCAACACCACTCACATCACTGCCCAAGTGATTGTGTAAAGGTACGAATCAACCCTCCCAGTCCAAGCAGACGTCCAGTCATAGACCAGCATGTCCAAGTGTACATCACTGGCACCAAACTAACACCCTAGACAGAGGCCAAGATCGCATCGATGCCAGAGGCAGGCGAACAAGTTCCAGCAGCCATCCAGGCTCCACCAAACCAACAAGCACCAGAACAAGCCCTCGGGGGTCAACCAGCAGACATCGAGGCACAGCCCGCCGCAGGAGCAGCAGCCGCACCCGGCGCCCAAGCCGACGACCGCATCAACGCTGAGGCAGCCGCAGCAGCAGCAGCCAACCAAGCCGACCCACAACCAGCAGCCGCTGCTGCTCAAGAAGAACCACGCCCAATCGACCAAGTCGGTGCTGACCCTCAAGCTCAACCCCAAGCGCGCCAACAATCCCCTGTGGACCAACCTCGTCCAGAAGGCGATAACTTCGAACATACTCCCGAACAGCTGCAAGAGGCCGAATCCCTCCTCAACAACCGCAAGGCATGGCTGGAGGAGCTCGCCCCCGACCTCGACAAGAAGGGTCGCAAGGAGGCCACGGAGATGGCTCATGGGATCATCTTCACCTCCCAAAACACCGCGAAGGACGCCCTGGAGATGGCGCTACACCACATTGGCATGAGGGTCCACATCCAAACAGCTGTCGGAAAGGACCTCAACCCCTCGTCGGACATCCCGTCCGAACCGGATCAAGCTCCAGCCCCCTCAGCCATCAAGCTCGCCCTTCCGAAGGCCTCCAAGAAGCGAAAGTCCAAGGGAAAAGGCAAGAAGCCCGCCAAGAAGAAGTCAAAGCGTCGCCGCCTAGACAGCTCCGATACGGAATCCTCCTCGGGCTCCTCCTCCTCGGAGTCATCCTCTGGGGACTCCAACTCGGATTCCGACTCCGACCAGGACACGAGCTCAGACGAGGACGATACCAAGTGGAAGCCGGGCAAGAGGAACCAACAGGTCTGGGGAGCCATGAACGTCCCCGACCGGATTGCCAAGAAGGTCGACAAGGGAGAATACGTCGACATGTGGTGGTTCACACCCACAGCTCTCTCCATGAAGCACAAGGACAAGAAGAAGGTCCTGACGGTGCAGGGGGGCGAACTCAGAGCAGCAGAACCCTCCAACCCGGCCGAATTCACGGAGGACGAATCGATCCCATGGGACGACTTCCTCTTTGCCATCGACAAGTGGACCGAGACGATGAAAGCCGAGGATATTGGCAAGAAGACCAGGTCGGCTTGGAACAGCTTCAACACCGCTGTGCGAAAGCATATGGACCGACAAGAGCCACTGGTACGACAATCCCTCCAAATGCTGCACGCATGGCAACGCAAGTGCTTTGCGCACGACACCCGCCAGACCAAGACCCGGCGCAAGAAAATCAAGCGCAGCGATCTCTCGGATGCGGAGAAGAGCTCCAAGCTGGACGACCTTCGCCAGTTCGACCCGGCCATATGGCCGAGCGACAACTTCAAAAGGATCAAAAAGGAGCTGAAGAAGAGAAGATCCTCGGCAGTGGAGGAAGAGCTCCAACGGATAAAGGCGGCCATCGCTGGCCCCAGCAACTCCAACTCGGGCTCAAAGCGCTCTCAATCAGGTGGACCGAGCGGAACCGGCCAGCAATCCAAGCAGCCATCCCAGAAGAAGTCCTTTCGGGACGAAGGATCCAGCTCCAAGTCTGCTGGCGCCCCGTGCTCACGATGCGGGTCGAAAGCTCGCCACAACCCTCGAGAATGCATGGCGGAGCACCTTGCGGCCGACCCCACCAAGAAAACCTTCGCAATCAACAACGATCGAGGTCAATGCATCAAGAGGGACGGGGGACAGCGAATTTGCGTCAGGTACAACATCGGCAACTGCCAGTTCCCGGCCTGCCACCACATGCACATCTGCTGCCTCTGTGGGAAGGACTCCTGCTCAGCCCAGAGATGCAGCCTTGCTACTGGAGCGCCACCTCCAACAGGCGCTTCGGCTCAATCCTAAGGGATGGGCCGAGCTCCTACAACAACACAACCTCCTCGGAAAATACCCCCAAATCGTGCCTGCACTCCGAGGAGGCCTCAACATCGGCATTAAGCCGCCAGCAGCCACGTACATGGCTGAACACCATCAATCCGCTCGAATCCTCCCGCAAGAAGTCCAGAAGATCATCACAAAAGAGCTGGCCGCTGGCCGATACTCTGGCCCTCAAACGAATCGTCGGCGAACATTTCCAAACCTCGCCGCTCGGACTACGACCCAAACCAAATGGGAAGTATCGCCCAATCCAAGACTTCAGCCATGGGAACACAGCCGTCCCATCAGTTAACTCAAAACTCGCCCCGACGAATGGCCCACGACATGGTGCGCTTTCCATGACATGTGCAGGATCCTACTCATGCACCCCAGAACATCCCAAGCATACGTCAGGGACGTCACCTCAGCTTTCCGACAAGTTCCCCTCCATCCATCGCAATGGGCCTCAACAGTGGTCGAATGGGACGGTCAATTCTATGTTGACCTCTTCCTCGCTTTCGGCCTGGGACCAGCCTGTGGTGCTTACGGCCTGTTCGCGGACGCCTTTGCTGATATTTTCCGAGCAATTCAAATCGCCACGACCGCGCATTGGGTCGATGACAACATATTCCTCAGAGTACCCACCACCGAGCTTGAACTCCTCAACAAAAGGAGAGAGTCGATTCGCAAGTCCATCGACCCGACACCCCGACACAAAGGGGGTCGTACATTCTGGACCAGCAATGACGGGACCGAACACACAGAAGACTTCGCACACCCCATCACAAAGCAACCCAACGCCGAAGGAGGCTTCCACATGGGTCTGGAGGACATCGACAGGGTGTCCAGAACCCTTGGTTGGCCTTGGGAACCGGAAAAAGATGCGCCATGGGCGTCCGTCTTCCGGTACGCGGGAATCAACTACAACATCGCAACCCGCGAAGTCTCCCTCCCCGAGTCAAAGCGGACCAAGTACCTCCAAACCATTGCTGACATCAGAGAGAAAGCCAAGGCCAACCAAAGCAGATACCAACTCCCAGACATCGAACGTCTCCACGGTCAATGTCAATGGGCGGAGAGCATCCACACACAAGGAAAGTGGCATGTCAAGGGGCTCCAAGACTTCATCCGAGCAGCCAACGACCAACCCGCTCTTCGACACCAGTGGCGATACGGAGGAGAGCGAATCAGGCAAGACATGGACTGGTGGGAAGCCACCCTCCAGCAAGAGAACTTCTGGAGATCCTTCGACCCTACACCGGCCAAAGACG
Source organism: Tilletia caries (assembly GCA_032718865.1). NCBI lineage: Eukaryota > Fungi > Basidiomycota > Exobasidiomycetes > Tilletiales > Tilletiaceae > Tilletia > Tilletia caries. The sequence continues at coordinate 1,900,859 of JALUTQ010000004.1, forward strand.
TCCAGTGCTACTGTGACGGTTCGACCTCATTCGGCGTCGGGCTTAGCATTGGAGGACGAGAGCGAGCGTACCCACTCAAAGACGAACACGCAGCCCGAACGGACATCAAGATCGTGGAGGCACTGGCTCTCGAGCTGGCCGTTCTTACCCTGGATGCTCTGGGTTTCCGCAACCAGGCGATCATCATCCACACGGACAACACGGCCGTCCTCGGAGCCTTCAAGAAAGGGAAGATGGCAGCCCCCGAGCCAAACCGCGTCCTGGAACGGGTCGCAGCTCACGAAGTCAGGGCCCGACTGTCCATCCGACTCGTCTGGGTCGACACCCACTCACAAAAAGCGGACCCACCATCCAGGGGCAAAGTCTCCTCCTCCCTCCCGCGCCTCCCGGTACCGACAATGGATCCAGAACTCCATCGTTGGTTCAAACCGAGCTGGTAAAGGAAACAACCAAGCTGATCGTGGCCGAGATGGAGAAGAGCCACCGGAGAAGAAACCCAAGCTGGACCAGAACCAGGGGCATTATGCAGCCAGTCCAATCCAAGACGCATCAAACCGATGGCAGTCACTGCTGAAGGATTGGAAGGAGAGGCAGCTTGCAAAGGACCAACCGCGAACGAAGGAGATTCGCGCGACATCATCCCATCCCGCACCTTCACCCGTGCTCATCCCCACGCAACCCTCAACACCCAAACAAGTGACAGGGTTCCAGTTCACCGCTCCTACCAAGAAGAGCATCAACACCCGTCGGTTCAACCCGAAGAAGATCCAAGTCCGAGCCACCTCGAACCGACCAGACAACATCAAGGCGGAAGAGAGATTCGCTACCTGGAAACCAGCCAATCGAACCCCATCACAATCCACATCCAAGGTCCAAGACGAGCAAGTCCGGCAACTGATCCTCTCCTCGTTCGCCAAGAGCACGAAGAAGGGGTACAGTACCGCCGTTGCCCAATGGAATCGCTTCTGCGACGAACACAACGTCGAAGAATCCAAGCGAGCACCAGCAGACCCAGAACTCGTTGAGCTCTGGATTGCAGAGGCGGCGGGGGAGAAGAGCGGCGGCTACCTCAGCGACTGGGCATCCGCCTTACATGCCTGGCACACCCTGAACAACCTGCCCTGGCTGCCAGACCCAGAACGCCTCAAGCTCGTAAAGAGAGGGGCCAAGTACACCCAACCCCCGCCCAAACCACCCCGAGCTCCAATGACTTCTGACTGGTTAAACAAAGTCATTCCTGCTGCCAACCTCAACAACCCAAAGGAACTAGCCACCATGGCGGCCGCAACCTGTGGGGTATGGGGCCTATTCCGGCTCGGAGAGCTGGTGATCGGAGATGAGGGCTTCGACCCCGTCAGGTCCGTGACCAGAGCCGACGTCAAAACGGAGATCATCGACTCCCAGGGCAAGCAGATCCTTGCGATCACGGTAGACCGCGTAATGGTCCACGGCCGGTGGGACTCCAACACGTGGAAGCGGTACGTCCGGGAGCACGCCGAAGTGCTGGCCCCTTACCTCGCAACAGAGCTTCAGGCAACTCAAGACCGTTCCTGATAGCAGACCAAAAAGTACGTACATTCATTTCCCTGGAACAGAATGGGCTGAGTGTAGACCTCCACCAGTTCTGCGGCCTCCCACGCGAGTCCAAGCGTCCAACAAAGCTGACCGCCCGTCCTCTAACTCTTCCAGAGAATGGGAAGCGCGCGTGCCGCAGAGAACTAAGAGGCTACCTCCGACGAGCCCACAAGCGAGACAGAAATCGCAGTGGCTCTCTAGCCCAATTTTCCTCCCAACTAACACTCGTTTGACCCGTGTGACCCTGATAGGAAGTGAGAAGCGCATAGTCTCACATGGCAGACTGATATCCATGAACTCTGGTGCGAAGGCCCGCCACCGGACCATCAACCACATCTCCAGTCTCCACATCTCCGACCTGACCTCTCCTCGCACGGATCACAATTCACGGATGTCAGCACCACCAGCACCTTCACGGAAGCGCGAAGCATACTGGAGGCGTGGGGCGTGGAGGCGTGGAGCGTTAAGGCTCAAGCGCTCAAGGCTTTAACGCGTTAAGGCCGCTCGCCGTTCGCCATCCATCGCTTCCGGATGCGGCATGGATTGAGAAGGAAGGATGATGATGGAAGGTTGATGCGTTGATGCGTTGATGACGCGGTAGTCATTTGGTTGAAAGCGTCCTTGCGGGGGCCATGGTGAGATGAAAAGGTTTAAAAGGCTGCCTCTCTGCTGCTTGGTAAGGTCATCCTGGTCCCCCAGCAATAGCATGAACACTACTGCACTCATTCGTACAACCTCTCGTCTCCGCCAAGTCTCACGTCTTTTCAGCTCCAGTGCAACTACTCTCACCATGCAGCCTCTCATCGTCTACACGCAGGGGACCCCGAACGGCCACAAGGTTACCACCTTCACGGAGGAGCTCAAGGAAGCCTACCCGGAGTTCAAGGTCGAGTACAAGCCCATTGAGCTCGGCAAGAACGAGCAAAAGGAGCCCTGGTTCCTGAAGATTAACCCCAACGGGCGGATCCCGGCCATCGTCGACCCCAACCGCGACAACTTTGCCGTCTTCGAGTCTGCGGCCATTCTCCTCTACCTTGAGAAGCACTACGACCCCGAGCACAAGTTCTCGTGGCCCAGCTCCAACCCAAAGTCTGAGGACCTTCGCTCCGAAGTGCTGCAGTGGATGTTCTTCGGACACGGCGGTGGTGAGCCAAGAGCAGCCGATAATTTCTGCAAGTCAAACTCTAGCACTGATCCATGCTCCATTTCTGTCGTTACTCGTGCCTCCAGTGGGCCCAATGCAAGGGCAGGCCAACCATTTTGTTAGTGAGTATATAGAGGAAGGAGGCTCTCCCTTCATAAATTTGACTCGATCCCTTCAACAATCTGACTTGACCCCTTCACTTTTTTTCCCAAAGGATACGCGCCGGAAGAGATTCCCTACGGAATCCAACGCTACCAAGTGAGGAACAGGCAAATTAACATTGCCAGGCGTAGAACATAGCCTCTCACCCTTTACATTTTCTTACAGACGGAGACGAAGCGCCTCTACACTGTCCTCGGTGACCGACTCAAGGGCCGCGAGTACCTGGTCGGCGACAAGTACACCCTCGCCGACGCATCTATCTGGCCATGGGTCCTCCTCGCCCGCATCGCTGGAATCGAGGACAAGGCCGTGCCGGAGGACGTCAAGGCTTGGGTCAAGCGTTGCTACGAGCGGCCTGCGTCTAAGAAGGGCGTCCACATCCCCTCCCACAACGCGACGATCGACAAGGTACTCGACCCCGAGTACTGGACAAAGTACGGTGAGGAGTTTAAGAATCGAAACACCGAGTCGGCCAAGTGGATCATGGCTGGGATGAAGAAGGACGCTGAGACCCACAAGTGATCTCTGAACCCCTCTTCACACAGCCGCCAAAAGCTGAACGCTCAGTGACGCTTCCTCGCTGTTCGCAACTCGCGTAGCCCCAAATTGAATCTGTGAAATTCTTTGCATTATTTTTGATCGTTTGTCTGCCACTGGGAGCTGCCACGAGTGACCTACGCTGTCAAATCATCCTAACCGGCATGCCAACACTGATCATGTCCCATCCCCGCTGATCGTCACCTCCCGTCTCGGTAGATGTTTCCGTTCGTAGCCAGTGAAGATGTTCACCAAACTCGACCCTGCCCGCACCAGAAGCAGAACCAGAAGCAGCAGCACCAGAGCCTTTCCCACCCTGCAAACGTCGTCTCCGCCTGCTCAAAGCCCCTAGAATCTCCGGCACCCGCTCGCCGGTCTCCTGATCGATCCCGACCATCTCGCAACGCCTGCAATGGCCCAAAGCACCAAAGACATGCGGGCCAATTTCGAATCGCTCGACGCCGTCCTCCGGCAAAGGTTCAGGATGCGCAGGCTCCAGAGCATGTGCCGCGACCGGAGGCTGCGAAACAGGCGAAGACACCTTGCCCGCGACCACAAAGTTGGGTCGGAAGGAGGAGGCATTGACGTGACTCCAATCTTGATCGAGATCCTGTGGCTCGGTGGCATCTTCTCGTACCCAGTCACGCACTCTGTTCACCGACTCCTGACAGACCACCAGGAATGGCGACTCGTTGCTCAGCAGGATTGGAATCACGTCAGTCGCCGGGCTGTCCGCCGTCTCTGGCGCAGTTCCGCTCGGTCCACTCTTGCTCAGGTGGCTGTGGCGATGACGGCCAGAGACCGCTGAAAGGCGTGCAAGGGTGCAGTCGACGTCGAGGAAGTTGGAGAAGGCCTCTTGCACAAGGGCACAAGGATGCCGATCGGGTCCGCCCGAGACTACCGTGCCATTGGCCAGTGCCGCACACATGCCAGCTGCAGATTGGTTGCGGGAAACGCCTTGCAGAAGTTCGTCGTCTGTATCGCGCAGAGAGCAAAAGGATCGTTCGCAATTCTCGCCAGATCCGAAGCGAAGAATGAGGCGACGCTCGTATTCGATCCCACCCTCTCGCATCAGGTCCACCACAAGCGAACCGACGTGGTCCGAATGTACTGTGGCGGGAGCATCATTGCCGAAGCTTCGTTCGACCCGGGCCCGAATGAGGGCCATGCGGGTGTGACGCTTCTGACTGAGGATTCGAGTTTTCGCACTCGCACTCCCTGAAGGCACAGAGACTAGGCACCATTCGCGATCGTGTAGGAGACCGTATGACGTCAAGGGCCAATGAGTTGCACTTTGCTGCTGCAACGCCGGACTGACGAGCTCAATGCCTGATCGCCCGTGTTTCTCGTCATCGATTCCAGAGCGTACGGATGATGGAGGAGTGCCTGCAGAACGTCCCGTCGCGTCAGAAGAGAACAGACGATCTGACTGCGAAGATGAGAGCGAACGAAAGCTCGGAGAGGAGGGGCAAGGCAGAGACGCGGACGTGGATGGCGGTTGGGGTGGAGCTGAGACGTCGTCAGTCGTGGAGGGCCGGAGCACAACACAACCACAGTCATCACAAGTCGCCTCTTCTATCCAACCTGTCGGCTGTTCCGGTGGCTCTTGATTGAAGGGTCGGCCGAAATGTTGCCCGCTGCAGGACTTGATGGGGTACAGCGTCATCGACTGGAGGTACGCGCCATCCCGTTCCTCCTCCTCCACTGCACTCGTTTGGATGCTCGCTATCTCGGCTGCATTGCGACCCTCAGCGTCCTTTCGCTGATCAATGACGAAGAACTTGAGGAGGAAATCGAGGAACGAGTCTATGTCGGCTTTCGTGTTCCATGTGCACAGACTGACCCGGATTGCTGCGCCAGGATGTTCGTCGTCGTCCAAGGTGGTTGCGCTAGAGTCGTCAGCGATCAGATCGTCCTGGGACAGTTGAGCAGATTGCGACACCGCATCGGCATCGACCCAGCCTGCATCCGAGTCGACCTCCTCCTCCCCTGCACATCCGACACCATCTTCGTTCCACAGTTTCCATAGCCGCTCTCGAGATACTCCAACCACCTCCTCCATCACCCCAGCATTGCAATGTCGACCTACGCGCAAATGGATAGAAAGCAGTGTCGCCAAACGTCCAGCTTCGAATGGTGATATTATTGAAGGCAGAAGATCGGGCGAGGAGGTTGTGGAGCGTGGTGTCAACAGATTGAAAAGGGCAATGGGACCTTGGTCGTTGTCTCGAACGAATTCCTCGGCATCATCGTCATCGAGCATTGCCTGTAGTTCTTGTCTTGAAGGATATAGTACTCGCTGCGCCGTCGCCCAGGATCGGCCTTGTTGAATCCATCTTTGACCCGATCGAGATTGTGTATAGACATCGACCAGCCATTGAGGTTCATTCCCGGACGAACGCGAGGTACTGTGATGTAGGGCACCGAGGCCGCGGTATAGTCTGCGCGTCAAACTGCGGACGTGCTTCTTCCGCAGTGACCAGCTTGACTGGTCGTGGAGAGCAGGAGAGAGAAGGGCACCTTCACCGTCGGCACCAAGGTTGTCAGGATTCAGCAGGCATTGATGTGCATCCATAGCATGTTGTACCGCAAGGATGCCATAGAAATTGAGTGTGCCGTCTTCGAGACGGCGTGCAAGGGCTCTGGACGGAATCAAAGAAGGCAGATCTCTTCCCTTTTCCTTGCCCTTGCCGTCAGGCCGACACGGATCGCGATAGCTGAGGCTGAGGGCCAACGTACCGCCGCCAAAGTATCGTTTTCCGTTGAGGGCAGCGTGCACCTCTGCGTCTCGTCGAACAAGGAGACCCCCAAGACCTGTGGGATATCCAAAGATCTTGTAGAACGAGAAGGCGATGAAGTCTGGAGCATCGCGTGAATGAGGTCCTGCGAGGGGGATGCGCTCCGTGGGCCAGCGGGAGGATGACGAAAGATAGGACGAAGCATCGAGAAGAATGAAGGTCTTCGCAGCTTGTGGCCCAGGGGTCCGATCCACTGCCCGGCCAAGCTTGTTCACCAGATCGATGTATCGCCTACCTGTGGCGTTGCACTGCAAGGGAAGCGCCACAAGCGAGCTACCGCCACATCCTCCGTCGTTTCCGTCCTGACGCTGACTCCATGTCATCAGTGCGTCCTCGTCCAGTGCCCTTACGCTAGCCCCCTGACTTGATGCGAGCGAGCGCAGGCCAGACAGCGAAGTGTGCGACTGATTCAGATACGCGAACGTGCCGGCTCTCCGTTGTGTCGATGCTGACCTGGAGCCGTACCAATCGAAGCTCTCGGCGACGAGCTTGAGACTGTCCGTAGCACCAGATGTAAACACCAAGTCCCAACCTGCGTTCGCAGATTCGTCGACTCCGAAAATCTCCTTCAGGACTGATTTCCGGACCCCATCGATGGCTTGGGCCGTTCGTCGAGCTGCGGGTGCCCCACTGTGAGGATTTGAATACAAATTTGTCGATAGATCCTTGTGGAGCGAGCCGAGGATTGAGGTTGAAGGGAATGGAGGAGCAGCGGCTGCATCGAGATATAGACCGGAGGACGAACCGACAAGTTGAGGTAATTCAGTGGCCCGGATCGATGCGATGTGAGCATCGAACAATTCGCTTGAACTCGAGCTCGAGCTCGAGCTGGTACCTGCTCGTTGAGACATTGTAACGATATCGAGCGTTTGTGCTATATGAAAAAAAAAGGTATCGAGTTAGTCACTTCTCTTTCCAACGCATGCTGTCGGGCAACTCACACTGGGAATGAACGATGCTTCGCCACCTTCGACCTTTACGTTCGCCGCTGCAACGCAAGCCTCCGTTTCGCTCAAAATTGGGGACAGGTACTTCGACGCTTCCAATGTCTCGAGATCAAGCGTCCGTCCCTTTTCAAGGACTCGTCGATCAGAACGCTTTGCACCACCCTCACGAGTTGGAGGGATCTGCAACGAAGCGGAATGGCCGAAGGGGGAACAAGTTTAGCCGCTCGGCGCCTCTTGCGCTTATCACCGAGCAATTTCGCTTAGATAAGCCAAAGCAGCCAAACGTTTCAATTTTTTTGACCCTATTCTTCCCGACATCTTCCTCCTCTTCATGCTTCATCGCTTCATCGCCCTGCTCTCTACAGAGTGAGGGATTCGTTCGGAAACAACTACCTACTTTCAAGGCAGACCGCAAAGCCAGTAGTCAGAACGCGTATGAATCTTGCAAGCGCGTCCGTGATCAGTGAGTTTTTCCGCGCATCTTTCGTTCACTTTGTGAAGAAGTCCTTCCTCATTGAACCCAACATTATATTTTCCTTCCTGGCGATGATTCAGCGAGCGTCGCCTCCCTGTCTCGCGCCTTCCTGCTGCTCGGATGTCGCTCCGTGACAGTTCGTGGATTGGACCGATTTCTGCGAATTCTTCACTCGCAGGAGCGGAGAAAGGCCCGGACAGGTCTGCTCACGTACGCAAATCATGTCAGCGTTCTCGATGAGCCCTTGCTCTGGGGTTCGATCCCCTTCACAAAAACGGCAACACGCAAGCTCATCGATTCTGCCAAGTCTGCATCAGGCGTCAACTCTTCCCAAGAGAAGGCCCAGCTGTCAAGGTTGAACTTCCGATCCCCCTTCGTCAGCCTAGATCCGGCCAACAATGCGAGATGGACCCTTGCTGCCAGTGATATCGTCTACATCAATGCGGCTCTACGTTCCTTTTTTAATACAGGTCAAGTCCTCGAGACCTTCCGAGGCGGCTCTCCCTTCCAACCGGCTTTAGACAGCGCTATCGACCAGCTTGACCAAAGTCGCTGGGTCCACATCTTCCCCGAAGGCTACGTGAATCTCAGTCGGACGACCGACTTGCGTCGGTTCAAGTGGGGGATTTCTCGAATCGCGATGGAAGCGGAGCATGCGCCGGTGTGCGTTCCCATTTGGATTACCGGATTCGATCACGTCATGCCTGAACCTCGAGCGGCGCCGAGATGGTTGCCCCGTCCTGGGGCTAACCTCAGCATCACATTCGGAAGGCCCGTCAGCCCAGCAGCGATGCGGAACGTGCTTACTGCGGAGAGTGGGTGCATTGGCGCGGTGCCTGCTCAAGCGCAAGCAGAGGGCGCTGACAAGGCCGACTTGAGTGGCGGGTTACGGTCAGCGCGTGAACGCGCGTACTGGGAGGATGCGTGGCAACCCGACGTGGACGTATTGGACGACGCCGAAGCCTGGGAACTCGAAGCTGGTTACGCCTCCTCAGCATCGCACGATGTTCGAGACATGGCGGCGGAAGTCTCGCGTCGCACCGGATCATCGCCCTTACCGCCGTCAAAGGATCACTTCCCGCCGATTCCAGCCCACGCCCCTCCACCAGGCGGCTGGCCACAGAATGCTCGCGAATCTCGGGCGGCTCGAGCTGCTGTATTGGACCAGAGCAACCCGGAACGCAAGCAAATTCGCTCGGATTTTGCGGCGTTGTTGCGGGACGAGCTGGGGCGGCTCGGACTGAGCGTTCGGAGAGCGATGGGTGATGGCGAGGGCGAGGGCCGGCTTGCACACAGTATCATGGAAACAAAATCGGATTGAATCAAACCCATAACAAATAGTAATACTGCTCCCCGACAAACTCCTCGTTGCTGAGAAATATAATCTTGATACACGATACAGCGTCAATAGTTCTCGAAAGACGCGCCGATGCGCGCAGGGCCGACCGAAGATGTAGGAGACGTCAGACAAGTTTGGGGTATTTGTGCAAACGCGCTGTTCGATTAAGATCGTAGAGGTATATTCAGGTTCGCTTGTATTGTTACAAAATCCGGGCATGACAGTCTACGAAAGGGGTTCCGAAGACAAAAAGCGTGGAGAAGATCGTGATGCAGATAAGTCGTTCAAGTTCAGGCGATGGTGGCATCGGTGGCAGCGGCACTGTGACGCTTGGGAAGAGCAGAGCTCTGGGCCTGGTCGACGCCGCCGTAGTTCTGGCCATCGGCGCGTCCGTGGCCAGTCGATGTGCCGTGCGATCCGGCGTCGGGTGCGGTACCGGGGGCGATGAAGGCAAAGTTGGAGCTGCGGAGGGCCCACAGGTGGTAAATGGCAAAGACGGGCTTGGCGAGCAGGTCGAGGACACCGTAGAAGACCATCTCGCCGTCGGTGGAGATGACGTTACCGCCGTCAGCAAGGCCCCAGGCAATGGGGTACTGTGAGGATCGAGGAGTACACGTCAGATGTATGTAACTGAGGGCATAGAGCATGTGAAGCACACTCACAAGGAACCACAAGAAGCAGAGAGCGATAGCGCCACGGAAGTAGACCTTGCCGTTGTCGGCGGAGATGGACTTGGCCGAGGTGTGGGCGGGGCCGTAAAGGATCCAGAAGACGAAGAACATAGCCACGCAGCCAATGCTGAAGAAGCCCCACTTGTAAGTGCTGGGCACGAGGGCTCCGACGAGACCGGTGACGATCATGACGATGTCCATGAAGATCGTGAGCAGGATGGTCGAGGTGGGAACGCCAGACACGAGGAGGATCTCAAGAAGAAGGAGAGGGGTCGTGATGGTCCAGTCGATGTAGCGTGCGTACCAGATACCGCGTGTAAGGCGTCCGCCGTTCTGAGCGAGGATAGCACCACCCTCACGGATGAACTCGACTTGGACGGGGGTCTCACCGAGGTTGGAGGCCATGCCAAAGTAAGCGACGGAAGCGGTGGTGAGGATAGCGATGGTGAGGAAGTGGAAGACGCGACGATGGGGCTCGACGGTGGTGAAAGCCCAGACACTGGTACCGATGGCGGTGGCAGCCATGACGGTGAAGACGAACCACAAGAAGGAGGAGCCAGATGTGGTCAAGTCAATGTCGGCCAGGGACGGGTTGACCTGGGTGGCCTGGTTGCCGGCGGCGCGGGCCAGGAGAGAAGACGCAGAGAAGGTCATGTTGGAAAGTTCCGACGTTCGTGAAGGGAACAGTAAGGGTAGGAGAGGGAGGGCGAGGGTGTGAACGACTTCTGAAGGAGGACGGCTGCTGAGGGAAAATCTTCAGAACCTTCGGCGAGGGGATCTCGACCTTTTAAAGGTTAGAAGGCTTCCATGAGCAGAGAGCAGAGAGAGCACCCCTGCACCAACCTACCGCTTACCATCCCGCTCAATGCTCCATGACGGCTACGTGCAGGGCTCTGGTGGACTACCCAACACCTTGCGCATTGCTGAGCTGTCCTCAGTTCTCAGATCGTACGGACGCTGAATACTGAATAGCTGAATGCTGATGCGCTGATGACGATCGTCGATGGAGGAAGGACGTCTATCTGCGGTCCACAAAAGAATGTTAGTCAATATGTATAGAACAAGGGCATCGAAGCGGTGTATGGTTAGAACCGATCCCATGTAGTGCCGCGGCAGAGCGCGTAAAGTGCATTAGACGGGGAAGAAGCGCGTATCAGGCATCAGGCGACAGGTATCAATCATCGACCCTGACTCACCAGGCCGCCGGGATGAGCGATGGGTAGATATATGTACATATATAGATGTGGGTCTTTGTTCGAAGCACTGGAAGAGAGGAGAGACAGATTTCGTGTGGGCTGCATCAGGCATCGGGAAAGAGCAAGCAGTCAGCGAGCTGTGAGATGTCAGATGTCAGAAGTCGGATGTGAGATGTGAGATGTGAGGAGCAGGTCTGTAGAGTGTACATAGATAGGTCAATTGTGCCCATGCTAGCATTCATTCGACGTGCGATGCTGATGAAGACTAACTGAAGTGGATCGTTGTCCATCGACAGGTCTTTGTGTGTCAGCCAGGGGTCAGCGAAAGTGAGTGAGAATTTCGTGCATCTCGATGACGTCGACAGCGTCCCGAAAAAAAAACATCGCCCACTACCCGCGCTTCCAGCGACCAGCACTACCAGTTGGAACTTGGAACTTGGAACCCAGTCCGGGACGGACACTTTTATGTGGAGTGAGCCCGCCCCTCTTCCCGCGCCCCGCCGCCGCGCCGCCCCCATCGAACCCTTCCATCGCGAACATCTCTCGTCCGAGACCACTACTTCGGCCTGCGAGCAAATAAAGTGCGAGTAGCCCGCCTACACTGGACCCTACTACTGGTGCCTTACCGCCTTATACCAGAGCTTTCAATAAGTTTCGAAATGGCGACCTCCGGCTCCCGCGCTCAGACGCCCAGAAGGAGATCAGCGCTCGCCGCTCATTTGTCAGAGCCTCAGACAAAACTTGAGAAAGTGTGCCCAACTTTCTCGAAGCGTCATCGCACAGAGGTAAATCCGTGCCCACTCTTGTCAGAAGCGTTCAGCTGATGCCTGATCACTGCTACCATGGGGGTTGTTTTAAGGGGTGTAAGACGCTTGTGGAACGCACGTGTTCACCTCATGTTATAATTTTCTATTTTGTTCCGCTGATTTGGGTGTTAAAACACCTTTCTAATAGTGTTAAAACCCAGTAGGCATAGTGATCACGTGACTGCTGCAGCGACCCGGGAAGTGAGACTAGGCGTCTCCAGACGCCTTCCTCACCGCCACCACCTTGCTCGACACCACGGCCCTCACCACACCCACCCGCCATGCCCAGCCAACCCCAACATGTCATCCACGGGTAGCAATACTGTAAATCGAGGGTTTCTGTCTTCAGAGAGCAGCATCAATTGAGTGTGGAAGCAGCTGTGAACCTTTTTGAGATACAGGGCAGAGACTCTGAGACCACCAAGCAGACCCATTCTAATTAGAGAAACTGAAAGTCTATCTTGTCTTCGGTTCTAGCAGCCGTAGAACAACCTCCAATACGTCATTGTTTTCAGACATGATTCCGCACCACGTAAAACGCTGCAGTTTTTGCCGAGCCCTTAAAACTCCTGCACAACAGGGATGTTTTGAGAGAACCGTAAAATCATTGTAAAACAAATTATTACGAAGCGTTTTACACCGCTTAAAACAACCCCCATGGTAGCAGTGGATGCCTGATGAACTTCCTCGTCCTTTCGAACACCTCAACGCCTCAACTCTGCCGCCGGGTCGACCTATCGACCTCCTCCATCCAAATGATTCCTGTCCGACGACGTTAGATTGATTAGCGTCAAAACAGATGCCGGGCATTGACGATTGATCCTCGATCCAAGTGGTCCCTCTGCATCAACCATACTAACATTCATTGAAATATATTGATCATCGCTCCTTCCTCCACAAATCGATGTAGGATGACCATCTCATGCTTTGTCTGCTCTGCGGTCCGGCTTCGGAGTTATGTTGAATGGTTCCTCATATCTCATAGCAAGCCATGCCCTCTTTGCTCGCCTTGACGCAAACGTCCCCTTTGCTGCCTGCGCTGACATTTTGTGTGCTGTCCTCACATCCTGGTTGTCGTCTGGTTTGTCCTCACCTTGAGCGAAGACGTTCAAAGGGGCCCTATCACATTATCGACCATGGGCGGCCACACCTCTCCGTCGTCGCGCCAATTCGAGGACTTCGAAAAGCAGCCCGGACTTCAAGGGCACCCCTTCCTGTCGGGGAACTACGCGCCTCAGCAGCGCGAACAGCCTCTAACGCCTTGTCAGCTCATTCACGGTCAAGTTCCCCTGGAGCTGGCGGGGTCACAGTACGTTCGTAACGGTGGCAATGCCAGCGAACATTTCGACGAAGATCGCGATGCGCATTGGTTTGATGCCGATGGTGAGCTTCAGACATGTTCTGTTCCGAAAAGATCTTTCCGAAGGTACTGATAGTCCTCGTTTCCTCTCAGGCATGCTTTCTGGAGTCTACTTCAAGCGTGGCGAAGATGGACTGGTCATCGTTCCAAACTTCGTCAACCGCTTCATTCTCACCGACATCCACTTGACTACGTCCTCCAATGCCCGTCGCGCCATACTCCCGTCCATTGCCACCCTCATCGATCCTACCGTGTCGCTCGCCAGCTTGATGCTCAAGATCATGCGAGCAGTTATCCTAGTCTTCGCTACCTGGATTCCATTTCTGTGGACTGGCTCTTTGGCAGCATGGAAAGATGGCGGCGGGAAGGTCAAGAGAATCTCGGTCGCAAATACGTCGATCTGGTGGCATGATCGCAAAGCGTTGGCCGGCTGTGAAAGTGGGCCTCCAATCCAAATACGTTTGCCAGAGCTCGATACGAGCCAGTGGTGGCTTGGGCAAGGCTCCGATGCAGAACGACCTACGAAGACATGGGCGGCAGGACCAGGTCTGCTTAAACACTTTCGTGAATACACCACAGCACATGTGAGTACGCCTCATTGAGCGATGCATTCTACCCCATTCGACGTACTGATCAGGACCTCCCCACAGCCAAAAGTCGATCCTGTGTCTGGCGACCTGATCTTGTATCACATGTGCTTTGTTGCACCCTTCTTACGGATCTCCGTCATCCCAAGTCGCGACGCTACAGAAGTCCACGCGTCTGGCATCATGACATCTAAGCATGAAAGCAAACCTTTGCTTGGCGTTACTGTGCCTGGCCTCAATCAACCGAAGCTGATGCACGACTTCGGATGCACGCGTACAAGGACTGTCATCCTCGACCTACCCCTCTCTCTTGACCCTCGCAATCTCCTCAAGGGCCGGCCGGTGATGCACTACGATGCCAAGCAGGTAGGACGACTTGGCATATTTCCGCGATGGTCGCCCGATCAAGTACAATGGCTTGACACGCGCGAAGCGTTTTGTGTCTATCACACTGCCAACGCATGGGACGACGACTTTCTCGATGCCGAACAGCCTCCGGCTGCAAACCTCCTCGCATGCCGACTGAACTCTGCCACGCTCGCCTATGTAGCTGGGAATGTGCCACCACCGCCACATGTCTTGCCCGCTACGCAGCAGCGCGAAAAGTGCCAGCTCTACTACTGGCGAGTGGAGGGAGGACCTGCTGTGGAGCGTCCTCTACCTTTCGATGCGCCAGGCCTTTTGGCGAAGGCGCGACCTGTTCTCCATCCACTGGGTGGGGAGGGATCTCAACCGCCTTCATACCACGCTAGCGCATCCCTTGGTCTGAATTCGGTGATCCTAAATGGCGACGTCACCCCACCACTCTCGCCTCCGCCCAATTACTCGGATGTCAGCCGAGCACATAGCCCTTCCAGGATCCCATCCGTTCCAACTGAAGACGCCAATACCTCAAGAGTTCCTCCGCGACAGCTCAGCATCGCATGTGAATTTGCACTGTCGGAGATCCCATTCGAGTTCCCGACATTAAATCGCTCGCGACAGATGCAAAGTGCGGACTACATCTATGGTACCTCGACGCGTGCTTCCGGACTCGATTCACGCCTGCAGAAAGTCGGCACAGGCGCTGCAAAAATCGACTGCCTAGTAAAGGTGCACGCGAACAAGCTCGTGGCTCGTGGCTTGGAGGAGTGGAAGGCCGGCAGTCAACGTTTACGAAACGGAGCCGCAGTTGACGAGCGCGGCATCAGCGACATCCTTCTGGGTCAAGAGCGGCATCCTTCCGCGGACAACCACATTCAAGTCTTTCCGATGCCGACTGGCTGGTACGCGCAAGAAGCGACCTTTGTATCCCGTGCTGCTCCTATCGCCGAAGACGATGGCTTCCTCCTCTTTTACGCCTTCGATGAGCTCATTGGCCTGGATCCTTCAACAGGCCGATGCCTTCCCGACGCCAAATCCGAGCTGTGGATTCTTGACGCCAGGGACATGCGCACCCTTGTCTGCCGAATCGGCCTTCCCCAGAGGGTACCTTACGGTCTTCATGGCGAGTGGTTCGACGAGGCAAAGATTGCTAGTCAAGAGATGGTCCCGACCGTCAACCAGCTGGAAGAGGACGCTACGCGGCAGAGGAACGAGGAGACGAGACGGAGACGGAGACAAACCCAAGCAGGTGCTACTGCTGCAATTGAGAAGGAAAAGGAGCCGCTCCTGCCTCGATCGCCGGAGCTACGGAGGCGCTACCGACGTCCTGCGGGCGATGTCGTGTCGCCTGTAGACTCTGCTGCTTCTCCCAGCGACTTTCCGCGTGCTCAGGGACGTTTCTCGCGAACATCCTGGGCTCTCCGCAACGCTGTCGAATCGTGGCTGAACTGAGGGGCGACGCGCGCGAATGATACCCACGTTAAAACATTTACGATCTCAACGTTGCTTTTGCATAGATATACTGTTGTACTCATAAACTCATACCCGATAATGTTAACCATGCAAACGCCATTGCAATTCACACGCTGAATGTCCAGAGTACAAACTGCTGGCTGCTGGTCTGTCGAATGTTAGATAACGGTCAACACGTCAACGACGGTAATGCGGCTGAATATAAAATTCCCACGCTTCCTTTCCCTATTTCCCTTTGTTCGTTGGTTTCAGAGCGAGGCGGAAAAGCTTAAATTCCGGTCTTAGATGAGCCACGGAACTCGCACAGTCTCACTCGGGCACCCCTCACCTCCTTTTCGTTGGCAAAAGTTCTCATCCTCATCCACCACAATCTCAGAGCCTCAGAGGGAAGGGACGGGTCAATATTGCGCACAATCATGGCGACGACGGGAGAGAAAGCGTTCGGCTCTTCAGCAGCGCAGACACGCGTCGGCGGGCCCAACAAGTTCATCCTGTGGGAGACCAAGACACGATTCTACTTGGTCGCGTTTAACGTGAGCCAAACCAAATTTCGGATACTCAAGGTCGATCGAACGGGACACATCCCTGCTCCCACCCCTGACGGACAGGGAAGGGGAGGTCCAGGCTCTTCGTCGGGTGGCACAGCCGACCAGCGGTCAGGCGCCGGCGATTCGGGTTTCCTTCCGTCACCTGCACAAGAGCAGCGACGGCCACAGCCCGAATGGGAGCTCAACGTGACCTCGGACAGCACCGTCTACACCCGCTCTCAGGTTATCGATCTGATATCCATGATCAGGGAGGGCAACAAGTCTACAGGAGGCCTCAAAGAGATTGGCCGCTTCTTCGGCATTGTCGGCTTCATTCGCTTTACGTCGACGTACTACATGGTCTTGATCTCACGTCGAAGCGTGGTGGCTCTCGTCGGTGGTCACTACATCTATCACTGTGACGAGACTCGGATCATTCCGGTGTGCCACTCGAGCGTTTTGTCGAATCTGCCCGGGCGGACCAAGATACTGGAAGCCGAGGAAGCTCGTCTGCTGGCCACCTTCCGACAAGTCGATCTCAGCAAGAACTTCTACTTTAGCTACTCCCTAGACTTGACGCGGACCCTGCAGGACAACCTGACAGCTCTGCCAGAATCATCGCCTGTTGAGCCTTCGTCCTCGCATCCTGACAAAAATTCCGTCAGCGCATGGGGATACAACGAGAAATTCGTCTGGAATCACCATCTCCTCCTACCCGCCTTCAGTGAGACGATTCATCGCCCTTCCGATTCGGACGGCAATAAGTGGGTCCTTCCCCTTGTATACGGCTTTGTCGACCAGGCAAAGCTGTCTATCCTTAACCGAACGGTACATGTTACCTTGATCGCAAGACGTAGTCGACACTTTGCCGGCGCCCGCTTCCTCAAAAGAGGGGTTGATGCTCGAGGTCATGTGGCCAACGACGTGGAGACGGAGCAGATCGTCAGCGAGGCGCTCACGACACCTTTTTACGCTCCTAATCGCAGACGGCCCGGCTCAAAAGCCACAAGCACCTCCGATGGGGCTGGTTCAGAGTCCGATCAGGTTGAGCGTGCGGAGTCCGTGGCCACTCCAAAAACAGTCGAAGAAAGAAATGGGCGCAAAGACTCCGTTTTCCTACATCGGTACGATGACAACGATGAGGATCATGAGGACAAGTTGCGATTCGAGCCCAGTCCTCGTTTTACCTCGTACGTGATGTACAGAGGCTCGATTCCCATTTACTGGACTCAGGACTCGACCAACATGTCACCACGTCCGCCCATCGAGATCAGTGTCGTAGATCCCTACTACTCGGCTGCGGCTTTGCACTTCGACGACTTGTTCCGGAGGTACGGTACTCCAGTGATTGTCCTCAACCTCGTCAAAAGCAAGGAGAAGGTGCCTCGCGAGATGAAACTTCTGCACCACTTCAAAGAGTGCACCGCCTATCTCAACCAATTCCTACCCAAGGAAAAGCAGATTCAACATATCGCCTGGGACATGAGCCGAGCCAGTAAGAGTCACGACCAGGACGTTATTGGCGTGCTAGAGGATATCGCTGAGGATACAATCGCGTCGACACAATTCTTCCATTCCGGCCCGGAATTGACAAGCCGAGTAGACGACAACGCGAACACGCTGCCTAAGCGAGAGACGATCCTGCTCCAAAACGGAGTGGCACGAGTCTGCTGCGTTGACTGCCTTGACCGGACGAATGCCGCGCAGTTCGTGATCGGTAAGGCAGCCTTCGGACATCAACTTCATGCACTAGGACTGCTGCATCATCCTTCACTGCCTTTCGATAGCGACGCCGTCAACATGTTGACCGAAATGTACCACGACCTCGGTGACACGGTTGCCTTGCAATACGGTGGTGAGTAAAGAAAGCTATCTGCATTCTACTTCTCAGCTATGCAGAATACGAAATTGACCGATTTTCGCCTGCCAGGCTCGCACCTGGTGAACACGATGGAGACGTACCGAAAGATCAATCAATGGTCATCTCACTCTCGCGATATGCTTGAAGGTCTCAAGAGATACTATGCCAATTCTTTCGGCGATGCGGACAAGCAAGCAGCTATCAACCTCTTCCTTGGAGTCACCGACTTCGATTCGGCCCACGACTACGGGCCGGGCGCCCCTGGAAGTGGGCCGGGGCAACGTCGGCACTATCAACAGTGGTTCACCCCCGAACACCTGCAGGAGCGAGGAACACTGGAAGAACGCACAAAGCGTCTGGAGGAAGTTGTCAACCACGACGTCGACTTTTGGGCGGAGTACTACCGGCCAGGATTGTTCACGAGGTGAGTTCAATGTTCGCATGTCGTGAGAGTCAGACATTGGAGCTCATCGGCCCGTGCGCTTGCAACCGCCCAGTCTGGAGCGACACCATGCCTACAAGATGACAGCAGTGCCTCAGCTCGAAAGCGTCGCAGAGAAGGCGGGCGCTCATTCTGTCTTCTCTGCACCCGGGCAGTCTTTGTCACATCATCGTCGAGAAAGCGCATCATCCAAACTTCTGGGTCGATCAGGCCCACAAAAGAAAGATCGCAACACGGATCACGCTGAAGTCAAGACAGATGCACCGGCCATGGGTGCGCAGGCCATCGCGTTGACCAATATGACGAACAAGAACATGCAGCCCGACATCTCTCAAGACGAATTGCGGGAATATGGGTGGTACACGCGTCAATTTAGAGATGCTCAGCTGCACATGCAAACGGGATTGGCCCCGGCCGGCGTAGGTCAGGTACCTGGATCACTGCCTTTAGGACGCGCAACAAACACATTGGCGGGCGCCAGTCGCTCGAAGTACAGACACATTGCGGACGAAGATGCGGCACTGTATGACAGCCATGTTGCTGTAGCCTCCGGCGACTTCAGCAAGTTCAACACAGTGGGACGGGAAGCAACCTTGGGATCTGGCGTCGGAGCTGCGGGAGAGTTCTCGCGCATTGGCTCTGTCGGGGGAGCAGGGAGCGTCGGTGGTGGATCACGCAAACCGAGTGGTCAAGCTTCTACAGTGAAGAGTGGTCGCATCAGCTCCGGACCAAATGCATCCGGATTCGGCGCTGGGGGAGGTCCGACGAACGAAGGCACTCAAAACTCAACATTGGCGAACGCTCGAGCTCGCAGAAATCGCAACAGCACAGTCGTCGTGAGCACCGGCGAACTCCCTACCACCGCTCTGGACAAGACGACGCTCTCAGTGTACGAAACGGCCGTGGCTGTTGCTGCCCCAGAACGGAGGCTCTTATCAACGACGGAGCGGCTGGCCCCCGAGGCTAAGGTGAAGATGTACGCGGCTTGGCTGGTCGGATCGAACCCGACGTAACATTACCTCTGCTTCATGAAAAGCAAAGCGTGTTGAGCTACTTCTGTGAACAGCATGGATTGAAGCTCTTTGTTTTCCGATCGTCTCTCAGCGCGGGCAGAACGGCCAGGTACGCCTTATGCCCCTTGACACGCACTTGATCGAATCATTCGAATGTCGCTCAGCTATACTTATTCACGACCTTGACGGGGAATTGACCGCATGGCTGACTGAGTGGTACCTGAGTCTGGCTGAGGCGCCACTGCTGCGCGGTGCACCGGCGACCGCAAGACAAGAAATCTGAAAGCTCCTGGCGCCCAGCAGGCAGCAGGCGGCACTCACTGCGGTATTCTGCTTTCCCACTTCCACAGCTCCGCCGGAAGTGAATCGCGGAAGTCCGGATGCGCTGATACCTGTGATGCTGATCGCTGATCGCTAACGCTCTTTGTCCAACGCAGGCTCAACATCCACCCGTCTCGGCAGGATTCATTGCGTGGGCCAGCGGCCAGCTGACAGTTATAAATACCCCCTCATCTATCTGTTCACCCTCACATTCATTCACCACTACAGTCTACATACCTCCCCGTCCCTTCGCTACATACTCATCTCGCCTCCAAATCCATCCAACGCATAACAGTCAGCTCTTCATCATGCGCTTCGTCCTCGCCGCCGCCACTATTCTCGGTTTCGTTAGCGCCACCGCCGCTATCGACAACCGTAGGCTCGTCCAGTTCACGGGCAAGTCCTCCACCTTCTGCAGCCGCTGGAACACAGCCTGGTTAGTCATCTTTCCTTCTCGTAGCCTTCGTCTCATATGTTGTGTGCTTACTGAATGTCCTTTCTCTCTCACACACATGCTGCCTTTTCCCCTTGTGATCGTTGCTACACCGATCACAGCAAGAACTATACGCCCAAAGACACGAGCCTGGTCTACCGCAACGCATACTGCAACCTCGGAGACTACAGTGGAGCCCACACCGACTCCCAGGCCAAGGTCTTCTGCTCCTTTGTCAAGAAGACGTCGCCCGACGGACCTTCAACCACTGTCACTAAGCACATCGCTTCCGAGGTCGGTGCCAAGTTTCTCTAAGCTCTGAGGTCCCTCGCACGAGTCTCAACGCCTTCGCGACGACCGATCGAATGCCGGAGTCTGGGTCGCCATTGACGGCGCCTAACGCAGACGCTGCTTGTCCCTCGAATAATCGCCCTCTCCTTTTCACGATCACGAATGCCCCAGGATTCTTTCTTTCGCGGATAGTGCCCGGAATATCGCATTATTTCAATCTGCCTTCACCGCTTGAAGTTCTCAACGATCGTCTCCGGGCTCCATGGCATACATATGACAGAGTCAAGGTCTGAAAATGGCAAATTAGATTCGCAAGCAAAGAAGGAAAGGAAAGAAAGAAAAGAAAGAAAAGAGGCATCTGGATTCTGGAGTCTGGACAACAGGAAGGCGTGTATATGTTATCTGAGGGGACCACAGCGGCAGGTTACACGAATATTCGTGTGTGTGCAAATGCTTTGAAGACGAAAAAGGCGAACCGACGACGCTGGGATATAAGATGATTGTTTCCAATCGTTAAACGAGAGTGTGTGTGTGTGTGTGTTGGAGAGTCGGTGCAAGTCCTTTATTATTTACGGCTGGAGGAGCTGCGACCGACGACGTCCACGGAGAAGCTGCCGTCTGCCTTCTTCTTCTTCTTGCCCTTCGACGTCGTCGAAACGGCGTCCTTTGCCTTTTGCTCTGCGGGCGTAACAAGGAATAGATGTCAGTTATCGCGGGAGAAGGTATATTTTGGAATCACTTTGGTTCCAAAGGAGACACTCACTCAGTGAGCCTGTCGCTGCGCCAAGGTGCCGAGTAGCACTACCGAAAGCCTTGCGAGCGGACACGTATCCATCTCCATCGTCGTCATCGCTACTGGAATCGTTTCCTGCACCGATGCGAGTGTTCCACGAAGGCCGCTCCCGTCCGGTGTCGACTGGACTCTCCTCCTGTTGAACTCGAGCCGGAGCAGCAGCGGGAGCGCCAAGTCGCGCCGGCCGTGGTGCTTCGCTCGAGGCTGCGTCCGTTCCAAAGGGATATTCTTTACCATTGCCCACACTGCCTAGCGGTGCCTCCATCGAGCTGTTCGGAGTCTCCGGTGGCAGCTTAACGTCGGGAGCCATGCGAACGCTCTTGCGCCGACTGACCCCGCTCTCCGACGTGTCGCTCTTGGCCATGCTGGCACTTGCCGGCAACCGCAGGCTACGCAACGCGGACTCGTCATTGTTGCCGTTGGGTGCGGATGCTTGCACATCGGTATGCTTACTGTTACCGAGGTCCGCAGCTGGGATGGAAGGCCCTCGGCCGACTTCTGTCGCTGCCGCGTCGTCGCTCAATTCTGAACTACTCTCCGACTTCCGCGGTGTCTTCTCGATCGAGTATGTACGGCTTGGCACCAGTCGAGTCCGTCGCTCCGTGGTGCGCGTGACACCGCTGGAGTTCTCGACCACCTCCTTGCGAGCCGGCTGCTTCACCTCCACTTCCGGAACTTGAGGAGATGCCATAAAAAGATGGTACGCCTCTTGTTCGGTGGGCGTCAAGAACTCGCGATCGGAGGCAGGCGTCTGTCCCTCGCTTTCGATCGATGCCCGGGGCATAGCTGTAGCTGTCGCGCCATCGCCGCGAAGATGGGCCAAGTCGAGCTTGAAAGGCTCAGACTTGGGCATGTCGATCCTGGGAAATCGGTTGGTCTCTCGTTGCTTCTTCTCGTCAACAGAGGGAGCAGGAGCAGTCTTGGGCGCATCTGAACCTTTTTCCTTCGCTGGGCTTGGAACTGGGGAAGTACCGGGAACACCGAGCCGGCCGCTCCCATCAAACGCCTCGTCAGGTTGGAGCTTCAGCATTGCCGGAGCCTTGGCCTTCGTCTTTTTCGCTGACGGCGCACTGCTATCAGCGGCGCTTGAAGCCGGGTCCGAGGTGAGGGGTGGCGGCCCCTGGAGCGAGGAAGGATCATCCTGGAGGGTGATTGGTGGAGGAGCTTTGATCGGAGCAGCCAATTGAGGCAGATCTTGGTATCCGGAAGACAAATCAGTTGTCTGACTGTTGCTCCGGTTCACAGCGCTGGGGTGCTTGAGCGCTGGCTTCAGAGGAGGACTCTTAGAGGCGGAGGGTACATTGATGGGAGTACCGACAGCAGCCGTCTTGTTGCGTACGGAGGGTTGTCGCGTGGGGGTGGACGGTGTAGCAGCGGATGTGGCAGGTGCCGTCGCTGCCTCAGAAGGCACTCCAGCATTGGCTACAGCCTGTGCAATCGAGGCCGAGGGAGCCTCTTCAGCGTTCCCGGGACGTGAGACCCAATTGGACGTCGAGAATTTGCCAGAGGTTTCTCCGGTGCTGAAAGCCGTCATGGCAGTTACGCCATGCTTCGATGCCTTCTTCTTCTTGCCAGTGGTGCTGCCAACTGCAGTACCCGACGACCGAACACTAGACTGCCGGTTCAGAGTGCCGCGTGGACCAACCGACGCAGCGTCTTCCTTGACCACTTCGATAGGAGACACTCCTTGCTGATAGCCTGCTGCGCGCGTAGGCGCAGTTCCGACTTCACTACCCGTCTCAAATGCGCTAGATGCGCGGCGAGTGCTTGTTCCCTTTTTCTTCTTCTTCTTGGCAACCGACGTCGAGACTGTTTCCACCATGCTGATAGGGCGCGATCCCTGTGCTCTGGGCTGTTGATCCTGATCGCCATGGTCTTTCGCCTGACGGGAGCTCATTGGGCCTGGAGTGATTCGAGCGGACGGTGGGATGACCGCCAGTTTACCCTTGCCTCCGATATCGCTGCTAGCCTTACCAGGCGCTTTCCACATAGGCTGGCGTGGGTTGGTGTGTCGGACATACTCCCGTGCGTCCTCCTCATCCGATGAGTCGGGACCAGCCGCACCACGCAAGAGCGAAATACCGCGCCCTAATCCTCGAGAAGGCGTCTCGGCACGAGAACTTGGACGCTCTTGTTGGCCTGTTCCCGCACCAGTCTCTGCCGCATTGGCTTTGTTAGGT
The DNA here is from genome assembly GCA_032718865.1 of Tilletia caries. Classification (NCBI taxonomy): domain Eukaryota; kingdom Fungi; phylum Basidiomycota; class Exobasidiomycetes; order Tilletiales; family Tilletiaceae; genus Tilletia; species Tilletia caries. Next base: position 1,924,153 of record JALUTQ010000004.1, read on the forward strand.
GACGACGCGTTAGCTGTGGGCGTATTCTTCAGCTCCGTCTTGAACAGACGGCCCATCCGGCCGAAAAAAGAACTTGACCGCGAGGGGTTCCCGCGGACAGCCGACGCGCCGGAGTCTCCGCTTTCCTGGCGCCGATGAGCTCCAGTGCCAATGTGAGATGTCCAGCCCGAGCGCGACGCTGAGCGGACCGGTGGCTGATCATCGTCTTCAGAACTACTGTCCTGGCCCCTCAGATACACTCGAGACGCGGTCGGGATGGGTCCCATGTTGGGACCACCCACGGAAAGGGAAGGTGCGGTGGGAACGGGGGGCATCGAAACCTGCGGATATCCTCCTGTGGATGGCATTGTTCGGTCTTCCTTGCGGGGCGGAGTCGGGGTCGGCGGCTCTGATCGGCCTTGCTGTTGTTGGTGATTGGAGTGCGCAGTGTGCGCGTTAGTTGCGAACGCGTCTTGGTAGTCCTGGTCGCTGTCTGCCTCTGAGTTTGCGCGTTCCAGTGCCAAGGCTTGGTTGGCGTCGTACGGGTCGGACTGCTCGCCGTTCTCCTGTCCGTTGCTTGTCTCGCCTATGTCGTTGAAGTTACCACCGGCGTAACGCGCAGGTCGGGACTGTTGGGCACCGGCGTTGTAGTTGATCTGAGAGGCGGATTGTGAAGGAGTGACACTTGCATTCTCGTTGAACTGGTTGAAGGATGCGTCAGCACCGGTGATTTGACCGTCGTCGTCGTAGGCTGGCAAGAAGATTAATTAAGCGTGAGAACCGGTCAGCCTCATTTCGGCAAGCCTTCCCGCATAATGAATGGCGATGGATGACCTCATGCAAGACCGAAATGAAGGATTGACTCACGTTGCTCTGAATACTCCCAACCAGCGGCACCATCACCCTGTCGCGACGGAATGGGTGAAGGCATTGACATTTGGCCATTGCTATCGAAGGAGTCGAGCAGGATGATTGCGTCCTTCGCTGCTTCAACCATGGCAGCTCCAGCGTCGCCTGAAGAATAAACTTGTTGCCTGGTCAGCAACGCACTCTGAGAAGTGTAACCAGTAGCATATGCATGCGCCTTTCTGAAGGAACGCACCCATTGTCTTCATGCGCATGGTGAGCGCTTCCTTGAACGTTCTGCGCTTGACACCGATAAGCGCGTTCTCTTCAGCTTCCAGAGCGTCTTCGCATGCTGCGAGTTCACGCTATTTTTCGGTTTGTACCAGGAGGTAAGATTGTCAAATCATGCTCAGAGCAGAATCGATGCTGTTCAAGCGCGCATGACTCACCTGCGCGTGCAAGTGCTTCTGATGACGCTCTGCGTCCTTTGAAGGATCAGAGGCGGCTGACTTGGCACGTTTCTGATCAGCTTTGATGAGACGCTTGACGAGGATGTCACGGTCGCGCACAATGCTGCGAATGCTTTGCTCTCGGTCCAGCACGTCTTTCAGGGCAGCACGGTAGCCCTCGATGGCTTGTACATGGGTGCGCTGCGCACTTGCGACCGAGTCAAGGCCCTCGGAAATCTCGGCTGCTGCGCTGGAGACGTCTGCGGGCTCCGAGGTTCCCCAGGAGGAGAGTGCCGATGATGCAACGAAGGCGGATGCGACGGCAGATGACAGATGGTCGAGGTATGTCTTCTCTGACTTGTACAGGTTCTGGAGCAGGCGCGAGTCGGACACGTGCTGGCGTGTCATCTGTTGAGTGTTTGGATCCATTTTGGCGAGTTGAAGTGGGAAGGGAAGTATGTAGTGTAGGTGAAGGGTCGGTGAGCAGCCCTTCTGCTTATTGTCGCCTTTCGAGAGCACAACTTGTGAAGTGGTGGTCAAGCGGCAGGAATAGCAAAGGGGGCAGGGGGGGATACAGGGAAAGAACTGGAGATGGTGGACGTCCTTGTTATGGGTCGCCGCCTTGCTGAAGCCGCAGGCGGAGTGTGGCATGCATGCTCCGCAGACCACTCTCCAGTCTCCACAGCGACCGCACCCATCGGCACTCGGCAGCCAACGCGTCACGCAAATCAACACCGCTATTGGATTCAATTCATGGTCTCATCAATAATTTGTCACAGGCGCGACGGGAGTATGGGACCACTTTGCAGTAGTTTGCACGCGCACGAGGTTCATCTGGAGACTGGAGATCATTTCCTTTGTGGTCCCGGCTTCTGGCCTTCCGGCTTCCCTCCACCTTCTCCTCCTGTGTTTACGAGCACTTTTGTGTCATCCTCAATCCTGCACAGTGACGTGCCCAAGGGTCTGCAACGCTTCATAACCGGGAAATGGGACTTTTTTCGGAGTTCGAACTCCGCATGTGGCATGGGCAGCCAGTATTCAATCAATCTGGACGATACATCTATATGTACACAGTATCTGAGCGGATGAATTTCGAACGACAGATGGATGGCGGCCGGCTTCGCGCTCATGTTACTTCTCAAAGCCGACTGCGGGGGCCGCTCTTGATGATGGCTGGCTGCGACGTGGACGGCAACGCGGTTGGCAACGCGGTTCCTACTTGTCTGCTGCTGCTTTGCATGGCCTTCATTGTCGGTAGATGAGCTGGGATCAGCTTCTTGAGCTCCTTGCGCAGAATCTTGCCGCTCGGGTTCTTGGGTATCTCCGGGATGCTGCCCTCAGAGAAGTTAAGAGGGGGATGAGCAAATGGTCAGGGTGTATGATGAGTTGTAGTTCCAGAGGGAAGGTGAGCACTCACATCACAACAGAACCGAGATGTTTATATCGGATCTTCGTCGAGCGTACGAGATCCATCAGACTCTCGATGATCCGCACCTCTTCCGACCGTCCGAGTCGCTGAACCCGTTCTTGCGCACTGGAACTTAGACTGACGAAAGCCAGAGGCAACTCGCCACTCTCTTCGTCCGGTAGGCCCACCACTCCGACATCCAGGACATCCCGGGAGTCCAGCAGCAGACCCTCGAGCTCGGCGGGCGCAACTTGATATCCTTTGACCTTGATCATCTCTTTAAGACTGTCCGATAAGAGTGTGCCACATTCCAAGTCAGCTTCTGGGGTTGTTGTCGCGAGAAGGGGGAAGCAGATTCATATGAGCTCACCGGTCCACCACAAAGATCAGCCCTGCGGCTTGAAGGACAACCTCATCGCCCGTCCTGAACCAGCCCCCCGGCAGATACGACTGACTCGTTTCCTTCTCGTTCTCCAGATACCTGGCAAAGAAAACAGCCAAGATGCATAAGTCTCAATGACCTCCAGTCCAATCTTCTTCACCAAGAAGACGATAGACTCACCCCATGCTGACTTGCGGACCGCGCACCCAAAGTTCCCCAGGCTCGTCCGGACCAGCATCACTCCCGTCGGGTCTGACAATTCGAGCCTGCGTGTTAGGTATGAGGACGCCAGCCGAACCAAAGACATAGTCTTGACTTGATGTCGGAGACATCACAACTGTTGCGCACGTCTCCGCTGAGCGACCGCCATGGAAAAGAAGAGAGAGTGGGTGTGAACCTCAGATAGGAACGTCGCGAAGCATGCCCAGCCTATAAACACGTAGAACTCACTCAGACCGTATCCCTGACCGAATCTCATACCGGGAAACTTGAGGAGAAACGCGCGAGCCAGATCGTCCTTGAGCGGAGCTGCACCGGAAACAGTATACTTAAGGTGTCCTAACTGGCCCACATATTGGTCCGTAATAGCCTCTTCCTTCGTCAGCTTCACGATGATCGGCGGGACGAGGTACCAATGCGAGACTTTGTGCCGGACGGTGGTCTGCAGAAGCGCCTCTGTCCCTCGAAACCGTGGCACGCAAACAACTCCGATCCCGGCCCAAACGGAGGTCGAAAGCACAACAACAAGCCCATAGATGTGAAACCAGGGCAGCATTCCCAAAGCACGGTCTTGTCCCGGTTCGAAGAGATGATGATGGCCAGCATGGAGGCACGCTGGGATCTTCATGTGGGCACAGTGCTGAAGCACGTTGGCGATCGGGTTTTGGTGCGAGATGCGGACTCCCTTCGGTAGGCCCGACGTTCCGCTGGAAAAGCTCAGGAAGGCAGTCCGAGTGCGATTGTCCTCTGAGAGCCGGAAACGACAGGCTTCAAGAGCCTCTCGGCCTTCTTGTCGAATGAGGTTTTGGACATGGTCGATCAAACCATCCACCTGTGGGACAAAAAACCTTGAGCACACGTCTCGCTTGACGAGCTCTGAGCAACAGAAACTCACCGTCCAACGTCCGTCAATTGCTCGCAATCCATGCTGTTCCTGTACAGCCGAGGGATGCCGAATAAGGACAATCCTTTCAGAAGGGATGCCAGCTCGCAGTGCGGCCTGAATTCGGGTGGGTTCTGCGTCCGCCACGAGAATCGCGTCGGCCTTACTCATCCGTAACTGCTGTTGGAGCTCTTGAGGCGGAAGATTCGGATTGACAGGAGCAAGAATGCCCCCAAGCCGATGGACGGCCAGCACAGCGGGCAGGTAGTCCAGTGTGTTGGGCGAGCAGAGACAGACTATACTGGTCCGTCCCAGTCCTAGCTCGCGACTTAGACCTAGAGAGAGGGCATCCGTCCGAGATTGCAGGTCCTCAATCGTCCGCGAGATGCCAGTCTCCTCGTCGATGAGGACTGGAATCCCGGATGTTCGAATGTCGGGCCGTGTGGCTGGCCAATACTTGAAGAAGAAATCTTGATGCCACCGATGGAAGATGAACGATGAATCATGAAGATTCGTCAACGGGACAGTCAAAAGCTCGACAGACGGAAGCGACATACCATAGTAGTCCAGGTCGGTAGGAAAGTCATCCACCTGGGGTCCCGAACTGGAGTAGATCTTGGACGTGTTGGTCATATCCGGAAGTTCTGTGGAGCCGAACCAGGAACAGGGCGGGATGGGGCTTGCTGCTTTGCTGGAAGATGAAGAAGGGCCAATCCAATTGACTTATCAATGCACCTTGTAAACCAGGAATGGCTTCTAGAATGGATGAGGGTGAATGTCATGGTCAGCTCTTATATACGCCCAAGTAAGCCTGCGCGCTGCCTGGTGGGATAAAACGAATGGGATCTAGGTGGCCGGACCCAAGCGGAAGTCAGGAGAGGCAGGAGGAAGAGCATCGACCTTCCCCTTTTGGGTTTCCGCGGTTACCCGCTAATGCGAACTTCAAGGCCAGAGAGATTTCTCTCGATTTTGCAAGACGACTCACTGTTGGGTCAAGCTCAGCTTCGACGGGAGAACATCTACCTCGCCCTCCTGAAGCTCCAGGCTCCGGATGCGAGACGACAAGCCTCATGGTGAGATACAGTCGAGCAACCGTATCTCACGCCAATAATGCGTTTCCTTCCGGCCATCATAGAATACCCTAAATCAAGTAGCTAACCATCGGATTTCCCCCTTCCTTAGGTCCTCGACACGGCCTCTGGTGCCACCGGGTCGGGCTTGATCCCATTCGCGAGCGTCCTCAAGTCTCGCCGCAAAATCTTGCCTGAGGCCGTTTTGGGTATCGCCTCTATAATCTGGACTCCCGCAAGCCATTTGTACTGGGCCTTGTTGTCCACCACATACTTCTTGACCGCCTCCTTGATCTTGGCCGCCTCGGCATCACCACCTGAAGAGACTCGTTTCTTGGCTTCGGTGCTGAGGCTGATGTAGGCGATCGGAAGCTCGCCCGCGGCGTCGTCGGGGATGCCCACGACTCCTGCATCGGCGATGTCGGGCATGTCGAGCAGCAGACCCTCCAACTCTGCGGGTGGAACTTGCAATCCTCTGACCTTGATGAGCTCCTTGATGCTGTTCCGAGCAATGACCCAAGACACCACGAGCGCAAAGTTAGTCGCTTGATGTATAACCAGTCAGTAGACACAGGGACAGAAACGTACCGATCAACAATGTAAAGATCCCCGTTATCGTTGATGGAGGCTTCGTCGCCTGACCGAAGCCAGCCTCCTTCGACCCACGACCCTTGTGTTGCCTTCTCGTTGTTCAGATATCCGAGCGTGATCTGGGGCCCGCGCAGCCACAATTCGCCACTTTCCCCCTTTGCTGCGTCCTGGCCGTCTGGCTTGATAATCCGCGCTTCCGTATCCGGAAAGAGGCGTCCAGCGGATCCGTAGGCAGCCCCCTGTCGTGGTGCAACCAAAGCGACGACCGTCGACGCTGAAGGAGAACCCAAATGTCATCTAACAGGGTGTGAGCGATGGCAATGGACGAGAGAAGGAAACTCACTCTCCGTCATCCCGAAACCCTGTCCAAAGTCAAGGTCGGGAAGTTTGGCTTTGAACTGACGCGACAGCTCAGCGGAACATGGTGCCGCGCCAACCATGCAGAAGCGCACAATCTGGCGTACCTGATCCAGATACTTCTCGACCACGGGATCTTTGACGAAGAGCACGATCTGCAGACCAAGGAGGATAAGAGTGAGATTTCCGTATACATCTAGTCATCACAATGGGACCGCCAAAATCTTACCAAGGGAGGCACTAGCATCCAATGTGAGATGCGGTATCTCAACACGCTGTCGAGGAAAGGCACCATCCCGCGGAAGCGCGGGATACCAACCACGGCAGTACCGGACCACATCATTGAGTGCAAATTGACGACCACACCTTCGGACAAGTGAAGGACAAGACTCAGCATCAGTCGCGCGCGCCTAACCAAACCACTGAATCACAAAAGAGAATGTTCTCACCGAAAATCCCATACCAAGGCAATAAACCGAGAGCAACATCCTGCCCCGGCGTATAACGGACCCCAGTCGTACCCATCTCGTGAGGGACCTCGTTGAAAGCGAGCCATTGGAGCACATTAGCGATCGGACTGCTGTGCGCGATTCTGACGCCCTTGGGCAGACCGGTGGTTCCCGAGCTGAAGGAGATGAAGGCCAGCTTGGTCTTGCCTTCGTTCGGCTTGAGCTTGCGACGCGTCGAAGAAAGAGCGTGCTGGCCCTCCTTCTTGAACAACTTTACGCCGACTTCGACAAGAGCATTTACCTGATGAGAACAAAGAGAGCATCAGAAAGGACTGCTTTTTCAAAGGACAAAGAATGAAGCACAGCCCACTACGAGAGGCGGCGAGTGCAAACACTTACCGTCCAAAGACCATCGACCTTGTCAGCGTCTCCCTTGGCCATCGTTGCCGCGCTTTGGATGACCACGATCCGATCCCTAGGAATCCCTGCCTTTTCAGCAGCCTCCAACCCCGTTTTGAGCAAAGCAGGTTCTTCGCCCACAAAGAGCGTCTTTGCTCCCGACACCTCAGAGTTGATACGCAAGTTCCGAGGCCGTGTAGCCAGGATTCGCGCCCGAGATCACGCCGCCCAGCCGATGGGTGGCCCAGACAATGATCGGGTAATCGATCGTGTTTAAGCTGAAGGTGGCAATGACCTGGTCGTCGATCTCGTTCTGAGCGCTGCGGAGTTGCTCGATCATGCCGAGGGAGAGCAGGTCGGCGCGTTCGTGCATGTCTTCGATAGTGAGACTCTTGCCAGTTTCGTCGTCGATGAGGAGCGGGATCCGCTTGCCGCGCGGGTCCGGTCGGTTCTTGGGGAAGTACTCGAACATGAATGCTGGATGAATTCTGGAGCGCGTCAGAATCCAGCCGGGAGCGAAGGGAATAAGACGGCAATGGGACTCACTATAGAGGTCCATGTCGGTGGGGAAGTGGTCCACCGAGGGACACTTGCTCGCGTAAACCATCATGCTTGTGATGTTCCCGGAGACTCAGTTCAGTGTCCACAGCGAGGAAGGCGTGCTGGATGGAAGGAAGGGGGGAAGGGGGAAGATGGGGTCAGGGAACAAGGCGCAGCGACCAGTATAAATGCACTCCTAGGTCTTGTCCTGGGGAAACTACACTGAGCCGATTCGTGGTCAGGTCCATTCGGCGCTGCCCATGGTCCCTTCTGCCGCCCTTTGTCCTTTTGCATAGCGTCGTTCTCAATTGCGGCAAGGAGTCGAATTCGTAGAAACCATCCCGCATCAATTCTACGCCCTCGCTTCTTCCAGGGACGAGCCGATGATGGAAGCGAAAGTTTGCAATGGTTGCGCGTTGCGGGCTGCGGTGGAAAGAGAAGAAAGAAGAGCCCGTAGCCAAAGGTTGAAAGAGAGGGACGGAACAAAGCGAGAGACAAGCGGGGAGACCGAGGTACAGGATCAAGCGGCCGACGAGCAACGGGCACAAGAGGATCGACCGATGAAGGGGAAAAAGGATGAAATGGGGAAAGAGGACGCAAGCGGCGCAAGAGTCTGCTGGAAAAGGGAACAAGGAAGGTGGGGAACGAACCATGACCGGGGGAAAAAGCAAAAGGAGTGGTAGGCAAAGAGAGGAGAGAGAGAGAGGGGGGGAGAAATCGTCGAAGGCGTCCCACTCTAGGGCCGCCCATATGTAGGCCTTGTGTGCACACGAACGCGAAGGGCTCGACCATCCGCTGCCTCACGAAGTCGATGTTACAACCTCTCCGCAGTCGTAGCGAGAGATGGGTCACTGATGGCTCAGAAGAAAGACGAGTCGGGGCGAAGCGGAGAGAATTTCCAATGTTCTTATCGTTTGTTCTACAGTCGGAATGAGAGTTGAAAGAGGGTGTACGACGGCGGACCCATTACCGCCTTTGCGCCGTGTGTAATCGGCGATGCGTGGGCATGTATCGTAAGCGAAACGGGGAGCCAACCGCGACCTCTACTTCCTTGTCTAAAAGCTGTCCGTTACTTGTGTCGGAGATGATGAACAAGAGCCCCTTCCCGGCGGAGGATTCGTCGGTGCCCGGGCAGTGGCAGTTTGCTGCAGGAATCGTTCGGCGAAGAGGGAAAGGAGGGAGGAGGAAGCAAGAGAAGAGAACCCGGGCCCGACTTGTCGACATTTGCTGGACGAAAAAGAGATACAGAGATCGAAAAGATCGGTAGAGACACAGAATTGTCGAAACTTTTTGCACCGGCACAATGCTGGAGAGGAAATGCTTGGGAAAACGAAGAGGCGATCTTGAAGTGAATGTGAACGAAGTTTGATGGAAGTGATATCCTGTGGCGAGAAGGGAGGCGGAGAAAAGCCGAAATGGGCGGCCGCTTCATTTGTCGCGGTTCGGACCGCGCGCGGTGTGCAGGATGAAAAGGCGACCGGCCAGATCAAGGTTTGGGGGCAAGCCCTACAAAACCATCGCGATCAGCCGTTTGACGGAGGTCGGCGAAGCACAACGCGTTCCAGGCCACCACCAGAAGTTCCATCGCGCAGCGTAGTGGCAAGTGGCGACTTGCCGATCAATGCCCCACCTGCCCCTTGCGACCCCATAGCACCCGCTGATCCATACACGGACTGGCCCGGTCGATACCAGTCAAGCTGATGCGCTCCAGAGCTCGAAACGGGACCCGTGGCGGAGAAATCGCTGCCCACGCTGTTACTTCTGTGCGCCTGATGAGCTTCATGCGCTGCCGTGCGCCAGTCTAGTGGGCCCGGGGTACGAAAGTTGTGGCTACCGTTGCCTTGGGAAGATGAGGCGGAAGACAATGAGGAATTGGTCGGCTGAGGCGGCGGAGGTATCTGGCCATGCATCACCTGCATTGCTTCAGCGCCCATTTCGGACGAGCCGTTAGAAGACCATGAAGCCACGTTTGGATAGTACGGAGCGTTGGCGGAGATCGCCGTGGCGTGATCCGGTCGACTTCCGGCCAAATCCGCTGACAGGCTGCGATCGGGAGTCGACATACTCGTGTTCCCTTGGCCGTTTGTCGAATAGTCATATCCCAGCCCACCAGCACCGCCACCGCCGCTGCCGCCTGCTGCACGTGGAAGCCCCCCGCCGCTTGGAACGTACATGTATCCGCTGCTGCTTTGCAATCTGCCGTGTTCAGCGGAAGAACCAGGGTGGACCGACACGCCTTGCAATGTCACATTGCTCTGTCCAACCCCTCCCGCATTCGGCTGTCCGCTGTCATCACCGCCGCTGCCGCCGCCGCTGCCCAGCCCCGATCCTTTTACTCCGTTGTTGAACATGCCGTCCCAATCGGCTCCTCCCCTCGCCGGCATCCGAGCAGAGTTCTGAACATTATTTGTCTGCTGTAAAAGATGCGGGTAGTAAGGCGGCATCTCGTGAGAATTGCGGGTCTGCTGAGAATAATCATGGGCGCCCACTGTCGTCGGGTTCAAAGGACCCGATCCGACGGGAGGTAACGGAGGTGCAAAGTTGCTGTCGCCCCTAGGGGACTGCGTCGTGCTGCTGTTGACACTGCCAGCATTGGGTGTAACAGGTAGGTAGCCGGCATCAGCCCGCCAACCCGGCGCTGTAGCCATTCCGTTCTGATAATTTTCGCCATACTGACGCGCAGACTGCGGTCGTCCATCTGAAGGCGTGACGCCGCCATTCGCGTTCGCATTTCCGGTCCCGCCGCCGGGTGTCGTCATCACGTTGCTCAGCTCCCTTCGAGTTGCAGGCGAGCTCATGTGGGAGTCGGTCGAGCCTGAATGCCCAGCACTCATGGCCATGCCGCTGCTATGGCCACTCTCTGAATGGAAGGAGGAGGAGGAGGAGGAAGACGGATAGGGCTCATATCTGCCCGTCCCTATCCGCAGCTGTGCGAGCCGTGACGGAGCGTCGGAAACAACCCGACGCCGATTCCCCACATAATCGCTGTTGCTGGCGATACCGCCGCTGCCGCCGCTACTGTTCATCATGGCGCCGGTGTTGGCTACGGCTGGGTCGAATGTGGAAAAGTCGAAGGGTGGTGGGGGTTGATGCGCATACCGCTGTTGTGGATATGGCTGCTGTTGTTGCAGCTGCTGCTGCTGTTGTGAATGCCCGCGAAAATCATCTGCTGGGCCTGTCATCCCCGTAGCCGAGCCAGGCGAATATGGTGTATTGCTCATCCGCCCCATCGCAGATGTCGAAGTGCCCATCATAGGCCGTCCATCAGGCCGAAGTATCATGGATGATTGCTCATCACCGCTGCCCGAAGGACCCGACCTCCGCCGGGTGTTCTGGGGCGCCTCGACGGGTTCTCCGCGATAGCGTGGAATGCCGTCGTGATCGACTTCGATCTGAGGCGGAATGCGAAAATTGGATCGGTTCAATAGCGGCGGACTGATCGTCATTGAGTTGAATTCGGGCAGGCTCGAGGGGGTACGCAAGCGGCCGGCAAGGACATCTTCGATGGCATAGTAGGAAATCAGGTGCTGGTGCGAGTTCCCGATTGGGAAAGAGATGGTCTGTCCGATGAACAAATGGAAGGGAAGCTGTGTCAATGACATGTCGACGAAGAACAGTAGCTGATCAGTTGAGAAAGCCTGATCGCACACTCACCTTTTTGCACAGACCGTTATGGATGAAGGGAAAGCTGTTGGTGAGGCTACCCACCAGGCTCCGCTCAGCTTCGTTTTCTTTGCCTCCCGAGAGCTCGGTTCCGGGCGGATTTACACCAGATATCGAACCAGGCAAGGAATTTTGTAAGGGCCCACCTGACGACGGTGCAATAGGGCCTTCGGGCACTTGCGGGGCGCCATCAGAAGCGGAGAAGCGAACATGCTCCTTGTTCTTCGACTTTGTGTCCTCCGCATTTTGGCTGGCCTTCTTCTCGATCTGTCGGTAAACCTGTCAGAAGATGCATGGCAAGGGAAGAAGAGCGAGATCAATCAACACATAGCAAGGAGCCTCACGAGGTCGACTAAGAAAGCAAAGCGGCACGTACGAGGAAGTTGTTCAAAATCCGACTGGGACTCCAATAGAGGCCGTCCGTCCATCGCTTGACGCCGCTCTCGAGCTCGTCAAAGACGAAGACGGCGCCACTCCGAATCAGAGCCATGCGCTCTTCCTCCCGCAGGCGGCGAGTAATCTTTGGAAGCCTGTTCTGGCGGACAGCCTCGAAGATGAGGAGAGCGTCCTTTGTGGATTGTCTGTTGGTTTTTGGTCGCGACGTGGCATAATTCAATCAGTGAATATTTGATCAGTCGCGAGGATCGTTCTGAGGAAAGGCAGGATGGGCAACATGGGTCGAGATACTGACACGTAGCCGACATAGGTGCAGCTGTTGATGCGCTCCATGGTCCCGGTCTAGCGCTGGTGCCGCTGGGAAAGAAGTAAACGCTCGTCGAATGCGGCTGAAAGCTGGAAGGGAAATTAGACGAGCAGCGAAGGGGTGTGGGGGCGCAGGTTTGCCGGAGATCGGACGATGCAAGTTGCAGAAGCACAAGCAAGGAGGGGATAGGGAAGAGACCGGCGATGAAGGAGTGAAAAGAGGTAAAAGAGGATATCAGCCTCGCGCGCATGGGCATCTTCTTTGACGGTCTCCGCCAGGAATGAAACGAACATACCCAAGTTGCAAAGGTCCCCTGAAATCTAATTTCGGCGATGTTTGCTTGGTCTGACGGTCCTATGCTCTCGAGCTCGATCTCCAGCACGGACCCGGGCACGATGTTGCCGGCGCCTTTCTCCGTGCGCTGCCTTGCGTCCCGCTTTAGCCGCTTTGCCTCTCTCGCAAGCTGCTGTTTGGCAATGCGCCGTGACCACCTTCGAAACTGGGCAGTGAGGGAGGTGGGCGAGATAGGGTGTGTGAGAGAGAAATGCTGCGACCCGCGAGTGAGGATGAGTACACGCCGGGCTTGGAAGAAATGTGACCCTTTTGCCCTTCCCTTCCCAGCTGCGTAGAACCGACTCTCGCACTACGACTGCTGCTCGTGCTGCACCTCCCTATTTCGTCACAGGCTGCGGACTGTGGAGTGTAGGTCGGAGCGGATTGTGATGGGCAGAAAGCTTGTTGGGACTTGGGATGGACAGGAACAAGTCAGCAAAGGAAGCGAGCGAGAGGTCAAGCGCAACGTGGAGACCACACATGCCATGCTGCAGAAGAAGTCTCATCCTGTCTGCTCCCCCAGTCTCCCCAGATGGCCCCAGCTCCTGGTTTTTCCGATTGTTTGGGGGATTGAGACAGCGGAAGCGCTGCTAAAGTGCTAAGATCTCTGCTACTTGTCATCTCCCATGTAATCCCGGGGCGCTGGCCGCTGCGGCCTCTGCCCGGGTTATGCTTTGAGAGGCGTGAGATGAACAAATAAATACATTCGCCGAGAACGAGTCAGTAACGACCAACGAGTAACACAGGTTACCTGTAGTCACAAGTGTCGAACGCCAAACCCCTGACGCCCTGATAGTGAAGGGATACCAGACTATACAAAGTTGGACCTCCCTTAAAGTCATGCGGTCAGTGCGGACCTTTTCCACCCAGAAAGGTCCGCAACCACCGACCGGATATTCGAACTCTCCAACCACGAGGTCCACGCAAACAGCAAGAAGTTTTGCCCTGTCTGTACTCTGTTATGCACAAGTTCATATCTCCAATTGCCCACTCTTCTCCAATCTCCAGTCTCCAGCAGCTTCTGCCTTCGGAGTCCGCATCCGCCACCTGGGCGTGTGTCCACTACCTGTCGTCCTCGACGGTGGAGTCTCGCGTCTCACCCCCAAGTGTTATTGTTGGGTTAGCTGTGAGAAGGCTCGGAGCCACTCGTAGATGAATATCTCATATCTCATATCTCATAGCTCGTACATGTCAACACGACGGCTAAAAGCAGGAATAAGCAGAGTAAGTAGTACAGGACTGAACAGATAGAGTTCACAAGCTTCGACTCTCTCCAGTAGTCTCCATCCCCATCACACCAGCGGAGGCCGCCGGCCGAATGATGTCCCAAACGCCTCAACTACCACGTATATACACTAATACAACTACTGCAGTCTGCAGCTCCCGCCCGCCTGCTTCTCCCGCCTCCCGCGAGACCGCAGGCGTGGGATATCTAGGATCTGAGAAATGGTCTAGCGTCGATGCTTTGCGTTGGAGCAAGTATGTAATACTCTCGTCGTCTTTCGTTGCTCTCCTACTTCTCTGCCTCTATATATGTATGTACTTTTGCATCTCCAGGTTTTTCCTTGTTCCGCTCCTTTACATGTCACTGGATTTGATGTACACATGTTCGCCGTCGTTTGTATGTTATTGTACATTTTCCCAGCGACCCGCAACGATGCAATCCTATGCTTGACCAATTCCTTGCTCCCTCCCTGCTTGAACGCTTTTGGCCGGACGATGCGGATGTCATTCTGAGCTACAGGTGTCTGCTGAGCAAGGCCATGTTCACTACCATTATGGAAACTTGCTAATATTTAATTATTCACTCCTGCTCTACTTATACACCACCACGTCCCAAGGGCTTCACCGCAAGCAAGGCACACGACCACCGTCCACCCCTCTTCCGACTCCCGGTCTGTCAACAGCTCAGGGGGTACATCTGCTGGTTTGTGTCTCACCACTGGGCAACAACGTCGTACATACATATATGTATAGAAATCCGACTGCGATCAGCGATCTTAGTCGTCAGCGCAACAGCCCGTGGCCATCAGGCATCAGGCATCAGGCATCAGGCATCAGGCATCTTGGCCCGCACGGAGGATCAGAAATTATGTACATGGGGAGATTGTTGGCGTGGGAACGCTATATGTATTCCAGCATTTGTGTCATGATGTTTCCGTGTTTCCACAGTTAGTATGTAATTAAGTATCATCATTTCCTGCGCAAGATTTGAGAGCACGCAGGGCTATATAATAAGGTAGTGTGTATACTCTATCTAGTATCTTGGCTATGTAGGCGCTATGTAGCTACATACCTACTGCTGCGTGAACGGTTTATCTTGCTGCTGCTTGACATCTTGACATCTTGATGTGGATGTGATATGTGATATCTGATTAGGTACATATCTCCTTGAGCGCCTCAGCGCGAGTAGTTGCTCGTGTTAAATAAGCCCCCTCCCCACTCCCCAGTCGCTGTGCTCCCTGCGCTCTGAGCGCCAACCTCGTTCTGCTTTCGGTCTTCCTCGCCGGTTTCCCAACCTCCCGCTCGACGAACGACCTTGGCGCGCAGATAGCAGCAGAAGTTAGAACATTCTGAACAACTTCTGCTTATTTTCTCCTTAGTCCTTATTATTGATTGTTGACCTGCTGAGGCGGGATCGCGGATCGCGGCGTGAAGTCATCAGCTCGACTGGCCCGGCCGGAATTTGTCTCGTCAAATCTGCATTATTCATTACTGAGGACTGCAACTCGGTAGCGGTGGGTGGGCTCAACAACTTGCTGCTTGAGCGCTTGTGTGAGCGTCGAGCCCTTCGTCCTTGGGTCCGCCGTTGACCGTGCTCATGCGCTCATGGCTCATGGCTCAGCTCGCCGTCATTGTCGCCTTCCACATCATTGCTTGGACGACCGCACGGGAAGCGTGCGCTGAGCGCTGAGGGCAAGGGTATGTACCTAAAAGATTGCCTTGTGTGTGGACAAATTCACACGGACAGGCGCCCATGCGCCTAATACTTAATGTGATGTACGACGCCAAGAAAGCTTAAGCATTGCTTCACGACAGAACGCAGAACGAATACATAACGATGTATGTATGTGTGTGATCTGTGACGGGAGCTTGAGCTGAGGATCGAGGATTTAGCTTAACGCTCACGAGCGAGGATCCCCGAATCAATTCTTCCTGTCTCAGGAAGTCAGAAACAACGACCGTCTTTACTTGTACCTGCAATGGAGCCCAAAGAAGAGGGCTCTAGTACTACTTTCATCCATGCCTTGCTTGCGATCTGCTTGCTTGTGTGGAACAGGGGGAGTGTAGCCCCGGTGCAGTAGTGCAGGGTGCTGTCAGATACAGTAGTGACCCGGATGTTTCTGCTCCGGGCTTTGCGATGAGCGGACGAGAAAGAGGGGCCAAGAATTGACGTCGGGGAGTTCGTTCATGCCTGGATTCGATTGCGTTCGCACACGCCCGGGCAGAGACCGTTCGTCGGAGACAGAGTATCTCCCTCAAGCCCGAATCGCGCAGCTCTTATCTTGGAACAAGGAAGATAAGAGCTGCCATCCGCTGGCTACGATCCTCCGTGCTGGCCCGACTCCTGCCAACGTCTCTTCGCCGCGTCTCGAACGTATTCGGAATATGTCGCAGAGCCACCAGCGTTCCAAGACTGCTGTCGACTCGCCGCTGCGATCTCGTCCACATCCCTGAGCGCTCCGCTTCCCAAACCTGCCCGGCCTGAAGTACCCCGCGCTAGAATCGGCTGGTGCTTACGGTGCTGCGATTCTGGATGCTCTGATGATTGCCAATGTTGGCCCTCCGTGCCAACATGGTCGTTGATACTGTCAGAGCCGCCGGCAGTAGAAGTAGCAGTCAAACGTCCGGCTCCCGACATGGCGCTGAAGAGTTTGAACCCTCGATTACTGTCTCCCAACGGGGTGAACGCGGTAGCTCGAGGAGCGGCAAGTTTGCCCCTCGGCGGGGCTGGGGCTGGAAGTGGCAAGGCTGCCGCAGCCATCCGAGCCGCATGTTGAGGATCCTGACCGAATCCGCTGCCGCCGACGACTTCGTTCGCAAGACCTCGAGGCAGTGTCTTCTCAATGCTGTGTGCATGAAGTCGGCGTTGAGCCGCCCGGTCGACGTATCCAGATGCAGATGACGCTGGAGTCGACGTCGCTATGGATTGTGCTTGCTCCGGCTCCGCAGCATACGTGGGGGCAGCCACGGCTATAGCAGAGTCTGCGAGCTTCGACGACCCTGTCGAGCTACCAGGTGTGTGGTGTAGATGCGCAGTGGATATGGACACCATAATGTCATCATCCGCAGCCGCACGCTTCTTCTTGCTTGAAAGATGCTTTTTCCAACTGACTGTGGCCGTGGTGCCATTCCCGCTTGCAGGGCCAGAAGCCTCGCCACCGGTGCTCACTTTGCCCTTGCCCTTGCCACTGTCGAGATACATCCCCCGCAAATCCTTCATCTTCCTCTTCCACTCCGCTTCCGAATCGAGCTTACGGTCGCCGGCCAACGGTCGGGCTGCACCCGACGCGTAGCTGCTGTCCGGATCTGTTATCGACGAGCCTCGATCCGGGCCAGGTTGCAGCATCGAACCGTCGGCTGCCGAGGTAGATTTCTGTGATGCAGAGCCTTTGCGTTCCGCGTCATCTCTGGCCAGTAACAGGATTGCGTTCTGCCCATCAAAGTCGAGCTGGCAGACCTCACAGCAAGTGGCAGTTTGTTCCGGGCAGTGTGGCTGATGATGACGATGATAACCTCCCTCGGTGGCTCCGGTCGCATAGTTATCGCTGGGAGCGTAGGACCGAGAACCGGTTGAAGACGAGTGAGAGTGCACCTCGAAGATCGTGGCTCCGATCCGGATCAAATCACCGTGGCGCACCTCATACGGTCGACTGGCCACTTTTGGATCGCTCAATCGGTGATAAGCTCCCAGGGGCGGGTCAGACCCGGTGACTTGTGCCAGGGAACGTGGTTGAGGTTCTCCACCACTGCGACCAGCGTCCGCATTGCTTCCTTTCGACAATTGGTCCCGTTTCTCACGGCGCAGGACAAAGGTGCCATGCGCGCTCCCGTTGTCGACGAGCCACCAGCCACCGTCGCCCCCAAAGGCAGTGGGAATACCGGCCGTGCGGAAAATGGTAGCGTGGTGTTTGCTGACATCCATCGAGGCGAGACGGACTCGGCGAGTGAAGACGCGGTCACGTCCGAACGAGACACCATCTTCCGCCCTGCCGCTGCCAGCGCCGGTATAGTCGGAGTCTAGAACCGCGACGGTGTGATTGGCGGGTAGGGCATCGGAGAGTAATTTGACGAGACGCAGTTGAACGGCGACTGATCTGGGGATAGGGGGTGGTGGTGGCGGCGGTGGTGGGGACGTAGAGTATCTCCTTGGCGGAGGCCTTTCGTATTCAGATCTTTGGGTATAAGGATCAAACCTGTTCGCAACTTCGCTGGGATCGGGATGTCGGTAATGATCGCCATAATCGGGGTCGGATGCATACGGTCGTGGTGGACGCCTGCTCGCTTCTACATCTGAAACCTCATCCCAATGTCGCGAGGCTTCGTAAGGTCGATGAAGTGGTGCATCGTGTCTGTACTCGTGCCGGTCGTCCGCGGTCCACTCGCGGGGAGCACCACGTTCCTCTTCAGCGTGCCGTCTTGGATCTGCGCTTGTCCAAACTTCGTACGTTTCTTGATGTCGGTTTTCGTAGTATGGCCGAGTTGAAGAGCCATGGCGCGGCGAGGGCGAGCGGGACCTTCTATTTTCGCGGTGGTAGTGTGATGTGCCACCGGGATAGCGATCGAAAGGAGCGGGTGGGCGCGATTCTTGCGGCCCGTCACCGTAGTGCCCAAATCGATCGTCGTAGTAGCCCGCTGAGACTGTGTATGGATCGTCAGAGCGGCCTGATGGCGGTAGCTCGTCAAGGTCACGGTATGACAGTGGCTAATGGGCCAACGAACAGGGCCACGAACGAAGAAGAACAGGATTGAAGGAGGGGAGGTGGAGGCGGACAGAGGGGAGGAATGGCAAGGAAGGAAGAGGAGAGAGAATCAGAAACGGAAGGGAAGAGAGGCTGTCAGCAACGATGTAATCTGATCGAGCGATAGCGCGAAAGAGCCGTGCCTCCTCTGCCTGTGTGTGAGCTCCGGCCATTCTGGAACTGGACTTCCTTCACGTTTGCCTGTCCCACTCAGCAGGAGCCACGACTTCGGGTGGTCAAGGGAGAAGCACACAGAGCAAGAGACAGTTGAAGGAGAGCGTACCTGCTGCCGATGATCCCAGCGCGATGAGTTGTTCTGCATCCTGACGCTCACGCTTTGCCCCAGGTGGAAGCCTGTCGACGTCGCTGTCGCTGTCCTCGCTGATGTCCCATGTCCCCGTCGCTGTTGCTGCTTTCCGGGGATTGCAAGCGGGCGAGACCCTGTTGAGACTGCTTCACCGGGGTCTCAAAATAGTGCAATGATCGGCGCGTCCGACTCAGGCACCAACTCAAGGAATGCAGCGCGTCCCTCAGAAAGTCCGGGAGCACGTGACTTTGATTGATTGATCAATCTTTGATCATTCTTTCTTTTACGCGTGCGTACGTCATTGCTTTATATTCAACCCAAAAGTGAGACCGACATCAACCAACTCAGCAGTATGGACGAGTGGTTAGGAAAGTGGGTTAAATTTGTGCAGGTCACCTGTTCAAATCAGAGCTTTGCTCGCACACTTCCTTTTTATTTTATTTTTTGCGGTTAGAATACGTGGTTGAAGGGTTAGAAGGAGACTGGTTAGAGTTGGGGTTAGGGGGTTAGAGTTAGTGGGTGCGTAAGCACCCGTTAGAAAAAGGTTGGGTTGTCTTTGCGTTTTGGTGAAGAAGGTTAGAAGGGGGGGTCCGGGGGGGTCTCCCCCCGGCCCGAAGTTCCGATGGTGGCTCCCGGATTTTCTGAGGGACGCGCTACTGTCGTTCACCAACTCAGCCAAAGTCCAAAGTGGGCGTATGTACCGCGTATCCCCGCCGGGTGTTGTTGGCTCTTGCTGTTGGCTGCTCACCATCACCGCATCACCCGCCAACTTGCCTTTCCGATAGATACATACTTGATCCTCAGTGCGACCTCGACGTCCCAGCTGAGCAAGACCATTACCCTCGCGCACGCTTCTCGGCCAGTTTCCCCGAAAAAATCAGCATGGACGACTCGACAGCCTCCGCACCCGCGGCCTTTGAACGGCTGCATCTCGATCTGCGCGGCACCCGCTTCACAATCGAACGCGACGACCTCATGAATTTGCCGGAGAGTGTCCTTCTCTGTCTGTTCCCCAACGGCCTCGCCCTCAACAACACCGCCGCTCATGGTCGGCATCTGGGCTACAGCAGTGCAGATGAAGACGAGGAGGAAGAGGAGGACGAGGAGGATGTGTACATTGTCGATGTGAGTCAGCCTGCAAGAACGTGCCCGGATCGGCCTTGATGCGGTTTGCTGAAGCTAGCCGTACATCACCTCCGCAGTTCGATCCCGCCTGCCTCTCCTACGTTCTCGCCTTCTTCAAGACAGCTCAAGACGCCTTCTACGGAACGGAGACCCTACAGGGCAAATTTCGAGGTGGCCCACAAGCTGCTGCTCGCCTTTCGGCCTATCTTCAATCCCAGAACGCAGCAGCGACCAGCGAGTTCGGTGGGGTGGACGGCTTTGGAGCTCAGTCAGGCTGGGCAAATCAGAACCCACTCTTGACTAAGCAAGCCGTTATTGTGCTCAGGGAGGAACTCGAGTACTTTGCCATCCCACCACATTCCACTCAGGAGGCCGCTTCGGCGGTAGCGGCAGGAGGAGAGGCGGAGGAGACGCGTCTGGCGAAGGAGGCAGATGGGCAGGAACACGTCCTGGCTTCCGATGCGCTTGGACGACTGAAGCGGGACGCCGGAAGGGCATTGCTTGAGCGTCGGTCCATCTTCACTGCGCTGCAACGCAATGTGAACAAGGAGAACAACATGGCTGAACAGCACCTTATCGATATGCTGTGCATGAGGTGCGTTGCTTTCCATATCCACATCGAAAGATAAGACATTCCTCACTGATTTCCCAGCTTCCTCTCAACCTCGTCCTCCCGGCCTTTTTTATTGGCAACAGCGGCTTCGAGCCCAACGACACTTGGGGCTTCCGGGCTGTTGAGCCCGCTCGATGCTCACTGACCTCCATCAGTCTCGTCCTCCTCAAGACGGGCATTACACACTCCGCCGGCGCAGAGGGAACCGAAGAGGACGACCAGGACGATAACGACGACGAGAATGACCGAAGTGGCGCCGAGATCCTGGCCGACATGCGGATCGACCAGACCCAACTGAGCACTGCGCAGAAGTTGCTTCTATTCTGGCGCAAGCCTGCTCGCAAGTGCTGGTGGGACGGCGTCGATGTCGTCGTGCCTCTGCCTCTGGGTGCCTCGGCGGGGAACGCAAGCCAAACTACAGCAACGGCAGAAGCAAAGTCTGGTCAAACTCCCGAGACGGTGGCGGCGGCAGCAGCTGCGCAGACAGATCCCGGCATGACGGGTATTTCAGAGGCCGAGTTGGACCTCCTGGCGAATGGGCGCGGGCGGAAGGTCCGTGTGTGGGCGCGTAGGGTATGGACACTTGAACTTTCGTTGATATGAGGAAGGTGTCCCCTTCGCTCCGTCACATTTTCGGGCGATCGTCTCAGCATATGCGGCCGATGATCTCCTTGGATCTGGACTACGGCTTGCGCATCTGGATCTGTCCCGCCCGTTTTCGCTCTTCGTTTCCCATTTATGGGCTGCACGTTTGCATGCCAAAGCACTGCAACGGTCTTCAAACGGATATACCCTTCCACCCCCTTACTCTCATCGCTTCCCTCAACCCTCAAGAGCATAACCGACTCTTCCGGCCATCTATACTTCTCCTCGGACCGGCACTGTGGACATCTTTTTGGAATGCAGCGCCGGCCATGCTCGTTTCGATCGAAGCCAGGCTCGTACCGACGGACGTTCCTTCTACTTTTTCCTCCGC
Organism: Tilletia caries; assembly: GCA_032718865.1. NCBI lineage: Eukaryota > Fungi > Basidiomycota > Exobasidiomycetes > Tilletiales > Tilletiaceae > Tilletia > Tilletia caries. Next base: position 1,945,408 of record JALUTQ010000004.1, read on the forward strand.
CATTTTGCAACCCAGTCTTGGACAATGCCTCTTCTTTTCACCTCACCCGGCCGTCGACATCAACCCTTCGTGTCCCCTCCCTTAATCGCCTTAGGACCGCCTGCGCGCCATGGGCACTGTGGGACTGTGGGAGATCGACGGGCCGTGGCTCGCTGCGACGCCGCCAGCATGGTTCGCATCACCATGCCTCACAGATATCCATACACATATACGCATCAACTTTACCCGCATGAGTGAGGGCGAGCGAGAGAGAGAGAGAGGAGCACGTGTTTGAACTGGGGGGGTTGGCTGTATTTGCGGGCGCAATTCATAATCTCTGCTTTTTTCAGGTCTTGGCATTCATTACAGCTCCTTACGAAACCTGTGACCGGAATGAGACCGCTGTTTGCTGATGCGGGTGGCCAGTGCAGGTCGAGAGAGTCGAGACCGCATTCCGAAATTTCTGAACTCCTGCTTCTCCTTACTCCCTACTCACTCCCTCAGTCACTCGTTCACTCGCCCTCGCTCGAAGCTCGCCTCTCCCCGTCCCGCGCCGTACAGAGTCTTTCACAATAATGTGTGAGTTGTGCCGACAGACTGCTGGGTGCGTGTCTTCGAGCGTGAGACTGACTTGTCCTGCTGTCTTTCCGCGTCCCTCTTGGTGATGCGATACCAGCTTCAGAGACTACACCGCTGCTCAACTCGCGCGGCTTGCCCGTGAACGCAGCCGACTCGAACCACAGCCTGCCCATGCACCGAAGCTCCCACTCCTCCGCCCCCAACTTCGCCAAGTCCTTCTGGTGGCTCTTCACCTCATCATGGCTCAACGTGCTCATGGTCTTCATTCCTCTCGGCTTCCTTGCCGAGCACCTGCACTGGGGTGCCCTCATGATCTTCGTGTTCAATTTCCTCGCCATCGTTCCCCTCGCCAAGCTCCTTGGTGACTGCACAGAGCAGGTCAGCATCAAGCTCGGTCCCACCCTCGGCGCTCTCGCAAATGCCACCTTCGGAGTGAGTATCTTTCCATGGAATCCCAGATGTTTGCCCTTTCACTGCACTCGGCTGACTGTTTGAATCATTTCTGTTTCTGTGAATCAGAATGCCGTCGAGCTCATTGTTGCCATTGTTGCCCTGACTCAAGGACAGCTTCGGTGAGTTATCTGTCTCCCCACTCCAGCACGCGTCGCGATATAGGCGCGTGCGCTTACACAAACATATACACATCTCTCTGACGCGTAAAATCTTCTCCGCCGCTTAGAATTGTCCAAACATCCTTGATCGTGAGCATAATCACAGTTAGCTCGGTCGTTCTGGACAGAAATGCTGACATTTTAACCGAATTGACGTCCAAAGGGTTCCATCTTGAGCAACATTCTCCTCGTCCTCGGCATGTCCTTCATCGCCGGTGGATTGTACCGCTCCGAGTCTGTATTCCAGCAGACCGCCGCCCAGGCCAGCGGGTCCATCATGACCCTCGGATGCATCACTGTCGTCATTCCCGCCGCCTACCAAGGCGCGCGTCGCTTTGCGGCCGTGATGGAGGGTGGCCACGAGGCTCTGCGTGTTCTCAAAGGCAAGGAGGATGCTGGTATCGAGGAGGGCTTGCTCTTCATCAGCCGAGGAACAGCCATCGTCCTGCTCGTCATCTACCTTCTCTACCTCGTCTTCCAGATCCGCACCCACTCGCACCTCTTCGAGGCCATTCCCAACGAAGATGACGAGGAGGAGGCTGAGACTCCCAAGATGTCGCCCATCGCGTCCATCGTTGGTCTGCTACTTGTGACTGTCATCACCTCCTTCAACGCAGACTACCTCGTCGGCGCTATTGACGAGGTCGCCAAGAACTACGGCATTCCTAAAGCCTTTATTGGTATTGTATTGTTGCCTATTGTTGGAAACGCGGCGGAGCACGTAACTGCGGTGAGTTTTCCTCGTTCCTGTTTGCATGTAGGATGCCCTCCCGAATCTGACATGAAATGGCTTCTTCCCAATTCCTTTCTTGTGCGCGCGTGCGTAGGTTGTGATGGCATACAAGGGCAAGATGGAGATCGCAGTTGGCGTCGCAGTCGGTTCTAGCATTCAAATCGCGTACGTACACGTTTTTGCCGCGGGCGGAGCATCGAATCTATGCTCGTGTTGCTCACCCTTTCCGGAGCTTTACTCTTCCTCAGTGTCGGTGTTATTCCCGCTCTCGTCATCGTCGGCTGGGCCATCGGTCAGCCTCTCACGGTGAGCATCCTTCTCGCGTTCCGCTACGATAAAATCCTTTCAATCCTCGTTGCTATTCGGATGACTGACTACGAGCCCACCTCGACTCGTCCTTTCTGCCCTTGTGAACTTTTGTACCTCCGCAGCTCTACTTCCACTCCTTCGAGACCGTCGTTCTCGTTGCCTCGGTCATCCTCGTCAATGAGCTCATCCAAGACGGCAAGAGCAACTACTTGGAAGGCTGCGCACTTGTCGGCCTTTACATCGTCGCTGCCCTTGCTTTCTGGCAACAATGATGGGTCGGGGCCTGGATCAAACCCTCAAACTCGTCGGGGGAACCACACATACTTTCCCCGCCGTCTCACACTCTCTCAAACCTCGCCTTTCTTTCCTCGTTCATACGATGCTTGCCGACCTCCACTGGAAATGCCAAAAGCCCGGTCCCTCCTTCTCTTTATCTCCCTGCAGGTTCGCTCTAAAAAACGACGCTTACCCCCAGATCTGTTTCTTCACCGCATGGTCGGCTCCATTGGCTTGTACATACATCATCGTTTCCCAATGACAGCAGGAGGGTCATCTAATTCTTTCGCGTCCTGGCTGACACGCTGACATGTGGGACCTCCTCATCCGTTTCATCGTCCAACTGTTACATCCATCACCAATCACCATCACTGCTAGCAGGGGGGGTGTTTTAACGGGGTCAGAAGGTGCGCTAAAAAAATGTTTTACGCCGGTTTTAGGATTCGGTGTAAAACAGGGCGTTTTACACTTGTTTTACACTTTCTTAAAACAGGGTTGATTTGGGTGACTTTAGCACCCGTAAAATGCCATGCTAAAACGATGACGTAATGTCTGGATCGGGGTTAGTGCCCGCCTCGGTTGGAAGCCGTTCAGCTGTTCCTCCGCCCGAGAGTAAGTCACGTGCACTCTCTCGAGTCGTCCCTACCGCAAAAGTGAGCAAAGTGACTGAGGAAAAAAAGACGCAACAACGTCGTTTGAAGCAAATTTTACGCAGGTACGACCATGGTAAGGGCACCCTCCCACCGCAAGGATGCGTGCGCTGGGGGCGAAGGGGTACAGGGGCTCCACTCTGTGCAGGACGGGGAACGTACGAATGTCAAACGGGTGCCGCTCGTCAGGAAGAGGAGCTCTAATTAGGGTAACCATAAAACAGGCATGTTTTACACTGTTTTGCACCCTGGGTTTCGATGGCCTAAAATCGGGACAAAATGCAAAAATAATAATGTAGACATAACTCGCCTGTTTTATCGCTGTTCCACACAGCTTAAAACACCCCCCCCTGCTAGCAGTGCATGTTCCCTCGCACACAGTTCGAACATGCACATGGTGTCAACCGTATGTCCGGAGCCTCGAGCCCCAAATAACTTCAGCACTTCAGCCTCTGTTTCGATGCTTCTATTCTGGACATTGTTTTATACAGTAAGCTGGTGATCCCGCTTGGGCCCTTCAGCGCTCCCGCCCTCCAGGTTCAGACATTGTGACCTTGTACGACGTCACCTGGACTCGTCCGTCGTCTTCAGGGAGGCCTCATCACATGACTATGAAGACGACGGACGAGTCCAAGTAGTGACAAGGACCGCGGACCGTGCAAGTATGTAGCATGATGCCCGGCCGGCTCACCTCTGACCGCTCGCTGCCCACCGCTCACTGCTGCAAAAGATAACGCAAACCAACCTTCAGCGAACGACAATTATATGCTGCTGGTATCATAATGTACTACTTCGTGTGCTTACTGCTTCATCGGTTCATCGGTTCATTCGTTCATCGTTTATCCTGGACGCTCGACTTGGCCGGCAGGGTGTGGACTGTGGACTGTGGTCTGTGTGGGGGGTTCCCCGCGCTCTTGTTCCCCGATCCCCACAAGCGCTTCGGGCAGCCTATTACGCAGTAAAACCAATGAAACACATGTTACATAGCCATGTAGATGCAGGACTGGTTCGGTGTTCGACTTGCGGCCGAACGTAAAACACCACTCGGGCTCGGTACTCGGTCCTCCCCCACGGATCCCTTTATTATTCGCCTAACTCCCGTGTGGCAACGTTTCTTCTGACTAATATTACCAAACCATCTTCTATCTGCAGTCGGGAAATCGCTTCGGGCGCGGGCTGCCTCTGTCTGCGTTCCCGCCTGCTGGGCGCTGGCGGTTGTGCTTTGTGCCTTATTGTGGCCTGGGCCTGCTGCGGAGAATAAGGAAAAAGGACTGAGATACTGAGACGGTGCCGATTTCCGCAGGCACCTTGCCATTTCTGTTGCAACTCATCCAGCATCTAATTTCAGCCATCACCGGTCGCCCAAATCTTTGATAGAACCCACCTGTCTGACCGAGGTTGGCCTGCTCGGGCATCGAACAGGCACCCAACAGGCCATCGAACATGCACACACGGGCCACGGCCCAGCGCCCAAGCCACACTACTACAGACCGATTTCATTTTACAATTACAACAGCCTGTTCGACTTCCTCAAATAGCCAAGACCCAGCTCACACCCCCATGCAGCTGTCCCCGTGTCCCCATCCCCTTCCGCGCGCTCATCTTTTCTTCCTTTCTCTTCTTCTCCCTCTTCCAAAGCATCAACATCAACAGAAAGCAGAGCGAACTCAACCACCTTGACTCCAAGATGACAGCAGACATCCAGGCCAAGCGGTGGTACACGGCCACCGACCGACCAAAGAAGTCGATGAAGGCAACGTGGTACCATGAGAAGGAATGGTCCGAATGGAATTTTGCCCAGCGATTTCTGGTCACCATCGGAGCCATGCCACCCAAGAATGCGCCTAAGCCACCTTACAAAGAAGCCACCGAGCCCGTCGGAGTCTTCACCGAGCTCGCGCAATGGGCACATTGGTTCCCTCTCGCGGCGATCGCACCAACGCTGCAATACATCTACATGAAGACCACCGGCAAGACATGGTCGCCCATCACTGCGTACTTCATCTACGTGGCTTGCTTCATCGTCTTCGCGGTCAGTTCGGTTCAGCACTTCTACCGGCTGGGCCTGAAGCATGGATACTTTGACAGCAAGCACAGCCGAGACGGAATTCCGGATCAGCAAAGCTACAAGGTGCTCTGGTCCGTGGTCGCCACCATCGCAGTGAGTTTTTCGTTCTGCCCTCCCTGGCCGGGTTGCGTTCGTCTTTCGCGTCTTTCGCAGTATCCTGACCTTGCCCCTTCGTTCATTCTGTCGTCTCGCACAGCTTCGTCCGGTGGTCGGCTTCTACTTCTCGTACGACCGCAACGAGCTGCCCTGGATCTCGCCCTGGTTCCCACTCCAAGCTTTTGCCTACGCTACCACACTGGACCTCTTCTTCTACTGCTACCACCGCGGCATGCACGAGGTCCCCTTCCTGTGGAAATTTCACCAACGCCACCACGAGACGCACCACCCCAACTCGCTGCTCAGCCCTTTCGCGGATGCAGAGCAAGATGTGTTCGACATCCTCGTCATTCCGTGAGTTTTTCAGGAGACGGATCTCAGATTCCGATCTTTGCTGACTCATTCCGGGATTCGTTCTCATTTCCTGCCCGACAGCGTCCTTACATTCGCCACATTGCCTATGAACTTCCACACATTCTGGATCATCTCGGTATGTTTGACCCATCCATATCGTTGTGCAGGGATTGCAATCATGTTCATCATCACTGACAACCTTTCCTGCTTCTGTCACATACAGCTCGGCATCCTGTACACAGAAGCCATGGGGCACTGTGGTGTCCGATTGTACCTGCCCACGCCTCTCACCGGCTACATTCTCCGCCCACTCGGTATGGACCTCGCGCTCGAGGACCATGACATCCACCACCGACACGGATGGAAGGACCGTGGAGGAAACTACGGCAAGCAGACACGAGGTGAGTGACGCCATACCCCTCTTCACCTCTTTGAGGAGTTCGCGCGTTGTGAAGCTTGTACTGATCATCTTCTTCCCCTGGATTCGTTGTTCAGTATGGGACTTTATGTTCGGCACCATGCGGCCCCGGATCGAGACGCAATGGAAGCAGGTCGACTGGAACAACAAGGTGAGTACAAGGACATGTACCAGGGGGTCATCCTTTCGGCTTCTCTCATAGCTCACTCCACGACGATCTGCCTGCTTGCACCGTCTTAGGTTCCTTTGTTCGATTGAATACCCAGGCCGGCAACCTCATCCTCGCCTTCCGTTCCTTTCCTTTCGCCAGCACTCCTTCATCGCCGGCGTTGCGCTCGCACTCTTACCCGATTGCTGGACGCAACTCGGCCAGCTGCATAATTTCCTCTGAAAGTTCTTTGGGCTCTGGACACTCGACCATACTTAACATCACGAAGGATAACGGCAGAGGCCTGCAAGGGCCGATCCGTCAATGTACCAAGATCACTTTTTAACTCTCCTTATTATAATTGATCTCTCTGGCATCGCTACCTCTACGTGTTGATGCCTGGTTTTGCGATGAAAGGTGAGGGAAACGAGCGGAAAGAGGGAGTTCACACGAGATGTAAGCATGGCCATGCATCTTCTGCCCAAGGGCCGCTATGGATCGCCGTTCGAAGCCGAGCTCCACGAAATATACGGTAAACACCACTTTTGGATCAGGGGAGCAGGCGAGCAGGGACGCAAAGGAGCGTCGGCGGCCGGGGTTCTCTTCCCAAATCTGCACTTTGCTGCTGGTCCCACCCTGATACATGTCCTCTGACGCTTACATTTATGTAGTAAGGCCCCCGGCTGTCCTCGACCTCATCGATCTCGCCCATGGGCCATGTGAGTATATGTGAGTGGTGAGGCGGATAACGCGGATAAAACTCGCAAGTGTCGCGACGATGAACCAGTGAGTTGAGGCGTTGAGGGAAAGCGTCAACGTCAAGCGTCAAGCAAGTGACCCGTGTAACAAGACCTACTTGCCCGCACCCAGTCTTACCTTGTAACTCCCTTCTGTGACCCTTCGAGGGCATCCTTCACCTTCCTTTGAGCACCCTTCTCTTGCAATACATCGATCAGTCAGTCATAAAGAAGTTAGTTGTTACACCCGTGCATTCTGCCCCGCACTCTGCCATCGGTGTCCAATAACCGGAGGCCTCCAGGCTCCCCGCTCCAGGGGCCAAGGCTGCACGTCGGTCTCAAGATGCATGAGCTGTGTACGAACTATCCGGTCTGGCAACCACATTCGCGCCGCTCCGAGGTGGATACAGCATATGAGGTCCGCTCACTCATATATCCATCCTGTACTACTCCTGTACTTCTCCTGATTCCTGCTTCAAGATCTAACCACCTTTCCCGCACCTCCCACCTCTTGCTTCTGCTTGATCTTCCCTACCTTGCGCTGAACAATCAGGAAGAACAACAAGCATGACGATCTACACGAGCAAGTATTCTCCGGTGGAGCACTTCCCTACCGACATGGACCTCTACTGTGAGTCTCTCTGATCGCTGCTTCGACTCCGCTCCCGCCCGGTGGTTGACGCGCTCACAACCCACCCAGCATTCATGTTCGAGTACTTCCCCAAGAATCGACCAGACCCGCGCGGCAAGCGGATCCCCCTCCTCATTGATGACGACACTGGTAAGAGTCTTACTCTCGAGGACATGCACGAACGCGTCGATCTACTGTCCTTGGGCATGGTCGAGCATCTCGGCGGCGGTCAGAACAGCATCGACAATTCGACTGTAGCCATCTTCAGCGCGAACACAATCGACTTCCCAATCATTCTTTGGGCCACCCATCGGCTGGGCGGCGTGGTTTCGGGCGCGAATCCCGGCTACACGGCCTCGGAGCTTAAGTATCAGCTCGAGGCAGCGGGCGCCAAGACGCTCTTTGTGGGCGAGGACCCTGTCTCGCTCAAGGCGGGCTTGGAAGCTGCTGAGAAGGCAGGAATTCCCAAGGACCGGATCGTGGTCATTCAGAGCGCGGCAACGATGGCCAAGGGAGGCGCTGGCAAGGTCGATGGTCTTTGGACGGTGAGCATATCTTCCTTCTGTCCGTGCGGTAGTCGTGCAAGCTTCCTCTGACAAAAGGCAACTTCTTTCGATTTTATCATCATGCTCACCAGGTGAGCGCGCTCGTCGAAGCCGGGGCCAAGTTGCTTAAGAAGAAGGGCCGCGGCGCCCTCTCTTCGACGCGTCGCAAGCTGAAGTCCAACGAAGGCAAGACCAAGCTGGCTTTCCTGTCCTTCAGCTCCGGAACCACCGGTCTGCCCAAGGGCGTCAAAATCTCGCACAGCAACCCCATTGCTAATGTGCTCCAATATACTGCGTTCAGCGAAATTCCCAACAAGATAGGCGTGCGTGGGGACCGACACACTCCTGGAAGGGACGTCGCGCTCGGTGTCCTGCCTTGGTTCCACATCTATGGTGAGTGTTGCTCTTGAGTGCTGTCTCATACTTGCCTTCATCGGACGCAGCTCGACTGACACCGAGACTTCTCCATTTGCTTACCCCAAGGACTGGTCGTAATCTTGCACGCGATGATGTGGCATGGTACGGCTGTGGTCGCCATTCCACGCTTCCGCGGCATCGTGCCCTTTTTGGACAGCGTCGTGAAGTACAAAATCTCCCACTGGTTCCTGGTACCTCCTATGGTAAGTCATCTGCAACCCTCCTCTCCCCTGCGTCCATGTGTTTCTCGAAAGACGTGCAGTGCTCTCACCCAGTTTTTCTTTCGCATTCTGCAGGTCGTGCTTTTCGTCAAAGACCCCGCGGCTGAGAAGTACATGGATCGACTACGCCAGATTGTGCGCTTCTGCATGGTTGGCGCCGCACCATTGTCCGATGAGCTGTCGCGTCAGTTCAATGCTAAGCTTCCCGGCCTTGACTTCGGACAAGGTTACGGTATGACGGAGAGTGAGTTCCGATGTCGCCCGTTGGATTGCATTGATCCACAGCCGACCCTGACACCCCGAGATTTCTCATCCTCTCTAAGCATCGACGATTGTCACTCTGCATGCGAAGAATCAGAAGCCAGCCTACGGTTCCTGTGGACGCATCATTTCAAACACCGAAGTCCGGATCGTAAAGCCAGATGGCAAAGACGCGGGCAAGGGGGAGAGTGGTGAATTGTGGATACGCGGACCTCAGATCACGCTCGGATACCTGAACAATGAGAAGGCGACACAGGAAATGTGGATGGAGGGCGGCTGGCTGCGGACTGGGGACGAGACCATGATCGATGATGAAGGTGATCTTTACATCGTAGACCGGTACGTATCATCCCTGTGCGCCTGTTGGGTGATTCATGGCTGCTGACTTAGGCTGCAACGTCCCGACCGCATCTTTCGAAACAGGCTCAAGGAGCTCATCAAGGTCAAGGGCTTCCAAGTACCTCCTGCAGAATTGGAGGGTCTGCTGCTCGACATGCCCGATGTGGGCGATGTAGGAGTCGTGGGCATCCCCGACGACGCCGCGGGCGAGCTTCCGATCGCCTTCATCAGCCTCAGCGCCGAAGCCAAGAAACGAGTCTCTTCAGGTGGTGATGCGGAGGCGACCAAGGTCAAAGAAGCGGTCAAGAAATTCGTGATGGACAACAAGGTCAAGTACAAGTGGCTTGCGGGAGTCCAGATCATCGAGACGATTCCCAAAACGGCCTCGGGCAAGATTTTGCGGCGGGACCTGAGGACGCTAGCGAAGGGGATGAAGCCTGACCCTAAGGTGCGGGAGGCCGTGTCGAAGCTCTGAGAGGGGAGGGGGAGAGATGATAGGATTGCCCGTTTGGTTGCCGGGGTCAATATTTCCATCGCAACAGTATGTGTCTTGATGTGCTGGCTGATCTCGCCTGAAGTAGTCTTGGGGAGCCAGACGACACGATGAGGAGGAGGAGGAGGAGGAGGGGAAGCCCATGAGGAGACCCAAAAGGCCAGAAGTACCAACTCTGCCCGTCAGGCGTCTTGACACTTGAGCAGCGTGGGGGAAGAAAGGATGGGCTATACATATGTACTGAGGCCGTTGTGTGGGGCTCGGAGGAAGCTTCTGACACTCTCGGGCTCTCGGCCCGACAAGAAATCCTGGTCGTCTGACTTGACTCGAGAAAAAAGTATATAAAGGCGACTTCCCCAAGCAGCGCTATCACCTCCCGCTCAACTACGAAACACTCTCCATCCCGCGCAAACAGACAGCCGCACGCGACTGCGCATCAATCCCGCACAGAACTTCCACCTCGCCATCCGATACATTAATCCTACCATGGTCCTCAAGGAGGCCGAGATTTCGGCGCTGCAGAAGGAGCTCACGAAGGCAAATGCGGAGAGTCGGACACAGGTAAGAGCCAATCGCTTGCAGTTGTGGATGCACGCAAGTGCGCGCGCTGCCGGATTGCGCAGTTCGCCATCCTGTTCTCACCCACTCTTCTCTCGCAGGACATGGACATCATTCTCAAGAAGCTCAAAGCAGGCGTCAGGCCCACGGAGGAGATTATCAGGGTACGTGGCACTGCTTAGCATCCTCATCGTCGTGCAAATGCGCATCGGCTGACCACTGCATGGCACATTTTTCCCACTCAGTCAACACGCATTGGACAAGCAGTTGGAAAGTTGAGACAACACAGTGACAAGGCCATCGCGGAGCTCGCAAAGGAACTTGTCAAGTCATGGAAGGCAGCGGTCGACTCGGCGCGCAAAGAGAAAAAGGACACGCGTACGTACCTCACGCTGCCATCATTTCTTGCCTATGCAGTACCACTGACTCTCTCTCGACACCTGTCTTCTGCAGCAGCAACACCCACAGTATCGACCTCCACACCAGCCTCTAGCACATCCACTCCGCCAGTCACAGCCAAGCCAAAGGTGGCAGATGTGAAAGTCGACTTCGACATTTTGGGCGATAAGACCAGAAACGCGTGCTTGAAGCTCATGCACACCACCCTCTCGAACGGCAGCACTCAAAGTCAGTGTCAATCGTTGCGATGTCCCGAACCACTGACGCACAGGTCTGCTTTGGGAGAGGAGGTCTGTCGTGAGCCTTGGCTGTCCGTACGACGTTGGGATGTCGCACCTGTGTGGCACCCATCGTTTTACGGACGCCGAGGCTCACGACGGACCTCTTCTCCCTTGCTTTGCGTTTGGCGGATATCAAGCACTGTGAAAGACCAGCCATGCTGACGGCGTTTTGTTTGATTCTGACCTCAGGTGCTCCGGTTGTGTTTTCGGCAGCCCAGGCCATCGAGGCCGCCGCGTTCATGAAGATCGGAAATGGAGCGGTCAATGGCGATTACAGGAACAAGATGCGCAGTCTCAGTCTGAACCTCAAGGCAAATGCTCAACTCAGAAAGGATCTTGTCGACAACGTTGTTTCCGGCGCGCAAGTTGTTCGGATGTCCCCAGATGTGAGTCTTTCCCTCGTCGAATCTTTAACTTGTTCAAGAAGCTGACATCGTTTCTGTTTTCCGTGGATGCAGGAACTCGCTTCGGACGAACGGAAGGCGGAGCGCGAAGCTTTGCAATCGCAAAATCTGCACAACGCGCGAGGAGCCGAGCCGCAGCAAGCAGAAACAGACGCGTTTGAATGTGGCCGGTGTAAAAAGAGGAAGACGAGATACTACCAGCAGCAGGTATGTAGCTTCTTCCTCTGTGAAGCGTGCTGAAGGACGACGGGTGCCACTGCACAAGAATGCGCCATGAATCATGCGCTGACTTGTCCAATTTCCTCCTTTCCTCCTCTTGGCCTGTTCCCCGCGTCCTCCTTCTCCACACCCCTCTTCTCTTCGAACACTTCGTCAGACACGAAGCGCGGACGAACCGATGACGACGTTCGTGACATGCACGAACTGCGGGAACAAGTGGAAGTTCTGCTGAATCTTGTCCCTGGGAGGGGCTGCCGCTGCGGTCCAGGCGGGGTCAACAGCCATGGACCATTCCAGACGTACTCTAGGCGGCCACCCTGCTCTCCGCAGTCATGGCGGGGCCCCAGTTTCTCCCTGCCCTGGCACGAACTGCAACGGGACAGTCTCATTCTTCTTCTGCTTTCCTACTCTTCCGGCCCGAGATACCTCAATCCTTCCTCAAGTGGCTGGTCTTCGAATTTCTTCCTACCTGTACCTGTCTGTACCTTTATTGTTACTCTCCCCTGGGCAACCGCGACACTCAAAACAACGTGCGTTACGGGGACGCATCTGCCATGGGCGGTATGTATGAGAAGACACAGGTCCCGCGATGGACGATGGAGAGAGAAAAAAAAAGGTCCGCCGCGCACATGATACTCGTACACCCCTCGCGGCAAAAAGCAAAAAAGATGGAGACAGTAAGGATCGAACTCACGACCTTTTCAACACACTCATGTACGCAAATGAAACGATCTACCGCTGATCTATATCCCCATATTTAGGAGGCTAGCGAAATGGTTTGTAAGCATATCGACCAAACACCACACAAAGGCGCGTCCCATTTTTTTGCGACGCGTCTCGTCGCGTCTTCGCGTCTCGGCGCTTTATGGAAAGCCGAGAGGGAAGGAGCGCGTTGGAGCCAATCTGGAGATGAGAAAGGCTTGCATGAGAACCTTCGAGAGATTCGACAATCAGAGATCCGCTCGAGAGACACATCGTCCATCGCTCTCCCATCTCCCGCATCAAGGCAGCGCGCAGGCCGCTGGTGCAGATCTCAGCGCATTCGAAAAAACCGACAAGTCCAACGAACGAACAGGAGCCGCGCACGGGAGAAGGGGAACTGCCTGCTCCCAGTTCATCTCTCGGCAGCCATTGCTTGGGTCGTCAACTCGACACCTCCATCTGTGGGCGGAAGGCACCCGCCAGCCTCAAGGATCGCAGCTTCGACCTCGACCAAGATCAAGGCGGCCCCCGGTGCAAGCGCACGAGTAAAGCAAGTACTTCCTCGAGCGACAGCTGGCGACCAAGAGTGTTCATCGCCATGTCAGATTTTTACTACCGTCCGGGCAACGCCCCGCCTTTTTCGATGGGCGCGGCCCACTCCTCGCCTGCGCGCATCGGTGTTTACCTGCGCGGGCCAGATCGAAGGTCACGCTTGATCCAGCTGCCAGCAACCTTCATGGTACGTGTCTCTTATGCACAGAGTACGGACGGGACCGAGACAAGCCTAACTTACCTTCTTCGCTTCATCTCTCTCTCCCCAGGCCTTGGTCGACAAGGCAGCGAACATCTTCGACATCGATCGTAACACGCACGATGTTATCATCGTCATGGCGGACGATGAGGACTGCGAGATCGAAGAAGACTCTCTCCCTGTGCTGCACGATCGCGAGAGGCTCTTGGTCAAGGCTGTTCCCCGAAGTCCGGCGGATCGTAGCATGGAACTCTACAGGCCTGCAAATGCGCAAGCTGGACCAAGTCACCGACTTGAGCTTCCGACTTTCGAACTTCCTCCGGCTCCTTCGCCAGCCGTTCTGGACCTGCTGCCAGATCATGCGCGGGACCACACGCTTCCGTCGCCTTCAGGCTCCCAGCTAAGCCGAGTGGGCAGTGCGGCTTCCTTACAATCAGTGATGAAGGTCAAAACGTGTCCCAATCAGTCGCAGGCTAGGACCGCCAAGGAGATCACAACTGCGCATACATCTCTCAATTCGGCACTCGGTGTCACTGCTTCTTCGGCGCGGAGCTCGAACTCTTTGCCAACTCCTTCGTCTGGAATCTCCACCTCCAGTCCCAGCTCCAGCTCGGGAACCAACGTCCCTACAAGAAGGAAGCGCGACGTCCGGAGGGAGCGCAAGAAACATGCTGAGCGCACCATTGCGCGCGAGAAAGCTTTGGTGGAGGCCGAGGCTGCAGCTGCTGCTGCTCGAGCACACCCAAGCTCGTCACAATTACCAAGACAAAGCGACGGCGGGACACCCAGCGGAAGTCAGTCGCGTCGGCGCATCGCATTTGTCGGCCTGCCAGACGAGTCCGACGAGAACAACGGAGAAGGCGCGGATGCGAGCAGCTCGTCTTCGGACTCAGCTACGGCGGTCAAGGCCGAAATCATGGTCAGCCCAAGCGGCAATGCTTTGAAGACGATATGGGACCCAGATGACAGTGGAGAGGAGAGCCAGGAATCACCTGCAAAGCGGAGGAAGCTTAATGCAGATGCAGTGCTTGCGTCACGGAAGCAGAAGCAGCAGCGGCCTCAGCAAGGAGGTCACACCAGCTCGCTGCAGCCGCACGAGCAAGAGCAGCAGCTAAACGATCAGGATCAAGATCAGGATCGACGATCAGCGCAAGAAGAAGAGGACATGGATGTCGATGCTGTGGCCCAAGTTCTCTCGATGCGCCGACAGGAGAAGTCCAGAGAGACGCCGACGGAGCTCGCCGACCCAGCTTTTAAACCTTCGCAAGCCGCATTGCGCTCTCAGGAAAGCCCCGAACGGCGACAAACCAGAGTGTCCGGAAAGCCGATGACCTACGCCGAACCCGTCGAGATCGATTCGGAAGAAGAGGAGTTCACGAGCATCAGTCCTGTCCGTTCGCACCCCAACACATCTCCCACAGTATCGCTGCCCCGTGGTCGGCCCCCGACGAATCCAGTGAAGAGAGCGCAGTACGAGCGAATCAAGGATGAGATCAAGCGGATCAAGCTCGCATCACCTGAAAAGCTCAGCCCTCGCGTGCTTCCATCGCAGGAGCGGAGGCGTTCCAGTTCACCTTCCAAAGCTGATTCAAGTGCTGGAAGCAAGTCACAGACTCTGCACGGCAGATGGGGGGCACGGTCAGTTCCCTCAAGCCGGGACTCCGAACCACCGCAGGCATCGGATACTTCGAAGGACGTCGTCAGGGAGACGCCTCCGGGCTCTCCGTTGCAGCCGGTTGTGGAAATTGTTTCGCCATCCACGCGACGCCTGTCGCTCGATCAGCTGCCAACCCCGCCGCCATCGTGGCAAGCACCGAAGAAAGCTCCTGCGTCGCGAGGTGGAGTCGGAGCGAAGGAGCCTACCCCCGGATCCATCAGATCCGCAGAGGCCGAGAGTATGAGAGCGGTCGCCATGGACATCGATCCAAATGCGAATGACGGTATTCCATCTGGTTTGACGGACGCGATCGAGCAGGACACGTATGTGAGAAGAGCAAAAGGAGACAATGCGATACGGTCCAGCACAAATTTGATGGCGGCAGCTGCTGCTAGTGCTGCTAACCGTGCCAGTCTACCGGCCCCGGTCGCAATTCCGGCGATCAACATCGATGCAAGCTCTACATCTACATCTGCGACTACGGTCGTTCACGTGGAACTCCCCACTACGACGAGAATAACCGCCGTTTCGACACCTCCTTTGCAAAAACAGCCTACATCTGTGCCAGCTTTTGCTCAAGCTTCGACGTCGCCGGTGACAACCTCCCCGCCGACTTCCTCAGCTGTGCAGCCATCGTTGGTCGTGACGCAGCCTGCTGCTGGTGTCCGACAGGTGCGCTCGCCTCCATTGCCAACATCCTCCCAACCGTCCGCGACAGGGGAAGATGCGCTTCTCCGAGCATCGGCTCTTTCCAGATTGGAGTCCCGGTCACTCGTACGTCAAACTTCGGCCAGCCCACCAGTAGCGACCCCTGCGACGAGCATGGATGTCGCATACCAGGCTGCGAGCTCGATTGTCGAACAGCTTTTGAAGCATCCATCCAACGAGTTCAGCCAAGGCAAGGCGATGCGTGACTTTTCTCGCTTTATGCATCACTGCCGTGACAAAGACGGTCTTGTGAACCTGCTCACCATTCGAGCCAAGGTCACCCGCAAGCTTTACCACGGCGAAACGTGGGCGGCGTCGCATACGGAGAACGCGCCCCTCGTCAACTTTGCACACGAGCTTAACATGAATTGGGAGAACATGCGTTCCTTCTTCGGACCGGAGAGCAGCCATGCCAAGGCTGTGGGCGAGCTGCAAAAGTTCTCGAGCCGTTTACTGGAAGAGTGGACAAAGACGCACAAGTCCCAGGGGTCTCGAGGCGGCAGTGGAGCTACGGCAGCGTCTTCAGGAAGCGGAAGTGGGAATGCAGGGGCTGCTGGAGGTGGTGCGACTGGTGCACTTGCTGCGAATGGCAGTAGCTCGAGATCGAATGCTGAAGGAAACGGTCGCAACGGACGAAGCGGCACTTCGTCGGGTCGATCTACACCTGTGCTTGATGCGAAGGCGATTCAAAATGCTGCGCGGAACGGAGGACAGATGCCCTCGGCGCTCGGGCTTTCCGTGTCGAGTGAGTCTACCTTTCTCATCCATCCATGAAAGGGGAACCTGATCCACTGACAGCATGTATTTGTTACCTTTTGCAGCTCCGAGTGGCCAGCAGAACGGCGGTGGTCCTGGTTCCGATTCATCCGGAAGCCAGGCGTGGCAGAGCTGGATAACCAAGAACATGCCGGGGAAGGCATTTTTGAACAAGGCATTGGGCTCGAGCGGCAGCGGCAGCAGCGGCGGCTCTGCCGGTGAGCAGATGCCTTCGGCAGCGGGACCTTCTGCTTTGACAGTGCGAAGCAATCTCGACCCGACGACAGAGTCGTCTAACAGCGCTTGAGGCTTGAGGCCTCAATCCAAAATCACCGCAGCTGTTGTCAGCGCGACGATCGTACTGTACATACATACAATTGAAGCAACCCTCGCAATTTGAAGCAACTACCCATCGCTCATCGCCTCCTCGTGTATCCGTTATCCGTTCTGAGTTCGACGATATGAGTTGAATATCGAGGCTCCGTAGCTGACAGGTAACTTGGTTAGCTGGTCAATCTCAGACGTACCTCAGTTCAAGTATGACTTGGAACAAGGTGATGTGTCTGTGTGATTGAGTAAGTCAAGAAGAGAAGGGAAATGGGAATACACTAAGAGGTACTGTCGCTCCCTCCTATATACCGTCTGACTCGTTGTTCTGAAGCTGGTATGGATAAGGGTCACGCTGGCTGTCTGGACATTCCTCCTCGTCGTTCCTGGATGTCCCACAGCCATCAGGAGGTGTTTGTTCCTCATGATCACCTCCTTCCCGTCGCACGCTGATGATCACCGCCTCATGCCGAGCGCGGTTCTTCAACTCCCCCTCCCGTGCTCGTGCATGTCGTGCTGAGCGCTGCGCAGAAGTGATCGATCTCCGCCACCAATGCTCCCGTCCCCAAACCCAGTTGTTTCCGTCCTGAAGTGAGTCGCGCAAACGTTACTGTCTTGGTGAGTAGGTCCGCTGGATTATCGTCGGTGTGAACCCGCTTGACCTTGATTGTTCCGTCGTTGTTGCAGTCTCGGACCAAGTGGTGATGAATCCTTATGTGTTTGGTGCGCTGATGTGACTGTGGATTCCTGGCCAAAGCTTCGGCGCCCGTGTTGTCCGTGAACATACTGACGGCCCCTGTTTCCCGCAGTCGCAATTCCTCCAATAACTGGATAGCCCAGATCGCCTCCCGTGTCGCTTCAGAAAGAGCGACGTACTCTGCCTCCGTTGATGATATAGACACCGTGTCCTGAAGCTTCGATCGCCAGGTCACAGGGTTGCCGTAGAGATAGAAGACATAGCATGTGACACTGCGTCTCGTGGTCGGATCGGCACCATGGTCGGAGTCGGAGTATCCCACAAGCTGGGCGAGGTCGCTGTGCCGAAATCGGAGGCCTAGTTCGCGCGTTCCGGCTAAGTACCTCAGTACCCTCTTCGCTGCGGACACATGATCGTCTGATGGATTGGCCATGAACCTGGCCAACTTTCCTACTGCAAAAGCGATGTCCATCCGAGTTCCTTGTGCAAGCCATAGGAGACAGCCGATGAGCGCTGCATAGAAGTGCCTCTCCTTTGCCGTAGACGTAGGACCTTCACGTGGTACGAGGTCCTTGAATGACTCTGCCATTGGCGTATTGGCAGGCTTGCAGCTATCCATGCCGTACCTTTTGATGATCTGGTCGACATAGCCGGTTTGGCTCATGGTGGCTACCCGTCCGCACTTCGATCGGAGGATTCGAATCCCAAGCATGGAGGTCAATGGCCCGTTGTCGGTCATCTTGAACCAAGAAGTGAACTGTTTCTTGATATCGGAGACCATCTCCTCTGTTGGGGCCGCAATCGCAACGTCGTCCACGTACACCAGGATTATCACCGGTCCATGTTCGGTCTGCTTGAAGAATAGGCATGGTTCGCTCTTTAGTTGGGTGAAATCGGCCTGGAGTAGTCGGTCACGCAACGTGTGATACCAGTATCGTCCCGACTGCTTGAGACCATAGAGAGTACGGCGAAGTCGACACGCTCTTCCCGTCTGATCGTCGTATCCCGGCGGCTGCTTCATGTATAGATCGACGTCCAGCTCTCCGTTCAAATAGGCGGTCTTGACATCCATTCCGTGAAGACGTAGGCCGATCTGTATCGCTAGGGTGACCATCATCCGTAACGCACTAAGTCTGGCAACCGGCGCAAACGTCTCGTCGTAGTCGATTCCTTCCACCTGTGAAAATCCTTGCGCCACTAGTCGAGACTTCTTGCGAGTTGCTCGTCCCTCTGGGTCTGTCTTGACCTTGTACACCCAACGACATCCGATGAGCTTGCGTCCGGGAGGAGGGTGACACAGCTCCCACGTTTGCATCTCGATGAGCGACTTGTACTCATCATCCATTGATGCTTTCCAATCCTCCTTATCTTCCCGAGACAGTGCTTCGGCAAACCTCGCTGGCTCGAGCAATTGACCGTCCAACGTCCTAGCCTCGGTTCCAACGTTCGCGAGCAAGGCCAGAGCCTCCAGGTCCGAGCACTCCGTGATTCCCGTGAGTTCGATTTGAGACCATTCCTCGTCGATTCGGCATGTCTGCATCGATGCTCCAAGTGCTTGAATGTCGTGTAACCGGGGGCTCTTCCGAGTCCGCACCTTCTCCGTTCCCGACACCTTCTCCTTGCCCTTCTTCTTGCTGGTCTCTACCTTCAACCCCTTCTCTTCCTCATGCTCCCTTCTATCTGATTCGTATAGCTCCTCCGATGCCCCCTCCTGCTCGTGCAGTTCCGTCTCATGCAGCTCCTCCAATGCCCCCTCCTGCTCATGCAACTCCGTCGACACCCCCTCTTGTTCCTGATCGTTCTGAGCGTCCAGTAAGGATCTTCCCGGAGTAGATCCCCGGAGCCCGGACTCCGGGGCGACGCTCCGCTCAGCTCCGTCTGAGCTCTGGCCAGCTCCGCGCTCCGCAAAATTTCTGGTAATCAGCTGGCGAGCACTCCGTGCTCCGTCGAAGTTGCGGTTGCGCGCAAGAATCTACTCCGTGCTCCGTATATTTTTCACAGGCGGACTCCGTGCTCCGCGAAATAGCTCCGCGGACTCCGGGGTACTCCGGGGTGTCATGAAATGAGTCCAACATGGGCTCAGGAGAAGTTCAAATCTCATCGAAACAGTTCAATCGCAGCTTTAGAAGTCTATATCATTTCTTTCCAAGGGTTTACTGCCCCAAAAAGCTGCAATACACAGTATTTCGACCTGATTCGGCCGAGAAATCCTCAAAAACCGGTCACGTGACTCAGTTCTGGCCATCACGTGACCCACTTTGCCATTCCCGGAGCTCCGTCGGACTCCGGGGTCTGCTCCGTACTCCGGGGCTTTTTTGACAATGTAAGCAAACTCACTCCGTGCTCCGGGGCGTGGCAGCCATACCTTCGCGGAGTAGCTCTGCAAATTTAAAGCTCGTAAGAAACGCTCAAATCTCGCTCCGTGCTCCGTACCCGTGCAGAGCGTCCCCCGGAGTCCGCGGAGCTCCGGGGAATGCTACTCCGGGGCCTACTCCGGGAAGATCCTTAGCGTCCAGGGTTGTGGTGATCGGTACTGGTAAGGTTGAGATTGCAACCTCATCGTCTTTGGTGACGTCGCCAAGATTCTCGTAGTCGTAGTCGGAAGGAATCGAAAGTGGTGCCACTTCTTCCCCCTCCCCGAGACGGCGACGACGGCGTCGAGGATAAGGCATTACCATTTCGACGTGATCGTCTTCGCGAGCCTTGTGCAATTGAACCGCATCGAGTGACCTCCCTTCGTCATACGTCCTCGTCTCGTCGAATAGGACCGATCGACTATATCGAAGTGGGTTGCTCACATCCGACGGGACGTAAATGAGCCAACCCTTCCTGTCCTCTGACACGCCCAAGAACGTTCCTCGTACTCCACGAGCAGACAGTTTGCCGTCAGGACGATGACGTGCGTCTTGCATAGTCCAGCACAGGCAACCGAAGGTCCGCAGCATGGAGAGGTCCACTGGTGTCTCGGACCACAACTCTTGAGGGATTCGGTAGCCGAGACTTCTGTGAGGTGTCCTATTGATTAGGTACGCCGCATACCGCCACGCAAACGGCCAGAATCCAATGGGAAGCCGTGCCGCAGTCAACATTGCCCTCCCACGCTCCTGCAGAATCCCTTGGAACCTTTCTACCCTGCCGTTTTGTTCACTGGATCCAGGAATGGTCCACCGCCAATTCAATCCTTCCTCTGCTGCCCAAGCATCCATGGCCGAGTTGTCGAACTCCGTTCCATTATCGGTGTGAATGGTGGTGACTTCTTGCCTGTGTACGTATCGACCTGTCGAGCCCACCGTTGAAGGACCTTTGTAACCGTTGCGCTTGATTTGTCCGCAATCGGGAAGGTCCACCCCTTGCGCGAGTAATCGTCCAAGGTGCTCAACGCATGAGTGTACTCTGTGTTGCCGTATAAGGCCCAGGCAGATCGCAATGTGCGAGATCGCCACGGTGTTCTGCCCTCGAGGTTGAAGTCTTGAATGATGCCTCCTTCAGGTTCGATATGGCGCATGCATCACACCGGTCCTCTCGATCCACAAGTCGTAGGGCTGCGCTCTTGTTCAGATGCTTGAGCCCTTCGACACCCATCCCAATCAGCTTTGCGATCGACCCGAAGCTCATGTGTGCGAGCCGTTGGTGCCAGCGAATCACCATTCGTTCTTGACTCAGTGCCCGATGCGCTTCCGACACGCCTTCTTCCTCGCTTCCTGTCTTGTCCTCCTCTCCATCTGCTGTCTCATTCCCACCCGATGGTGCATCTTCATTGCCCCCTTGACTTGTCAATGCAGAGGTCAAGGGTCCTGTAGAACAGAGGCAACAAGAGTCATCATAGGTTCGTGACATAGCAGCTGGTACAGTCTGAGAAGACGTACCTGAGCAATATGCCCCTCCCCTGTGGAGCGCATACACCGAGGTCGAAGTGTAACAGGGGGACAGGGCAAGATGTGATGCAGAGCACCCCGGCATGCGGATCGGCCGATGCGGAGGTGGTGCAGAGCACCTTAGGTCAGATTCGTATACTGCTACTACCGCTCCGGAAGCGTGATCTGACCCGAATAGACGCGATGACACCACAGTAGCACCACTGTGTACATCGCGTTGCAACGTATGTTGCCGCCCATAGTTCACCAGGATGGTCTCCGGGGCGGTGTGTGGGAAAATCACATCCACGTTTGCTTGATTCAATCGTTGTACCGACAGGAGATTGTGGGGGAACGCAGGTACGACATAGACGTTGTGTAATGTGATGGTGAGGATAGGTGTTGCCTTGATTTGTATTGTTAATGAACCGCGATGCGTTGCAGGAACCTTTTTCCCGTCAGCGATGCGAATGAGCTTGTTGTCCGGCGCGATGGTATCTTGTTCAATGAGCTCGATGCTGTTGATGAAGTGGTGGGTTGCTCCTGAATCAAGTATCCATTGTACGGGCCAGTCTTCTCCAGGCATAGGTGGTGGTGGCGGAGCGGGTTGATCCCGAACCGCCGCGAGTCCCTAGGCCGAAGTGACCACGTTGAGCGCCGCCGGTAGGGCGTCGAGCTCATCCTCCCACATTTGTGCTTCGAAGGCACCTAGGGCAGGAACATTCGCGGCAAAGGACGCATGTGCGTTTGCCTTGCCGCACGTATGCTGATGCTGGGGTCCTAGGTTTGATCCGTCTGGTTTGTCGGCCAACAGAGCTCGAGGCACGCTTGTTTGCGGATTGGCCTCGGTCACATCAGGACACTCGGCCGCCCGATGTCCTACCTTCTTGCATTGGAAGCATGCTCCAGAGAAAGGGCGATTGTCCCTCTGTGCACGACGCCGAGCGATGAACTGCCTGGCTAACTGGGCGGCCAATGCCTGAACGTCTTCTTCGTCCAAATCCGAATCGCATTCGTCCCCATCGATGTCTTCTTCGGCGACGTGTGCACTGGGTCGAGACAATGGTGGAATTGGCCGAGTGGCCACCGGACGTCGACGATCCTCGAAGGCACCGAAGGACTCTTCCGCTTCAGTGAGGATATGAAGCGCCTTCTCGAAGCCAAACGCTTCGCCTGCCGCTTGACGCGAGACGATGCTGTCTCGAGCGGTCTGGAATCGGTACCGCACCCCTGAGAGGAGGAAGCCGACCTGTTTCGTCTGGTCGAGACTTTCTCCTGCCGATTGAAGCTCGATATAGAACCTCCGCAATCGTTCTCCGAAGTTCCGCACCGTTTCGTCGTCTCGCTGACGGTGGCGACCCATCTTACCAATCAGTTTTAGAGCTGCGTAGCCTTGGTTGGGAACCATCCACGTCCGAAGCTCTCGATAGAAGAAACTTCCGCGAAGTTCTCCATCCGAGATCGGCTTGAGCAAGAGAGATTGTACGTCGTCATCAATGCACGATTGGATCACTTGTCCAAGTTCGAGATCCATCGCTTCATCGTAGTCGGGATGGGCCGAAAGATCATTAGGATCGAGGTATCGAGGGCCAAAGATGATTCCTTCGAGGATACCAATGGCGCCCGGGACAGTTCCTAACAGACTGTAGACACGGCTCCTCCAGTCTGACCAGTTGAAGTGGTTGAGCTTCTTGATGTATCTGATCATATTCCAATTGAAACGGAAGACCAATCGGCTGGGATCTTGACGACCGCTATCATAACGACTGGTGTCGTTGTTCAAGGGGATGTTGACCTGAACCGGGTTGTCGTTCAGGGCCTCTTCGATGTGTTTCTTCCGCAGAGCCAAGTAGTCTTCAGCGGTTCGTTTGTTCGCTTCTCGATTGACTTGCTCGTCCGTCCATTCCGGATGGAGCATCTTGAAGTAGAACTGGTTGGTGGCCATCAGATCGGCCCTGGTTTGCACCATGACCGCATCTGTATCCCGGGGGACGACCTTGCGGACCGGCGTGCCTTGACGGGGCTGTTGTGCCGTAGGATTCAAACCTCGTTGGACATACGTTGCCGGGCTTGCTTGAGGCTGGAGCGGAAAGCCGGATACGCCCATGCTGGGACGTCCTTGGCCACGTCGGTCTTCTCGAGCAGTGAGGACCGGAGAAAGGCCGTAAGGACCGCCGTGCTGTCCGAGTCGAAGGGCTTGTTGGCCAGCCGTGAGACCTAGGGCAGATGCATCCTCGAGACGTCGAGGGTTGTCCTGGTCCTTGAGTCCAGCCCCTACTTGCGCATGAGGGGTATGGATGAAACCTTCTCGAGCCGCGTAAGTCGAGGTGACGCCAGACAGGGCGACTTTTTGCGCAGCGAGTTCTTGCTTCTGGGTTGCGAGGTCGTCCTTGATCGAGTCGAGCTTGGCCATCAAGTCAATCAAGGTTGGTCCGACCGCAGCACCTTGAGATCCGGCCTCGGGAGAGGCTGGCATTGTGAATCTTGGTAGAGTATCTGTAGGGGGACGAGGCGGAGCTACCAAGTTGAATATCGAGGCTCCGTAGCTGACAGGTAACTTGGTTAGCTGGTCAATCTCAGACATACCTCAGTTCAAGTATGACTTGGAACAAGGTGATGTGTCTGTGTGATTGAGTAAGTCAAGAAGAGAAGGGAAATGGGAATACACTAAGAGGTGCTGTCGCTCCCTCCTATATACCGTCTGACTCGTTGTTCTGAAGCTGGTATGGATAAGGGTCACGCTGGCTGTCTGGACATTCCTCCTCGTCGTTCCTGGATGTCCCACAGCCATCAGGAGGTGTTTGTTCCTCATGATCACCTCCTTCCCGTCGCACGCTGATGATCACCGCCTCATGCCGAGCGCGGTTCTTCAACTATATGTATCGACGATCCCGATTCGGATAATCCTGTTCGGCGTTCGGCGAGATCGCGGCTAATTGCGCGAGCGTATGGAACGCCGTTTGGGTCACCTTTGAAAATGAACTTTTTGAAATCGCAATCGCAAGCAGGAAATGTTGGCAGAGCATGAGCTATGGAATTCCTCACCATCTTCCGCTTGATCTTCAATCACACTGCACATAACGTTCAGGTAATGACCCGACCCGGCTGAGAGTGGAGCCAGAGGTCCCAGCTTCCTGTTCCGCCGCGCCAGAGCTGCTCAAGTTGTCTTCTCGAGCTTCCAGAGCCGTTGCCGCGCGCCCGTGTTCCTTTCCTGTCTCTCGAGCTTCACAGCAGCCCAGGTCATTCTCCACCCAACAAACATGGCACAGATCCTCGTTCATACGCATCTGTATGTCTCCGGCTGAGCGCTGTGCTGGTTGCTGTGGGCGCAGGGACAGATTCGAGAGTCCGAGGCAGCACCTTGAAGCTGAGCATGCTGATTGTTCGTAATCCTCAAGGCCACACCCACTCTTAAACTCCTGTCTATACTTTTACTCATGATTAAAGGCAATTGCTTGGAGCTCATAGACCTCCCAATGCATACATTTACCGTTGTGCGCAGCTGTGCGAGAAAGAGGGTCGTTGTATTGGGGAAAAAAAGCTCGGAGCAGAAGGATGTAGGCCTATGTCGTCGACGGTCAAAACCCTTGGCGAGATCAGCCGAAGGGGGTGCGCATAGCGCTGAAGCAGGTGCGCGGACTTCTCGGCTCGCATCTGGCTTCTTGTTGGAGAAAGTACAGGGGCACAACAGCGCTCCGAGCCCGCCTGGTCAGAGTCGAGCATATGATGGCACGGCCAGGTCCCCATTGTTGAAGGGCCACGTGGAAATATGAAACGAGCTTTAAATTGCCATTGATCTCATAAGAACAGATAAGATAAGATCAGTTTACCACGTGGCGTCAGGTGTACCCCAGCATATGGGATGTGGCAGGAGCGGTGTATAGGAGGCAGCCCTTGGGAGCCGGACGGCCGTCGGGGCATCCTTATAGTGGACAGCGATGGGCGCCTGCAACCGTACCCGGTGGTGACGCGCAGCGGAGGAGGCTGAGGACGTCGAAGCTGCCTGGACGGGCTGAACAAAGGGGTGCCCGAGTGCCCGACGCGCAGACACGGGGAACAACGGCGCTCGGAGATGCGCAGGCAGGCTGGTATGAGGGTCGATGATGGCCGTGTACATCGAGAGAGAAGCTCTGGAAGATTGATCATTGAACGGTAAAGATTGAGGTATCGGAGAGAGCAGAAAGGTGAAAATATCTACTTAAGGCAGATGGGAAGCAGATACGTCAGCCAGACTGGAAAGGATCATCAGAAATCAACACGTAAAGACGAAAGTGTCAGCCAGGGATAGCAGCAGCAGCAGCAAGCGAGCAGAAAGACTCTTGGAGGCAACAACGGGGGAGAAAGTGGTCAGCAGCACTGGGCAAAAGAGGTCAGCTGCGAGCTCCTTTCGATCCGCCGAGTGGCTCAGAGAAGAGGAAAATGAGCGATCTTTGGCTCGCCATGAATGCAGTGGACCATTGAGCAGCGTTCGGAGCTGTCTGGCACTGGGTTGTGTAGAGTCGACTGGGGTGTGTGAAGGATGATGGTAGTTGAGAGTCTGATTCTGGCACCTTGGTTACCTTTGTGTTTTGCGATTGCGATTTCAAAAAGTTCATTTTCAAAGGTGACCCAAACGGCGTTCCATACGAGCGCACATCACGATAAATGCAGTGGGGGAAGCGAGAGCGACGAGCGCACGTTCACGTTTTGGACCTTGCCATGGGATTTGAGATTACATACTGGGACCATGTTTCCATGCACGAGCTTCCCTTGTCCCTTGCCATCTCCTGAAACGTCCCAGCTTGTGCACCGAGCACCTCCAGGACTGACCTTGATGCTGAGGACTTTGGGCTGACCTTCACCTTGTGCCTTGCGGTAGATACGAAGCTTCGGACGAGCCCAGGTACCGACCTCGCCCTTTGTCCGGAGTAGGAAGGCCCAACCCAGGCAGGAGAAGCACGGTAGGACACGTGCAAGATACTGGGACGGTCTGGCTCGCCCGCAACAGACTAGCGGTCGTAATCGAGGAATCCTGCGGTGTGAAGAACGTGTATAGTAGCTAGGCCTCAAGCCTCAAGGGCTGCACACACCCTCGGAGCGCAAGAACAGGTGCGAATCGAGCTCGTTGGCTGTTCAAGGATCGACAGGCGCAACGAAGCGCAAGCATAGGAAGCGCAGTCAGCATGGCGTTTGCAGTGTCACTGCGGCGCTCACGATGGTGGCTCTATACCAAGGCTTACATCCTCGGTGCGATGGTCTCCTTCTTCACGGCTACTCCCGTTTCCTCTCGGATTCCTTCCGCCCCTGCGCAAATCCAGCAGCAGCTTACCAGACTGCAAGCGCTGAGGGAGAACGTACAGCGAGAGGAGACACGCTTCCGCGATGCGCTGTCACGCGCCGGCATATCGACGGCGCAGGGCCCGAACCAGTCGCAGCAAGACGGAGGGCTTGACCTCGAGCAAGGCTTGGGCCCGGCGAGTTCTCCAGCAACTCCTACGGTCGGAAAACCATGGGCGATCGAGCGTGCGCTCGGAAGTCTGGGTGAGCGCGCTCAGGCGGAAGCGAAACAGCGGCAACAGCACGAGATTCTGCAAGAACCCCTCGTCGAGTCGCCAATCAGTGAGACCGAGCTGGGAGCTTTCCACGGGGGCGCAGGTGCAGGGGCCACCTCTCGTCCGAACCGTCAGAGGAGTAGTACAGCCCCTTCCCTTCTCGTATCAGTCAGAATGCCACAATCGAGGGCTCCGACGGCTGGCCTAAGTCAACAGCCGACGCTCGCCGAGACGCCCTCTCGATCGCGTGCCGCAATGAAGCGATGGACGAACCAATTTCAGGATTTGCGCAACATTCGCAAGCTCATGTCCAGAGACGAGGTGGCTAGCAACATATACCCAGAGGTCGACTGGGACGCACAGGTCCGAAAGGGAAACGACCTGAGCCCATTGGAGGTCAAATTCCTAGAGGCTAGGGTCAAGAGAATCTCTACCAAAGTCCCAACGGCTCAGAAACCTGTGCGAGGTGCGAACGGCGACCTAGCAGGACGTGAGAGAAGAGGAGAAGTTGTTGCGCCTAGGTCCCATTCCCTCAACGAGGCTGTGCCGCCTGTCATCGCAACCGAGGTTCCTACTGCACAAGAAGAAGAGCTCTCCCCACTCCATCGATTTCTTGGCCTGCCCGCATCGGAGGAGATTCATCCAGATGACGTGCCAATCGTATCGCTGGGAGGATCAGGAGGTGGTTACAGGGCAAAGTTCGGCTTTGCTGCCTTCATCGCCGCTCTGGAGACGGGAAATGCGTGGCAGGTCCTATCGTACGTCGCGGGCGTCAGTGGCAGCTGCTGGACTATTGCAGGTACGTGTTGCTTCGTTGTCGATCCCGTGTCCGAATCAAAGAGAACTCACCCTCTGTGCCCGCGTATCCTGGCAGAGCTATATACGCACGCCAGGCTATCACCACACGTGTTGCTGGAGCATTACAAGCGCGTCGCTGCAGAGCTTGCGCATCCTCTCAGTCTGAAGGCACTCAACATTGTCGCGAATACTAGACATGGTGTCTACTTCCTTCTCGCTCCCTTACTACGGAAGGCACAGAGCGGTGTCGTCGGCCTCGGTATCATGGACCTCTACGCGACGATGACCACGGTGAGATCAGTCATGCTTCGTCACAGTCCCTACAGGCATTTTATCTAACACTTGTGCCCTATCACCATCAGTGCTATCAATTTCTGCCTCGGCCTGTACGACCACCAGCATCGATATCAACTATGTCGGCGGCGTCACAGTCACAGACTAGCCTCATGTCCAACGAGGAATTGGCAAGGGAGCATTCCGGACAGCAAGCCCAAGCTCTGAATCAAGGGCCTGATCATATACTTGCGGCATTGAGCCGGACAACTTTCCAGTGGTCAAAAACGCTCAGTCGAGCTCACTTATTGCCAGCGAATACGCCCGTCGGTCCTCCATCAGCCAAAGAGCCGAGGAACTCATCATTATCGGTGTCCGCGGCGCAGGGGGGAGCGCATCCTCTGCCCATCTTGACTGCCGTGAGAGTCTCGTATGCGGATCCCAATCCGTCATTTCTGGTGCGAAAAGCCGGAATCGGGCGGCGCGGCCCCATCGAAGATGACTTCGAGCGCGAAGAGCTCCCTCAGTACAAGGCTCAAAGCGCCAGTGAGGAAGACGTGGTGGAACGCGGCTCTGGTGATCAACAGCGGACAATGGCACCTCGGAGGTCACTGGCGTATCTGGAAGGGCGCGATCGCGTTGTCGCTTCTCCGACCGGTACCCCTCAGAACGAGTCGGGCCATCTGGCAAGAATACGCAGTGAACCAAGCGCCGGAGGGGCGCGGAGCGAAGCCGCTACGGCGCTCGAACTGGAACTGGAAAAGGAGCGTGGGGGCCTACCGCACCCGTATGACGAGCTCATTGAGACGCGAACGCTACGAGCTGCAGCTGACGCTGCAAGAGAAGACATCACAGGAAGCCAATCGTTCCGGGTTCCTCGCTTGATGACGAACACTCAGGCGGGGCCAAATCGCAGTGCGGTGACTCGGACCAATGTTGGAGGCGTCTTAGCTGAAAACCTCACGCCTCAAGAGCGGCTACAGCGAGCTCGTGTTTTGCTTATTCAGAGTCGAAGGCAGCGGGCACGAGCAATGGCGGAGCAGGCCTCGAGTGCCACGGGGCTAGGTGTCGCTTTCCAGTGGTTTGAGATCAGTCCGATTGAAGTAGGGAGCAGCGACGTTGGCGCCTGGGTTCCAACTTGGAGCTTTGGTCGAACGTGAGTCGAATGACAACCCTCCTGGCAAACCTGCAGATTCCAAGTTCTTTATCAGACCACTGATGCTGTCCTTCCTTTAGATTCCTTTCCGGCCGCTCATTGTCACGCCAGCCAGAAGCATCCCTGTCGCTGCTCCTCGGCCAGTGTACATCTGCACCTGCGGGCCCGCTGACCGGCTACATTGCTGCGCTTTTGGCGTCCCTTCCGGCTGGGTGGACCTTGGCCGCCAGTCTTCTGGGTTGGGTCAACACTATCGTCCGAGCGAAACGCTGGGAACGACGCTGGGGTAATCCTATCCGTAAGTTCAACATCCGTTTCCGCCGGTGCAGCCCCCTGACTTACCTCTGATGCTGATCCTTTCGTTTGTTTCACACAAAACAGGTGCAGCAGACGAACCGAATCCTTTCTACGGCTTGAATCTGTCCAACGAGACTGCGGTGGCCCCTCCTGCACCGCCGAGGCGCAAACCAAGTGCTGAAGGTCAGTCGGGCGGAACACAAACGGACGGTCATGCTACCAAGATCCCTCCGCGATCGATGGTTCGAGGTCGAGGCGCAGACAGTCTCTACAGCCCCCAGTCAGGCCCAGAAGACTTCACAGGCAGAAATCACTGGATTCCTCCACCCATCCCCTCTACACATTCGAGAAAGATACATCTCACAGGGAAAGGGAGCGCTGTCTCTGCCAAGGTGGACCTCGAACAGTCAGCGAGACTTCCACCAAGCTCCCACAGGATACCGCCACGCGCAATGGCACGAGGTCGCGGAGCGTCATACATCTACAGGCAGCAACCTGATCACGTTCCTGATGAGCGAACAGCAGGAGTGCAGATGACGACGGCACCACCCGCCAAGAAGGATCCACAATTGGGTGCTGCCTCTTCGCGGCGAGCACCGGAAGTCCACAGTGACCTCTCGCAAGACCAAGTTCGCAGCCCGTTCCGTCGCTTTTTCTCTACGAATCAGCCGGTCGTGGAACCAGAAGCGGCAGTACCTCCCTCGTTGACACCTGGGCTGTGGACATGGGAGGCGAGTGGACGCATCAAACTGATGGACAGTGGTCTCTCAAACAACCTACCAAGTCGTAAGTCATCGCATTCATGGTTGAGGAGTTGTTTTTCTTTATGTTGAGGTCTCTCTCCTTTTCTCGTGTAGATGTTTTGATGCATCCAGGCAGGAATGTCGACATCATCATCGCCTTCGATGCATCATCAGACGTCCAAAAGGGCGCGGCGATCCAACGCATTCACGAGTTCGGGCGCGACAGAGGGCTGCGCTTCCGTTTGCGATCTGACCCGAGCGAAGATGCTCAAGAGAGCCGGTCTGCTGTGAACGGCGCTCCGTCCCACCAGGCTGGCGCAGATACAAGTTCTCCAAGTACCAGCGAAGTCAAGATCACCTCGGGGCAGAATGGGAGCGAAGTCAGGAGCCATTCACCACACCTTGCGCCGAATGGACGAGCTCGCTCGGAAGGCAGCAGAACCATGATCAACGGCGAGAGTGCCCGAAACCTTCGTCAGAAGGAAGAGGAAGGGACGGAACTGCCAGATGTCGCAGAGCAAATTCGGGCCAAGTTTGAAGGCAAATACGCTCAAGTGCTGGACGGGTGGCGAGTTCGTTCGCCGTCTGATCCGCTTTTGGCGACGCAGACCTTGGACGATGACTGGGTGGATATTGAGGAGGAGGAGGCGATGTTCGCTCGGGATCCTGATGTGCGGATGATCTACTGCCCTTTACTTCCGAGCGCTCGTATCCCCGACTTTGACCCATCCGTGAGTTCTGCAGCGGCATCGATGAACCCGCTCCTTGATTCTGGAAACTGATCTGGTCGTTGTGAAATCATGTGGACTCGCAGACTTCTGCCTTCAGGTGAGTACCTGCTTACTCCTAGCTGCTACTACCCGAACGCGAGCTGAACAGCATGTTTCTTTCGTACCTTGCTGCCACCAGCACTTCCTACAATCTCGTCTGGACGCCGGATCAGGTGGAAACGCTTGCACAATGCTCCAAGTTCAATGTGGAGGACTATGTCATCGATGTCGTTCGGCAGACCGTGCGTGAGGTCTACGAGAGCAAGAAGCGACGACGTCTCGCCGCCAGCGCCGGGTTCTCAATCTGAACAATGGGTACCAAATACCAAATCTTCGTCTCACTTTCACCACCACGGATCCCGTGCAATGTGTGTCAGAGCCTTTGTGTTCCTGTCCATATCATGTGCGATGCAAGCGCCTAGCAAACACGCATACCCACGCGCATATATATCTATGTACACCATGACTGTAGCAATTTCGCTTCCAGAGGTTGCTTCCTTCCCGCCCAGCCCAAGCAGTCGGTTTTTGATGAGGGCGACGAGCAGCGAAAGTGGTGAGTCAGTGCACAAGGACGAGGTCACGTGATTCACCACGAGTGTCGAGCACAGACGAGCTCGTCTCCACTCTCCGAACTTTGGAAAGCGTCAGCCACAAGCGAACAGCGACCTGCGAATCTTCCCACTTCCTAGACAGCACTCAGCACTCAGCGCTCAGCAGCCCCGTCGATCGTATCTGCAGCGCGCAGCCCAGTGTGACTACAGACCTGCGCTTCCTCACGGCCTCACCACGTCTTGCTGTCCTCGACGGCTTTAGCAGCACGCCAAGCTACCAGCCCTCCACCTCGTCGGCTCTCTATCTCAGCGACACCGCCGCCCCAGGAAGACAGGTATCATCCTTCGCACTCAGACGAGCAGCAACATCGAACGCTGAGCCATCAGCCTTGCTTGCAACAGGAAGGATTTTCCCCCGCGGGTCCTGTGACTTCGTCTCCGTACTTTCAACGCGCAACCCACCACAACCTGATCGGCGTCCAAAACCTACTAGGCGGCCATAAAAGACCTTAACGTCGCACGCACATGCCGCAAAGATCAAAAAGCCCTCGCAGCAGTCGGACTGTAATCCGTGGTCACTCTGCGGACGGGATGGGGCGGAGCAGCGGTAATGGGGGCGGCTCTAGCAGGCACGGGAACAGCTCGAGCGGCGGGCATGCGCACCAGAGCAGCCGAGCGCCTCACAAGCCTACCATGGTTGGACAATACAATCTGGGGAAGACGCTGGGAATCGGCAGTTTTGGCAAAGTGCGACGTGAGTACTTGTGGTGCTGTTTTGCGCCCTGTTGTGGAAATCAGGCGCTCGGCCGCAGCGCGGTGTCTGAGCTTGCGGATCCTGGTAAGCTAACCACAAACTTCGTCACCTTTCTGAACAGTTGCGACCCACTCTCTCACCGGACATCGTGTTGCGATGAAGTTTATCTCCAAGCGCAAAATCACAGCGATGGACATGGGCGGGCGAGTCAAGCGAGAGATTCAGTATCTCAAGCTGCTGCGCCATCCACACATCATCAAGCTCTACGAGGTCATCAGCACGCCAAGCGATATCATCATGGTCATCGAGGTAAGCTTGACTTTTCGTGTACGAATCTTGGATGGAATCCACCCGCTGAACGTAGCTGTTGATCGATCCGCAGTATGCTGGGGGCGAGCTGTTCGAGTACATCGTCGAGCGCGGAAGGATGCCCGAAAACGATGCGCGTCGGTTCTTCCAACAGATCATCTGTGCTATGGAATACTGCCACAGACACAAGATTGTCCATCGCGATTTAAAACCAGAAAAGTGAGAATCTGGACTGTCTCGAACCAAGTCTCTTTGCTACTGAGAGTCATTTGAAGCTGATCGAATTTCTGCAGCTTGCTTCTTGACGAGTTTATGAACGTTAAGATTGGAGATTTCGGCTTGTCAAACATCATGACCGATGGCGACTTCCTCAAGACTAGCTGTGGTAGTCCTAATTATGCCGCCCCAGAAGTCATCTCAGGAAAGTAAGTTTGCTCTGTTATCCTAGCTTCTTCAGGATCCCCTTACTGATATTTTCTTTTCATAGACTTTACGCTGGGCCTGAGATCGACATCTGGAGCTGTGGTGTGATTCTGTACGTCATGCTGTGCGGCAGCCTGCCGTTCGATGATGAGTACATCCCGCAATTGTTCAAGAAGATCAACGGTACGTCGCCTATCTATGATGCCCAAGTACAAGCGTATGCTGACCAGTCTTTTCTATCAGGCGGCGTCTATATGCTGCCTTCCTTCCTCTCGGGGGAAACAAAAAGCCTGCTCCAAAGCATGCTGGTGGTGGACCCGGTCAAGCGCATCACAATCGCCGAGATTCGGAATTTGCCGTGGTTCCAGGTCAATCTGCCAGCTTATCTTCGACCACTTCCACCCACCCCTGCTGCGGAGTCTGTGGGTTTCGACTTCGGTATGACCCCAGCCACGGGGGCAGGTAAAGAAAACGAGGACACTCCCACCGAATCATCTGACCCGGCCTACGTTCCGGATCTTGGAACCGTGGAGAGCGAGATCGTCGACGAATTGGCGGAGAAGATGCTAGGGTTCTCAAAAGCGGACATCGAGGCTTTACTCGAGCAGAAGGGCGAGAACAGCGTCAAGGTCGCTTATCAGCTTGTCCGCGATCATAAGCGTATGATCCAGATGAGCCATCTAGAAGACCGCAAGGAAATGGCCGGTTTCTTAGCGGAGGATCCTCCGGCCTGGAATGAAGGACTGGATGGCCGAGCCCTCCGTTCGACAAGTGTCAAGCGTAGGCAGCCTTTTGCGCGCGGGACAGAGAGTAGTATTGACGGGTCCACGCCGGGGTCCAATACAGCTTCACGTTCGCGCGCAGGCACTTTCGTGGGTAGCTCCGGCCCATCTTCTAGCATGGACAATGGTTATGACACAACTGGCGCGGAAGAAACGGACGATGCCCAGATGACTTCGTACGCATCCGATGAGGATTTCACGGACGAAGAAACGGATGCCACGGATGACGAAGAAGAATACGCTTTGCCTCGATACACCGGAATCTCGATCCTTGAAACTAGTTTGCCTAAAGCACTAGGTGAGCACGAAGGTCTTGAGAAATAGTTAGATCACAACATACTGACTCGATTGAGACTTTAGGAGCAGGAGAAACGGGAGAACAAGCCCAGTCGTTCGCGGACCACCACACCCCTGCCACGCCAAGACGTCCGCGGGCAAAATGGCATTTTGGCATCCGCAGCAAAAGTCCGCCGCTTGAGATCATGCTCGAGCTGTACCGCACTTTGCAAAAACTAGGCATGGAGTGGCGAGTGAAGCATACAGCGCCAGCGGCGCGTTTACGTCGTAATGACGGACAAAACAACGAGGACTTTGAGATATCTGGCAAAGGCGAGGCATTATTCTTCGTGGAGACGCGTTGGACGGTCAATACTGTGCAAGTGAGTTCGGCTTTGCGTCTGCTCATTCTAATGGGTGATTCACCATGCTGACACACAATTGCATCCGCAGGTCCGAATGGATTTGCAGCTTTATCGCGTCGAGAAGGACAACTACCTCGTCGACTTCCGGAATGTGGGCTATCTTCGGTTGGACCCCTCACCGCCAGAGTCCCGTCAGGACGAAGAGATTGTTGTGACTGAAGCTCCGAATCCAGAGACTATCACATCCGACAGTCTTCAGGAAGCTCTCGAGTCCGCGTACGACGAAGCGAATCGGACTGGCGATGCATCGTTCCTGGCCGGGCCTCCTGCAACTGCGCAAGCAAAGTCCCATTCCGGTCTCGGGCGGACATCTGGCCCGCTTGCGAGCCATCCCAAATCTGTCCCCAGTCTGGCACCGCCCGTCGCCGGTGGTCGGAAGGACGTGTGCAGCCCATTCTTGTTCCTGGAGTGTGCCACGATGTTAATGTGAGTTTGCTCTCGTGCAACTTGATCAGTGTGAATCTGCTCGTTTTCTGACAAGCACTTTATCATTGTGGTCAACCAGCGTCGAACTTGCTGGCGGTGGGGGCCAATGAAGAACAACTCGCGCCCGCTTGTTACAACGTCCCCCTTCCGTTCCTTATGATCCTCTCAGCTCGACCTTGCCTGCTGGTCTTCAGTTTCATGTATTGGTACAAGTTTTGTCCTCTATTTTTCTGCACAATCGTTCTCGTGTACGGAAGCTGACTGCTTGAGATGCAGCATTATCCTCTAAGCAGCCGAATCAGACGCGCCGGTGTGCTGGTCCGTTTATCGTACTCAGGGCGTGCTGCCGTTTGCACCATTGCCCGACGGTAACTGCGATCGATCTCACATGCCTGCCCCCCTTGCCTTCGCCCTGCTGACCATCCTTGAGCCCATCTCTTTTCCTCCGCGACTTTGCTTCTTCCATTGCCGCGCACTGTAAAGACACAGGCCGTTCATGCGGGTAATGCTCACCAGCACTCGCAGCTGAGCCTGAGCAATCTACCAATGTCCGGCCATTCTCCCTCGCAAGCTTGCATCCTGCAACTGAACGCGCCGGTCAGGACTCAGGCCTGCCTCCGACTCCAATTACACATTGAGGAGGTACTTTCTCTGCGTCGAGATCGGACTGTGCTGTCCCACATCAACCAGAGCACAACGATGTGATACCTGTTGACCAATCCATTACGCGCAGCCACCTTGCTGACGAGCATGAGTAGCGGTCCCACACCACGAATCGCGACCACCGCCTCAGCGTGATCTCGTTCCCAGACATGACCAAAGCGAGGCGGACAGCGATCATGTAGATGAGAATACATCAAAGCAGGGATACGAGAGGCCTCGGCCTTGATCGGAACAAACATAGGACCTAACCCATCGCTTCCTAGTCAACAGGTCGGCTCAGGCGCCCATGGAAGACATTGTAACGTAACTTGCCTCCGTCCACCCTCAATCAACAATTGCGCCTCAAAGAGAAGCCCATCGATCGCTTCCATGCCTTCCACTACCGCTTGGCCTTTGTTTGTCCTTCAGCGTCCGATCAATTCCTCGTCTGGTACCTTTCGTTGAGGCGATGTTTGTGCGTTCGGAGTGGGGCGTGGTGAGCATCGTTTATTTGTTTGTTGCGTTCCGTAAATTGCTGTCAAATTGGTTACGCCACCAACCACTTCCTCAAGTAATCATCTACCGTTCCGATATGAACTGTTCCCGAACGTGTCCTCAACGCCTTGTTGTCGGCGACGTGAGATACACTTCCTTCCTTTCCTTCCTTCCATCTCATATTCCCATACCTCTTGGTGTCGTGCATCAGGCATCAGGCTGTGATATTTCCAGCAGGAACTCGGAAGGTCAGCAACGGGTGCGTCTGATTCTTAACGCCCACAGGACTCAGATGATGAAGGATTGAAGGAGTATGTAGGTCCACGGCTCTGTGAGCCGACACACGTCCCCTCGCTGGGCCGCGGAAGCCCTGAGTCTTATGGACAGCCGTGCGGGATGTCATGATTTCGAAGCTGCGGATATTCTTGCCACCGCGCCGCTGTCCACCAGACACATGGAGCAAATTTAAGGATTTGCTGAGATTCTGAGTCCCAAGACACCCGTGTCTAAGCCCCGGTAAGACGGCTCTGATACCTGATTCAGACGAGATCCTGAGCTGGTGCCTTGAGAAGTATATCCCTTGAGATCTCTATTTCCATGCTGGCCGAAGAATGATGGTCAACGAGGTCATCTGCCAGGCACGCATCTTTGAGCTGCGCTCCAGCGCCTTGCCATTCGTTGACCAATGAGGCGGACCTTTCGTGTATGTACATGAACCCAGGACTTGTCCATGTGCCGAGTGATGAGTTTATCCGCAGCCAGCATCGACTCGCACGGTGTTGTGCTCACTGCCACCAGTGGGGTTGTTTTAAGCGACTTAAAAAAAAACTTAAAACAATGTTTCAGGGGAATTTTAGAATTTCATGAAACGCACTTGCTTTCAAGCTGTTCTAGAGTTTCCTAAGGCATTTGCACTTTTTCAGCACCCAAAAAAAACCATGATCTACCCCATGCAAATCGCTCCTGTTTTAACATTGTGTTCTAGAGTGCCTAAAACAACGCAGCAGTGGTGTTGCCACGTGACCTTCAGTCACGTGGAATTTTTTGGCAACCCAGAAATCGCTCATACAGAGCAAACGAGCAGAACGACGAACCAAACAAAGACGCAACATCGACGTTTGAGGCGAATTTTACGCGAGGGAGCTGGTTGGACGTTGCTGAGGGCACCGTGCTGTCGTGGGGGTGGCGGCAGACTGCATGCAACCAAGGGAGCGAGCCAGCTGTGCGAGGGCAATTTCAGAGTCTCAACAAAATTTAAGCTCATCCGTTTTAGGATCTTTTTTAGTGATGTTTTAGGACCACGAAAAACGGAACCAATCCAGAATTTTTACGGCAGCTAAAACACTGCGATTCTAGGGGGTGTTTTAAACCCTCTAAACCGCCGCCCAAGGTGGCAGTGGCTCCATATGGGATATGAGATATAATGTATGACAGCTGAAACTGTTCACTACGTTCCCACCAGTGTTGTTAGTTTCGGGTAACGGGCGGGTTCGGACCGGGTAGTGCCGGGTACAGTCGCTCCACAAAGTTTTGACACCCCCAGGAAATTTTTTTGGAGGAGACGCAACGCCCCTTTTTCCCCGGAAAATATGATTCACAGATCCGCCGGCTCTCGGCTCTCATATCGCAATGTAATGTTTTTCTCCCAAAATTCAGGTACCTGTTTTTCTTGCCCCCGCCCCCTCATTTCAATTTCGGCCGCGTCAAAACTTAATGGAGCGACTGTAACGTGGCGTTTTCACTGTTTTTGTACCCGCCCGATTTGAAAATGCTCACAGTCACCACCCGCCCGGCCCGCTGCTGGGGCAGGCACGACTAGGGCCCGACAGCTTCGAGCGCTGCAAAATCGTCGTCCGGTTGCCACCCGAAATGCCCGGAATTTTTTCTGTGAGAATGCTACCCGCCCGCGCGACTCCGTGTGGCGATTTTACCCGCCCGAAGCCATTATCCGAACGGTCACCCGTTCGGGCGGGGCCCGTACTCACAACACTGGTTCCCACGCTCTGCACACGAGAGCGCAGAATGACCCACTGCGAGCTCCGTTGGTATAGCACCGCTTCGCCGCTGGAGATTCGGTGAACGAGTAGTGAACTGCACCACGGGAAGCTTGAACCCTGCGCCATATCGTTGTGCCTTCCAGGACTTCAAGCTTCAAAGCCGGCTTCCGACATTTAATCAGAGTATGGAGACGATGAGTAATATCAGGGACGCAGGAACCCTGATACCTTATTCATCATGCATTACTTATTGCCAATGAACCCTAGGGTCCCATGCTTTGCTCTTCGTTCTGCTGGTCGCTGGTCACCTGATGCTGTTCAAGGTATACCTTAAGTCCTTAACCTTCTGGCCGCCGACCTCTCAAATCTCAAAGCTGAGGTGGTTCATGGTTGGAATTCAGGGAACTGCGAAGGTGAGACGCCGAAAGCCGGAAATATCTTAATTGGCTTCTCGTACTACAGAGCAGAGAATGTATATAGATAGCATTATCTTATAATGTGCCTTGTATATATACACCTTGACCAGTATCCTGGTAGGCTCGTAAGGCCTCGGTGCTTGGCACATGGCGATAGGCAACAATGACAGGAGAGTACTTAGTATAGAGCTATAGATATTGAACCTGCTGGCTTTATGCTTTGATGCACTTGTTGGACGAGATGCCAGGCGATCCATTTTGGGATCTTCGAGCCTGCTGGTGTTAAAGGCGAGCGTCGTGGCCACGCTGAGTATAGAACAAAAGCCAGCCCTCAATAGATTTCGACTCCGACGCTGTGCACATAATCTGTGCGGATAGTGCCAAAGGCCACGCGTACCCCATGCGTGTATTCCTCCTAGTGGTCACTGCTGTGAAAATGCAACGTGCAGTACTCGGGCCCAATGAGGTGAACGTCGTTCCCATTTTTGATTTGTCAATTAAAAAACCCTCTCCTGTGGAGAGGGTCCGCAAGCTCAGTGAACAGGACAAGCTCAGTGAACAGGAACGCAGAGATGTGGATTAAGAGGCTGATGGGAACACGTCCTCCTCGAGTAAATCCTCGTCCGCACTGTCGGGGGACTCGACCGAAGCCATCCTGCGGCGGCGCTTGACATCTTTTCTCATTTGCACATAAACTTTGCCCCATCCATCTGCCTTCCGCTTCATGATGGCTGTCCTGACTTTCACCCAAACTCGTCGTGCTTCCTCCTTTTCCTCCTTTGCCAACTTCTCTTCCGCAATCTCCCTGGCCTCCTCCGCATACAGCACCCCTCCTGATTGAGTCACCTTCCTTTGTCGCTCTGTGCGCTTGTTCCGTTCCTTTTGTGCGGCCGTCTGGAAGCGCATTGCCGACACCGCCAAACCGCCTGTCTGAGCCTGAATCAAACCACCACGAATGCATTTCAGCACTGTCGGCGAGAGATCGGTCCCGTGTCGCTCCTCAATGTCGTGGACAACGCGAGACAGTGTGCGCACGGTCTTTGGCGTGGTGGGGACATCTGCGGGGGAATGAGGGCTGGATGGCAGGGTCACCGGTAGGTCTTCGGTCGTCTCAGGAAACTTGACCAAGACCATGTCGGGGGTTGAAGGGGTGGATACCAGTGAGTCGGAAGCCACTCTTGATCGTATTGACCTTCATCGTTTTTGATCTGATGCTGTTGAGAGCCGCCA
The DNA here is from genome assembly GCA_032718865.1 of Tilletia caries. NCBI lineage: Eukaryota > Fungi > Basidiomycota > Exobasidiomycetes > Tilletiales > Tilletiaceae > Tilletia > Tilletia caries. The sequence goes on from JALUTQ010000004.1 coordinate 1,984,880, forward strand.
AGAACTCAATCTTGTTGAAATTTGTACACCCCGTACGCGTCGCGATATCGATCGCCTCGCGATGCCAGTGCTTCATTGGTTGAAAGACGGAAACGTCGAGTGGCTGGAGAATGTGAGAGGAGTGGGGAGGCAAGCTGAAAGGGATGATGGCGTGTTTTTCGCAGTAGTCGAGGAATTGTTTAGTGCAATGGGATCCATGTCCATCAAGCACCAGAAGGCGCTTGTCTCCTTTTGCCATATGCCTTGTCCGCGCGTCAAAATGCTTGATCCACTGTAATGCGAGAATGTCGTCCGTGTATCCGTTCGGGGAAACAGAAAAAAGAGTGTCCCCTGGAAGGTCGTTTTGGACCCACGACTCCGAATGCTGTGCTGCTGAAAGAATAATCATCGGAGCTATGTGATCACCCGCCGCACTCACTGCTTCGATGCAGGTGACCGAGTCTCGACAGGTCTCGCTGGCAAGGTGGGCCTCCTTAGTTGGATTCAGAGTGAGGATCCACTGCTTGCCTCCGATGCCGACCCTAAATCCCACCTCGTCGACATTCCAGATGTCGCAAGGCTGGATGCCCTGCGTTTCGATGGTTGTTTTGAGCTTCTTGAAGAACCTGCTCAGCGTCGTCCGGTCTTGAGTCATCCTCGTCAGCTCCCGAGACTTTTGCTTGGCCGTGTGTAGCTCCGCGTGCCTCTTGACGAAATTTGGCAGCCATTTTTCGCCCACAACAGGAGGCGCATCAGATCCTTGGTGGGAAGCGGAGAGCAGCTGGTTCGCTGAGGAAATGATGAGCTCGGGACGCGCAGAAAGCTCCAGATCGTCCAGAATGCCAATGTATCGGAGCAGCGCACTCTCCTGATCGTCGTTGAGTTTCCGATTCGTCGGCGGGCGCGTCGATCTGCTGTTCTTGCCTCGATATCGGCGTGAGATTCGGAGGCGGTTGACTTTCCACTTCCTCGCGAGAGCGGAAAAGTCGGGCTGGTCGGCCGCGAGCGCCTCTTCCAACGCGCACGCGACTCGTTCTTCTTCTTCCTCGTACTTTGACGGCATCTGTGCTCAAAATTGGAAATTGTTGAGAGATAGGTGAGGGAGAGGTACATGAAGGATGTGCGATGGGCGACGCGTCCGCGTTCCTGTTCACTGAGCTTGTCCTGTTCACTGAGCTTGCGGACCCTCTCCACAGGAGAGGGTTTTTTGATTGACAAATCAAAAATGGGAACGACGTTCACCTCATTGGGCCCGAGTAGCGCTGAATTGAAGCAGCCTGCTCCCATCCTTTTACTGCACATGTTCTGAGATCTGAGCTTCTGAGCGCCTCGCCGTAACCTCGTAAAAGCAGTGGTAGTGGAGCAATAATAATTAACCCCCTTGCTTCGGCCACGGTTTCATCTTGGTTATCTAATCCCTGAATCAACGCAAATTTAGCGTCGACTTTAATTTTCGGCGACAACCTTATTTTCTATCGCTGCTTCCATTTCCAATAATGTCGTTGCTGCTTCTATTCTTGGACGCTTGGCCGTTTGGACCCTTTGATCTTGGGCTGCCTTGGACATTATTGGACCTACTGACTGCTGACTATGTATACTGACTACTGACTCCCGACAATAATGGCACTCCAGCGTCCACTACTGCCTAGCGTATGCTTGTATGTGAAGGATGGGGTGCAGCCCAGTCAGATTATTTCGGGACGCAGGACAATAATATGCGCGGATTGACCTCTATCTTCTCGAGATCTTTGTTTCCAGGAACAGGCGTCCAGCAGCCTGCAGGCCCTCGGCGCTGACTCGCTGAATTCTGTTCACAAGGTAGATCTCGAATCTCGATACTACCACACGACGTAGGCTGCGTGCCAATCCCTGGGCCGGGCACCCCGCACTCGAGCGAGCCGTGCCCATGCTCGGCAGTCGGCGAGCTCCAGGCCTACTGTCCCATTATCCGGATAAGTCGGCGAGAGCTCTACGAAGAACAAGAACCATATGTATGGGAGGAACGTAGCAACGCATACTGGTGGATAGTGCTTAATACCGTGGAATGTGGCCACCATCAATCCTTTCCTGCTGGGTTTGGTTCTTGGAGACTTCCCATGAACCGGATGCGCTTTCGTTACATAATTCACGCACAGGTGTATGAACTCTTCCAATACACAGAGGACTCTTTCACTACATAGCCAAGAAGGAGTGGTGAAGGGACCACAAAGCAGTGTCCAGTCGTAGTAGGCAGTGTAACCCCTTACACATCATGTTCTTGAATGCACGAGTGGTTCGATGCAATGAATAAGCACATAGTACGGTACTACATAATAAGAGGAACGATTTGTCTCGCTCATCACTCGAACTCCGACGGGACGGCACTACCTTGAGCAGCGGGCAGCGTACGGTGTTGAACCTAACTTACCCACCCTCAAATATCAAGTAGTTGCGTGCTGTAGATTGTGGATATCATAGATCATAGAGCGACAATAAGGATGTCGCTCGAAGTTGGTTATACATAGTAGGCCAGTTCACGCGTAAGCCTTTTCGTCGCTTTGTCTCGCTTTCCCTCGCATTCCCTCGCATTGAAGGACCATGAAAGGCGAAAGAAAGCGAGCCAAAAACCTCTCGCTTTCGCTTTCATTTCTCGCATTCCCTCGCATTCCCTCGCATTCCCTCGCTTTTTCTCGCCATAGGCGGTTCCTTCCTACTTGAATTTGGAGCGTCTACTAACTATTACATACTGCGATGGATGGTTGGTACATCATAGCGGACCTGAGGTACTTGTGAACCGCTCGCTTGACCCGCTGACCGCTCGCACACCCGTGAACGCGGTGATGTTGTCCCGGCCAGGCCGGGGTGATGATGGGCATCCGATGGAGTCCATAGTTGGCATACAGTCTCGGGTTCCAGGCCTTGAGGGTGAGATCGGCCTCGTAGAGTGGTGCTTGAGCATGACGGGCCTGGAGCCTTGGAACATAAAGATGATGATGATGAAGCGTTCAATGATCACTGCTGCGCATGGATAGGTCATAGGACGAAGAGTCAGCAACACGCTGCGCAAGGTTGACGGATGACACCAGATGAAGAGAGTTCAGCGTGGAGAGCAGAGACAGCAGCGATGTGACCAAATAAGTCAATGTCAGCCTAAATCAGCAGGTCAGGTAGTGTAAGAATGTAAGATGTACGGGAGATGAGTCCGTTGTGAGGCACGACTAGGACGAGCTGTGAGCAGAGGCCGGTGAGCAGAGGCCGGAAGTAGGAGACACAAAAGATGTGAACAAGGACGGTGAGCCGCTTGTGCTGTCAGCTGTGTGCGCAAGAGAAGATGGTGACTGGTCTACTGAGATGTATCAGTAGTCGGTCTTCAGCAAAGGCCAAAGGGGGACTGAAAGAGGAATCAGAATCGGCAGACTCCAGAGGGCAGAGGAAGGTTAGGACACTAGGAATAGCAGATATCAGCCGTTCTTGGCTCACCGCACCTTGCTGCAGAACAAACGCACGAGTCGCAGGAACTAGAGATGAAAGACCTGTAGCTGCAGAAGGAAGTGTGAGAGTAGTAGAGCGAAGGCAAAGGGGTGAAATAGGAATGATGTGAGCGCTGTTATTGATCCATCTCACACACAGAACAGAGGATCATCACCACCAACAACAATCGAGCTTGAGCTTAAAACATAAGAAGGTCAGCGATCAGCATTAAGCGTCAATTTTAACAGTGCGAAAGAAGAATCAGGGATGTCAGCGAGGACAGACAATGAGACGAACGGAGAAAATAAGTCAGCATGAACTCCAGCACTCGCATATTCAGCCACCAGTTCTTCGTATCTGTAGTCCTGGTTTCCGTCGGGAGTAGCAGGGGTGGGTGTAGCGGCGACCGGGTCCTGTGTGGTGTGGCCGTGTGGGTGTGTTGATATGCCGGGATCTATGCCGTGATCCCGACGCGCTGAATGATCTTGCGGCTTGCCGAGCGCGCTGGGATGGGCGGCGGCGGACTCGACATTGCACGGGATAAATGATGAGACTCACGGGACAGACGACAGTATAAAGAAGCGATGACGGGACAGTGGCAGCACAGGAGGCCCGGTTGGCTGCGGCGGCGACGGCCGACGAGGCGGGAGCAGCGTTGCGGCTCGTGTGTGGAGAGCTTAGGGGACCAAGAGCCGTTGTGAGGGGTAGCAGGCGCACCGACCGAGAGGAATGCTGAGTCAAACGAGCTGGTAAAGAGTTGGATATTATGGTTTGAATTTAGGGCCAAATGCGCATGCATGCATGAAAAATTCCACAGATTTGACACTCACAAGCCAGGCTGGGCCGAATGCTTGTGGTCCGAGGTGCGGCTAGCCACTCCAATAGGACCAGCGGCCCCAGCAGCGGCGGCCGCTCTGTGATCGGCGATGGAGCAGAAACAAAAACACGTCAGTGGAGCCGGGACCAACAGAAAATATCAAAGGGTCACGGGAGCAGCTCGAGACCGAGGAACCACCACCAAGAGGGGTGGAGACGGACCCTTGCCGTTACTGAGGCCAGCCTTGGCTCTTGAGAGAGAGAAGAGGAGGTGCCGAGGGCCTTGGATCCCAGACCAGCGGAGAGCTGGAGAGGGTCACAGCCCACAGGGGAGCTTGAGACCAACGGAGCCACCTGCGATGAGAGTGGATAGGGTCGCTTTAGAGGAGTAGGGGTGCTCTACTCACCTGTAAAACATGTTTCTACCGGGCCAAGGCTCCAAGAGTAAGGCTGCAGAGGAAGGCATCAAGGGAGTATGGCCAAACGGGGCCGCTGAATGCAATGAGCGAGGAAGGGAAGGACGACTCACCGAGTGCACATGGGTACAGGAACCGCCAACGCAGCGCAAGAGCGGGCTGCGAACAGATGGGAATGGCCGCGAAGGAAGTTGATCTGTGAGCGGTGAGGAAAAGAAGAGCGGGGTGGTGCCGTGGTGCCGTGGTGGCAGGGTGCAGAAAGACTTGGTGAAAATTCCTGTGAGAAAAAGGCAGCATCGTCAGGACAGCAGGCGGCAGCACGTGCTCACCATGGAGGGAGGGTTAGCACGCAGGCCGCTCTAGAAGGACAGAACCTCATCGTCAGCACCATACCGCCATACCGCATAGAGGGTCCAGACGTACTGCGTACAGGCTACTTCTCTTCGGTCCGTATCCCGCTCGCTCTCCTCCCCCCATGCATCTAGCTCTCCCACGATGCCGCCCAAAGCTGCAGCTCGTGCTCGGCCAGTGGGCCCCCTCCGCACCTCGCCACGCAAAGCCACCGAAACCCCTGCGGTCAACACCGGCCCTGTCCTGCCCTCTCCTGTGGGGCACGTCCCCGCCGCGCAAGAAGCTGGTGGTTCGGAGCCTGTTGGAGAGAACGGAAGCGCCCAAGAAACGGCCCGCAGGCACTTCCGATGGCCTCGCTCGCTCGAAGAGCTCTTGGTCGAGTGGGTCTGCAAAAGGGACAGGAACGGAATTGCCAAGAATTTCAATGCCTACGTCGCGCGCAAGGGAGAGACGGCCACGCATATTCTCACCTCTTTGCGCCTGGCGGAACGGGAGCCGCAGCTGACTGCAAAAAAGGTCGCGGATAAGCTGTTGAAGATGGAAGACAAGTACAAGGAGATTGTCCGGATACTCAATCAGAGCGGTGGTGGAATGGGAGACCTAGAGGAGGAGGTCTGGACTGGCGATGGAGGAAAAGCAGGGGAATCAATCAAGGGTGAGTAGAACTGTAGAAGTGGGAAAAAGGATAGAGAACTGATGCGTGTTAGTTCGTTGGCGTTCAGCATTCATTGACCGTACCTGCCACTGGTACTGGGAGTTCGACGAGGTGATGGGGACCAAGACGAACATCCGGCCCCCCGTTGTCGCGAGCAGCGCGGGACCGTCTATTCCACTTGCTTCCGCGTCTGCTCGATCTGCATCACTTGCCTCAACCCGAGTCGGACATCTGGATCAGGAAGACGAACAGGAGAACGAATTAGGTTTCGGCACTGCTGCTGCTGCTGAGCGTCTTCTGGAAGAAGAGGTCAGCCGATTCGGAAACGCAGAAAGTGAGGAAGAGTCACTGGCAGAGGAGGCAGCTGTCCAGGCTATGGAAGGCACTGTTGGAGGAGGGGAAGGAAGCACGAATGGAAATGGGTTAGCTGGAATTCCCAAGACTGCGCAGAAGTCACCAGGCAAGAAGCAAAAGGGCTCCGTCAGCAAGTCCCAGCCGTCCACCCCCGCAGCCAAAGCCTCTGGATCAGGGCCCTTCCTTGCTCGTCGCCAAGCCCCAGGTCCGTCGCCTACCCCCAGCAAGAAGCCCCCAGCCAACATGGTCGAAGCTGTGCTAGAAGTCAGCGAAAACCGAGCAAAACTCACCATGGAACGCGACAGGATAGCGGCCGTGGAGGCCGCAAAGCTGAGGGGGGGGGCTAGTGAGACAAACGAGAAGGAAAAATGGACAGGAGACCAGGCGATCAAGTGGGCGGAGCTGAATGCAGCAAAGAGGGAGAAGGAGGTAGAAAGAGATGAGCGTAGGGACGAGCGACGAGAGATGGAGGCAAGAAGGGCACACGAGGCTAACCTTGAGCGAGCTCGCCGAGCAGAGCAATGGGAGGCAGAAAAGGCACTGCGGGAGGAACAGAGAGAGGAGAAGAGGGAGGAGGCACGCCGCAGGGAGGAGCAGTGGCGCATGGAGATGGAGCTTAGGGCCAGAGAGAGTGAGCGGCAGGCCAAAGAAACGGAACGTCAGTACAACGAACGAGCAGAAGAACGGCAGATCGAACGCAAGAGGTTGGAGCTCGAAGCAAAACGTATCGAACAGCGCCAGCCAGCGCCTCAAGCAGCATACGGTCAAGGAGCCCACCCTTATCCGATATCGCCGTATCCTCCATACCCATTCGGTATGATGCAGTTTGGAACCGGGCCATTTCCTACCGGTATGGCTCCTCCCGGACCCATGCATCCTCCTTCGCAGCCACCTGGACTTGGAGGCCAGCATGGCCCCCTCCCAACTTTCACCCACAGTCTCGCCTGCCCTCGACTGCTGCGCCTGCTGAGGCAACTGCTGCGCCGACGCCGTCGTCAGTAGGAGCTATGGATGGACGTCAGCTTGCTAATTTACCACCATGGATGATGGCCCCACAATACAACACCTATCCCACTCCACAGTTCTACGCACGCGAACTCGATCAACGTGCCGGCTCTGGATCTGAAGAACGCCATGCCGGAACTACAACAGGACGCAAGACTGCACCAGAACTCGACAATCCTGACGGGCAGCTGCCTGAAGATGGCGAGACAGGTGAAGCGGAACGTTCGTGAGAATATCAGTCATCAGTGAGTCCAAGAACGTTCGGTTCCCATTCGTTCTTTTTATTCCCGATGCAGATACGTCAACACAACACGTTGCACCTCTTGCCGTCTAGTTTCGTTCACACCTTCAGCTTCGTCGTCCGCGAGCTCATCGTTCCTGGCACCGTTCACCCCGTTCCTCTCCTCCTCATCTACCAGCCAGCCATCTCGAATACACAACAATATGTTATGAAGCACACAGCACGCCAGAACCCAGCGGCACGCTCCCTCCATATGCTCGTCGGAAAGAATGCGAAGCCGCAAACCTTTGAGGCTGGCCCACCGCCCTTTCAACAGGCCGAACGCATGCTCTATGTCGATGCGCACTGAGGACAAGGCACGATTGAACTGACGGTTCGCTCGAAGACGGGAATGAGGGCGCTTGTAAGGAACGACAAGATTGTCGCCGCACTGAAACGCCGAATCCCCAATGAGGTACTCCTTAGGGCCGAAGTAGTGATCGGGACGAGCGGCAACGTCCGTATTCACCCAGACCCTACTGTCGTGCACAGAAGCAGGCCAACCTGTGGTGACGAACGTGAATCGAAGGTGCCTGTCGCAGACTGCTGTGAGATTGACTGCGTATCTCTTCTTCCGATTGAAAAAATCGTCCCCTTTCATCGATCCTCCTTCCCTCACAAGTTAGAGTTACAGAATGATCAACGCTCATATGTTCCAGCAGAAAAGGACACTGGATCAAGGGTGTCTCTCACCTGGACGCTCGTGCAGCACCACATCAGTCCCATCTACCTTCCCAATCATGCCCTCCAGTCCGGCTCGTTGTGCTGCGTTCCGTGATTCTTCTGCACGCTCCTGCTCTCCTGGCCACTTGATCCAATGTTGTAGTATATCGCAAAGCGCATGTGCCACGCGGCGAGTACTGTTGACAATGTGACCTTCAGATTGCCCCCAATGTCCCGCCTCCATTCTGATTCCGCTTCCCGTCCCGTGGGTGCCAAACTTGTGCAGCGCAATGGCGAGCTGCTCAGCCACAGGCGCCTGAGGTGATCTCGGAGTGGAGCCAAAGACAGGGGACTCGGCGATAAGGTCGTGTATGAAAGCAAACGAAGCTCGATCCATGCGAACCCACGTTTTGAACCGGGCAGCATCAAGGTCGGGAAAAATGGTGTCCACCCAATCTCGAGACTTGGGTATCGGTGCTCGCTGGTGCAGATAGCGCGGGGTGTAGAGGTCGCATAGCATAGCCTGTGATATGAAGAGCAAGGACGGAACGTCCTCTTCCTCTGGGTCGGTCTCCAGCTCCTCCAGTAGGCACACAGCCACGGTCTCTTCTGCCTCTTGAATCTGGTGCGCTCGTACCATGGTCAGACGAGCGCTTGCTTGGGAGTTGAAGGCTACGATGAAGGTAGTTGAAAGGGCGTGCTCGGGATGAGACGCTACGTGGAGGTACGCTCGGAGGGAAAAGGGTGACAGCAAGGGGAAGGTATCGAAGAGCTTCATGAATGTATCCTCCTAGCACTCTCCTTCACGCAATCAGACAGACACACACCTTGAGCCAAGAATACTGGTCAGAGGTACGTCTGAGATTGCCCTACTCCCTGAACCTCTGCGCGCTAGTACGGAGGACCGTTACTCAACTTGGTAGCTCCGCCTCGTGCCCTACAGAGACTCTATCCAAAAATGTCCACTCACGGTTCGACGAACCTTCTCAATCCGCCTCCGCTGGCGATGACACCTCTGCGCAGCGAGAACCCACGCTGGCAGACATCTACAAGGCGGTCATGGACATCGGCCACCGGGTCACCGTCGTTGAACAAGACCTTGCGGCCCAGAAGAACCTGAGCTCGATCCGCCCTGGAGAGGGCAGCGTCTTCGGGACTCCTCCCACCCAGACCGCCGCCGGTACCGCTTCTCAGGAGGTACGTTTCGGCTCGGACCTTCAGACGGCCTTGGGCCTAACCCCCACCGGCCCGACAAATTTTCCTCCAAGCAGGCCGGTCCGGGGGTCCATACGGCCTGACCCCGACGGTCACGGAGAACGAGAAGCGCCACGCCCGCGCTCGACCCAGTATGGGTGTCTCCGGGTTCCCACTTCCACCACAGGCGAGCCCAACGGCATATCGCGGTCAGCTCAGCCTTCAGTCGTACGCAAGGCCGGCCCCGACTCCCTACCGATCTGCGCCTCGTGATTCCGACCCTACGATGAAGGGAATCAAAGAAGACCTCTTTGTCATCCACCAGGACTACGTGCGGTCGACGAAGCCGGAATGGACGGAGGAGCAGGTCCATCGTGAGGCTACGCAGAAGACTGCCTAAGATTACCTCGCTATGAGGAAGCGGGCGATCGAGGAGACACTTGCCGGCACTGTTGCTCCGGCCAAGACAGCCTCGCATCACCAAGACTCTGGTCGCACCTACCGCCGCGTCAACTGGGACATGGTCAAGATCATCACCAAGCTCGGTATGGACAACTGGTCCGACTGGCGTTCGAGCTTGTACAGTCTCCTCGGCACTGTACCCGGCGCTATCGGCATACTCGAGGGAACCATCTTCGGACCGCTATATCTCGGCCCGAATGACTTCACCTCGCACCCTGACTACGACGAGGCTCTCGATTTGGAACTCGGCCAGGTCATACAATCTTGCACCGAGCCGTCAGCCAAGTCCCTCCTTCTCAAGACGACCTCCGAGCAGGAGCTTCGTGGTAGCTTCTTTTACAGAGACCTCCGAAACTGGCTTGTCCCAAACCAGGGCTACGCAGCACTCAAGCTCATTGCAAAGATGGGCCGGCATCGGCAACGAGAAGAAGAATCAGTGCGCGAGTTCGGCGAACGTCTCCGGCGCTTCTACCTCGAGCTTCAATCTGCTGGAGAGAACCTCGACCAGACCAAGCAAGTCGGCTTCCTCCTCGCTGGGCTGCGCTTTCGGTTCCAGACCGTCAGGGACAGCGTCGTCTCCCGACAGGCAACAGGTGAGGTCTTCACCTTCGAGAAGGCCCTCCAGATTCTTGCGGAAACCGAAGAGTCGTTCGACGCATTCGATGATCGGCGTCGCAACGCTCCTGCCACCCGATCTGTTCCCCCGCTGTCCCGGCCGTCCGCCCACTTTGCCGAGCCTGACACCGAGGAGGATGGGTTCGACACCGACCTCGACGATGAGGAGGTACAGGCTTTCGCAGCACACTTCGCAAGACAGTTCGTTGCGAGGCGAAAAGCAGGGTACGGTAAGCCGTTCACGGGAGCCTGCTTTGTGTGCAAGAAGACGGGACACCGTGCCGCGGAATGCCCGGAGAACCAAGAGGCGAAAGGTCAAGGACCACCTCATTCCGGTCCATCTCATTCCGGATCAACAGCCCGGGCCCTCTCCGCCCTGACGCCAACGACCGTGGCTCACACCTGCGACAAGGACGATGGCCGGGCATCTTACGCCAATGGCATTCCAGCAATGGGCGCGTTCGAGGCGCAAGTGTGGGAAGATGAGCTCGATGCTCTCCCCTCGGCGCTGAACGTCATCACGTCCGCATAGGATAACGTGGCGGTGCGGGAAACACCCGTTCCGCCGCCCCCACCTCTACCAGGCGAAGCATGGCCGGTGCGCTGGATCCTTGATTCCGGCGCCACGCACCACTTCATCAACGACGTCATGCGGCCACCCACCGGGGCTCCTTGACCATGCGAGTCCGGACCACCCCTGCCCTCGTTATCACTCTCCATAACGTCTACGTCGTCCCGACGTTCCCGCACAATCTGCTGTCCGTACAGAGATTGAATCAAGCTGGTGTGGATGTCAATTTCCCACACACAGCCTCCACCACCCTGTTGATCAGCAACGGGTGTGAACACAGACTAGAACGCGACGCACACAGTGGTGCCACTGTTGTGTTGTCTCGCCCATACGGGCCACATCGCGCTACCGGAGCGGTTATAGCGGTTTATGAGTGTGGTCTAAGGTGCTCTGCATCACCTCCGCATGGGCCGATCCTTATGCCGGGGCGCTCTGCATCACGTCCCGCCCCGTCCCCCTGTTATACCTCGGTGTATTCGCTCCACAGGGAAGGGGCACATCCCTCAGGTACGTCCTCACAGACCGTACCAGCTGCTAGATTGAGAACCCAAGATGACTCCTCTACCCCATGTTCCACAGAACACCTGACTGCCACGGTGGCAGCTCAGGAGGGCAAAGAAGGAGCGTCTGTGGGAGCAGCAGCGAAGGGGATAGGGGACATTGAGGTCGCAGAGAAGGGAGGGGATGAGGGTGGGACCGATGGAGGAAAGGGCGATCAGGCTGGTGAGGGGGACCAGGCACATCGTGCTCTTACGCAAGAGCGAATGGTCATTCGGTGGCATCAACGGTTCGCACACATGAGCTTCGGCTCCATTGCGCGACTCATTGGGCTCGGTGTCGAAGGACTGCGGCACCTCAACAAGAGTGCAGCTCTCCGCCTCGTGGACCGGGAGGATCGCTGCGATGCGTGCGCGATCTCCAACCTGAAGGAGGCTTCCTTCAAGTCATCGACCTCTCGGGCCGACGACATCGGCGACCTCGCTCACTGCGATCTTTCGGGGCCGTATACAGGAAACAACGAGTACACGCACTGTCTTAGCACCCTGGACGACCATTCCCGAAAAGGATGGACGTTCCCGATCGCCGACAAGTCCAGCACAACAGTGACCAAGGTTCTTCAGCGCTGGGCTCGTCAAGTGGAGACATATACCGAAAAGAAGATCAAGACTCTCCACACCGACAATGGTACGGAATTTGACAACAATGCGATGGATTCCTGGGCTGCGAAGGAAGGAATCAGCTGGCGATGGACAGTACCAGGCTCCAGCGAGCAGAATGGGCGGGTGGAACGGTTTCAGGGGGGGTTATACAAGAGCGTGGACGTGCGATGTTGACGGCGGCGCGGCTACCGATTGGTTTCTGGCCATTCGCCTGGCGGTATGCGGCGTACTTGGTCAATCGCACGCCCCACCGCAGTCTCGGGTACCGGATCCCACAGGAGCTATGGTCCAAACAACCTGTCGACCTGACCATGCTTCGGACCTTCGGGTGTTTGTGCTGGACGATGCAAGATGCCCGACACCGTTCGGACGGGAAGCTGTCGGCCCGAGGCGTGCGTGGGACCTTCCTTGGCCTGTCGGAGGACCGGAAGGGATGGCTGGTGTACGTACCGTCAGACGTCACAAACCCCCTTCGATACAGCAGATCTGTTTTGTTCGATGAGACTCGGACATACGACGAAGGCCGGTCCCTCGACATCCTCCAACAGCACGCATCACGACCCGACGACCATGTGGAGATGGTCCTTCCTTACCCACGACGTCGTCGGCGCCGCGTCGGGGAGGGGGAGAAGGCTCTCGATGTTCCTTCCGACTTGCGCGACGACGAAGAACTGGGCAGCATCACAAGAGACGGCGAAGTTACCATCTCGACTCTCCCAGTTTCAAGCACTACGACAATGGACCCACTGGAGACGAACGAGGAGGAGCGGCACGAGGACGCGATGGAGCAGGAGGGGTAAACGAGGAAAGGGGGCTAGTGATGCAGGAGGTGGTAATTGGAGAGAAAGACGAGGATCTAGCGATGCAGAAAGGGGACATGGTGATGCAGGAGGGGGTACTTGGGGAGAAGAACGGGCTGGAAGAGGCGTTGGAGAATGGGGTGGCGCAGAAGGAGGTTCGGGTCGGAGATGAGGTGCATGAGAGAGGGAAAGGAGGATCTGTGGAGACGAGAGGGCAGGAGAGGGAGTCTGTGGGGAAAGCGGGTCAGGATGATGTGGTGAAGGGCTTGGAGGATGATGGGAAACGGAAAGGGAAGATAAAGGGATCGAAACCCATGCGCAAGAGTCCGAGGCTGCACGATGTGCAAGCACTAGGAGCATCCCTACAGCTGCGCAAGTTTGATGACGAGTGGTCCAAGATCGAGCTGGTTGGTATCACGGAGTGCTCGGAGGTCGAAGGGATGGCACTGCTGGCAAGCCAAGGACGCGAGGCTCGGACACTAGACGGACAGCTTCTCGAGCCGACCACATTCGCTCAAGCACTGTCGCGCTCGGATAAGGACGAGTGGAAGGCGTCCATGGACGACGAGCACAAATCGCTAATCGAGATGGGTACTTGGGAGCTGTGCCACCCACCCCCCGGCCGGAAACTCATTGGCTGCCGGTGGGTCTACAAGGTTAAGACGGACCCGGAGGGACGGGCGATTCGGAAGAAGTCTCGGCTGGTGGCGCAAGGGTTTACGCAGGTAGAAGGGATCGACTACGATGAGACGTTCGCTCCAGTGGCCAGGCTCAGCGCCCTACGGATGATGGTCACTTTGGCCATTCAGCTCAACCTCAGGCTCCACGGGATGGACGTCAAGACGGCGTATCTCATGGGGAACTCGACGTCGACATCTACATGCGACAGCCCCCTGGGTATGACGACGGATCAGGGAGGGTGTGCCGTTTGCTCCGGACCCTCTACGGGCTCAAACAATCCGGGCGGTATTGGTATCACACGCTGCGCGACAAGCTCCTTGAGGCAAGCTTCAAACAGCTGAAGAGCGAGCCATGTCTTTTCCACAAGACTACGAGTCAAGGCCCAGTCATCATCCTCATCTACGTCGACGACGTGGCGATCGCAGCGCCAACAGAGGAGATGATCAACGAGATCAAAACGCAATTCACTTCCTGGTTCAAGATGACGGACAACGGCCCATTGACGTCGATGCTCGGGATCCGGATCAACAGATCAAAGTGCGCCCGGATTGCGACGATGAGCCAAACTGGCTATGTTGACCAGATCCTTCAGCGGTATGGAATGGCCGAATGCAAACCCTCCGACACACCAATGGCAGAGGCTTCCAAACACCTCCGGCCCAGAGAGGGAACGGCGGCCACAACGCAGGAACGACACTACTTCGCGGGCCTAATCGGATGTCTGCTGTGGCTTGCACAGGGCACGAGAATGGACATCGCGTTCCAGGTTGGAAAGCTGGCGCGCTTTATGGCAAACCCCTCCGAAGAACACGTAGCGGCAGCAAAGAGGGTCCTGCGATACCTCGCGGGGACACGGGAACTTGGGATCATCGACCGAAGCCGAGTACATTGCGCTGTCGGAGGCGACGAGGGAAGCTATCTGGGCGGTACAGCTGTTAGAGGAGCTATGCCTTCGGGTACGGGAGCCAGTGGATATGTTTACCGACAACACTGGGGCAGAAGCGCTCGCACGGAACCCAGGGTCCCATCATCGCACAAAGCATATCGGCATTCACCATCATCTCGTTCGTGACAGTAACAACGACGGCACGATCAAGGTCCAAAGGGTACACACCGACGATAACCCAGCCGACCTCCTCACAAAGACGGTCACATTCGCAAGGCTCACCTCGGGGAGGAAGCAGCTGGGGCTGGGGTCAACGGCACTGGTAGCCGAGTTTGATTGTTTCTGGGCGGCGCTCACCGCGAGCACGGGAGGGGGAGTTGAAAGGGCGTGCTCGGGATGAGACGCTACGTGGAGGTACGCTCGGAGGGAAAAGGGTGACAGCAAGGGGAAGGTATCGAAGAGCTTCATGAATGTATCCTCCTAGCACTCTCCTTCACGCAATCAGACAGACACACACCTTGAGCCAAGAATACTGGTCAGAGGTACGTCTGAGATTGCCCTACTCCCTGAACCTCTGCGCGCTAGTACGGAGGACCGTTACTCAACTAAGGTGATTGTGGGCTTGGGCCTTGGATAATCATTAATCATTTGATTTTGATCTTAAAATGCGTCATAAACCACCGAAATCGCATTGAAATGCGAGGCAAAGCGAGACAAAGCGACGAAAAGGCTTACGCGTGAACTGGCCTAGTCTTTCCGGGAAACGTTACAGTCGCTCCAGTAAGTTTTGACACCCCCAGGAAAAAAAAAATGGAGAACGCGCAACACAATTTTTTCTGGAAAATACGGCCCATAGGTTCCATATGTGTAGAGCGGGCTTCCGGTGAGTTCCAGCACGTCGAATCATCAATCGACACCACTACCATTTGTACAGCCTCGACCTTCCTCATACTTGAATTGACCCTCTCCGCCTCTCCCCTCTTCCTTCTTATTCAGATCTGATAGGTAACGTCTCACAGGCAGATCTCCTGAACGTGCGCACTTGTACGCCCGAGTACAGTTCATGCTCCGATGCGCGTTCCTGCTGCTGTTCGTCGCTCACCTCTCTTGTACTGACCCATGCTTATATCTTCTCTTAGCTGACTCATCCTCTTCCTTAATCTCCATTCTCTGACACATCCCCTGTTCTTTCTGTGTCTCTTTCCCTGACTACCGCAGTAACCCTTCTTCTGACCAACCAAACGCAGCTGTCGCCTATCTCACCTCTGCCTCGACGTCTCGTCCTCTAGCACGTCAGGTCCTTCTCCGTTCCGCTCATCCCTCTCCCTCCAAACTCTCGACTCTCTCAGCACCGTCCCCCTGTCACTCTCTCCCCGCCCCTCGACGGTGTCTCTATCTATAATCTTTTTTGGCACCCCGTCTTTTTCCCTCTCCCTTCTTCACAGTTTCACACGCCGTTCCGCCCGCTCTCTCTTCTTTCTTGCTTTCCTCTCTTTGGGTCTGGGAATCAATGTCGGCAGTTATTAGTTATTCCCATACATCATTCCTGTCTCTGAAGATTCGCCGCGCCATAAAGCAGCTCCTGCCTGCTGGCCAGTAAACCTTGCTCTTACATAGGCATAGATCGCAATGAGATGTTTTTGTCCCGAAATTCCTCCACACATTTTTCTCTCCAGCGCTCCCACATTTTAATTTTGGCCGCGTCAAAACTTATTGGAGCGACTGTATTCGATCAGTTCTTTGTCTCATCTGCCATGAGATCCATCCATTCCTCTCCAAGCCAGCCTTTTTCCGTGGGAGGACAATAACCCATAACCATCGAGAAGACCGCCAGCTGTTGAATGCGCGACAAGAACGACCAGGTCGAAAGAGGTGTGCCTGCAACAACACGCTTTCCTGCCGGCCCGAGATCAGCCTCGGCGCTGCAAGAAAGTTTCCTGGTCAGTTCCTTCCTTGTGTTCAGTTTGACTATAATCATTATTGCTATGGAGCAGGACCCTCAGTAAGTAACTCGCTCATCCCGATTTTGCTCCAGCGCCCGCTGCACCCTGCTCCTTGGCGCCTGTGCGACTCTTCCAGTCTGCCTTCACCGCCTGTCCCCAAAAGGGGTTGCGCTCTACAGAATCCGGTGTACCCTGGGGCACGGGCGCCCAGGGTTCGAGTCACATTCTGCAAAGCCTGAACGAAGAAAAGCGCTATCGACAAGGGGAGATTGCACACGGCGGTTGCCTCGTCGCCGCCTCCACCCTCCACAAGTCACAACCACCCCCTGCTGGCTTCCCTGCTTAAGCTTTCGGCCCAAGAGGGCGGCGCAGCAGGCAGGGTTCGGTCGCTACCACACTCAGGCACCCAAACCTTAAGCAGGAGACGATCAAATCTGCTAACCGCTCACCGTTCCTCTTCCAGGCTCCTCTGCTCCTATTCCCAGCTAACTCGCCAACTCGGCCCCTCTCAAGTTTCGCCATGCAGCATGTCCCCCGTGTGCTCGTGTGCTCTGTGCTCTCTGACCATAATCTCTGTCCTCTGTCCCCCATCCCGAAGGCCGGACAGGCGGTTTCTCTTCCCACGCCCCAGCACCACAGTACCCCTGGTGTTCCAAACTTACCAACCTCCCAGTGGCAAATCATCCATTCGGGTGGCATGGCAACTAAACTGGCCAATGATCACCACTGCAGTACAACGTAGAAGGCACATCGCCTCTATTCTGCTGCGTTGGGCACAAGCACGGTCGGGAGCTTCTCCGTGTGTTTATGTGCTGAAGCTCTAAAAATATAAGCTGCTCATCATCATCTTGTCCATTATTGATTACCACCCTCCTCCCATCTGCAACAGGCCTAGGCTCTCTCCTCATTCAGAGTATTCCTTTGTCCTCTATCACCTATCTTTTCTTGACTCTTTCCTCCCTTCCAAGGGTCCTCAGCGAATCAAACCACCACCCTTGCCGCTGCCGCCACGATGACCAACATCCTTGGCCTCTACAACGTCTCATCCACTCCGGTCGAACAGACGATCGCATCATCTGGCCCGTGCAGCACCGATGAGTTGCCAGCGCTGATCTCTTGCCAACCTCAAAGCGACGACGACGACGGGCTCACTCCCACTCAAGAGTTCCTCAGGAGACCTTCTCTTCCCAAACGAACTGTGTCCGACTTCGCAGGTGGAGAGGTCTCGTTCGCTTCTCGCCGCCGACGCACTCTCGCCCTCGGGCAAGCCTACCGCTCCAGACCTGTCCGCAGGCCGAGCACGGCCAACCCAACCACCGAAGAGGAGAGCCCGCGGTCTCCACAGTCCATGGTCCGAAGGTCAGTTACTCTCTACCGCTGTGGAGATCACATGCACTGCTCATGTCGCAGCAGCAGCAGCTGAACTCCATCCACCTTTCTGCCTTCCTTCCACTCCAGTGTCTCGATGCCCGTCGCCACACGCACGGAGTACGAGCGCCAGCGCCAGGCCCAGAATGACTTGTCCTTGTCTGGGCCCTCGCCCTTTGCAGGCCCAGGGTTCGCCGCCTTCAGTTGGACAACCACCTCTGTCGACGCTCCCGGTATCACCAGCCCCACTCGCCGGCTCTCGTC
This sequence comes from Tilletia caries, assembly GCA_032718865.1. Lineage (NCBI taxonomy): Eukaryota > Fungi > Basidiomycota > Exobasidiomycetes > Tilletiales > Tilletiaceae > Tilletia > Tilletia caries. Next base: position 2,002,793 of record JALUTQ010000004.1, read on the forward strand.
GTGCTCCCCGATCGATGTTATCGTGGACTTCCAGGAAGGCGACGAGTTCCCATGGACAGCACGTAGCGTCGACAGCACTCCCGGTCTCTCGCCTTCGTCTTCCTTCAGCTCGGGAACGACATCCTCCGGGCCTCCCTCACCCAGCAGCATCGATTCTCCTTTCAAGATTACCCGCTGTGGCTCAACATCATCGTCATCATCATTATCACCATACTCAGGATTCGTATCGCTAGTCACATCCTCTTCACGTTCGAGATCCACTTCGTCGGCATCATCACCGTCGTCTCCTCGCAAGCCCTTCAGTCCCCTTACCAACAAGCTCAATCTCAACGGCGACAATGCCAAGATGAGCATGTTCTCCTCGTTTGACAGCGCATTGCCCTCCAGACGGACCAGCTTTGCCAACTTTGGTGACAACAAAGCTCTGCCTTATCCATCGCCTCAGCGTCGTCGCTCTCTTCAAGGTCGAACGATCGACATCAACCTCAGCTATAACAAGAAGATGCAAAATGATGTTGCCACGGGTCGGTTACCAAAATACAGCGCATCAAACCGTCGCCCCTCTTCTCCCTTTGATCTTTCTCCTCACCTTGAAGAGAATGAGAACTGGGCGACATCCCCGTCTCGACCCTCGTTCCAATCCGACGCCGAATTCCTCGTGGCGCAACTTGAACCCATTTCCATCAGTAAGGCCAACCCAGCCGAGAACCAGGCTTCGTACCCTACCATCTCCATCGGCCATCCAGCTGCTGCCTTTGTTGGTAGCGGCGAGGACGAGCCCGAGCTTGGGCTTCAGGACAGCAATGACGACGAGAGTGAGGACGACGACAACGATGACGGGATCGAGACCCCTCGCGCCGTCCGGTCACCCTTGCTCGGCTGTCTTCCGCCGAAAAAGCCAGGGCCTTTTAAGCAACACGGCCCGCTCCTGTTCCCAGGCTCCATGGCCTTGCTGGCCCACCAGCAGAAGCGGGCCACGGACTCCGACTTCGAGCTGCCCCCGCCGCCGCCGGCTCACCACATCATGGACCCGGCCGACGAAGATGTGTTCATGACGCCGTTCGGCGAGCGGATCGCCATCCACCCTGGCCATCTCGTTCTGCCTCGCATCCCGGTGTGATTGGATATACACGAATTCATCCATCGCCTCCCCCGCCCATCGTTTTCTTTCTCGCTCATCATCAACCAATTTTCTCGCATCGCTCGCCAAAGAAGACTCCCCTTCGTTCGCCCTCGCCACATCTCAGCTACAGGAAGGGAAAAAAAATCATTCGGTGCGGCCAGATCTACTCTCGACGAGCTCAGGCCCGGCCTCCATATTCTCTGCCCATTCTCGCTCTCGATCATCAACAACCAAATTCGATCCCCAGTCACACGCACGCTTCGTCCTCTTTGTTCGCACCGCTCCCCATTCTAAACTCGTTCTTTCCCAGCCAATTCTCCATCATCATACACTCAGCACTCCCATTTGTATTCCAAGGGCCCATCAAACTAACCCAACCTTCCCCCTCGCACCCTGATTTCCACATACTCAAATGTCGTCGTCCCCCCTTTCCGCTTCCGTCGATAGCTTCGCAACTTGCAATTGTTCTCCTATATCCCTGTAGCATAACCAAAGAAAACTCAACATGATCGTTTTTATATATATATATCTTGCCCTCGGGTTTAAAGACGTTGCTACTGCTCTCAATTACCTTGCAGCCACCATGCATCATACGCTACGCCCTCAGTTCGCATGCAAGGCGTACATGAGCCACGAGGCCTGCGGCATGCGGTAGGAGGAGGCTCTCTACTGTCGAATACTGCCTTTGACCTCGTTCTCTATGGAACTGTTTGGACCAGGATGCAGGATGAGGCGATGAAGCATGAAGTGCCAACGCTTCTTGGAAGCAAGCACAAAAACGTACGCAACCTGTAACTTTACATACACTCCGACAGGAATAATATTTGCTGGGTGGAACCGCTTGTGGAACGCATCTTCTGCTGGGTTGGTGCGTTGGTGGATGCAAACAAACTGGGGAAGGTTTTCGATCTACGTAAATGAAGCAAACAAAAGGAGAAACGATGAGAAAAAGCGTTCCGAGAGCTGGGTCGCTGGTTTATGGATGTATATGATGTAACGCCGAGCGGGCGGTGCTGGCGTATAACAGATACAATCGATTGCGATCGTGATAAGTATGCAGGACGTACCCTCCCCTGTCCTGAGTTCCGCTACGTGCTGCGTGCATTGGAATGTGGGAGGAGGGAAACGCGGGACGACGGACGCGATCGAGTTCACACATTAGACGCATTCGTCTATCCCCAGCTCGGGGGCCTCCTGAGTCGTTCCATCAATGGACGAAGTAGCAAGGAGATTCAGGCGCAGAGGATCGTGTACGTACATGGATATGTTATGAGTGGTGACAGACATGTGCATTGCGAAATTTTTCTCAGGCGAACAGAAACGTTGCTCGATCGTTTTGGTTTTGTTCATTTTTCTTTTTTTTGGAGAGGTGTTGCCCGCCGTAATAAGCAAGGGGCACACAGGAAGTGCGTGTGATGGACGTAGGAGTGGGTCCTGGTGGTGTGGATGTGGAGAGAGAGAGAGAGAGACGCTTAGAAGCCCATGCCGCCCATACCACCCATTCCGCCCATCCCGCCCATGCCTCCGGGCATGCCGCCGCCCGCCTTGTCGTCGGCCGCCTCGACGATGAGGACACCAGCGGTTGAGAGGAGGGATGCGACGCCGTGTGCGTCGATCAGGGAAGTCTTGACGACCTTGAAAGGACTGCTCACCCAAATAGCAAAAAAACCGCGGTCAGCAAACAGAAAGACGAGCGAAAAGAAGAAGAGGTAGGAAGAGATACTCACTCCAACACACCCCGCTCAATCAGATCACAAAATTCACTCGTAGCAGCATCATACCCAAAGTTGAAGTCATCCAAATGATGATCCAATATCCGCCCAACGACAACCGAGCCTTCCTCGCCCGCGTTCTCAACAATCGTGCGTGTCGGTTTTGTGAGCGCGTTCCGGATGATCGAGACACCGAGCTGTTGGTCAAAGTTGGCTACTTTGAGGGACTCGAGGGCCTTGGTTGCTTTGAGGAGGGCCGTGCCGCCGCCGGGGACGATGCCTTCTTCGACGGCTGCGCGGGTTGCGTTGAGCGCGTCGTCCTGGGAGTGCCCCCATTCTATTAGTGTCAGCATCACAAGGAAAGGCGCATTTGCCGGATCCTTCGAAGGAGGGGGGGGGGAACTCACATATCGGTCCTTCTTCTCTCCTACCTCCACCTCCGACGCGCCGCCGACCTTGATGACAGCCACGCCGCCACTAAGCTTAGCCAGCCGCTCCTGCAACTTCGTCCGATCATATTCCGACGTCGTCACATCATTGACCAGGCTCCGAATCTGCTCACACCGCGAAGCAATCGCATCCTTATTCCCCTCCCCGTTCAAAAAGATACTGTCCTCTTTGGTGATGGTCACACTGCCAGCCGTGCCCAGCAAGTCAGGCGTGGCCCGGTCCAGCTTGATCTCGAGCTCGTCCGAGAAGACGGAGCCGCCGGTGAGGATGGCCAGGTCGCCGAGGATGGACTTGCGGTTGTCTCCGAAGCCGGGCGCTTTGACTGCGCATACCTGGAGCTGACCACGGAGCTTGTTGAGGATGCAGGCCGCGAGAGCTTCGCCGTCGATGTCCTCTGCAATGATCAGGAGCGGTCGGCGGGCCTGAGCGGCTGCTTCGAGCGCGGGGAGGATGTCCTGCAGTGCCGAGATCTTCTTCTCGGACAGCAAGATCAGCGGTTTCTCAAATTCGACTTTCTGCGTCTTGACGTCGGTGATGAAGTAAGGAGAGATGTAACCGCGGTCGAAGCGCATGCCCTCGGTGATCTCGATTTCGTCCTCGAGGGTGCGGCCTTCCTTGACGGTGATGACGCCCTCCTTACCGACCTTCTCCATGGCAGTGGCGATCAACCCTCCCACGTGCTTATCGCCATTAGCAGAGATCGTGGCAACCTGAGCGATCTCCTCGGACGTCGTGACCGCGCGCTTCTTGCCCTCGAGGAACGCGATGACCGCATCGACGGCGGCCTGGGAGCCGCGACGGAGGTCCATGGGGTTGCAGCCTGCGGCGACGTTCTTGACGCCCTCGACGTAGATGGCGCGGGCGAGCACGGTGGCGGTCGTCGTGCCGTCGCCGGCGACTTCGTTCGTCTTGTTGGCGACGTCCTGGACCAGACGGGCGCCGAGG